>CM045736.1:54598895-55041395 GCA_024760905.1 Plotosus lineatus
TGTCATAATAACATACTCCCCTGAAAAAAACAAAAAAACAAAAACAAAATCTGTTCCAAGGATGTGCAAATTTAAATTTTCTGTTGCTGGTAATCTGTTTAAAACTGATTTTCTGAAGTATCCATGATCACATGCAAACATTGTATCGTGTAAAGCTGAGTTATTGCCATAAAATCCCATTGTTTTACATTGTAGGTCACTACAATGTCACTATCTTGTTTGTCAGATTTACATTCATTGCTTACTTGAATTTCTAACTGACATCCTTGCGAAGCAACGTACCAGACTGTGTATGTGCAACCTCAGATGTATTGCGCAGGCCAACAAAGGCAAATTGATAAAGTCTCCAGTATCGTTGGTCAGCTACCTCAACAGCACGCCGCTGCCATCTATACTGGATCTCATTTTTAGGATATCCATCTGCAAAATAAAATGCAGACATACACAAAACCTCATGCACTCAACATTGCAAATACTCAGTTACAACATATACAAAAAATGGAAGAATGGCACTGAGGCACATGACATATAATGCCTTTTCCCTCAATGTTCTACCTATGCTGATTAATAACACATATGAGAAGCTAACAAAGAGCATACACAGCAGATGCAGGGATGAAACACACTGAAATACAGGGATCCCTCGCTACTTCGCGCTTCAATTAATGCGGCTTCAGTGCATTGTGTTTCTTTTTTAAAAATAAATCAATAAATATTCATCGAAATAAAAAATAAGGAAATTCAGGAAGAATAGGGAGAAAAATTATGGAAAATGTCACAAAAACAAGGCCAATTAATTATGAAAAAAAAAAACCCTAAACAAACACAAAACAAAAAAAACAACCAAAAATCCTACATCAAAACTGGATACATTGTTACATCTGTGTGTGCACGCGCATCTGCGCGCATGCGTGTGCGTGCATATGTATGTATGTATGTATGTCGTCTTCTTCTCATGCAATATCATCAGTATGTGTGTACACAGACGCTCTTAAGCTTACTAATGAGTTAGGTTCAGCACGGCCGTTCTTAGGTGAATTTGTTTGTAAGTCGTTACAGGGCATTCTTTAGAGCAGTGTTTCCCAACCTTTTTGAGCCAAGGCACACCTTTTACATTAGAAAAATCACGAGGCACACCACGGAACAAAAATGTTGCAACAAGTATATTTATTGAAATATAAATTAACATCCAGTCAACTTATTTACTCAGTGTGAACCCTGGGCCTGCTTAGTTGAACACAAAGCTGATATTCTTGCAGGAATTGAAGACAGACACACACGAAGATCTTCCTCAACAGCTCCGAGTCGCTGTCTTTTTTAGTTTTTATAGCAGTCATGCTTGAAAAGCCAACCTCACAAAGATATGTTGTGGAGAAAGGGAGCAGAATTGAAATAGCTTTGTTTGCCAGAATGGGGAACTCCTTGGCAGCAGTCAGATAAAAACTGTCCAAAGGTATATCAGCAAAGATCAGTTTTAGTCCATGATTTTGTCTCAGTTCAGTTATTTCTTCCTGGTCCTGCAAAGTCATGTCCATTCCAACTGCAGTTGAGCTGTATGGGTTCCTAACCCAGTCCAGGGAATCAGTGGAACGTGAAGGGAAATCACACGACAACTTCTGCTCAAGACTTTGCACATGTTTCCCTACTGTCTCACACAGTGCAGCACTGTTGACACCCTGCCATTTCTGGGTGTGTGGGAACATGTTAAGCTTTGCATTTTCCACACGTTGTTTCCAAGAGTTGTACCTTTGAACAAAACCCCTTTATTTTATCTGTACTTGTGAGCAGGTTTTCATTTTGTCCTTGCATTCGTGTGTTCAGATCATTCAGATGCTGAAATATATCTGCCAGATATGCCAGTCTTGCACACCACTCGTCACGTGACAGCAACTTGTTAGCATCATACTTCTCATTGGTCAAAAACACTTTAAGCTCCTCCCGCAGTTCATACACACGGGCTAAAACTTTGCCACGGGACAGCCACCCGTGTGGAGCAGTAGCACTTTATGTTGCGCCCCCATTTCCTCACACAGTGACGCGAACATGGGACTTTTTACAGGTCTCATCTTCACAAAATTTATCATGTGCACTACATCCTTCAGTACAGCCGCAGTGTCTTGACAACGAGTGCTTCCCGGTGCAGAAAACAGTGCGTCGCAATGATATCTGGATATTGCTCTTTCACTCTGTTTACAAATCCTTTGATGTGCCCGAGCATCGCAGCTGCTCCATCGGTACAAACACTTACGCGGTTTTGCCACTCCAATCCTCCTTGTTCAAGGTAATCTGATACAGTTCGAAAAATTTCCTCCCCATTGTTCTTTCTGGCAATTCCTTGCAGAAAAGAAAGTTTTCAGCAGAACAGCACTGTTGCTACACGCTAAGTGAAATTGGTTAATCTTCTGCGGCACACCTGATGATTTCTCACGGCACACTAATGTGCCGCGGAACAGGGGTTGGGAAACACAGCTTTAGAGGGAAATGTATGTTTAAACCTTGTATAAGTAATCTATATACGAGTTTGGACTGTATACAATCTCTCTCTCCCCCCCCCCCCCCCCCCCCCCTCATCTGTAGATTATTGATATGTCCTGTGTTTAAACTCCTGGTTCCTCTCAAGCACAGCAAAGCGGATCTGATCAGATTTACAGAGAGTTTCACTCTGATCCAGTTCATTATAATAGTGGAGTCAATTTGTTTCTTCTTTGAAACTTTTGGTAGGAGTTCAGAAAAATATCGGTTCTGCTTCTCTTCCCGGACTTCCGAGGTGGCAGCCAAGCCCCCCTCTGCTGGAGCCTAGTATTCAGTGTACCTCAGGATAATGTTTAATCATATTTCATACTTATATTTATTATATATCTTACTATAGATTTTATTCCATTTCTATTTCTACTTGTTCTTCAATTTCATGGTCGCGTGGGGATCTCTGTCCCAATTAACCGCGGAAAGTGAGGGATCCCTGTACAGACAAATGTGATGGTGGCTGAAAAAGAATGAGTAGTCTGCCTGAGGATGGAAAAATGTTCTTTCTCATTGAGGGGTTGAAAAATGGTATTTAGGGTAGACTACAGAAAATGTTAGTGGACCATTTGGCTACAGTGATGAATGAAAATTGGTCAGCTGGCAAAGGCAATGTGAGGGATTTTTTTGGCCTGCAGCACTCAGGACAGAGCTGAGGCTATATGACAGACTGGTGGTAAGAGTTTTAACACCTACAGCTTGAAAACTCCAGTGGACACGAATGTTCATCCATAGGAAAGTTATGCAGCTTAAGGTAGCATTCCGCATTAATTGTCAACCTGACAAAAACAGAATAGCATCAGAAAAACAAAATAAAAGAGGTGTGCAAGCTACTTTGTTCCATGATTATCACCGGAGTCTAATACTGTTTCAACAAACATAAATAGATGTGGATTAAATGAGTTAATGACTTAAACTGTATGTTTTCACTGACAGAAGGGGGACTTTTCTGAGAGAAGCAAATGCTACAACAGCACAAATCTCAGCTACACAAACAACACTCAACCGACACATGCATAAACAAAATGGCCATTATGACACACCGTAGAGTGTACATTACACGTCCATTGCTCCAAAGACGAAGAAGTCGGTTGGGTGTAGTAATCCAGTGGGCATCAGATTTGCGGGAGTTGCGGAAAAATGTATCAGGAATCCAAATCTTTCCGACCATATTGCTGTTTAGCATGAGGAGCTTCATGGTGCTGTTAAACTTGAGCCGGCTGTCATACCATGTCTGAGCAAAGAAAATATCTATGGTATACTCCTAACGATTAGAGCAAAAAAATCAACCAAGATGTAAATGTTAAAATATTTATAAGTTTTAAGCAATCCATCTTCCATATATAGTTTTGTATCTGTAGTATTTGCTCACCATGTTGATGGGATCCACTGGGCCTATGCTGTTAACATACACAGCTGTCTCAATGATAGTGGGTCTCACTGGAAAAACATGCAGTTCAACTTAGCTGTGAGCTCAAAGTGTTTTAATTAACATACTGATTTGTTATTCATATTCATATTGTTATACATTCATAAATATATTATTATTTAAACATTGTTAAATAATTTTCAGTGATCCACAGTGTAATGAAATCCTGTTTAAAGTCATTCATTCATTTTCTGAACTGCTTACTGTAATCCTAATTATGGTCAGGGGAGGCTAGCAACCATCTCATCCGACTCTGGGTACACCCTGGACAGTTCCTCAGGCCATCGCAGGGCAGAAACACACTGCCGGTTATGTAGCCCTACTCCTGACAAAAGTCAGCAGTAGCAGTGGTGCTTTGAGAGACCTCTCACGGCAGACAGTGAGAGACATGGCTGGCCTTTGATAACCCAGTTAGCTGCACTGCGGGGACAGCAGTGACAACCGTTGACAGTGGGGCTTGAACCCCGAACCCCAGGATCGGCAGGTAATCCAACACTTTACCACTGGAACACCACTGCCCTTCATGGAATATCATTATTAAAAAAAAAAATACCTGTGTGGCTCAAGCATCTACAGAGGGATAATGGTGGCAAACGTCTGTTGTATACCTGCTGTTTTATGGCTAACAAACAATCAAATGGACTGCACTGCAGTGTTTATACGGAAGTCTTTTTATGCTCTGAGTCACTTTGGTCAGCATCGATTGTGGACTTGAGAAAAATTATATGAAAATGGTTTAGTCTGTCAGATATATCAAAATATTCACATTATTTGCTTTGCAGCCTGAAATGAACACAAAACATTTTTCTGGCTGTATTTACTCAATGCAACTTATAATAGCTAATTAGAAGATAGAATAGGAACAGCTTAGGGGAAAAAAATTGAATCATTCTGCTAGTTGAAGGTTAAACTCTCTACACAAAGAACCCTTTGATACTTCTCTACCAATTTTCCACATTTACACTGTGTATGATTTGCCCACTATTCTTTAAAAAGCTGTTTAATCTCAGTCAAATTAGTTGGTGACCACTGGTGGACTGTACTCTACCAATCAAACAGTCGATAGATTTTTATTGCATTTAAGTTTAAGGTGTGATTAGACAATGCAAGAACATTCACCTGCTTTCTATAGCTACTGTGATGTGCGCTTAGGAGCACTGTCATGTTGGAAGGTGAACTTTCTACTCACTCATAAAGTTCTGGGCGAGGACTGAAAGTTTTCGTCAAGAATTTGATGGTATTAACCTGGAAACTGCTTTAAAACTACCATAGGCCTCTTGAATGCTTCTCTAGCAAGTTCACATGTCCTAATAATTCATTTATTCATTTTCTGAAAAGGGAGGCTGGTGTCCAGAGTCAGCTAAGATGGACAGCAGCCTCCGCGCAGCCCTAATCATAATTAGGGCCACGAGAAGGCTGGTGCCCATCTCAACCAACTCTGGGCGGGGCAGAGTACACCCTGGACAGCTCGCCAGGCCACCGTAGGGCAGAAACACGCTGACAGTCATGCAGCCTACTCTTATCGAAAGTCAGCAATGGCTCTTTTTTCCATGAGCCTCTCACCATAGACAGTGAGAGACATGTCTCTCATTGTCTATGGCAGTGCTTCTCAAATAGTGGGGCGCGCCGATGCTGAGGGGGGCGCGTGTGACCCAGGAGAACATGCTTTTTTCCGCCGTACGACAAGAAAGTGTAATTGCACATCCACTCCAGTAGTTGGCAGTGGCGCCCTCATTGCCCATTGTGCGCAGCGAGTATTAACTCTACGGTGTAGGTTTGTTTTGCTACGAGCTGGCGATGTGTAGTGCAGTGTCATGCTTCAAACCTCGCTTTGAGAAGCTGTGCGCTGCAAAACGTGCTCATTGTAGCCATTAATCTTGGCTTCCTCATTTTGAGAAAAAAAAATCAGCACAAATTGTTCTATTTGTTCTTGTTTTGTATGTTAAAGTGTTTATATATTGTGCTCCTGAGTTAATGTTTCTGAAGTCAATTTGAATTAATTATTTATTGATTTTATTTTCAGCAGCAAATGGTGTGGTAAGTTTGTCAAAAATGTAACAAGGATATTATTATTTTTAAATTTAAGGCAAATTGATGCACTTTCTTTTACAGACTAATAAAAAATGTTTAAAAAGTTATTCTTGTAAGTTGAACTATATCTCTTTCTTTTTGTTTTATTTATGTTAACAAGGATACGATATAATGAAGAGATATACCTGTAACTATATTATAGAAAAAGTTATAATTTATAGTTGCTTGGCGGAAAGTGGGTGGTGGTGGTGGGGGGGGGGCGAATTGTTTTCTTCTTGCTAGGGGGGGCGTAACAGAAAATAATTGAGAAGCACTGGTCTATGGTGAGAGGCTCATGTAAAAGAACCATTGCTGACTTTTGTAAAGAGTAGGATGCAAAACCATCAGAGTGTTTCTGCCCCTTACTAAAAGGTTGTGTTAGAAAGGGCATCCAACGTAAAAATCTATACCAAATCAAACATGCGATGATTCGCTGTGGTGATCCCTGATAAAGGGAAAAAGCCGAAAGGAAAAGAAGAAAAGTGGAGTAGCTGATTGTCAAATGACACAGGCTACCCTCAGGTCTGCCTTCATTCTGGTTCTCTCTTTTAGTTATGCCGCCATAGCCAGTCATGTCAGAGTCCCTGCTTGCACTCAGCCATAACAAATTACAGTAGGCCCTTGACTATTCGCGGTTCACTTGACTATTCATGGTTTGAGTATTCGCGGACTGCCAAGCAACTGACACGTCACTCAAATTCAGCCAATGGCTGTCCTCCTTCCTGCTGATTGGTTGAGATGATGTAACGCCCCTTTTCCCTCATTCGCACACAAGTTGTCAATGAGCCTCTTTTTTCAGTGTTTTAAGTACCAGTTAAGCTCTGTGATGCAACTCAAACACCGTGCATCTTCTCTGGCTAAGGGATAGAAAATGTTGGATGTCTCTTCTGAAGAAATAAGACTTTCTCCTGAAGAAACTACAGTTTCCTCTGAAGTGCCTGAAGAGGAATAATCATCTGAACTGTTGTATTAAAGTCTTTTTCAATTATTATTCCAGTACAGTACCGAAGTTAATGTTTAGAATGTTTGTGCATGAGATTTATGTTGTGTAGCATGTTTAACAAACGATACCAAAAGGATAAACTTTATTACGCTTCATGTCCTTTTGCATTGAACGTGATGTCTCCAAGATGGCGCTGCCTAGAGGGCAACATCGCGGAGTTCTCAGAGTCAAATTGTTTCTTTGTTCGTTTTAATTTGTTTTATTTGTTGTTTTGTTTGTTCATGTTTTGCACTATGCTTGTCTATGGCCGGTCAACCCTACTACATCTGAGATCGGAGTCTTCGGGTGTGTACAACTGAGCACGCTCAACTCCTATTCTGAGCTAATATGCTATGGTAGCTCAATGCTAGTCATACCCCAGCTAACAATAAGCCCAGGCGGAGTTCTCAGTCATGTTGTTTCTTTTGATTTGTTTTATTTGTTGTTTTGTTTGTTCATGTTTTGCACTATGCTCGTCTATGACCGGTCGACCATACTACAGCTATGAGATCGGAGAAAAAGGCATGGCTTTAACTAACAATCATGATTTTAAGTAAAGGTATTAATAGTTATAAGTTTTTCTGGGCTCCGTTTGGCTGGGGCTTGGAGTCTTAAGTCCCTCAAGTTTGGTATATAAAAGTGTTGCTAAGATATAGGCTCGCTTCCTATTTATTGGCTTTCCATCAAATTTCACTGGACAATTACAACCATATCCTTTGCCCCAAGAATTAATTTGACTGTGCATACTCCCAACCTGTTAGTACGCAAAATCAGTCCATATGATGACTGAATACTTGGTATGCCATTTAAAAGAGTTTAAAGTTAATTTATATAATTCAAAAGTAGGACATTAAGCTACTATATCTCATAATTTAGCTGGAGTCCTTGAATAACTAAGGAAAAAATCCCCTACAAAAAATATGGCAGCCCAAAGCAAATCTGGCATAAATGCATCACTATAGCGTGGATTTAACTCAGTTGGTAGAGCGTCCGCTTTATCCTCCGGAAGGTCGGAGTTCGAATCTGGCCATGAGACGTTAAAATTTGGGAGTTGTTGCTTCCTGCTTGGCGTTCAGCATCAAAAGAATAGAACAACGCAACAACTGGTGCCATACAGTGGTGACGTACAGGGAGCGCTGGGGTCTCATGTGCATTGAATATATGTGTGTATGAAATTGCGCTATATAAGCATCCACAATAATAATAATATACACATTTCTGGCATGGAAAAATAGCCTATCAAAACAACCAAAAAGAAATTTGGTGTACCATTTTCACAGTGTCATGATAGGCCTATTTTATTTATAACTTTTTGTGAATTACATGCAGCCATATATTTATGTTTGCTAGCTAACAGGAACATACAAATCAAATTAATTGGTGTGAAAACTTACCTCCAATGTCTGGTCGAAGTTTGTTGTCATAGCCCTGCAGTAATTTATTCAAAATGAGGGTGACATCACTGTCATACACTTTTGGAGATAAAACCCAAGTTTTATTTATTGGAACATCCTCATAGTCTTCATCCTCTGCTTTACTGGGTCCAAACGCCATGCTGACAACATGGAAAAATTAAGAAAGGTGTGTTAGTAAGGAGGAATTAGGTAGAGTAATTTACATGTGCAGTCAAGCTGGATCCAATATACAAGCAGAGGATAAAAATCATTTTACTGGCTGAAGCATCTCAGATCTCTATGATTTCCGGTGATTATGCCCCATTCAACTTTGTAATACTGGGCCCTTCCTTGCTTCACCTATTACATCACAGAATAATTGAATATCGGCAAATTGGTACCATGTAGAGCTGTGAATTGGGCCAATTTGAGATACTATACACTGGCTTTTACTTTTATACCCATGACTTTTTTAATGTGCATTATTTTTAAGGGGATTCACTGAGCTCATTTTAGATATGCCACATGCCTTCCCTAGTAGGCTATCCAGGTCATTTTATACATGTACTGTATGGGTTATACAGTGGTACCTCACATTTATGAAATGAATCTGTTCCAGCACCTTTTTCATAAACTGCATTATTTGTAAATTTGAACAGCATTTTACATATAAATTGCGTGATTTGTTCCAAGGCTCCCAATAATACCCCATAAACCCTTTAAAAATTATAAAAGTACACCAATTTTGTATGAAATATGTATGAAATATGTGTTAAAAGTAAAAGAAAATGATTTACCTTACTTTAAATCTCTCGAACCACCCATGCGACGCTTTGAAGTCCGGAGGTTGCGGGTCTGAAGAACTTCACCCCCACCCTCCTTCACGAGGTCCCTAAATATGGCGGTTGCTTTTTCCAAAATAATCGCCTCTGTCATTGTATCTCCAATTTTAATGCCTCCTTCGGCTTCAATATCGTTCCGAAATAATCGCCTCCGTCACTGTATCTCCGGTGTTAATGCCTCCTTCTGCTTCAATATCGTCCCAATTGTAGAGGGATTTCGGTCATACTCCTTTGCGATTTTACTCAACCGAATCCTACTTTCATATTTTTTTTTATAATCTCCTGTTTTACTTTTATTGATAACGGAGCCAGCTTCTTCTTTTCAGTCTCACCGGGAATCACTTTCTTGGGGCTCATGATTAATAATGAAAAATAACTCTGCAATAAGCACACTCAAAAAACTCTCGAAACTCACGAACCAGCAGTACAACTCTCCTTCTTGTGTCAAACAATGGGTCGAAGGCACACGAAAAACATTATGGGTACAGTACTGTATTTGGAGATTCAGCTCCCTCCTAGCCAATGGGAGGCCAGCGGGGCGAGGTGTTGGGAGACAAACAATGGGAAAGCAACCCGCACATTGTTTGAATGTTTGAATGACGCATTTGAATTTTTAAGATGGCGCTTTCATAACTTGAACTTGTTTCGTATCCAGAGACAAAAATTTGAGGAAAATGCGTTTCGTAACCTGCATTTTTCGTTTAGTGAGACTTTCATAAAGTGAGGTACCACTGTATCTCTTTAAAGGAATAATAAAGTTAGTTGACCTAACCTACCTGGGCCAGCCAAATGTTCTCATGGTGGCCCAGTTTCTTCAAAGGCAGACATGGAATGATAGTGATTCTGGTCCTCGTCAGCCACCGACCAGGCTGGGTTACTTCAATGAGTATGGGTTTCGGTGGCTTCCGGTGGTACCCCCAGCCTGGCGCCACCAGCAGATATTGCCACCAGACCAGATAATCACTCCTTCCCCTATACTGGTATGCAGCTCCAGGTCCATATGGCTTTGCTTGCTTTCTCTGCTGCTTCTCCGATTCTCATTAGGGCTCTACTTCTCTCTTCTCCTCCTATTCCAATTGCCTTGAGGAAGGCCGCCATTGAAGCAGCTGGGAAACCCCGGCAGCCAACCTCTACTGCCCAGCTCCTGTCTCAGACCTGGACCGCCCAGCCATTTCTTTTTCCCTCAATCTCCAGCATTGTATACTTGTTTCTTTTCAGCTCTCCTGAGATCTCCACCCTCTCCTCACTTGGCACTGTCAGCTCGATAACCCCTATCCTCTTAGTGCTATTTGACAACAGCAGCATATCCAGTCTGAGTGTCTCTGCCACTTTCTCTGGGACTTTGAGTTTCTTATCCAGGTCAACCAAGAGGTGCCAGTCCGCTGCCCCATCCAGATAGTTACCTGCTGATTGTTGGGTCTTTGCTTTAAGTTTTTTTCCTTGCTTCAAAGGTGATCCCACCACTCTTCCTTGACCTTGGGGATGCATTGTTGTTTCTTCTTCTTTCTTCGATGCACTGAGCTATCTCTCTCAAGACTTGATCGTGGCGCCACTGGTATCGCCCTTGTGCTAACGCCACCCGGCATCCACTTAATATGTGTGAAAGGGTCCCCTTCTCTCCACATAAGTTGCACGCTCCCTCTGTGCCGAACCAGGTCTTTTTATTTTGTGGTGTCGGTAGCAGGTCGTACACTGCCTTTACCAGAAACTTGAATCTGTTTTCTGGCATGTTGACCACATCCCTATGGCTCAACTTCCTCTCCGGTACCTTCCATCTCATATGTGCCCCCTGCTTGATCAGTCCCATCATTTTCACCCTTCTCCTGTCCTCTTCAGCCTCCGTCACTTTCTCCACCACCATGGCTCTCCTTTCTTTCTTGGAACTGGTGCTGTAGTATTTTTTGAGATTTAATTCCAAACCCTCTCGCCCCCTGTTGGGAATCCCAGTTATCTCTTCTGTCTTCAGTCTGGTTTTTGCCTCCCTTATGTTTTCTTGTGTTGTGGCTTTCCTTCCCCCATCCACTGCCACCCTTACTCTGCTTCCTCCATCATTGTCAGGAGTCTTGCCTTTGCAGCCTTCACCTCTTCTGTTAGCTCAGTGAAAGGCAATTGTAGCTTCCCTGATGTTGTGTATAGGCAATCTGCCGACAGTGACCAGGGGAGCCTAAACCATTTTTTTAATTTACCAGTTTTTTTCCCTGCATCTCACTCACTTTGGTCTCTGGAATTTGGTAGCTCGTGAGTGGCCATATCAGTTTTGGGAGAAGCATATGTTGGACCATCCAGGCTTTGAATTTGCCTGGGACCCTGCAGTTTTCCAGCTTCTTCAAGCTTCTCTTCACTTCTTCCAAGGTTTCTTTTGTTTGTTCCCAGTCATTCAATGTCTTGTAGATTTTCCCCAAGTACTTCACGGGTTTTTCTGAAACAGACGTTCTTGGGTTTCTGTTGATGACTGGCTTTCTTTTGCTCACTTGGCCTTTGATTATCACCAGACTTCTGCATTTCTCTGGTCGCACTGCCAAGCCTGCTCACTCCAATTTGTCTGCCAGATTCTCCAGGAGATACTTTGTCTGCACTAAGGTTTCCATGGTAGTGACTATGTTATCCATGAACATGCTATTGGCTTGTTGCTGCCCTGATTCTGTCTTTGGCCCTTTTGTTTCATTCTTTGCTGACGCCACCAGCATTGTCATTGCCAAGGCAAACAGAACCACACTCAGTGTGCAACCAGTTATAATGCCTTTCTCCAGCTGCTGCCACTCTGTGGTGAATGCTTTTGTTGTGAAGCGTATCTTCACGTCTGAGTAGTACGACTCCACCAGCTTGCGCACTTCCTCTGGGACATGTGCTCTCTGGAGTGCTGTCATGATCAGACTGTGTGGAATCGTACCGTAGGCATCGGCTATATCTAGCCATGTTACCACCAAGTCCTTTCTCCCTGCCTTTGCCTCTCTAATGAGCTGTGACAGGATGGCTGAGTGTTCCATGCACCCTGACACATCTGGAACGCCCCCTTTCTGTATGGATGTGTCAATGCAGTTGTTGACTATGGTGTATTTGGTCAGTCTCTCTGCTTTCATAGCAAAGTACAGCTTGCCTTCCACGTTTAACAGTGAAATTGTTCTGAACTTGTCTACTTCTGTGGCTCCTTCTTTGGGGATGAAAAGTGCCTCTGCTTTCCTCCATGTCATGCTGATACTGTTCTTTCTCCACATTACCTTTAAATAGCCCCACAGGAGCCTTGCCACTCCTGGATATCTCTTGTGGACAAGGTAGGGGACCCCATTTGGACCTGGAGCAGACTTGTTCCTTGCCTTCTGTAGTCGGTTGCTGAGTTCTTTCTAAGTTGGCAAGCTGTTGTCAAATTCCACCTGTGGTTGTTCGTACTCAACAAGGCCCCCTGGGGTACTCCTTTCCTCCTTCCTGTTGTCGTCGCCATGCGCCTTCTTCTGGTGATGTTCCACTTCTTTGCTGCTTTGTAGGTTCCTCGTTAACCTGGAAGCCATTAAATTTCTGGCAAACTCAAATGGCTGACACAGGAAGGCATTGCAGTTTTTTACAAACTTCTTTCTTCCCTTCCTCAATGTTTCTGCTCTTTTTTCAAGTTTTAGTTCCTTGATTTTGTCCTCTTGCAATTGCTTCATTGCTTCCCTTTCACTCTCCTCTACATTCATGTAGGTTTCCTTCATTTTGTTGATCTCCTCTCTTAGACATTTCTCTTGTCTTTTTGATGGTCCTTTTGTTTGGGCTTTCTCCTTTGTTTTCTTTTTCTTCACCCCAAATCTCTCCTGGCATAAAGTGTAGGTTAGCATTGGATGATCTGTTTCCTTGCTTTCTGGGGATGAGCCCTGAAATTTCAGTATTTCTATTAAGACCTGATCCAATCTTTCCCACTCTGCACTATTTGCCCTTGGGCCAGTCTATGCTCTCCTTTCTTTCATCATCTTCTTCTCTTGCACTGTTTTCTACATTTTTTGATGCTCCATCTTTGTTACTTCTTTTTTTCAGTTGTAACCTGCTCTGTTTCTGTATCCTCCTGTGTTGCTTCCTAACTTTTTCTGCTGGGCGCCTGCACTGGTACCTACCCCAATCTGAGCTAATTTCCCCTCCATTAGCTCATCCATCATCCTCTCTCTTGCTTGGGCCAACTCACCCTGGGTGAAGCCCATCCCACTCCATCCTTTCCAAGGTCATCCTTTCTGCGTACTGGCACAGGAACACCCCACAGTCCACCCCATTTGTTTGGAGTGGTGTATTCATAGTGGTGTAAGTATACAACTGTTCAAAAAAGTGAATTAAAATCCAAACATTACAGTTTTCACCTGTGACATGTTTATCACATAATTGTAATGGATAAACACAACAAAGTCATGTTAATTCTAGAAGGCTTCTAGGACACATTTCTTTCAATCGCTCAATTATACATACATATATATATATATATATATATATATATATATATATATATATATATATATATATATATACATACGTGGTACCTCACCTTACGAAATCAATCCGTTCCAGAGCCTTTTTCGTAACCTGGATTTTTTGTAAGTAGAACCGCATTTTACATGTAAAACGCGTGATTCGTTCCACGGTCCCAATACTACCCTTTAAAAATTATAAAGGCATACCTTTTAAGGTACTTACTTCGTGTTGACCAAGTCTTCTTAGCAGAGTTATAATCTTACAAATGTTTATGCAAGGTTGAAAGCCTGAGCTGAAAAATAAAGTTGCAATGAGCACAGTTGAAAAACTCATGAACAATCTGCTGCTCAAGGGAGCTGCGTCTTCCCTCCTAGCCAATGGGAGGCTGGCAGGGCGGGATTTTGGGAGATAGCCAACAGGAAGCCAGCGGGGCGGGATTTTGGGAGATAGCCAATAGGAGGCCAGCAGGGCGGGATGTTGGGAACTAGTCAATGAGTGAGCAACTTTTGCACTGTTTGAATTTTTTTTTTTTTTTTTTTAATTGACCATGTTTTTTTAGCAGAGTTATAATCTTACAAATGTTTATGCAAGGTTAAAAGCCTGAGCCGAAAAATAAAGTTGCAATGACCACACTCGAAAAACTGATGAACAAGCTGCTGCTCAAGGGAACTGCGTCATCCCTCCTCGCCAATGGGAGGCCAGCGGGGCGGGATGTTGGGAGATAGCCAATGGGAGGGAGCTGCGTCATACCTCCTAGCCAATGGGAGGCCAGCGCGGTGGGATTTTGAAAGATAGTCAATTGGAGAGCAGCTCGTGCACGTTTTAATGTTTGAATGGCGCATTTGAATGTTTGAAGAGCGCGTTTGGCGCGTTGCATAAGGAGAACTTGTTTCATATACAGAGACAAAAAAATTTGGGAAAATGTTTTTCGTAACCTGGATTTTTTGTTTCCTGGGACTATCGTAAGGTGAGGTGCCACTGTGTGTGTGTATATATATATATATATATATATATATATATATATATGTATGTATAATTGTTCAGGATAAAATGAAACATTTTAAAGTTTGTGTGTGTGTGTTCACGATTCTAAATTTTCTCTTCCTCAAAGTTGTTTGAATCCAGTCCTTAAGCAGGAAATGGTAGCATTTTAAGTCAGAAATATAGCCAAGCCTAAACATTACATTTAAAAATTTTTAATCCAGACTTTCATAAAAAATAATGGCAATGACACTCATTTGAAATAAATCATGAAACATGATCAAAGATTCAGACCTCTGAAAAATCTGTTACCTGGGTAAAGTTAAAGGTTGCACATTAGTCATCAGATAACACTTAATTTTTATTGGTATGGGGTGGCCCAGTGGTTCAGTGTTTAGCACTAATGCTTCATAGCAAGAAATATATTAGTATAAAGTCATTGGCCTACTGGGGCTTTTGAAAAGTCACGTTTCTGTGTGGAATTCACAATTTATTCTACAGTAATCCCCCACCACTTCGCATTTCCTACTTTGCGTACCCGCAATATCGTGGATTTCCCATCGGGAAAATAAAAAAATTAAAGATTACAGTGCAGTATTCAAAATTCATGCACACTACATTCAACTACTCTACCCAACATGCTCTGTTCTCCTGCTTGACCTGAGTGTTCTCTGATTGGCTGTGAATCCAGCAAGCTGACTGGTCGAGATTATATTTCGCAGCATCCAACACATGGGGCTTCCTGTCTTTGTGTTCGAGCCACATTGTTAGTTCGTCCACGCTACGTATCAGCAGTTCTACAGCCAAGCACATAAGTTTTTCTATCTTTGTTCTCCTAAGTACTATTTTATTCGCTAAAGCTTGAAAATGGCCCCAAAACACCCAGTAAGTGTTATGGTCTGTGCTAGTTGGCGGTGTTTAACTCCTCTCTAACTGCATGTGCTAGTGAGGGGCATGGCTGTTACCCGCATTTCCCCGCAGATGAAATCCAGACAGCGCACCTGAATTCACTCAGCCATCAGCGCGCTAGAGGAGCTCCGTGCTCGACACTGTTTTTCCCTTACCACTAAGGTGAACAAGATTTTCCCGCACCCCAGTGCTTCCCCTGAGCTCACTGAAAGTCTTCGTTTCATCGTACTTGGTCTCCTGCATTTTTGGGTCCGACTGATATGCTCCCAGCGTCACAGGAAGATCATCCAGTGAACCGAAAAAAAAACGAGTCGACTGTGCGCTACATTAAGAAGTAGGGAGAGAAAATACACATATCAGTCGAACCCAAAGATGCAGGAGAACAAGTACGATGAAACAAAGACTTTTACTGAGCTCAAGGGAAGCACTGGTGTGCGGGAAAATCATGTTCACCGTAGTGGTGAGGGAAAACCAGTGTCGAGCACGGCGCTCCTCTAGACCGCTGATGGCTGAGTGAATTCAGGTGAGCTCTCTGGATTTCGCCTGCGGTTAACAGCCACGCCCCTAACCAGCGCATGCAGACAGAGAGTGGAGTTAAACACCGCCAACTAACACAGACCATAACAGTACCAGCGCAATAAGGCCGTTGTGAAAATCGAAAATGCCTTATCGTTGTGCATTATGAACTGCCATAAAAATAATATGAGTTTGGACACCAACATGATACGTACTACTGGAAAGCAAAGGCTCAGTAAGCGCTGACGAGTCCCAATCAAGCACCAGTGCCGCCAGTGATTCTCCTCCTTGACATGGCCGTGGATTTGTTATTTATAAGGTTTGTTATTAAGTATTTATGTATAGTATAGGGGCAGTGGTGGTCTAGTGGTATAGGGCGCTGGATCAATGATCCAAAGGTTGAGGGTTCGAGTCCCACTCTCCACAAGGTTGTCACTGTCCCCCCCAGTGCAGCTAACTGGGTTATCAAAGGCGGGCCATGTCTCTCACTGTCTATGGTGTGAGGCATGTAAAAGAACCATTGCTGACTTTCGTAAAGAGTAGGCTGCAAAGTCGTCAGCGTGTTTCTAAATCAGATGTAATAAAAAGTATCATGATAAAAATATTGAGTCACTTTTTTCAATGCAATTCCTTACATATTTTATGTTTCATTGTATAACTTCTATAGATAAACATAGTAAAAAAAAGTACATGAAATAGGTAAAAAATAAATAAGTATACATAAGTGTACAGAAACAGTGGTACCTTGACTTTCGAGAGCCTTTTATAACAAATTTTCCATGATACAAGCTTCAATCCCACCAAAAATCTGCCCCATTTTGATTTTACTCTGCTGGGGAAATGGCCAATTAGCTGTGTATTCTTACACAAATATTCCTCTGCGCTCCGAGAAACACCTTGTGCAGTGCTTCTCGATTATTTTCTGTGATGCCCCCCATAGGAAGAAAAAAAAAACATTTCATGCTCCCCCCCATTTGCTCGTGACTACAAATAGTGTTTACTGCACTTCATATTGTTTGCTCAGTGTTTTTTTGCCACGCCATAGGGAACACAGTGAGAGCGCCACTGCCACCTACTGTAGAGGATACATAATTACACTTAATTCCAGTACAGTATGGCAAAAAACATGTTCCCCAGGGTCTTACGTGCTTTCCTCGCTGGCAATCGAAGCGTGCACATGCTCAAAATTCTCTTCCTCCTTCTCTGTTACACACCATCTCATGCCTGTCCACATGACATATTCGCGCCCACGTGATATCTTTGCTGCAGTCAATGATTGGAAGGGTTAGTTGACTTATTGTTTATTCCTGTTTTATTATTATATATTATCAATTATTATTATTATTATTATTAAATAATATGAATATATTGATTATTATTATTAACGCAGCCGTGATGGGGAGGCACAAGCCAGTGTTCATCCTCACACCAGTCCCAAGCCTGGATAAATGCAGAGGGTTGCGTCAGGAAAGGCATCCGGCGTAAAACCAATGCCACATGCGAGTCAAAAATAAAAATTCCATACCGGATCGGTCGAGGCCCGAGTTAACAACGACCGCCATCAGTGCTGTTTGCTGTTAACCAACAGAGTGCTGGTGGACATTAAACTACTGCTGGTCTAAGAAGGAGAGGCGAGAGGCGTGTCCATAGACTGAGAGAATAAGTCTAGGACTGAGAGTAGGGACTTTGAATGTTGGAACTATGACAGGAAAAGCTAGCGAGCTGGCTGACATGATGCATGATGGAAGCTGAAAAAGGAAGACTGACGTGTTGTCTTCACGAAGGAGTTGAAACAGGCTTTGGGTGGTCAGGAAGTGCTTCCAGATAACTGGACAACTACAGCTAATGTGATCGGGGAGACAGGTTGGACAGTACTTGGTGTGTCATCTGGAAGGAAAGTAGATAAGGAGACTTGTTGGTGGAATAAGGAAGTGCAGGAGCGTGAACAAAGGAAGAGATTGGCTAAGAAGAAGTGAGACATTGAGAGGACCGAAGAGAGTAAACAGGAGTACAGGGAGACACAGCGTAAGGCGAAGGTAGCGGTGTCAAAAGCCAAACAGAGCACGTATGATGACTTGTACGCTAGGTTGGACGGTAAGGAGGGAGAAAATGATTTATACAGGTTGGCACAGCAGAGAAATAGAGATGGGAAGGATGTGCAGCAAGTTAGATTGATAAAGGACAGAGAGGGAAATGTATTGACTGATGACAGAAGTGTGCTGGGAAGATGGAAAGAGTACTTTGAAGAGCTGATGAATGAGGAAAATGAGAGAGAAAAAAGAGTAGAAGAGGTGACCATTGAGGAGCAGGATGTAGCAAAGATCAGTAAGGGTGAAGTGAGAAGGGCATTGAAGAGGATGAAGAATGGAAAGGCAGTTGGTCTTGATGATATACCTGTGGAGGTATGGAAGTGTATAGGAAAGGTAGCAGTAGATTTTCTGACAAGAACATTCAACAAGGTCTTAGAGAATGAGAGGATGCCGGAGGAATGGAGCAGTGTGCTGGTGCCCATTTTTAAGAACAAGGGAGACGTGCAGTGTTGAGGCATCTACAAGAGACCTAAAGTTGATGAGCCATGTGATGAAATTATGCAAAAGAATAGTGGAAGCTAGAGTAAGGGCAGAGGTAAGCATTTGTTAACAACAGTTTGGCTTAATGCCAAGTAAGAACACTGCATCTGTAGTGCTCTTTCTTGGCTTTATGCCAAGAAAGAGCACTACAGATGCAGTGTTTGCTTTGGGGATGTTAATAGAGAAGTACAAAGAAAGTCAGAAGGAGCTGCATTGTGCCTTTGTGGATCTGGAAAAAAAGCATATGATAGGGTGTCTCGAGAGAAACTGTGGTATTGCATTAGATAGTCTGGAGTAGCATAGAAGCTTGTTAGAGTGGCTCAGGACATGTATGAAGGATGTAAGACAGTGGTGAGGTGTGCTGTCGGTGTGACAGATGAGTTCGTAGTGGAGGTGGGACTGCATCAAGGGTCAGCTCTGAGCCCCTTCTTGTTTGCGATGGTGATGGACAGGCTGACAGATGAGGTTAGACAAGAATCTCCATGGACTATGATGTTTGCAGATGACATTACGATTTGTAGTGAGCGCAGAGAACAAGTTGAGGAAAATCTAGGTAGGTGGCGGTATGGCCTGGAAAGGAGCGGAATGAAGATTAGCCTCAGTAAGACAGAATACATGTGTGTGAACGACAAGGACCGAAGGGGAACGGTGAGATTACAGGGAGCAGAGATAAGGAAGGTGGAGGATTTAATTACTTAGGCTCAACAATCCAGAGCAATGGAGAGTGTGGAAAAGAGATGAAGAAGCGTGTGCAGGCAGGTTGGAATGGTTGGAGAAAAGTGTCTGATGTGATGTGATAGGAAGGTATCGGCAAGAATGAAAGGAAAAGTGTACAAGACGGTGCTGAGGCCAGCGATGTTGTATGGTTTCGAGACAGTGGCCCTGGGGAAAAGACAGGAGGCAGAGCTGGAGGTAGCAGAGATGAAAATGTTGAATTTCTCTTTGGGAGTAACGAGGATGGGATCAGGAATGAGCATATCAGAGGGACAGCATGAAGATATGTAGTTGGTGTAAGAGAAGAAGATGCACAGGATAAGGTGAGATGAAGCCAGATGATTCGCTTTGGCGGCCCCTGAAGGGAACAGCCAAAAGGAAAAGAAGAAGAAGATTGATTATTATTTTTTTTTATTATTAATCTCATTATTATTATTAATGTTAATTATTAATTAACTAACATTTTGATTTATGAGCTCTTACGGGTTAATTTTGTAAGTCAAGGTACCACTAGTTATACACTCTAATATACCCTTCTGCATAAAAAAATCGTAACATACTTGTACTTAACCCTTATGAAGAATCCAAAATTTAGCCGTTTCATGGGCCATCACTGGGCCATTCAGAGTCTGATATTCAAATATTGATGATGTTCAATAAAGTAAATGTTGAAATAAATTCATCCGGACACCTAGGAACCCCTGTTAAGTTAATTAAACACTAAGGAATTCCCCATATTACATTGAAAGTATTTTTCTATTAATTTTTGTGCAGTTTAGCTGCTGCAGACTCCTCAAGGTTGATTTAATAAATGACACTCAACTGCGACTAAAACAAAGCGAACCAGCCGAAGCAATGTGATTTTAAATATGTTCTTATTTAAATCTAGCTTTGAAAAAAAAAAACACTCGTTTGCGACTAGGTAGGGGCAAAGAAAAGAAAATACAGCTTCTCATCGCCTGTGGGCCTAAAAAGAACCTATTAAAGCGGTTCGGTGCACTCACAGTGACTTGATGCGGATAGAACAGAACCGCGACAAAACTGCAGAGTAGCGGCGACGTTTCCTGCTGATTACAGTCCCCGGGGTAGACTTACCACACTCCGAGCACACCGGGCAGCAGCCAGACCAGTGCGTGTCTCCGCCGTCTGGGATGCAGCATAGCCATGAGGCGAGAATATAATCCCTCTCAGTCTGAAACGGCCTGGGAAAATCTAGAGGAAAAAAAAAACAAAAAACAAAAACAAAACACAGGAAGAGATCCAGTCATGAGTGCCTGAGCCAGCCGCGGTTTGTGCTAATTAAAAATGAAAACAGATGGTGCGCGCTGCATACATTCGGCTCCGTGCGAGGGGAAGTCCAAGGAAGCGACGGCAGATCAGGGAAAGAAAATATGCGCTCACATGCTGGGTAAAAGCGCTGTGTCTGAGAAAGGAAGAGCGTGTGTGTGTGTGTGTGTGTGTGTGTCGGGCGGGGGTGGGTGCGGGGAGGCGGGGGTGGGTGCGGGGATTGAAAGCGAGATTCTGCTTATTTGTCTGAGAAATTAGCAGAAGAAAGTTATTATGAGTCAAACTTATAAACTCGACACCTTAATAAGGGGTTAATATACAGTACAATACTGTGCAAAGGTTTCCGGTGGCCTTTTTTTCATATAAACTTTGCTATCAATTTTGTATTTTATAATTTGTTAAATTTATTACCAAAGCTAGTGCAATAAAAAAAGGACAGTGAGCAGGAGCGGCATGGCGGTAAAGGTGCTGGATCACTGATCCCAAGATCAGGGCTCAAGCCCCACTCTGAACTGCCCCCCACCCCCACCCCGAACCCCAGTGCAGCCAATTGGGGTTATCAGGTTATCAAAGGCTGGCCATGTCTCTCACTGTCTGTGGCGAGAGGCATGTAAAAAGAACCAGTGTTGACTTTTGTCAGGCGTCGGCTGCATAGCCATCAGGTGTTTCTACCTTGCAATGTCCAGGCGGGCTGTCCAGGTGTACTCTGCCCTCGCCCAGTGTCGGCTGTGATAGGCGCCAGCTTCCCTGCAACCAAAATTATGATTCAGCGGTTCAGAAAATGAATGAGTACATAAAAACACGAGATTTTCAAATATTAGTTTTCCAGCACACATTTAAATGTTACAGTAGGTCAATAACGAAAGCAACATGACCACTGATCAGGCAAAAATATAATAGAGGATGCTGTGAATTACTGGCAAATAAAAGACAGTCAGTATTTCCAGGAGGCTGGTTCTGTAAGACAGAAACACTGTACTGACCCGGGAAATACTGTACTGGTAAAACTATACAAACCATGCCTGATGTTATTCTATTTTTATTTTTTAAATGAAAAGGCTTTATCATATTTAATACTGAATTCGTTTCATTAATTACTGTTTACTTTGCATGTGCCTAAAACGTTTGCATAAAAATTTAATGACTTAATAATAATAATAATAATAATAATAATAATAATGTCTGTCTTCCTTTCGGCTTTTTCCCTTTTACTCGGGAGTCGCCACAGTGAATCATCTGATTCGCACGTTTGATTTGGCAGAGGTTTTTACGTCGGATGCCCTTCCCGTCACAACCCTTTTTAGCAAGGGACAGAAACACGCTGACGACTTTGCAGCTTCTCTTTACGAAAGTCAGCAATGGTTCTTTTACATGCCTCTCACCATAGACAGTGAGAGACATGGCCCGCCTTTGATAACCCAGTTAGCTGCACTGGGATGGGGGGGGCAGTGACAACCTTGTGGAGAGTGGGACTTGAAACCCCAACCTTTGGATCAGAGATCCAGCGTCCTATACCACTAGACCACCACTGCTCCACAAATAATAATAATAATAATAATAATAATAATAATAATAATATGTTGACTTACATTACTATTTTTTTCGAGACGTAAAGTGAATAAAAATAATGCAGCCATGAGGCGGGAGGGCACTAACCAGTGTCTCTCCCCCTTATGCCGGTCCCAAGCCCGGATAAATGCAGAGGGTTGCGACAGGAAGGGCATCCGGCGTAAAACTTCTGCCACATTTAAAAATGCAAATGGTCAATACAGAATTCATACCGGATCGGTCGAGGCCCGGGTTAACAACGACCGCCATCAGTGCTGTCAACCAACAGGGTGCTGATGGAAATTGGACTACTGTTGGTCGAAGACGTCGAAGAAGGAGAGGCGGGAGGCGTGTCCGTAGGCAGAGAGAGAAGAGGAAATGCGTGAGCCTAGGACTGAGAGTAGGGACTTTGAATGTTAGAACTATGCAAGGAAAAGATAGGGAGCTGGCTGACATGATGCAGAGGAGGAAGGTGGACATACTGTGTGTTCAGGAGACAAGGTGGAAAGGTAGCAAGGCTGGAAGCTTAGGAGCAGGGTTTAAACTGTTTTATAATGGTGTGGATGGGAAGAGAAATGGAGTAGGAGTCATCTTGAAGGAGGGGTTTGTCAGGAATGTTCTAGAAGTGAAAAGAGTGTCAGACAGAGTGATGAGTCTCAAGTTAGAAATTGAAGGCGTGATGGTCAATGTTGTTAGTGCTTATGCCCCACAGGCAGGATGTAAGCTAGAAGAGAAGGAGAGATTCTGGAGTGAGTTAGATGAAGTGATGCAGAGTACCCCCAGAGGTGAAAGAGTGGTCATTGGAGCAGACTTCAATGGACATGTTGGTGCAGGCAACAGAGGGGACGAGGAAGTGATGGGCAGGTTTGGTATCCAGGACAGGAACACAGAAGGACAGATGTTGATCGATTTTGCAAAAAGGATGGAAATGGCTGTGGTGAATACTTTCTTCAAGAAGAAACAGAAGCATAGGGTGACTTATGAAAGCGGAGGTAAGAGCACACAGTTAGACTACAGCTTGTGTAGGCGATGTAATTTGAAGGAAGTCAGTGAGTGCAAAGTCATCGTGGGTGAGAGTGTTGCCAAACAGCATAGGATGGTGGTGTGCAGGATGACACTGATGGTGAGAAAGGTGAAAAAGGCAAAGGCAGAGCAGAAGACAAAGTGGTGGAAGCTGAAAAAGGAAGAGTGTTGTGTTGTCTTCAAGGAGGAGTTGAAACAGGCTTTGGGTAGTCAGGAAGTGCTTCCAGAGGACTGGACAACCACAGCCAATGTGATCAGGGAGACCGGTAGGAGAGTACTTGGTGTGTCCTCTGGAAGGAAAGTAGATAAGGAAACTTGGTGGTGGAATGAGGAAGTGCAGGCGTGTGTACAAAAGAAGAGGTTAGCCAAGAAGAAGTGGGACATTGAGAGGACCGAAGAGAGTAAACAGGAGTACAGGGAGACACAGCGGAAGGCGAAGGTAGCAGTGTCAAAGGCCAAACAGAGGGCGTATGATGACTTGTATGATAGGTTGAACAGTAAGGAGGGAGAAGATGATCTATACAGGTTAGCACAGCAGAGAAATAGAGATGGGAAAGATGTGCAGCAAGTTAGAGTGATAAAGGACAGAGAGGGAAATGTATTGACTGATGACAGAAGTGTGCTGGGAAGATGGAAAGAGTACTTTGAAGAGCTGATGAATGAGGAAAATGAGAGAGAAAAAAGAGTAGAAGGGGTGACCGTTGAGGAGCAGGAAGTAGCAAAGATTAGTAAAGGAGAAGTGAGGAGGGCATTGAAGAGGATGAAGAGTGGAAAGGCAGTTGGCCCTGATGACATACCAGTTGAGGTATGGAAGTGTCTAGGGGAGGTAGCAGTAGATTTTCTGACAAGAATATTCAACAAGGTCTTAGAAGGGTGAGCAGATGCCAGAGGAATGGAGGAGAAGTGTGCTTGTGCCCATTTTTAAGAACAAGGGAGATGAGTTGTGGCAACTACAGAGGGATAAAGTTGATGAGCCATACAATGAAGCTATGGGAAAGAATAGTGGAAGCAAGACTAAGGGCAGAGGTCAGCATTTGTGAACAACAGTTTGGTTTCATGCCAAGAAAGAGCACCACAGATGCAGTGTTTGCTTTGAGGATGTTAATAGAGAAGTACAGAAAAGGTCAGAAGGAGCTGCATTGTGCCTTTGTGGATCTGGAGAAAGCATATGACAGGGTGCCGAGAGAAGAACTCTGGTATTGTATGGAGTGACAGAGAAGTATGTTAGAGTGGTGCAGGACATGTATGAGAGATGTAAGACAGTGATGAGGTGTGCTGTCGGTGTGACAGGTTCAAGGTGGAGGTGGGACTGCATCAAGGGTCAGCTCTCAGCCCCTTCTTGTTTGCTATGGTGATGGACAGGCTAAGAGACAAGGTTAGACAAGAATCTCCATGGACTATGATGTTTGCAGACAACATCGTGTTCTGTAGTGAGAGCAGAGACCAAGTGGAGGAAAATCTAGAGAGGTGGAGGTATGCCCTGGAAAGGAGGGGATTGAAGGTTAGTCTTAGTAAGACAGAATACATGTGTGTGAACGACAAGGACCCAAGAGGAACTTTGAGGTTACAGGGGGCAGAGATAAAGAAGGTGGAGGATTTTAAGTACTTAGGCTCAACAATCCAGAGCAATGGAGAGTGTGGAAAAGAGGTGAAGAAGCGCGTGCAGGCAGGTTGGAATGGATGGAGAAAAGTATCCGGTGTGATGTGTGATAGGAGAGTATCGGCAAGAATGAAGTGAAAAGTGTACAAGACGGTGATGAGGCCAGCGATGTTGTATGATTTAGAGACAGTGGCCCTGGGGAAAAGACAGGAGTCAGAGTTAGAGGTAGCAGAGATGAAAATGTTGAGGTTCTCTTTGGGAGTCACGAGGATGGATAGGATCAGAAATGAGTACATCAGAGGGACAGCACATGTTAGATATTTTGGAGACAAAGTCAGAGAGGCTAGATTGAGATGGTTTGGACATGTACAGAGGAGGGATAGTGAGTATATTGGTCGTAGGATGCTGAGGTTGGAACTACCAGGCAGAAGGCCCAGAGGAAGACCAAAGAGAAGATTTATGGATGCGGTGAAGGCGGACATGAAGGTCGTTGGAGTAAGAGTAGAAGATGCAGAGGATAGGGAGAGATGGAGGCAGATCATTTGCTGTGGCGACCCCTGAAGGGAACAGCCGAAAGGAAAAGAAGAAGAGGAGTAAAGTGAATAAAATCATTTGTTTAGATCTACACAGTAATCAGTTAAGTCCCACAAAAAACACCCCAGGAGACAGGGGTGACCATCAGAATAACCTCCACACAGATGTCTCTAATCTTGAGAAACATTTCATCCAGTCCAAATCCTCATTTTCACCCAACACAATGCCAACAATAATTTTCAACAATAAGGCAACATTGATTTGGCTTCCAGCAGATTGCCTCCTGAACCTACAGAACCTGTGCATGTTCCTGTCTCAGAATATTCATGAATACCACAAAGCTTTTGTGTGGGAATAGGACAACATTCCACAAGCTTCAGACAATAATTTAATCATTTTATTAGCTACTTAGTCCTAATTACAGTTGCAGGGAGACTGGCACACATCTCATTCAACTCTGGGTGAGGGAGAGGTACACCCTGGACAGCGTTCCAGGCCATAGCAGATTCAACACTCACACACTTATTCACATTCACACCTAGGGGTGATTTGGAACAGCCATGCACAGGAAAAGCCTACTGTGCATGTTTTTTGGACTTTCGGAGGAAAGTGGAATATCTGGAGGAAACTCACACAAGCAAGGGGAGAACATGCAAACACAGGAACTCCCAAGCAGGAAATTGAACCCAAGCCTTCTTGCTGTGAGGCAGATGTGCTAACCACTATGTCACAGTGCCGCCGAATCCCATTCAATTTATAAGTGTCCCATAAGTGTCTGTAGGAGCTCTCTGAGGCATTCTGTGACTGGGGCTTTCAAAGTTTATAACGTGTACAGACTGGATAGTATCATGCTTTCTTTGTAATCAACCAATACTGGCCAGATTCATTTGCTTCATGTTCACCTTCTACTCTGTTTTAGAAATGATGACGATTTCAGGAATCCAGATGCATACATTGGGGGGCGCAGTGGCATATTGGTTTGCATGTCTGGGTCACTTGATTTTTCACCATAAAATCTAAAAGTTTCATGCGATGGTTATCAGCGCTGACCGCGCCTTCCTTGTTGCTCACTGGCTTGTTACCTCGAGCTTTGGCCGAAACTAGATCATCAGGGGTCTCACCACTTGATTCAATTTCTCCATCTGAGGCAGCAGTGTGCTCGACATTTGGCTGCTCTTACCTTATCCATGAGGATTTCCTTCTCTTTCCACTTCTGGGAGTTGACGGTATGCTCTGTACAATGCCAAGTGCTCCCTCACGAGCGTCTACGACCCTCGGGGTTGCTGGGCACACCACGTGTTGCCATTTTTCTAGCCCTTTAGGCTGACCACGACCTGTGGCCGTTTTGGTCAAATTCACAGCTGTGGTTCAAGCAAACCAGCGAGAAAGCTCCAAAATGATTTCAAACAAAGAATCACACTTAGTTCTCCAAAAATTCTTCGAGCTTCCACTTCCAACGAGAGAATTGCAAAAGAGAGACGTTGTTGCTGGGCACACCACATGTTGCCATTGATCTAGCCCTTTAGGCTGACCATGATATTCTGCGCATGCGCATCTCACGTAGTCTCGATAGGACGGAATAGGGAGGTGGAATTAGAGTTTTCAAGGTATCGGACCCTCCCGCACCTGCAGTACAGAAAGGATTGGCCCTCCGCTGCAGCAGCAAGTGGAGTGGAAAATAGATGTATAAATTAAAATGCGTGAGAATTATTTATCTGTTTTTATTCTATTTGAAGGCTTTTTCTTATTTAAATGACAGTGAAATTAATCTGAGTTATTCTCTTAAGAAAGTCCACCTGATTTATCTGAGAGCCAGATACAGTCGCCTCCATCTCACCCTATCCTCTGTATCTTATACTTTTACTCCAACTACCTCCATGTCCTCCTTCACCACATCCATAAATCTTTTCTTTGGTCTTCCTCTCGGCCTTCTGCCTGGTAGTTCCAACCGCAGCATCCTACTGCCAATATACTCACTATCCCTCCTCTGTACATGTCCAAACCATCTCAATCTAGCCTCTCTGACTTTGTCTCCAAAACATCCTACATGGGCTGTCACTCATTTCTGATCCTATCCATCCTCGTTACTCCCAGAGAGAACCTCAACATTTTCATCTCCGCTACCTCCAGCTCTGCCTCCTGTCTTTTTCTCAGTGCCACTGTTTCTAAGCCATACAACATCGCTGGCCTCACCACCGTCTTGTACACTTTTCCTTTCATTTTTGCTGACACTCTCCTATTGCACATCACGCCGGACACTTTTCTCCAACCATTCCAACCTGCCTGCACACGCTTCTTCACCTCTTTCCCACACTCTCCATTGCTCTGGATTGTTGAGCCTAAGTACTTAAAATCCTCCACCTTCGTTATCTCTGCTCCCTGTGACATCACCGTTCCTCCTGGGTCCTTCTCATTTACACACATGTATTCTGATTTTCTGATTCTAACCTTCATTCCTCTCCTTTCCAAGGCATACCTCCACCTCTCTAGATTTTCCTGCACTTGTTCTCTGCTCTCACTACAGATCACAATGTCATCTGCAAACATCATAGTCCATGGAGATTCTTGTCTCACCTCGTCTGTCAGCCTGTCCATCACCATAGCAAACAAGAAGGGGCTCAGAGCTGACCCTTGATACAGTCCCACCTCCACCTTGAATTCGTCGGTCACACCGACAGCACACCTCACCACTGTCTTACATCTCTCATACATGTCCTGCACCACTCTAACATACTTCTGTGCCACCCCAGACTTCCTCATGCAATACCACAGTTCTTCTCTTGGCACCCTGTCATATGCTTTTTCCAGATCCACAAAGGTACAATGCAGTTCCCTCTGACCTTCTCTGTACTTCTCTATTAACATCCTCAAAGCAAACATTGCATCTGTGGTGCCCTTTCTTGGCATGAAACCAAACTGTTGTTCAGAAATGCTGACCTCTGCCCTTAGTCTTGCTTCCACTATTCTTTCCCATAACTTCATCGTATGGCTCATCAACTTTATCCCTCTGTAGTTGCCCCAACTCTGCACATCTCCCTTCTTCTTAAAAATGGGCACCAGCACACTTCTCCTCCATTCCTCTGGCATCCTCTCACTCTCTAAGACCTTGTTGAATGTTCTTGTCAGGAAATCTACTGCTACCTCTCCTAGACACTTCCATACCTCCACCGGTATGTCATCAGGGCCAACTGCCTTTCCATTCTTCATCCTCTTCAATGCCCTCCTCACTTCACCTTTACTAATCTTTGCTACTTCCTGGTCCTCAACGGTCACCTCTTCTACTCTTTTTTTCTCTCTCATTTTCCTCATTCATCAGCTCTTCAAAGTACTCTTTCCATCTTCCCAGCACACTTCTGTCATCAGTCTATCATTTCCCTCTCTGTCCTTTATCGCTCTCACTTGCTGCACATCCTTCCCATCTCTATTTCTCTGCTGTGCTAACCTGTATAAATCATTTTCTCCCTCTTTACTTTCCAACCGAGCATATAAGTCATCATACGCCCTCTGTTTGGCCTTTGACACAGCTACCTTCGCCTTACGCTGTGTCTCCCTGTACTCCTGTTTACTTTCTTTGGTCCTCTCTATGTCCAACTTCTTAGTTAACCTCTTCCTTTGTACACACTCCTGCACTTCCTCATTCCACCACCAAGTCTCCTCCTTCCAGATGACACACCAAGTATTCTCCTACCTGTCTCCCTGATCACATTAGCTGTAGTTGTCCAGTCATCTGGAAGCACTTCCTGACCACCCAAAGCTTGTTTCAACTCCTCCTTGAAGACAACACAACACTCCTCCTTTTTCAGCTTCCACCACTTTGTCTTCTGCTCTGCCTTTGCCTTCTTCAACTTCAGTGTCATCCTGCACACCACCATCCTATGCTGTTTGGCAACACTCTCACTCGCTACTACTTTGCAGTCACTGACTTCCTTCAAATTACATCGCCTACACAAGATGTAGTCTAAATGTGTGGTCCTACCTCCACTTTTATAAGTCACCCTATGCTCCTGTTTCTTCTGGAAGAAAATATTCACCACAGCCATTTCCATCCTTTTTGCAAAATCTATCAACATCTGTCCTTCTGCGTTCCTGTCCTGGATACCAAACCCGCCCATCATTTCCTCGTCCCCTTTGTTGCCTGCACCAACATGTCCATTGAAGTCTGCACCAATGACCACTCTTTCACCTCTGGGGGTACTCTGCATCACTTCATCTAAGTCACTCCAGAATCTCTCCTTCTCTTCTAGCTCACATCCTGCCTGTGGGGCATAAGCACTAACAACATTGAGCATCACACCTTCAATTTCTAACTTGAGACTCATCACTCTGTCTGACACTCTTTTCACTTCAAGAACATTCCTGACAAACTCCTCCTTCAAGATGACTCCTACTCCATTTCTCTTTCCATCCACACCATGATAAAACAGCTTAAACCCTGCTCCTAAGCTTTTAGCTTTGCTACCTTTCCACCTGGTCTCCTGAACACACAGTATGTCCACCTTCCTCCTCTGCATCATGTCATCCAGCTCTCTCCCTTTTCTTTGCATAGTTCCAACATTCAAAGTCCCTACTCTCAGTCCTAGACTCATGCCTTTCCTCTTCTCTCTCTGGCAACGGACAAGCCTCTCGCCTCTCCTTCTTTGATGTCTTCGACCAACAGTAGTCCAATTTCCATCAGCACCCTGTTGATTGACAGCACTGATGGCGGTCGTTGTTAACCCGGGCCTCGACCGATCCAGTATGGGTGTAATACTTCTGATTTGCATCATAAAAGTTTGGCATTGGTTTTTCGTCAGATGCCCTTCCTGATACAACCCTCTGCATTTCTCCAGGCTTGGGACCGGCATAAGGGGGAGAGACACTGGTTAGTGCCAGTTAGATATATCAAATATATCAAATAATATCAACATTAATTTCAAATAAGTCACTTATTTATACCAAGTCATTTTACATGACGCTTAAAACAGCCAATCAACGCTTCCAATATGTGAGGCGCTCAATACCAAAAGAATTGTACTTGCAAAAGTAGTGTACTTGCTGTGGGTTATACGGACTTCTGGTCTTTCAAGTGCACAAGGGTGCCATTGAACTTGTTCAGAACACAGCCTGCACTGATGTGAATCACGGAGCGGAGAGTTCTCTTTCCTGGATTTGAGTTTTCATTCATTTTACAACTCTCTTTGCTTAACTATGCATGGTCGATTGTGTCAATCCGAGCAGATAGTTCATCCATCTCTGTGTATGAGACTTGCACCCATGCTAGTAGGCTTATGTTTGTGATCAACCATATTTGCTTTGGGTTACAAAAGTCCGCAAAACAGTGTAAACACAAAGCTCACAGAGGCGACGTGTTAACACAAGGGTAACACGCTATATAACTGATATATATATATATATATCAGAGGTCAGGGTACCTCCGGGCATTGCCTGTCAGGGACCGGCGCCCCTTCCCTGAGGGGGTGGGGAAAAACCTCTGGGACCCCACTCCATGATGGGGGTGAAATCCTGGAGCAACCAGGTCGGGCGTGATAAGGTGAGTGACGCGGGCGGTGCAAAGGTGCTGGACACCAGCTGCTTTCGGTCGCCTCAGTTGAATCTGAGGCGATCAGTCCGGGTCGGTGCATGGAACGTGACTTCCCTGCAGGACGAGTCTCACCTGCCTCTGGTATCAAGGGAGCTTAGTCTGCTTGGCGTCAGCATTGCGGCCCTCTCTGAGGTGCGGAGGCCTGGGTCCGGTGAGACAGGTGTCGCTGGGTACACCTACTACTGGTCTGGCCGGGCCGGCGGTTTTCACACTGAGGGAGTTGCCGTCGCCGTCACTGATCGTTTGGCTCCTTTGGTATTGGAGGTGGTCCCGGTCAATGAGCGTATTATGTGACTTAGGGTGACTCACACAGTGGGGACGCTCTCTCTCGTCGCAGTGTACGCTCCGACCGGGGTAAGTGATCGATCTACGAAGGAAACCTTGTATGACCAGCTCAACTTGGTGGTGTCGGGGGTTCTGGGAAGGGACACCCTGATTGTACTGGGGGACTTCAATGCGACCACTGGCACTAACCGGGATGGCTACGAAGCATGTGTCGGTCCCCACGGCTCTGGAAACCGCGATGAAAGCGCCATAATGCTTCTTGACTTTGTAAAAAGTTGGGGCTTAAGGATTGCTGGCTCGTGGTTCCAGAGATCAGATCCGCGATGCTGGACTTGGTACTCCAATGACGGCGTCACTAGGAAGGAGATCGACCATGTTCTCGTAGGTAGTCGCTGGCGGCTGGTCCAGAACTGCCGTGTCTTCAGAAGTGCCCAGCTATTCTCGGGAGACCATGGGCTTCTGGTGGCGACTCTGAAGATCCGCTTCAGGTGCCCTGAGAAAGCCCTGGCTCGTCAAATGCAATTTGACGTAAGCCGACTCAGGGACCCTGATGTGGCTTCGGAGTTCGCCAGTAGGCTTGGGGAATCCCTGGAGGATCTGGACGCGGGTGCGGGCACGGAGACTCTCTGGACTGGTTTCAGAGACTGCATCCTGGAGGTGTCCCGTGGCTGCATATCGGGGTCGCCCAAACGACCGGGAATAGCCATCTCCTCTGAGACCATCGACATCATCGAGAGAGTGAGACAGGCTCGACTCGACGGCAGAGTTGGACTGGCCAGGGACCTGAAGTGCGAAGCCGTCAAGGCGGTGTGAAGAGATCGGGAGGCTGCGGTCCGCGATCTCTGTGAGACTGTCGAGGGCCACTTGAATTTGAGTGACTCTCGCCGGGCTTACAGGGCGTTGCGGAGTCTCCGTTCCTCTCGGTCCACATCGCGATGTCAGACGGTGAAAGCTGCAAATGGTAGTGTCCTTACTGAAGAATCGGAAGTGAGGACTCGTTGGGCCGAGTACTTTGAGGACTTGTATCGTGCTGACCCTCCCGCCTGGAGCCTGGCCATTGGGGATGCTGAAACTCTTGTTGCCGACCCTCCCCCAGGCTGCGACCCGCCAACTCTTGAGGAAACTCGGAGGGTGGTGTGGCGCTTGGCGGATGGCAAATCTGCGGGAGTTTGTGGTATCCACGTGGAAATGCTTAAGGCAGGAGGTGAGGCCATCCTCAGGTGGCTGTTCATTCTTGAGTGCTCCGTGTGGAGCACTGGTGTTATCCCAGCTGACTGGAAACGGGGCATTATTTCCCGATCTGGAAGGGGAAGGGTGATACCTGAGAATGCAACAGTTACCAGGGGGTTACTCTCCTCTCAGTTCCGGGCAAGGTCTTTGCACGGATTCTACTGGACAGGATCCGTCAGCAGCTTCTAGCACACCAGCACCCTGAACAGTCCGGGTTCACACCAAAGAGGTCTACCGTTGACCGCATCCTGGTGTTCCGCGTCCTATCCGAGCGCTTACGGGAGTTTGATAGGGGGTTCCTTGCCACCTATATAGATTTTCGCAAGGCGTTCGACTCAGTGGATAGGGAGGCCCTCTGGGGCATACTTCGTCTATGTGGGATCCCGTCGGCTTTGGTCCGGCTGATATCGTCGCTGTATTCTGGGACAGAGAGTGCTGTGAGGTGTGGGGGCTCCACCTCTGACTTCTTTTCAGTTGAGACCGGAGTGAGGCAGGGGTGTGTTCTGGCCCCCACTCTCTTCAGTACCGCAATGGACTGGATCATGGCGGTGCTATTGGGTGGATCGGCCTGCGGTGTGTCGTTCGGTGAGGTTCGGATTACTGATCTGGACTTTGCTGATGACGCAGTGATCTTCGCGGAAACGGTGGATGTCCTGACGGAGACTCTCTCTTCGTTGGGTGAGGAGGCGGAACTGCTTGGTTTGTGAGTCTCCTGGATCAAAACCAAGATCCAGGCTTTCGGCGACCTCTTGGATGCTGCTGTTGACTCGATCGTTGTGGGTCATGAAAGAGTAGAGATTGTGGAGTCTTGTAAATAATAAGCATATACTGCTTTAACAAATATCTTGTAAACTATAAACATATAATAACACCCTGTAAATTATAAGCATATATTAAACATATTGTAAATTAGGGGCGGTTCAACATTTTCAACATTTTCCCAAGCGTACAGAGAGTACTCTTCTTTGACCCCACCACCTGAAAGCGTATAAATAAATGTTGATGATCTCTTGGCAGGATTTTTTAATAAGACATTAAACAAAACAATGGTCAAACCTCTTTTATAACATAAATCAATGTATTTCCTTGATCAATACCTCTTTTATACACCAGTCAAATAATGAAATCAATTAAAAATTATACTTTCAAGAATTCTTTTTAATGACACCTGCTTTAATATTAATATTAAGACATTTGGTTTTCATAATAAAAATGACATTGTTTTTGATAATATTATTTTATATTAAAATATAATTCAAAATGTCTGCATTTTTATTGGTCATTTGCTTTTGGACGACCACGCTTCTGTTTATGATCAGCTGCCTTCTGATGTTTCAGCAGCTGATACCGGGTTGGGAAATATTCAGAAATAAACCATTGCAAACACAGCGGTTTTGTTTTATGTGCTTGTTGTAGAAGTTATCGACCCGAAAGCCATTGCTAAGTGCCCGCCTACACAAAGTTACCGTGACGTCACTGCGTTGGTACAAAGTACCACATGAAATATAGTGCATGCATATTATGTGATATAAACAACATGGAATCTCACGCCAACAACACGCAGTTTTTCAGCAGAAGACGATTCATCTATTACTCTCAGAAGACGAATCAAATGTTATAGTTCAACCAAAAACATTCTCAAATATATTTCAAACTATATCTGCAAGTACATGTGCTAAATACATTTACAAATTGAGCTAAAGTTCTTTATCTATTCAAAGACACAAACAAATACACATTTACAGCACAAAAACATTCTATTAATTTTATAAAAGTACTGAGCATTAGGCTGCAGATACAAGCTGGATGTCTTATGATTATTTTAGCCATTCATTTTCTGTTCACAATGTTTGTGTTCTTACACATGTGCATGTGGTGGTCCTAAAAAACTGTTCTTTATTCTCACACTCTGTTTGATTAACAGTGTTCAGCAATTATTGCTTACTGATAATATTATGTCTGTTGATTGGTCAGCTCAGGCTTGCACATGTGCAGTGTCCGTTATATGTTCACTTTGGTTTACTTCCTGACTCTAGTCATGCAGAACTTATCTCCGACTTTCTCTTCAATAACAGTCATTAAGTTAATTTATAAAATTGTGAATACACAATGTCTTGTCTGGCGGAACTCAACTCCTGCTGTGGGGTGGTGGGGGGTTTGCACGTGCACCCTATGCACCCCTCCAGCCTACGACCTTGCGTAGCCTTAAACTTTAAAAGCTTTAAGTGTTAACACCGGTGTTATGTCAAGCAGAGCGAATCAAACGATGTTGTTGTTGTTGTTGTGCGTGTACCAGTCTTAGGTGGTTGGCGAATCGCGCATTGAGAGTTTCAAACGTATACACACAAAAAAAAAAAAAAAAATTATATATATATATATATATATATATATATATATATATATTTTTTTTATATATTTTATATATTTTATATATATATATATATATATATATATATATATATAGCCTGAGAGCCTCTTTTATTTCAAAAGGGGGTGGTCCCTAGTTACATATATCCTAAACAGCAGTTATTCTATGTTAACCTTTCACATATTAAATGGAACATTGCTATTCTATGTCACGTCTTCCAGCAGTCGGAGAGACATCGGTTGTCCGGTCGTTTGCGCATGGCTCAGCTGCAGTTCGGCAACTTCCTAAAAACAACTTCAGCAAACAGTTTCAACACTCACACACATACATGACATTTAAAATGGGTAAGCGAGCAATTTAAACAATACACACATAGGAGACCAACAGAGAAGCTGTGATCAATTATATCGAATTATTCTAACATTTCCCTCCTGTTTATCACATTCCAAACAAAAGTGCATCATTATACTATCCTTTCACAGACTTTAGATCAGCACATTCATTGATTTTATTCAGAACTGTTTACACTCAGACAGAGATGTCTTCTCTTTTAATAGACTTTAGGCTTCAGGATCTGGGAACAAGTCAGACACACCATTTAATATTTCACACTCATTTTCATCAACATTATCACATTCATTATATTCCATATGATCTTTCAAAAGAGGATACATCTGTGTCTCATCTGCCTTAGAACTCAAGGTAGTGACTATAAGTCGATTTATCAAGGAATGTAAGCATGGAATACAACAACAACCACAAAGTGTAAGGATGGCTGCAACAACTGCAGTAGATATTAATAGAGATGATACCAGAGTACGATACTTCCCGAACATACTGAACCTTGAATCCCACATCGGGGTGTCTACTCCGGAATGTTCTTTCATCTTTTTATTAAGAGATCTTAGGCCTTCAATAGTTAGTGTTAGACTTCCTTCTGATGCAGTGTTGTTTGGAATAAACGTACAACATTGTTCTCCGAACATTGCACATACATCTCCTTTTTCTTCTAACAACATATCTAATGCAATATGGTTCTGGAAGGCCATTAGTGAGGTTTCTGCCGTACGTACAGGCTACGTACTGCCTCGAACTCTGTCTGTGTCCAATTGCCTAGTTTTTGAACATTATAGTGGGTGTAATTTATCCTGTCCACGTTTTTGTAGATAGTACACCACCAACATATGCCAGTTCGTGACAAATGGTTAAAACCAATTTTCGTCGTAATCATGTTAGTGCATCATTCAGTGCCATTTAAATTTCTTAGTATCTGATCTTTACCAGTCATGTTGATGCATGAAAAATTCCCTCTAGCTACTGCTTTAGAAAATATAGGTTTGTATTTTTCTGATCCTGTAAGAGGATATACACTCTCAAATATCATACAGCTATTAGTGGGAACTGCATTATTCATTAAGTCTATTAGGCATTGTGGAGTTATTTCTGCTGGAACAATATGCAAAGTTGGTCTGGGCCCCATACATATTACACAGTCTTGTTCAGCTGCTTTGCTGGCTTCCTCTGCCATTAACAGCCAATTGTTTCTTCTTCCGGAAACCCCGGTTGTGACTGAAAACCAGTTATGTAATTTCATTTGTTCTTGCAGGACGATCAGTCCATTTCCTTCTCCAGCAGGTGAGAGTCGTGCTGAAGTGTTTGCAGGCAGGGTGTTATTTTCAGCACCGGTCCAGCACCATACAGAGAACATTGTACAGGCAGATTTTTCTTGGTATTATCAATTGTAACAAGAAAGGTCGAGCTTGTCTGAGGCTTAAACTGCAACATTTCTCTCCATTGGCTTGCTGTTGTATCTGAGTATCCTCCCCAATCATAACCAATAGGGTCGGCCACTAGTCCATTCCATCCATTTTCTTGGCCGTGTAAGAGGTACCAGTATTGTTTGTCACATTCTTTCAGTCCTATTCCATCTTGACCGACATTTTGTTTTCATGATTCCTAAAATCATTTTGTCTTCTTGTTGTGGTCACACTTCCAACATTGTGTCGGTCACCACCAGGTGTCAGGAACCACTAAGAGACTGAGACTTGTTGGTTTCTTCACTGGCTTTTGCATCTACCCAGTCCTATTGATCTAAGTCCATACTATTACCAGCCTCAGCCTCGGTTGGCCCTTCTACCTTGATGATTCGCTTACAGTGTGTTAAATGAATCGACATACCTCTTTCAGCTATTTTGATCGCAGTTTGGGGTGGTCAGGAGGACTTGATATGGGTCTTCCCACTTGGCTGAGTGCCAATGCTTTTTTTTTTTTTTTTATGCTCCTGATAAGGACCCAATCTCCAGGTTTGTTCCGGGAATTTCCCTCCTTTAGGTATCATGTTTCCTTGAGCATTAGGCACGCTTTACAATTTTTTTTTTATACATTAAAGCCATAGGCAGTATATCTCTGGTCTACCTATCCCACCATCCCTCCTGTTGAGACACGGGTTTTCCCATGGCTCAAAATTGTAGCCTATTGGCATGGGTTCTTTGGTAGAATTGGTTTGTTGTTGGGACAGGTATAGAGCCCATTTTTAATCTGCGCCCCTTTTTTTATCCAGGATGCATTTTCACTTTCTAGGCTTTGTTCCTGCATTTTCTATAAGATTTCTCTGGTATCTCAGTGTCATTTGTTACTGTTAATACTTCAATTTCTCCTTCAGCAGCTTCTTTTGCTGTTCTGTCTGCAAAGGCGTTTCCTTTGGATATATTATCTGTTTTATTTGTGTGTGCAGTGCATTTGCATACTGCTACTTGTCTTGGTAATTGTACTGCTTCCAATAATCCTTTTAGTAGCTGTGCATGAGTGACTGGTTTGCCAGTTGAAGTTACCATTCCTCTGATACTGCGTGTGGCACTTTAAGTGTCAGTGGATGGAAGAGTACCACTCCTGCGCTCAATTCTACAGCCATTGATGCTGCCACTACTGCTCTCACACAATGAGGAAGTGCACATATCACGCTGTCTAGCTTTGATGAGTAGTAAGCCACTGGTTTGAGTTTATCACCACATTTTTGAGCTAGTAGAGATGTCATAAAATGACCTTTGCAGTCTACCATTTGATAGAACATTTTGCTGTAGTTTGGTAGGGCTAGAACTGTTTCTGAGACCATCATTTGTTTTATTCTGCAAAATGCCCCTTCTGCTTCAGGTATCCATTGCAGTGGTGTAGACATACTTATTTCATTCTCATACATTAGCTGATACAGTGGATGTGTCATTTCCGCAGTTTGGAATCCATGATCTGCAGTAATTCGTCAGGCCCAGAAAGGACATCATTTGTTTCTTTGTCACTGGTTTTGGTGCCTGCAATACTGCTGTTTTTCTGTCATCCACAATGGTTCTGCCTCCTGCACTCAGATTATGCCCCAAGCATTTTACTGTTGTTCTGCATATCTGCAGTTTGTCTTTACTGACCTTATGCCCTTCAGCTGCCAGATGTCTGAGGAGTGCTATGGTGTCTTTTCTGCAGGTTTGTTCATCTGGTGACGCCAGAAGGACGTCATCCACATACGTTAATACTTGACTTCCCCCTGGGGGGTTGAATTTAGCCATACTCACGACCATGACTTGTGAGTAAATTGTTGGGCTCTCACAGTACCCTTGTGGCAGCCTGGTATAAGTGTATCTTTTCCCTTCATAGGTGAATGCGAACCAGAACTAGCTATTTTTATCAAGCGGCACTGAGAAAAATGCGTTACTGATATCCACCACAGTAAAGTGAGTTGCATCTGGTCTTAGGCTGTTTTAAAGGGTATGTGGATCTGCCACACAGGGGGCGCTCTTAATTACTGCATTATTGACAGCTTGTAGGTCTTGTACCATTCTCCATCCTACAGATGGTGCTGCTTTTTTAACTAGAAATATGCGAGTATTACATGGTGAGTCCTCACACTCCACCAGTACTCCTGCTTTCAGTAATGCTTCAATTACTGGTCTGATTCCTTCTTTGGCATCTGGTTTAAGAGGATACTGTCTGATACGGGACGGTATTCAGTTTTTGGACGTATCTGGACTGTTTTTTTTTAATTTTTTATCAGTCCCACATCTGCGGGTCCTTTGTACCACAATCCTTCCGTAACTTCATTGACCATGTCCTCTTCTCCTTGCGTCAGGACATTTAGTTAGTTATATCTTTTCTGTAAGTGGACTCTCATATTATCTTGGGTTGTCCATTGTATTGTCTTTTTCCAGAGTCCTGTCTTTGGACTGTACCACAGATTGGGTTGGTGCTCTTTCCATTCTGCGTTTTTGCCTGTTTTTACCAAATCCCCTAATTTCTTCCAACTCATAGTATTGTGTTTGTATAGGGACACATGAGGGGATGTCCATTGTCTCTGTAATGGCACCAGTTGTTTAGGCAGGATTGCTGCTATTGCCACATTTCCAATCTCATCTCCATACATATGGGTAGGTGTTATTCTGATTGGTGTGACCTTTTGTAGTCAGGGTCAAGATATGGACGAGGGCGGAACCACATTGTAATATGTAAATCGTCTGGGTTCATTGCTTCAGTTCCTGGAACGGTTAACGACTTCCCTATTCTCATTAGGGTGTCTCCTGTTACACATGGCTGCTCATTAGCAATGTCAAGAGTATAATAATAAAACGGTTCTCCGTGTCCTTGTAGGACCATCAGGCCTTTTCCTCTAGTTACTGTGTAGGCCGTTTGCTGCTCTGACCACCAGGTTTTGGTCACCATTTCTTAGTCCTGGTATTGGCTCATTGCAGGTGGTTCTGCATGCACCTGTGTCACATAGGAATATCATTTCTTTTCCATTTACTATTAGCTTATTTCAGGCCGGTGACTATCCAATGCCGATATTTCTTCTAGATTTAGATCAATTTCTTCATTTTGGTTTACATGTTTTGCTTGTGTGGCGGCTTCGACTTGCTTCGGGAAGGCAGTGCTCTTATAGGGTGCAGGTAGTCACGCAAAGCTTTGATTCTGTTTTTGTTCTGGACAGTTTCTGCTATAATTCCCCTTTTTACCACATGCCCAGCATTCGTCGCCAGACCTAGAGAGGAATCCTCCTCTCCTTCTTCCTCGGCCTCTACCTCTAGTCCCCTGATAATATACTTCAGGGTCATCCCAGTCCTCGAAGAAGGTTTCTACCCTTTTTGTTTTCTTCTTTATGGTTACTTTATCTGCATGCATTGCCTGGTCTGTACCATGCATAATTTTGTGCCCCTGAGCTTCTGGTAATGGGTTTGGTTTGCGGGGGAGGAATGATATCGAGGGGGCTGTACCTCTTTTTCAATTGTCAAGTCAGGATAAAGTTCGTTATGCTGGCGATTTATAGGTGGGGCCGTAGGTTCTAACACTTTCTGTGTAACGCTCTCAGTTTCTCCTATCAGTTCCACTTCCTTTCTCCTTCTTCCACTACTTGTCTCATCATCCTCTTTCTATGGTACAGTACTTCGTATTCTTCAATATCTTTTTTATTTTTCTCCTTAGTTTTCTCTTTTTCCTCTTTTTGTCTTTGCCTTTTTTATCTTTTCACTTGCTTTTTCTTTCTCTTTCTCTTCTTCCTTTTTATGTAACCTTTGTTACCGAGCTCATTCACACTCACACACATACATGACATTTAAACTGGGTAAATGAGCAGTTTCAACATTACACACATAGGAGACCAAGAGAGAAGCTGTGATAAATTATATACAATTATTCTAACAATTCCATACACGAAAAACCTCTAGAATGTCTCAATAGACCACTTGATTCCCAGGCAAATAATGACCTACATAATGAAGATGTATGGCATGATGATATGGGACAAGATGAAAATACTGTATTTGAAAATGTTGATGAATGTTTGTATTTAAACAGCCTGGCACTGTTTTACTTGAAATTGCAGGCAAAGTTACTGTTGCCTTCCTCAACTATTCGAAATATAATTGAAGAATTCCAGGACATTCATGATATTGGTCAATCACATTTGTATTATCAACTTGGTGAAAAATTAAAAACACTTGGCATTAGTGAAATTGGCAAGGATAATTTAATACATGATCTTAAAAAACAACATCTTTTGCATGCTTGTAACCAGGGTGTGTTAAAAAGTGATCAGACAAGAAAAAGTTATGTCAAAACTAATTTTCGATATATTGAGCCTGTACAAATTTACCTAGGCCATGATGAGGCTGGGAAGGAACGATTTTGTCAATATATGCATGTCAAGAACACTCCAAAAGCACTTTTTGAGCATGAATCCCTAAGAGAGTAGCACAAACAAACACATTCACGCACTCATCAAAAAGATATGTTTAAAGATGATTATGATGGAATGAATATTGCTAAGAATGTTTTATTTCAAACTGATGAATTATCCTTGGCCCTTATATGGCCAGGATGCTTTTGAAGTTGTCAACCCTCTAGGGTCTGGAGGGAAAAAACATAAAATACTTGCAGTTTTCCTTACTCTTGATGATATTTTGCCCCACAATAAATCTAATATTGATCACATGCAGCTTGTTCTGCTATGTAGAGAACAGGACTTTAAGTATTTTGGGCAGTTTACTATCTTTCGCACACTAGTAAATGATATTAAAGATCTTGAAATTAATGGTATCAGTCTCAATGATGAACAAGTTGTGAAAGGTACTTTGTGTGCTATTGTAGGTGATAATCTCAGCTCACATAATATTGGAGGATTTGTAGAAAATTTCAGCAGGAGTCCTTTTGTTTTGTCGTTATTGTGACATTGATAGACATACGTTTGAAACAACACCACAGTCGTGTGGCCCACACGAACTATTCAGGGATACCAAAAAGCTATAACAGATTTGGAATCCAATGCCAGAGATTCTGTATGTGGTATCAAATTTGACTCCGTTTTCAATGAGTTGCAACATTATCATGTGTCAGACACGTTTACGTCCATGTCTGGGTCATAATCTCTTTGAAGGTATTGTTTCTATTTAATATTGCATTGTACATACACCATTTGGTTGAAATAGATAAGCATTTTACTTATTTGAAATTGAATCGATGTATAAATCAATTTAAATATCTTGGAGGTGATGCTGATAACCATCCATGTGATGTGAACTCTGATGGTCAAAAACTAGGTGGCCATGCTGTTCAAAATTGGTGTCTTTTGAGAATTTTGCCAATTCTATTGGGAGACAGGATTAAAGATGCCATTGATAATGTAGTCTGGCAAATGGTCTTGCAGCTCAGACAAATAGTGGAGATGGTCTGTGCTCCAAAAATGATTTCAGATCAGGTAGCTTATCTTAAAGTTCTTATTGATGAATATTTGGAAGATAGAACTGTTAATTTTCCTGATCATCCTCTGAAACCTAAACATCATAATTTAGTTCATTACCCACAGCTAATTATCCAGATTGGACCACTTATGCAGGTGTGGACTTTAAGATTTGAGAGTAAACACACCTACTTTAAGCAGTGTGCAAGAAAGTTGCACAACTTTAAGAACTTATGCAAAACATTAGTAGAGAGACATCAATTGCTTCAAGCATATTTAAATGCAGGGAATCTATTTCCTCCATGTGTGCAGTTTGACAAAGGAACTGAACTTATTGTAGATTGCTACAAAAAAGGAATTCGAAAATCTGTGAGCAGCTTTGATATTCCAACAAGCAACACAGTTGCTGTACATGAAATTACAGTCAAAGGTACCAAGTATAAAAAGAACATGTGTGTACCAATTGTAAAAAATGAGGAAGGACTATTGTGTGGCATAATAAAATTAGTCCTTTTGCACAGTCAAAAGAGTGTGTATTTTGTTATGGAAAAATGCCAGTCAGTACCCCTGGTAGATCTTGGTATTCATTGCTTGAGAGACACTATAAAAAAAACAAGCCTATATTTGCATTAAACAAGAAAATTTATTAGACTTACTACCCATGTATAAATTGTGTGGCATCCCAGTGATAGCACAACATCATGCTTTTCCATGTTCATAGAAACACGGATCCAGAAGCAGTTTTTAAGGAGGCCAATAGAAGCAGTGCTGCCCAACCTGTCAGATGATAAAATGTCACAACTAATAGCAAAACTGATCACTGATGGTGTGGAATGCAAAGGAGACTTGCAACTTCTACGAAAAGAAGATCTGTTGGGTATATTAACGCTAATACAATGCTGCAAGTTGCTTGGTTCATGGAAACTAGAAAGTATTCCAGTTTTAACTTTTAAAACTCCTATTGCCCCATAGTAATTTATTAACATGTCTGGGAAATATAGACACTCCCCGAGTTACGTTCATCTTTTTTACGTTTATTCGATTTTACGTTTTTGGAAAAAAAAAGACAACTTTTTATCTTAGACGTACCTACGTAGTACGCTGACGTAATGATGCAATGACGCTGCATTCATTGTTTACAAACTACAGACTGAGTGTGTGTGTGTGTGTGTGTGTGTGTGTGTATATATATATATATATATATATATATATATATATATATATATATAGCTCAGTTAGATAGCGTGACCCTTGTGTTAACAGGTCGCCTCTGTGATCTTTGTGTTTACACTGTTTTGTGGACTTTTGTAACCCTAAGCAAATATGGTTGGTCAGAAGTGTAAGCCTATTAGCATGGGTGTTTTCCTGCAAAACATCCTGATAAACTTTTGAATTCATTTTTCCATTCATGATTGCAAGTTGTACAGGCCCCGAGGCAGCAAAACAGCCCCAAACCATAATGCACCCTCCACCATGCTTCAGGGTGGGGATGAGGTGTTAATGTTGGTGAGCTGTTCCATTTTTCCTCCACACATGACGTTGTGTGTTCCTCCCAAACAATTCAAGTCTGGTTTCATCAGTCCACAAAATATTTTGCCAAAACTTCTGTGGAGTGTCCAAGTGCCTTTTTGCGAACATTAAACGAGCAACAATGTTTTTTTAGACAGCAGTGGCTTCCTCCTTGGAGTCCTCCTATGAACACCATTCTTGGCCATTGTTTTACATATAGTTGATGTGTGCACAGAGATATTGGACTGTGCCAGTGATTTCTGTAAGTCTTTAGCAGACACTCTAGAGTTTTTTTTTTTTTTACCTCTCTGAGTATTCTGCGCTGAACTCTTGGTGTCATCTTTGGTGGACAGCCACTCCTTGGGAGAGAAGCAACAGTGCCAAACTTTCTCCATTTGTAGACAACTTCTCTGACTGTCAATTGATAAACATCCAGACTTTTACAGATGGTTTTGTATCCTTTCCCAGTTTTATACAAATCAACAATTCTTGATCTCAGGTCTTCAGACAGCTCCTTTGAGCGAGCCATGGTGCACATTAGACAATGCTTCTCATCAAGACAATTCTTATCAGGTGTGTGTTTTCTAGTGGGCAGGGCAGCTTTAAGCCACTCATCAGTGATTGGGCACACACCTGACTTAAACTGTTTGGTAAAAATTGGTTTCAATTGCTCTTTAAGTCTCCTTAGGCAGAGGGTTCAGTTACTTATTCCTCCCCCTTCTGTCATTGTTTGCATGCTATCCTCATTAAAATATGAAAACCTATAAATGTTTGGGTGGTTTTAGTTAAAGCAGACACTGTTTTTTCATCTCTGTGATTTTGACGAAGATCAGATCACATTTGATGGTGATTTTATGCAGCAATGTGAGAAATTCCAGAAGGTTCAGACACTTTTTCATACCACTGTATATATATAAAGTATGCTGTATAATGTTTATATTTTTTCATTAATAAATATCGCAGTACAAAATTAAAAGGTTTTTCTTAATCATTACTATATTTTACTACATTAATAGTGTATTCATGAGTAAGACTGTCTATAGAGTGTGTTTAAGAAGCATATTTTAGCTCATGTAATAGATACACTGTATTTTACGATACATGGGGTTTTACTTCCAGGTACGGAACTCGCGGATTATCTTCACTCATGGGAGGGACTGGAACCAAACCCCTGTGAATATCGAGGGCCTACGGTACACGAAATCAATCCGTTCCAGTGCTGTTTTCGTTCCCTGGATTTTTTGTAAGTTACATGTAAAACGCATGATTCGTTCCAAGGCTTCCAATAGTATCCCATACTACCCGATAAACCCTTTAAAAATGATAAAAGTTCAACAAATTTTGTATGAAATATGTGTTAAAAGTAAAAGAAAATTGTTCATTAAACCATTTAAACGTTTTATTAATATATTAAACCATTTAATTAAAATAGTTATTAATTAAACCGGGCAGTGGTGGTCTAGTGGTATAGGGCGCTGGATCGCTGATCCAAAGGTTGGGGGTTCGAGTCCCACTCTCCACAAGGTTGTCACTGTCCCCCCCCACAGTGCAGCTAACTGGGTTATCAAAGGGGGGGGCCATGTCTTTAACTGTCTATGGTGAGAGGCATGTAAAAGAACCATTGCTGACTTTTGTAAAGAGTAGGCTGCAAAGTCGCCAGCGTGTTTCTGTCCCTTGCTAAAAAGGGTTATGACAGGAAGGGCATCCGACGTAAAAACCTCTGCCAAATCAAATGTGCGAATCAAATGATTTGCTGTGGCGACTCCCGAGTAAAAGGGAAAAAGCAGAAACGAAGACAGACAGACAGACATTTATTAATTAAACCATTCCATTGCTAACCAATTTTTATGAACCAAATTTTTTATTAATCAAACCAAACAATGTCTTCCTTTCGGCTTTTTCCCTTTTTACTCGGGAGTCGCCACAGCAAATCATCTGATTCGCATGTTTGATTTGGCAGAGTTTTTTTTTTACGTCGGATGCCCTTCCTGTCACAACCCTTTTTAGCAAGGGACAGAAACACACTGATGGCTTTGCAGCTACTCTTTACGAAAGTCAGCAATGGTTCTTTTACATGCCTCTCACCATAGACAGTGAGAGACATGGCCTGCCTTTGATAACCCAGTTAGCTGCACTGGGGGGACAGTGACAATCTTGTGGAGAGTGGGACTCGAACCACCAACCTTTGGATCAGTGATGCAGCGCCCTATACCACTAGACCACCACTGCCCCACAATCAAACCAAACAATATTAAACATTATTAATTTTAATCGCGGTCAACACCGGAACTTTTTGGGTGGAAACCGGCTTGTCCGGACCTGTCAAGCAGGCAAGTGTGCTTAGTACTTGTTTAGTACTCAACAGTCACTTGTTTGCTTGAGGGGTCAGAGGTCCGGATGAGCCGTGCCCCGTCTTGGGGGCTCCGGTGTCGGTCGTGACGCCGTCCACACTCGGCACATTCACACTCTATGGCATGCTCCGCCAAATGCAGGCAACGTCGCAGCCAATGCCGGAGCTTTTGAGATAGGGCGCAGCTCATCTGGACCTCCGATCCCCCAAGCAAAAAAATGAATGTTGAGTCCAGACCTCCGATCTGTCAAGCAGGTAAGTACGCTTTGCATACTTGTTTAGTACTCAATATTCACTTGTTTGCTTGAGAGATCTGGATGAGCCGCATTTTGCCCACATTCGGCAGAGCGCGTCACATTTATTAAACATTTACTGAATTATAAAATGAAAAATAACGCTGCAATGATAACGCAAAAATAACGCTGCACTCTCAAAAATCTCATGAAACTCATGAAAAACAATACAACTCTCCTTTACACGTGTGACAAGCAAGCATTATGGGTACAGTACTATGAAGATTCAGCTTCCTCCTGGCCAATGGGAGGCCAGTGGGAAACCACCGGGGCAGGACGATGGGAGGCAGCAATGAGAGAGCAACTCGCGCATTGTTTGAATGTTTGAATGGCGTGTTTGAATGGCGCGTTTGGTGCTTTTTTCGTATTCATTTCATAAGAATATGGCTGATTACTATATATATATATATATATACACACACACACACACACACGCAGTAGGCCCTTGACTATTCGCGGTTTTGCACTCACGGTATGACTATACGCAGACTGCCTGTATGGCTGTTCTCCTTTCTGCTGATTTGTTGAGCTGATCCTGACCCTTTTTACTCATTCGCGCAAACTTTGTGCATGTGTTGTTGGGGTTTTTTTCTGTTTTTAATTACAGTACGCACAATTAAGCTCAGTCATGCCACCAAAACGCTGCACAACTTCTCTGGCTTCTGGTAAGGCACCGAAGCGCATTAAAAAAGTAATGACGCTGCATACTAAAGTTGAATTACTTGATATGCTTCGGGAAGAGAATAGTTCTGCTGCAGTAGGGCGCCATTATAAAGTAAATGAGTCCGCTATACTGTATAAAGAAGAATGAGAAGGCAATCAGAGCTAGTGTAACATCGAGCTATTGTGGAAGTGCTAAGAAAGTGAATGTGTTAAGAAACGAGGGAATCGTCAGGATGGAATCCGCCTTGGTATTTTGGATACAAGATTTACGGTTGAAAAATATCCCTTTAGACACAAAGATGATTTGTAAGAAGGCACTGAGTTTATATTCTCAATTCAGCGGAGGCAACAAAAGTGAACCACAACCAGGACCATCAACAGCATCAGCTGCAGAGCCTTTTCAAGCCAGCAAGGGTTGATTTGATGGTTTTGTAAAACGTTACCAAATACGAATTGGAAAATCACGGAGAAGGCGCAGCTGCAGATACACATGCTGCAGAGAAGTATCCTGATGCATTCATTATGGAAAATGGATACAAGCCAGAGCAGGTATTCAACTTTTTTTTTTTTTTTAGCTACTATATTCAACTTTATTCTGGAGAAGGATTTATTAAGTTGGATAACTTGTGCCTAATACTTTTCTTGAATGAATAAAATACTGTATGTTTCAATCAATCAGGTATTCAACATGGATGAGACAGGGTTGTTTTGGAAAAAAGATGCCTTCCAGAACATTCATGAAATTAGAGCCCCGGGTTTCAAAGTGCAAAAGGACAGAGTAACACTTATTATGTGTGGTAATGCTGCTGGCTGGATGATGAAGCCTAGACTTATTCATAAATCTGCAAATCCCAGATGTCTCAAGAACAAAAATAAAAACACCTTGTCTGTCTTCTGGATGCATAATTCCAAGGCTTGGATTTTGAAGGTCCTGATATCCAACTGGTTTTATAAGTGCTTCGTCCGTCAAGCAGAACAATACCTCCATGAAAATGGAATGGGATTTCTCGTGTTGCTGCTTATGGACAATGCTGGTGGTCACCATGCGGATTTGCATCATGAGGGAGTACAGATAGAGTTTCTTCCTCCCAACACCACATCCTTCCTCCAGCCTATGGATCAAGGGGTGATTTGTGCCTTTAAGGCACTTTACACTAGGAATTGTCTTCAGCTATTAGTTGATGCTATAGATGAGGATGAAGACTTTCAGTTGAAAGTCTACTTGGGCAGTTTCACAATTGCATCTTCCCTGACAGTAATACACAAGGCACTTCAAGACATGAAAAAACAAACACTAAAGGCATGTTGGAAAAAAGTCTGGCCACAATGTGGGCATGACTGCCAAGGATTCACACCTGATGAAATTTATCATGATACTGTTAATAAGTCAGTGGAGCTGGCACAATTAATTTGTGGTGATGGCTTTAATGATAAAATTCACGAGTTCAATGAACTAATTGATTCACACTCTCAGCCTCTAAGAGATGAAGATTTAGAAGATATGACAAAATCTGCCAGTGAAGACGAAACTGAGGACCAAGAAGCTTCATCACAAGAGAACCAAGAGGATGATGGTCCAACTCTAGAAATGTTGATGGAATTCATGCAAACAGCAAAGCTATTGCAGCAGAAGATTAAATTATGAGACCCTCACATGGTTCGTTCACTACAGTTCTTAGCTGGACTTGTCTCTTGGCAACTTACAAAACCCTTTTCACCACTATGAAAAAACAACAAAGCCAGATGCCAATAACCATGTTCCTAACAAAGGCCAAGTAAACTTCTACACAACCCCCACTCAAAGAAAATACACCACGTCCTGTCTCTCCTGAAGTAATAATACTTTCTCCTGAAGAAACGACAGTTTCTTTTGAAGTGCTTGAAGATGATTAATCTAAACTGCTGTAAAGTTCTATATCACTGTACAGTATTTAAATGTTTTAAGTTATTATTCCATTACAGTACTGTACCTAAATTAATTAATTAAAAATGATCTGCCTCCATCTTTCCATATCCTCTGCATCTTTTACTCTTACTCCAACGACTTTCATGTCCGCCTTCACCACATCCATAAATCTTCTCTTTGGTCTTCCTCTGGGCCTTTTGCCTGGTAGTTCCAACCTCAGCATCCTACTACCAATATACTCACTATCCCTCCTCTGTACATGTCCAAACTATCTCAATCTAGCCTCTCTGACTTTGTCTCCAAAACATCTAACATGTGATGTACTCATTTCTGATCCTATCCATCCTCTTTACTCCTCAACATTTTCATCTCTTCTACCGCCAACTCTGACTCCTGTCTTTTCCCCAGGGCCACTGTCTCTAAACCATACAACATTGCTGGCCTCATCACCGTCTTGTACACTTTTCCCTTCATTCTTGCCGATACTCTAATTACTGTACACTTCATGTTTTTTCATGTCCTCAACAGTCCAATAAACAATGCAAGGGTTCCCTCTAGTGGGCGTCTGAGAAGCATTTTTAAGCACTAATATGAAAATACACAGTGCTGTCACTGTATGATTATCCAAATTATCAAACCATTTTACTGTATTACACTTGATATTCTTTTATATATACAATAATATACGTATACAGTACTGTATACGTATACAGGTTTTACTTCCGGGTACAGAACTCGCAGATTATCTCGATTCGCGGAAAGGCACGGAACCGAACCCCCGCGAATAACGATGGCCTACTGTGTGTGTGTACACACACACACACACACACACACACATATATGTATATGTATATATATATATATATATATATATATATATATATATATATATATATAGTGTAATAACACAATACAGCACAGAAGTCTTCAAAAATGCCTACTAGAGGGAAGCATTGCATTATATTTACTTCCATGCATTATATTTATATGAAGTGTAAATGCTCGATACCAAAGGTATAAACTTGAATAAACATGCTGCAGAATATAAAATCTAACACACAAACATTCCAAACATCAACTTCGGTACTGGACTGGAATATTAACTGCAAAACATTCCTGAATCATATCAAGCAATTCTACTTACCTTTTTCTGATCCTTCGTCACCTTACCAGAAGCCTGAGAAGGTGCGCAGTGTTTGGGTGGCATGAAGGAGCTTAATTGTAATTAATTACGACCACAAAAAAAGCACATGCACATGTCCCTTGCTAAAGGGTTGTGACAGGAAGGGCATCTGACGTAAAAACCTCTGCCAAATCAAATGTGTGAATCAGATGATTTGCTGTGGCGACTCTCGAGAACGGGAAAAAGCCGAAAAGAAAAGGAGAAATCATTTAGCAAGGCTGTTACTTGTGGGTTTTCTGCCTCCTCCTTTTTTGGACGAGCTTTCAAGTCTTCTTGCTTAACCCTTTTACTGGATCCACCCTTTGACCCAGTTAGCGGGTTGATTCGCTAGGAAAAACCTGAAACAATAACAATTACAATATCAATAATGAAGTAATTTGTTTAATGTTATTCATTTCAAGATGTCTGACAACAAATCTTGGGGAGGCCCTAAATAAGGGTGTTAAATACATGCATTTACCACGTAACACCACTTAACTGTTTCAGGTCAAAATATAAATATATTTAAATGTATATAACATACTACATATGATCATTATTAATTGAGTATTATAATAAAAAATATTTGATTTATATGGAACACTACATGTTTATATATATATATATATATATATATATATATATATATATATATATATATATATATATATATATATATAAAAAACGCTTTAGAGGTTGAACAAATTGAAATTTGATCAAAAAAATCTAGGGTTTTTTGTCCCGGAAGTCGACCACAATCCAGAAGTTGAACGCTAAAAAAGCGCGAGAAAAAAATGAGACCGAGAGGGAGGGGAGATGCGCGCTTTCGGGAAGTCCAGAAGTTGTTGATACCATGTATCACTGTGAACATCTTTAACGATGAGGTAATGAGCCACTTCCGTAAGGTTTTGAAAGGAACGCAGAAACAAGCCATGTCAGAAATGCTCTTCAAGAAAAGAAAGGGACATCCGGAAGAAGAGTTATCCACACCAAAGTGAGTAGCAAGAGAAAAAATTGACCTGAAGCTGTTATGGAAGGGGATTCGCTTCCTCTCTCCCTCTCTGTTATGGAAGGGGATCTGCTTCCTCTCTCCCTCTCCAACATTTACATATGCCAACTGCTTACCACCACAAAGGTAAAAATTCTTATTTTTATTGTTGTTACGCTTTAACTGTACTGTGGTTTTTATTTTAGTGTGTTATGGTCTCTTTTGTGAGAGATTCTGGTTTTGATGGCTCAAACTCTCTCTCTATGCATGCAGCGCTGAAGAGGGGCATGGCTGTCTCACGCTATGGGAGTGCTAAGCACACACAGCTGATTCCACTTATCTCTCTAACAGTGACTACAATTTCCCCATGCTCTAGTGCCTTCCCTGTGAATAATAAAGCTCCTCCATCACACTCTGTCTCCTGCATTTTTGGTTTCGGCTGAATGTTCCTGGAGTCACAGAATCTTCTTGCTCTTCTGTGGCACCAGAAACATTCATCCAGACCCAAAAATGCAGGAGACAAGATGTGATGAAAACTGATGAACTTTATTGTTGATAGGGAAGGCACTAGAGCATGGGGAAATCGCAGTCACTGTTAGTGCCTGGTGATTGCTAAGTGGAACCAGTTGTGTGTGCTTAGCACTACACCCGTGTGTGACAGCCACGCCCCTCTCCAGTAAGTATATCTAGAGAGAGAGTTAGAGCCAAAACAACTAGAGTATCTCACAACACAGACCATAACAGTGTACTGTATTCAATCATTTTTTCCACTTAATTTAAGGACCTATGGTATGAGTTATGGTACTGTTAACTTCTGTTCAAAAGACGACGGGATGGATTAAGACCTTTTACATTATTGGTAATGGGAAAAGCGGATTCGGAATTCAACCAAATCGGAATTCGACCAGCCGTCGGGAATGAATTATGGTCGAGTACCAAGTGTACCACTGTAATAAGCATTTTATCTCACCACAAAGTAATCCTAACCTTCACAGTGTAGACATCCCATCACTTGAAAATAAATCTCCCATACAGAAAGACAAGAGGATGTCAAAGCCAAGCCATCATTCTTCTAACTGATCCTTTTTGTATGCTTACTTTGTAGCAGCTCTTGCTCTCTTCAAGAAGGAGGCAGTGAATGTCTGTTCATAACAGGTGTTTCTTCTTGATTTTTGAATAAGTAGGGCTGACAGCATGTCATCTGATCATGATCCCCTGTAGTCGGTCTTATTTTTCCTCACACTGAAAATTCTTTCACATTCAGCATTGCTGTGTAGAATTGATAAAATGCCGAACATGCAGTGGCTCTACTTTTAAAATCTGGGCATCCCATCTCCTTTGACAGTGTAGGAAAGTGAGAACCACAAATCATCTGCAGGCATTCTCATTTGTTCCTCTTTGAAACTGGTTGCACAATAATTTTAAACTCAATATCAAGGTTGTTGATGGCTTCATCTGTGTCTTCAATTCCAGTTTTGATCAATACTGGAAACTTTGTGAAAAAGAATCTGAGGGAATTGAAGGTACTGCTGTCTCTCTTGTTTACATCTGCTACTTGAGCAGTTTATCCATGTGGTCCGCAACAGCTAGTAGAATGTTATGCTCCACATAAAAGGCTGCAAACAAACATTCAGCTTTGATAGCATTGGTATTTTCTGTCTTTGAAGTGAAAGAAATCACAAAGTTTGAGCACGTTCTACATCCGATTCAAATAGTAAAGCCCTTTCATGCACCTTGCTCTTACAGTGCTGCACGACTATTTCACAGATGCATGCTAGTTCATGGCCCAACTTCCGATACCCACTGCCCATACACATGCACAGTGTCCATACACATGCACAGTGTCCATACACATGCGCAGTGCCCATACACGTGTGCAGTTGCTAAATTTGGCAAGGGATGGTACTCTTGAGTGGCTCATACATTTTCTTATTCACATTCATTGGAGCAAAGGTTTATGGATTGTTTATTTTTAGGGAAATAGCTGGCATTATTATTCTAATATATATTATCCAACCCTAAAATGGATTTCCATACTCAGTGCCAAGAAAAAGTACTAAGTACATTTTACATATTAGTTGGCAGCTATGTATGAATTATATAAAATCCAAATATGTATTTAATAAAACTGTCCATGTGCGTAATTTTAGACACAATATTTTAGCAGTGCTAAAGAAGCTTATTGTAAGATATTTTTCACAGTGCAACATTTAGTTTCATAAATATATATTTTTAGCTCAAAGGGTGATGGTTATTTCAAGAATTAAATTCTTCTTCTTCTTTCTTCTTTTCCTTTCGGCTGTTCCCTTCAGGGGTCGCCACAGCAAATGATATGCCTCCATCTCTCCCTATCCTCTGCATCTTCTACTCTTACTCCAACGACCTTCATGTCCGCCTTCACCACATCCATAAATCTTCTCTTTGGTCTTCCTCTGGGCCTTTTGCCTGGTAATTCCAACCTTAGCATCCGACTACCAATATACTCACTATCCCTCCTCTGTACATGTCAAACCATCTCAATCTAGCCTCTCTGACTTTGTCTCCAAAACATCTAACATGTGCTGTCTCTCTGATGTACTCATTTCTGATCCTATCCATCCCCGTTACTCCCAAAGAGAACCTCAACATTTTCATCTCTGCTACCTCCAACTCTGACTCCTGTCTTTTCCCCAGGGCCACTGTCTCTAAACCATACAACATTGCTGGCCTCATCACCGTCTTGTACACTTTTCCCTTCATTCTTGCCGATACTCTCCTATCACACATCACACTGGACACTTTTCTCCATCCATTCCAACCTGCCTGCACGCGCTTCTTCACCTCTTTTCCACACTCTCCATTGCTCTGGATTGTTGAGCCTGAGTACTTAGAATCCTCCACCTTCTTTATCTCTGCCCGCTGTAACCTCAAAGTTCCTCTTGGGTCCTTGTCATTCACACACATGTATTCTGTCTTACTGAGACTGACCTTCAATCCCCTCCTTTCCAGGGCATACCTCCACCTCTCTAGATTTTCCTCCACTTGGTCTCTGCTCTCACTACAGATCACGATGTCATCTGCAAACATCATAGTCCATGGAGATTCTTGTCTAACCTCGTCTGTTAGCCTGTCCATCACCATAGCAAACAAGAAGGGGCTGAGAACTGACCCTTGATGCAGTCCCACCTCCACCTTGAACTCTTCTGTCACACCTACAGCACACCTCACCACTGTCTTACATCTCTCATACATGTCCTGCACCACTCTAACATACTTCTCTGCCAGTGCAGACTTTCTCATGCAATACCACAGTTCTTCTCTCAACACCCTGTCAGATGCTTTCTCCAGATCCACAAAGGCACAATGCAGCTCCTTCTGACCTTCTCTGTACGTCTCTATTAACATCCTCAAAGCAAACACTGCATCTATGGTGCTCTTTCTTGGCATGAAACCAAACTGTTGTTCACAAATGCTGACCTCTGCCCTTAGTCTTGCTTCCACTATTCTTTCCCATAGCTTCATTGTATGGCTCATCAACTTTATCCCTCTGTAGTTGCCACAACTCTGCACATCTCCCTTGTTCTTAAAAATGGGCACAAGCACACTTCTCTTCCATTCCTCTGGCATCTGCTCACTTTCTAAAACCTTGTTGAATATTCTTGTCAGAAAATCTACTGCTACCTCCCCTAGACACTTCCATAACTCAACTGGTATGTAATCAGGGCCAACTGCCTTTCCACTCTTCATCCTCTTCAATGCCCTCCTCACTTCTCCCTTACTAATCTTTGCTACTTCCTGCTCCTCAACGGTCACCCCTTCTACTCTTTTTTCTCTCTCATTTTCCTCATTCATCAGCTCTTCAGCTCTTCTTTCCATCTTCCCAGCACACTTCTGTCATCAGTCAATACATTTCCCTCTCTGTCCTTTATCACTCTAACTTGCTGCACGTCTTTCCCATCTCTCTTTCTCTGCTGTGCCAACCTGTATAAATCATTTTCTCCCTCCTTACTGTTCAACCTATCATACAAGTCATCATACGCCCTCTGTTTGGCCTTTGACACCGCTACCTTCACCTTACGCTGTGTCTCCCTGTACTCCTGTTTACTCTCTTCGGTCCTCTCAATGTCCCACTTCTTCTTGGCTAACCTCTTCCTTTGTACACACTCCTGCACTTCCTCATTCAACCACCAAGTTTCCTTATCTACTTTCCTTCCAGAGGACACACCAAATACTCTCCTACCGGTCTCCCTGATCACATTTGCTGTGGTCTAGTCATCTGGAAGCACTTCCTCACCACCCAAAGCATGTTTCAACTCCTCCTTGAAGAAAACACGACACTCTTCCTTTTTCAGCTTCCACCACTTTGTCTTCTGCTCTGCCTTTGCCTTTTTCACCTTTCTCACCATCAGTGTCATCCTGCACACCACCATCCTATGCTGTTTGGCAACACTCTCACCCACTAATACTTTGCAGTCACTGACTTCCTTCAAATTACATCGCCTACACAAGATGTAGTCTACTTGTGTGCTCTTATCTCCGCTTTCATAAGTCACCCTATGCTCCTGTTTCTTCTCAAAGAAAGTATTCACCACAGCCATTTCCATCCTTTTTGCAAAATCGATCAACATCTGTCCTTCTGTGTTCCTGTCCTGGATACCAAACCTGCCCATCACTTCCTCGTCCCCTCTGTTGCCTGCACCAACATGTCCATTGAAGTCTGCTCCAATGACCACTCTTTCACCTCTGGGGTTACTCTGCATCACTTCATCTAACTCACTCCAGAATCTCTCCTTCTCTTCTAGCTCACATCCTGCCTGTGGGGCATAAGCACTAACAACATTGACCATCACGCCTTCAATTTCTAACTTGAGACTCATCACTCTCTCTGTCACTCTTTTCACTTCTAGAACATTCCTGACAAACCACTCCTTCAAGATGACTCCGGCTCCATTTCTCTTCCCATCCACACCATTATAAAACAGCTTAAACCCTGCTCCTAAGCTTCTAGCCTTGCTACCTTTCCACCTGGTCTCCTGAACACACAGTATGTCCACCTTCCTCCTCTGTATCATGTCAGCCAGCTCCCTATCTTTTCCTTGCATAGTTCCAACATTCAAAGTCCTTACTCTCGGTCCTAGGCTCACGCATTTCCTTTTCTCTCTCTGCTTACGGACACGCCTCCCGCCTCTCCTTCTTCGACCAACAGTAGTCCAATTTCCATCAGCACCCTGTTGGTTGACAGCACTGATAGTGGTCGTTGTTAACCCGGGCCTCGACCGATCCGGTATGAATTTTGTTTTGATCATTTGCATTTTTAATGTGGCAGAAGTTTTACGCCGGATGCCCTTCCTGTCGCAACCCTTTGCATTTATCCGGGCTTGGGACTGGCATAAGGTGGAGAGACACTGGTTACCCCCCCCCCCATGACTGCATTTATGTCACGAATTAATTTAAACCTTTCAATAAACTCAAGGGTTGTAGCTACCTCCTCCTAGTATTGCAAGTTAAAATTGTAATAACTTGCAAAGAGAACTGCCAACCCAGCAACGAAATTGATGGTAGGCTCCAATACACAAGCCACCTTGCCTTCTACTGACAGCATCCACTTTTCTCCTTGGAATAATGAATTGCCTGCAATTACATTAAGCAAATTACACTGTCTGTCTTCCTTTCGGCTTTTTCCCTTTTACTCGGGAGTCGCCACAGCAAATCATCTGATTTGCACATTTTCATTTGGCAGAGGTTTTTACATCGGATGCCCTTCCTGTCATAACCCTTTTTTTTAGCAAGGGACAGAAACACGCTGACGACTTTGCAGCCTACTCTTTACGAAAGTCAGCAATGGTTCTTTTACATGCCTCTCACCATAGACAGTGAGAGACATGGCCCGCCTTTGATAACCCAGTTAGCTGCACTGGGGAGGACAGTGACAATCTTGTGGAGAGTGGGACTCGAACTTCCAACCTTTGGATCAGCGATCCAGCGCCCTATACCACTAGACCACCACTGCCCTTTTTATCTGCTGTGCTAACCTGTATAAATCATTTTCTCCCTCCTTACTGTCCAACCTGTCATACAAGTCATCATACGCCCTCTGTTTGGCCTTTGACACCACTACCTTCGCCTTACGCTGTGTCTCCCTGTACTCCTGTTTACTCTCTTCCGTTCTCTCCGTGTCCCACATCTTCTTAGCTAACCTCTTCTTTTGTACACACTCCTGCACTTCCTCATTCCACCAAGAAAGTTTCCTGATCTACTTTCCTTCCAGAGGACACACCAAGTACTCTCCTACCGGTCTCCCTGATCACATTGGCTGTGGTTGGCCAGTCATCTGGAAGCACTTCCTGACTACCCAAAGCCGGTTCCAACTCCTCCTTGAAGACAACCCGACACTCTTCCTTTTTCAGCTTCCACCACTTTGTCTTCTGCTCTGCTTTTGCCTTTTTCACCATCATTTGAAAATAACAAAATTTATGTCATTTTAACAGTGTACAATTTATGTCGACAGACAGGTTATTTTAATATTATGTACATTGTAAAAGGTAGAAATGTTATTTAATATAGCATATGACATCAGGTTCTAGGACACTTACCCCCGGGACATTCACCCCCCTGGACGTTCACCGACAATTACCCCCAGACAACCACCCCCTGAGACAATTACCCCCTAGGACAACCACCCCTGTCAAATTTATTTTGATGGGGATAGTCAATGAATATATGTGTATGTAAGATAATAATACAAGATAATTGTGTAAGATGATAATGCAAGATGATAATATAAGATGATAATACAAAATAATAAGAAATATCTTTAATTGAGATTTAATGTTTTATTCATAAACATCAATGTACAAATGAAACAATTTAAATATTTATAATTGAATATTGTGAGTAATTCCACAGAGATAATCTACTGAAGAGCTGGTACACCTACAGACATCTGAGCCATTACAACCTCATTTAATGATTGTTCCCATTGTAACACTCCTAAGAATGTCCAGAGGTTGGGGTGGTAAGCTCCAACATTAGATTGCATGTGCCATCCCTCAATGTGGTTGTTGGTACATGGAAGTCCTTCTTCAATTCTTCACATTCCACATTGTATGGGGGAATGCTGGCAGTCGACGACCACGGCTATGAGGACGGCCAATGAAGGTATTTTCGAAGTAGTCTGCTACTGGTTGGGCAGCTTCTCCCATAAGCTCTGTCAGTGTTTAGAATGCGTCATTGATGCCATCTAGTGGAATAAATGCTAATTCACCAAGCTGTGACAAAACATTTTCAGTGTATAATTGGCCCATTTAAAATATTTGACACAGACTAGCCGTATTGTTTGCCGGGCATTGCCAGGCATATTAGTTACGGCTTGCCCAAAGGAGAGGAAACATTTAGAAAAATTTAGACAGAGGCACAAGATCAAGTACCCAAGTGAGCCTTTATCCACAGATTAAACTTAAATATCTTTAGATGATTGTCCTAGGGGATAGTTAATATATTATTTTATATTTTATATTATTTTATAGTTAATAAAATATCAGTCAGTGAAAAAAGTATATATCATTTGTAATACATTGTAAAAGTTTTTAAGGTATTTACCAGATATTTGTGAAAGTGAACGTGAGGGATCCCTGTATTGCACCATTGTGGTATACAACAGGGGTCACAACTCAAAATGTTCAAAGAGCCAGTTGGACCAAAAAAACTAAAAACAAATCTGTCTGGAACTGCAAAAAATTGAAAGCCTTATGAAATGTGTCACAGGTGATGACTCAAATCTTCATTGACAGAAAGTCTTCTGGTCTATGGGAGACCATTGGGAGAGGACCACCCCCACCCCTGAGTCCGATGCGTCGACTTCCACCACAAACTGCAGCAAGGGGTCTGGATGGATCAGTACGGGCGCGTGGACGAATTTCACCTTCAGCCGGTCAAACGCCGCCTAGGCACTTGAGGACCACTGGAACGGGGTCTTGGGTGATGTCATTTGTGTGAGGGGGCTGCTAGGTGGCTGTAGTCCTGCACGAACCAGCGAAAGAAGTTCACAAACCCCAGGAACCTCTGCAGCTGTTTCCGCGTCCCTGGAGTCAGCCACTCCGCCACTGCCTTCACCTTCGCCGGATCAGGTCTTATCTGCCCCTTCTCCACAATGAACCCCAGGAACGAGACTGAGGGGACATGGAACTCACACTTTTCTGCCTTCACGAACAATCTGTTCTGCAGGAGCCTCTTTAGTACCATTCTCACGTGGCGGAGATGTTCTTCTTGGCCTCTAGAGAAGATCAGAATGTTGTCCAGGTATACGAATATGAAGCAGTTCAGCATGTCCCTAAGCACATCATTGACCAGAGCTTGGAAAACCGCTGGGGCATTGGTTAGTCCAAATGGCATGACCAGGTATTCGAAGTGCCCCAGGGACGTGTTGAACACCGTCTTCCACTCGTCCCCCTCCCGAATTCGGACTAAGTGGTAGGAATTTCTCAGGTCGAGCTTGGAAAAAACGGTAGCATCATGGAGAGGGGTGAATGCTGAATCGATGAGGGGGAGAGGGTACTTGTTTTTAATGGTGATATTGTGTAATTGATGCAAGGTCTCAGGGTCTTGTCTTTCTTTTCGACAAAGAAGAATCCCGCCCGTACCGGGGAAGATGAGGGCCAAATGAGACCTGCAGCCAGCGACTCGATGTATGCCTCCATGGCATCTTTCTCCAGCTTAGAGAGGTTGTATAGTCACTGAGAAGGGAGCATGGAACCTGGGAGTAGATCAATGGCGCAGTCGTACGGTTGATGAGGAGGTAAGGAGCGAGCCGGGTCCTTGCTAAAAATCTCTTGCAGGTCGTGATATTCTTCGGGCAGGCAGACTAAGTCCAGGTCTTCCAGGTCGACCGGGGTTCGTGAAGGTTGAGAGGGCACGGCCGCCATCAGGCAGTGTTGCAGACAGTAGTCGCTCCAGTCGTGTATGGTGAGGGTGCGCCAGTCAATGTGGGGATTGTGAGTCTGCAACTATGGCCACCCCAACACTAGAGGAGAGAGAGGCAGGGAGAACGAACAGTATTCTTGGTGGTTACCTGACAAAGTGAGCTTCACTGGCTTGGTCTTGTGCGTGACGCGAGCGATGCGTCGGCCATCTATGGCCACTACCTCCTTGGGGGTCTCGAGCTCGTACACAGGTAGATCGTGGCGCTCAACCATCCCCGGATGGATAAAGTTAGCTTCAGCACCTGAGTCAATAAATACGTCTACAGGATGAGAGTATTGCGTGGAGTGTAGCATACCTTGAACTCTCAGGTGCTTTCCGTGTGTCGTGGAGGATCTTCTTGCCACTGTCGGGCTCTGCCGCGTGGAGCACTGGGCGAGATAATGGCCCTTCTCAGCGCAGTAGATGCAGAGACCCTCGGCCAACCGCCAGTGCCTCTCTTCAGCCATCAGTCTGGTGCGGTTCACCTGCATGGGTTCTTGGGCATCATCTTCCCTCAGAGAGGGAAATGGCGAGTGAGTTCAAGGTGGGGCCTCCTTCCGGGATCTATCCGTCTCTCTCAGCCGGTTGTCCAGTCTGGTGGACATGGCGATTAACTACTCCAGTGTCATCGTCTCATCTCGGGCCGCGAGCTTGTCCTTCAGCCGTTCATTGAGCCCCTGCAGGAAGGCCCCCCCCCGAAGCGCTGGGTCATTCCAGCCGCTTTCAATAGCGCGAATCCGGAATCGGATGGCGTACTCCGCCACCGACTGTAGGCCTTGCCGGATACCAAGGAGCTGGGAGCTCGCCTCCTTCCCTTTCGCCGGATGATCGAAAACCTTCTTCATTTCTTGCATGAACTGATCTACCTGGGAGCATAATTCCAGGGTATATGAGGAAGTCTGGAGTGGCAGAGAAGTATGTTAGAGTGGTGCAGGACATGTATGAGAGATGTAAGACAGTGGTGAGGTGTGCTGTCGGTGTGACAGAAGAGTTCAAGGTGGAGGTGGGACTGCATCAAGGGTCAGCTCTCAGCCCCTTCTTGTTTGCTATGGTGATGGACAGGCTGACAGACGAGGTTAGACAAGAATCTTCATGAACTATGATGTTTGCAGATGACATTGTGATCTGTAGTGAGAGCAGAGAACAAGTGCAGGAAAATCTAGAGAGGTGGAGGTATGCCCTGGAAACGAGGGGAATGAAGGTTAGCCTCAGTAAAACAGAATTCATGTGTGTGAATGACAAGGACCCAAGAGGAACGGTGAGGTTACAGGGAGCAGAGATAAGGAAGGTGGAGGATTTTAAGTACCTAGGTTCAACAATCCAGAGCAATGAAGAGTGTGGAAAAGAGGTGAAGAAGCGTGTGCAGGCAGGTTGGAATGGATGGAGAAAAGTGTCCGGATGATGTTTGATAGGAGGGTATCGGCAAGAATGAAAGGAAAAGTGTACAAGACGGTGGTAAGGCCAGCAATGTTGTATGGTTCAGAAACAGTGGCCCTGGGGAAAAGACAGGAGGCAGAGCTGGAGGTAGCAGAGATGAAAATGTTGAGGTTCTCTTTGGGAGTAACAAGGATGGATAGGATCAGGAATGAGCACATCAGAGGGACAGCACATGTAAGACGTTTTGGAGACAAAGTCAGAGAGGCTAGATTGAGATAGTTTGGACATGTACAGAGGAGGGATAGTGAGTATATTGGTAGTAGGATGCTGAGGTTGGAACTACCAGGCAGAAGGCCTAGAGGAAGACCAAAGAGACATGGATGTAGTGAAGCAGGACATGAAGGTAGCTGGTATAAGAGAAGAAGATGCAAAGGATAGGGCGAGATGGAGGCAGATGATTCGCTGTGGCGACCCCTGAAGGGAAAAGCCGAAAGGAAAAGAAGAAGGTAGTGACCGCCAGCGCAAAGGACGAGGCTTGCTCTGTGACTAAGGTCATGATGTAAGCGGTTTTTGCTTGATCTGTGGCGTATGTGAGCGGCTGCTGTCTGAAGATGAGCGAGCACTGGTGAAGGAATGGTGCGCAGGAGCCGATCGCGCCCGAATACCTGGCTGGCATGGGGATGAGTGGTTCTCGGTGCACGGGGAGTATCACTGGTGCTGGTGCTGCTGTTGAAGCGGAAAGTGAAAGGTGAGGGGGTGGAGTCGTGGCAACGGCGTCCATCCTTCCACCGAGCTGTGCCAAGCTGATGGTTATGTGCTGGAGATTGTCCAGGGTGCAGGGTGGAGTCGTTCCAGCAGGGTGCCCTGGTCGGATAATGCCTGCCGAAGCTGCACGGTCTCCGCTGGGTCCATGTTCCGGTCAGAAGATTATTTTATGCCTGGAGTGTATGCGTAGGACACAGAGATGCAGGAGATCAAAAGAAGGTTCAAACGATTTGACACTAGGAACTGTCAATCACTGGAATACTAAGTCGAGGGAACTGGTCAAGCAAGAACCAGGAGTCAGAGAGAAAGCCGATGAGCAGAGTCACGGGGAAACCAATTTTCTGACATCAGAGGGAAGTGCGTCGCGCCCATTTATAGCTGGCTGCTTTGCTGATTGCAGATTGGGACCAGGTGCTCTCAGCTCGGTCTCGCCTACCCTACGACTGCCACGCCCCTCGCCAGCGCCTGCAATGATTAAGGAAGGGAGAGTTAATGCCGCCAGCCAGCACAGACCATAACATAATGTTGTCTATTGTCTGTTAACACTGAAGAGTATTGTTCACACATTTGACTTTGTTGAAAGGGAGAACAGTATTTTGCTTGTTCATTTTTGTATTTTTTTTTTTTGACTGTGTTAGTCAAAATTATATATGGGGGTTGACACTGGGGTGGGGTGGGGCAGAAGTTGGCAGGCAGAAGAAAAAGATTTTTTCGCGAAGAATTTTACTGAACCCCACTTTTTCTGGAATGATTAATTATGTGATAATCTGTTTTGGTTTTTTGTTTCTTTTCCATTCACCTGTTCACCTGTCTATATGTTTGGTGTGCAATAGCTATTATGACTGAATAAGAAACATACATGTAAACCAATTCTCTATAATATACAACTCTTTTATTTACTAGTCTGCTCATCAAATTAAAAACTCAGTGAACAAAGAATAACAATGCAAACAAAAAGATGTAAGCAAGAACTAGATTGGGTCTCTAGATCTCAAGTCTAATTATGTTCTCAAAACTTAATATAGAAATCAATAACCTCAAGTACTTATAAAAGTTGTCTCGAGATAGCATTCTGTCTTCCTTTCGGCTTTTTCCCTTTTTACTCGGGAGTCGCCACAGCAAATCATCTGATTTGCATGTTTGATTTGGCAGAGGTTTTTTTACGTCGGATGCCCTTCCTGTCACAACCCTTTTTAGCAAGGGACAGAAATACGCTGACGGCTTTTCAGCCTACTCTTTACGAAAGTCAGCAATGGTTCTTTTACATGCCTCTCACCATAGACAGTGAGAGACATGGCCTGCCTTTGATAACCCGGTTAGCTGCACTGGGGGGACAGTGACAACCTTGTGGAGAGTGGGACTCGAACCCCCAACCTTTGGATCAGTGATCCAGCGCACTAGACCACCACTGCCCCTCCGAGATAGCATTCTACATAATCAAATTATTTGAAATATTTTCCTTCAGTCTTAGCTTCTGTCCTGTTCCTTATCATCATCTGTGTCTCTTCCGTTTCTTGTATCATCAACCTCACTCTCCATATAATCATCTGACTCGCACTCCTCTTCAGCTAGATCAATGAGTGCTTCATCTGAATATTTGCATAGATCTGTTTTTGGGGGTTTGTTTTGTTTGTTTGTTTTTTTCTTGGTCAATATGAAGGTCTTTTAGATCTGCTTCCAGCTGATCTCCATCGTAGGAATGCAGGTTCAGGATTATAATCTTTTACATTTGTTATATGCAATTTTATTCTCATAAGGTCTGAAGAGTTGTCACCCATTTATTACACCATAATTTTCCGTTGCCGAAAGATGTCGGGCAATATAAACAAAACATGGACGGTCTGTAATTATTCGTGTTACTTTATCATGTTTATGAGGTGTCATATCTTAGGCGATGGCGGATTGTTCATTTTACTGAAAAGGTCTTCTGCCTGACACGGGGCTGTGATTGGGTTGAATTTTTCTGGATCACACACAAAAATGCTGGCAAATGCCGGAGGATGAACGCTAATTTTGCGCCCTGATTATACAAGGCTAACATGCACGATACAAAGTAGCTTCAACCTTCTGAGATAATGAAATGCCATTTCCCATTGGAATGAGTCAGTTCAATGATTTTTTTGCTAAGAAAAACATCTTAGATATTCCAAGATCTGTTTCAAAGTATTGTACTCTTCATTCACTGGAAAAAGAAATGGCTCATATGAACAAACAATCACATTATTGATAATGATTATCATTCTACCTCCAGTGGCTGGATCAGTGGCCTTCAGTACACATGCAGCAGCTGATTTTAGACAGAAATGTATGCATTATCATGTAATGTAGGTTGCCAAAAAAACCTTAAATGAATAATAATAATTATAAAAAATACCATTTGTGTTTGTTTATTTATTATTAATGTTAAATACAAATTAAATATCACATATATATAATATTACATATCTTCTTCTTATTATTTTCCTTTCGGTTTTTCCCTTCAGGGGTTGCCACGGCAAACCATCCGCCTCCATCTCACCCTATCCTCTGTATCTTCTACTCTGACTCCAACTATCTTCATGTCCTCCTTCACCACATCCATAAATCTTCTCTTTAGTCTTCCTCTCAGCCTTCTGCCTGGTATTTCCAACCTCAGCATCCTACTACCAATATACTCACTATCCCTCCTCTGTACATGTCCAAACTATCTCAATCTAGCCTCTCTGACTTTGTCTCCAAAACATCTTACATGTGCTGTCCCTCTGATGTGCTCATTCCTGATCCTATCCATCCTTGTTACTCCCAAAGAGAACCTCAACATTTTCACCTCTGCTACCTTCAGCTATGCCTCCTGTCTTTTCCCCAGGGCCACTGTTTCTGAACTATACAACATTGCTGGCCTCATCACCGTTTTGTACACTTTTCCTTTCATTCTTGCTGATACCCTCCTATCACACATCACACCGGACACTTTTCTCCAACCATTCCAATCTGCCTGCAGATGCTTCTTCGCTGCTCTGGATTGTTGAGCTAAAGTACTTAATGGCCTCGGGTGTGTGCGTAGGACCCAGAGATGCAGGCGGCCAAATGAAGGTTCAAATGATTTATTAAACACTAGGGATAGCAAATTACAGGAATACTAAGTCAAGGGAACACGTCGAGCACGAAGCAAGAACCAAGGGTCAAAGAGAAAGTCGAGGAGCAGAATCATGGGAAAACAATCTTCTGATATTGGAGGGAAGTGCGCAGCTCCACACCGGCCTGATGAGCCACTATGGCTCTGGTGTAAAAAGCCCAACAGACTTTACCTTACATTTACAACTAACTGTTGGTTCCTAGAAGCTAAGAAAGAAAAAGAAAAGGATACCAGATCCAATGCCTTTGTGCAGACAAGGGTTAAAAACCCCTACAGTAGATGAAAGATCAGAAAAAATTGCCTGTTCCTTGAAAGGGTGAGAAACCTGATACTGCTGACTTCGTGAGAGGAATTTCTTCTATTTGTGTCAAAGGGATTTGTGGTTCTGAATGAACATCCTCCCCTTGTCCCAATATATATCCTAAGGGATATAGTTGATGGACTCCTTGGAGTTACTTGATGAGACCACTTCTGGGGATTTCATACTTGTACAAGGTATTGAAGCTGTTTGGCCATGAAGTGAGCAGACCATTGCTATTGTTGAGTGAACAATGGCAAGAGAAAGAGCCACATATCAGTCTGTTAGGCTATGTTAGCAAATTCAAGAAAAGGCTGCATGGAGCTTGTAAACTAGCCAAAGAGAACTTGAAATCAAGTCAGGAGGAAATGAAGACTTGGTATGATCGTAAGGCTAGATGGTTAAACCAGGAGACAAGGTCCTTGTGTTGTTTCCTTTGCGGTCCAATCCATTGCAGGCTAGATTGCATGGTCCTTATGAAATTCTGACAAAACTCAATGATCTTAATTATGTTGTGAAGACTCCAGATTGTGCAAAACCAAAATAGTTGTGTCACATTAACATGCTGAAGCCCTATAATGTTAGGAATGCTAGACTTGCAGATGTAGAGACATCTGAAAGATGTAGAGACATTGTTTCAGCACTTGACGCAGGGTAACCTGACTGTTAACTTGAGCAAGCATGACTTTGGATGTGCTACTGTCACATACCTTGGAAACGTCATAGGCCAGGGTAGGGTCTTCTTCTTCTTTTCCTTTCGGCTTTTCCCTTCAGGGGTCGCCACAGTGAATCATCTGCCTCCATTTTACCCTATCCTCTGCATCTTCTACTCTTACTCCAACTACCTTCATGTCCTCCTTCACCACATCCATAGGTGGCACCCATAAATGCAAAAGTCCAAGCAATCCTGGATTTTCCAGTTCCTGACAACAAAATGCTTTGCACTCCTTCCTTGGAATGATCGGGTACTACTGCAAGTTCTACAAGAACTTTGCTGAAATTGCTCTCAGTCTCACCAACCAACTGAAGAACGGTGTAATGTTCACTTGGGATGAAGTCTGCCAAAGAGCCTTCGACCACCTGAAGTCTTTGTTGTGTCACTTCCCCATGAACAAATCTTCCAACTTCATCAAACCGTTCTTCATCGCGGTCAATGCTAGCGACCAAACTTGTGGATCTGTGCTCCTACAAAAAAAGTGATTCTGATGACATTGAGAATCCAGTGACATACTTCTCCAGGATGTTTAATCGCCACCAAAAGAACCATTCTACAATTGAAAAGGAGCTGTTGGCTCTGGTTCTATCCTTGGAACATTTTAAGGTTTATGTTTGTACAGGGCAAAAGCCAATGATTGTATATACTGACCACAATCCGTTAATATTTTTGAATAGGATGAAAAACAAGAATCGGAGATTGCTGAATTGGAGTTTGATCTTACAAGAGTTTGACTTGGAAATTAAGCATGTGAAGGGTACTGACAATATAATTGCTGATTGCTTGTCCTGTATTTGAGTTGTGTGTCTATATATCCCATGTGTTTACTAGTGTATGGCATTATATGCAAATATACACAAGGGGGAAATGTAAGGAAAAGACGATGGTTTTATTTTGTTAAACCAGGTCCAGACGTGTTCCGGGCATGCCCAAGAACAGGAAAATTCCAAGGGACTGGAAAAGTACATATATAAGGGGAAAGTGAGAGAGTAGAGAAAGGAGAAAAGAAGAAAAATAGCAAGGGGAACAGAAGGAAGGATACATTTCACCAGACCTGTCACACTTGGAAAATGGACTGTAAATGTATCATCTGTTTGTTTTGTTTCAATCTTGGTCAGATGAAGATTAGTATTGTTTAATGTGTTTTTAGAATGTGTTGATTAAATCTTTTCCCATTTAAAACAATTTTGTCTGTCATACATTGCTCTCTTCTACACATAACAATTTGGGGCCATAACGAAAGTGAGAGCAGAGAGAGTGGAGGAAAATCTAGAGAGGTGGAGGTATGCCCTGGAAAGGAGAGGAATGAAAGTTAGCCTCAGTAAGACAGAAAAAATGTGTGTGAACAAGAAGGACCCAAGTGGAACGGTGAGGTTACAGGGAGCAGAGATAAAGTGAGTGAAGGATTTTGAGTATTTAGGCTCAATAGTCCAGAGTAATAGAGAGTGTGGAAAAGAGATGAAGGCGTGTGTGCAGGCAGGTTGGAATGGTTGGGGAAAAGTGTCCAGTGTGATGTGTGATAGGAGGGTATGGGCAAGAATGAAAGGAAAAGTGTACAAGACAGTGATGAGGCCGGCGATGTTGTATGGTTTATACCCCCATTTCACTGGAGCGCGGAATGCAATGATCATGGTGGAAAGACACGGAATGCACTCGACTGAGGAGCTTCGGCATTTTAACACAGAAAATGGGTCAAATACCTACAAAAAATTTTACGCTTAGAACACCTTCTGAACGTTCACGGAATGTGCGGAAAAGACACGGCAAGACCAGGGTACATGTCGGAATACACGCGTAAAAGCGCTCGGATTACCTTCGGAACCAGTGCGGCTTGCAAAGCAAGACCTTCGGATAATTCACAGAAAGTTCACGGAAAGCATGGAACACTCAAGGAACGACTACGGCACTACTCCATTTTAAAAGGAAGATCTATGGAATGGGTTCGGAACAGGTGGAATGAATGCGGAATGTTCACGTTCACCGACCAAGGAGCTCATTCTCTCATTCATACTATATGTTTATAATGTAAAATATGTTTATAATTTACAATAAATTTAACATATGTTTGTAATTTACCATATGTTTCTAATGTGCAGTATGTTTATAATTTACAATAAATTTAAAATTTAACATATGTTAATATGTTTAATATCAATAATGTCAATATGTTCCTTTTATTTGCACCTCAATAAATCATTCCAGACTAAAAACCATGCACACAAATCCAAACCACAGTGATTATAACTTTAAAACTTGATTACATGAACAGGAAAACAGAAAAAATAAACTGAATGAACTGGAATAATTTATAGTGGAAGTGGCTTCTTTGAGTGTTCCGCAAGTCTTCTGTGTTATCCGCAACCATTCCGCAAACATTACAAATGTATTCCACAAACCTTCCGTGAGTATTCCATGGGGATTCTGTGGCTGCTTTTGACCACCCAGAAGAAGAAGGAATGTTCACAGAACGTTCACAGAAGACTTGCGGAATAAACGAAATGATAACGGAACGTTTGCAGAAAGACTGCGGAACGTGAGGGAACATTGTCGGAAAATTTTTCCGTGAACGTGCTTTTGAACATGTTCAAAGGCACGTTCGCGGAAGATTTTGGCCTAATGGAAGAGGATGAATACCATCGGAATCATACAGAAGAACATGGAAGATGACGCAATAACGTTGGAGGATGACTACGGTTTTGCTTCTGCAAGTCTGCCTCCAGTGAAATGGGGGTATTTGAAACAGTGGCACTGAGGTAAAGACAGGAGGCAGAGCTGGAGGTAGAAGAGATGAAAATGTTGAGGTTCTCTTTGGGAGTAAAGAGAATGTATAAATAACATCAGGAATGAGTATATCAGAGAGACAGCACATGTAAGTATTGGGTATTCAGCCTTTCTGTGACCTCTACGCAAATGGTGTTTTCTCCTTATTTGATCATCTCTCTAGCAAATTTTACCTCCCAAAAGCAGTTTCTTCAGAAATTGATGCTCCAGATCAGAGATTTCCTATGGAAATCAGTGTGTGCATTACCAGTATTACCACCATGCAACCCATTTGATTCACTGGTAGAGCAACCGGAATCATTCAAGAAAATAATATCCAAATTATCGAGTAGGTTTACTTAGCAGCATCACCCCAACCTTCACTCTTTAAGAGCTGATTGAAATAATGATTTTCAGAGAAAAGATTAATGAAAAGCTGTGCGTCGCTATACTAGGTCACCAATATTTTTTAAGCATAGTCTAATGCAATGCAAAATCTTACACTGATCCCATTGGCCCAGATTTAAATTTTTTTTAGATACTTTCCTGATGTTGATTCTAGCGGCAGCCAATGTTTTGTATTCCCTGTCAGTTTATTCTGATATGTTCTGGTAGCGTACCAAACTGAAAGGCTTCTTTGATTTTTAAAGCTATCAATGGCAAAAATAAACATGTTTCACAGTGCACAGTTTTTTTAAGCAGTGTTGAAAGCACGATACTGGACTCTCAGCTCCTGCTCAATGTTGAACTGGGACCTGCACTTATTTTCGCAGCAGTGATGTCATCCAGCATGACGGAGACCATGTCTGCTGTAGGTTGGATCAGTTCCTCTGCTCTGCTGTTTTTTTTGCACTGAGCAAATGGGTATTTGACCTTATCTGATGCTAACAAAGCTCACTGGTTTGCTGGAGTAGGGACCGTGGTGTAGTGGTTAGGGTGCTGCGCTCGTGATCAGGAGGTTGAGTTCAAATCCCACTGAGACCCTCACTGTGGTAAGATCCCTGGGCAAGGTCTCAACCACAAGTGTGCTTCTGTTCACCCAGCAGTATAAATGGGTACCAGTAAAACATAGTGGGAAGGTAACTAGCGTCCCATCCAGGAGGAGTTGAACTCCTGGTCACTTCATGCTATGGAAACCAGGGATAAGCACCAGCCTGATGAGCTTGGGTGTAGAACTATGGCTTGGGTGTAAAAAGCCCAACAGACTTTATCTAAAACACAAAGCTGGATGGTTGTTGGCAATATTTGGCACGTTTTTGCTGAAAAAACTCATGCGGCTCATCACGTGATCGGGGTGTTTTACGGGATTTACAGCACAAAAACATACTATTCATTTTATAAAAGTACTGACCATTAGGCTGCAGATACAGGCTGGATGGCTTATGATTATTTTAGCCATTCATTCTCTGTGCGTAAATGTTTGTGTTCTAACGTATGTGCAGGAACCGGCAGCGGTACTAAGAAACTGTGCTTTATTCTCACACTCGCACTTTGTTTGATTGGCAGTGTTCAGCTATTATTGCTTACTGATAATATTATGTTTGTTGATTGGTCAGCTCAGGCTTGCACATGCGCAGTGCTCGTTACATGTGAACTGCTGGTTTACTTCCTGACTCTAGTCATGCGGAACTTATCTCCGACTTTCTCTTCAATAACAGTCATTAAATTTATTTATAAGATTGTGACGACACATAATTTCTTGTCCAGCGGAACTCAACTCCTGATGTGGGGGGGGGGGGGGGTGCACATGCACCCTGTGCACCCCCCCAACCTATGCCCTTGGGTTCAGCCATGAGATAATTAATGCTCCATGTGGTCTGACATTATCGTGTTGAAAAATGCATGGTCTTCTCTGAAAGGGACAACATCTGGATATGTAGCATATGTTGTCCTAGAACCTGAATATACCTTTCTGCATAGATAGTGACTTGACCCTTACGTAGAGAGATTGTTCCAGATTCTCTGATTCTTTGGATGATGTTTTTCACTATAGATGATGATAACTTCAAACTCTTTGCAATCTTTGACTGGGAAACACCTTTCTCATATTTCTGATATTTTTTCTGCGCAACATTGGAGGAATTGGAAATCCTCGCTTCTGAAAGACGCTGCCACTCTGAGAAGCTCTTTCTATACCTAGTCATGTTGCCAATGGACCTCATTAGTGGTAATTGCTCTTCCGGCTGTTCATTACAAGCACAATTGACTTTTACAGCCTTTTATTGCTTCTTCTTTTCCTTTCGGCTTTTCCCTTCAGGGGTCGTCACAGCGAATAATCTGTCTCCATCTCACCCTAATCTCTGCATCTTCTTCTCTTACACAAACTGCCTTCATGTCCTCCTTCACCAGAGGAAGACCAAAGAGAAGACAATTCATGGATCTGGTAGGATGCCTGGTAGTTCCAGCCTCAGCATTCTACTACCAATATACTCACTATCCCTCCTCTGTACATGTCCAAACCATCTCAATGTAGCCTCTCTGACTGTCTCCAAAACCTCTTACATGTGCTGTCCCTCTGATGTATTCATTCCTGATCCTATACATCCTCATTACTCCCAAAGAGAACCTCAGCATTTTCATCTCTGCTACCTCCAGCGCTGCCTCCTGTCTTTTCCCCAGTGTCACTGTTTCTAAACCATACAACATCGCTGGCCTCATCACCATCTTGTACACTTTTCCTTTCATTCCTGTCGATACCTTCCTATCACGCATCACAGTGGACACTTTTAGCCAACTATTCTAACCTGCCTGCACACGCTTCTTCACCTCTTTTCCACACTCTCCATTGCTCTGGATTGTTGAGCCTAAGTACTTGAAATCCTTCACCTTCTTCATCTCTGCTCCCTGTAACCTCACTGTTCCTCTTGGGCCCTTCTCGTTCACACACATGAATTCTATCTTACTCAGGCTAACCTTCATTCCTCTCCTGTCTGCAAACATCATAGTCCATGGGGAATCTTGTCCAACCTTGTCTGTTAGACTGTCTATCACCAGAGCAAACAAGAAGGGGCTCAGAGCTGACCCTTGATGCAGTCCCACCTCCACCTTGAACTCTTCTGTCACACCGACAGCACACCTCACCATTGTTTTACATCTCTCATACATGTCCTGCACCACTCTAACATACTTCTCTGCCACTCCGGACTTCCTCATGAAATACCACCGTTCCTCTCTCGGCACCCTGTCATATGCTTTCTCCAGATCTACAAAGGCACAATGCAGCTCCCTTTCACCTTCTCTGTACTTCTCTATTAAAATCCTCAAAGCAAACACTGCATCTGTGGTGCGCTTTCTTTGCATGAAACCAAACTGTTGCCCACAAATGCTGACCTCTGCCCTTAGTCTAGCTTCCACTATTCTTTCCCATAACTTCATCATATGGCTCATCAACTTTATCCCAATGTAGTTGCTGCAACTCTGCACGTCTCCCTTGTTCTTAAAAATGGGAACCAGCACACTTCTCCTCCATTCCTCCGGCATCTGCTCATTCTCTAAGACCTTGTTGAATGTTCTTGTCAGAAAATCTACTGCTACCTCTCCTAGACACTTCCATACCTCCACCTGTATTTCATCAGGACCAACTGCCTTTCCACTTTTCATCCTCTTCAGTGCCCTCCTCACTTCACCCTTACTAATCTTTGTTACTTCCTGCTCCTCAATGGTCACCTCTTCTACTCTTTTTTCTCTCTCATTTTCCTCATTCATCAGCTCTTCAAAGTGCTCTTTCCATTTTCCCAGCACACTTCTGTCATCAGTCAATACATTTCCCTCTCTGTCCTTTATCAATCTACCTTGCTGCACGTCCTTCCCATCTCTAGCTCTCTGCTGTGCCAACCTGTATAGATCATTTTCTCCCTCCTTACTATCCAACCTAGCATACAAGTCATCATACGCCCTCTGTTTGTCCTTAGCCACTGCTACCTTCGCCTTACGCTGTGTCTCCCTGTACTCCTGTTTACTCTCTTCGGTCCTCTCAATGTCCCACTTCTTCTTAGCTAACCTCTTCCTTTGTACACACTCCTGCACTTCCTCATTCCACCACCAAGTCTCCTTATTTACTTTCCTTCCAGAGGACACACCAAGTACTCTCATACCTGTCTCCCTGATCACATTTTCTGTGGTTGTCCAGTCATCTGGAAGCACTTCCTGACCACCCAAAGCATGTTTCAACTCCTCCTTGAAGACAACACGACCCTCTTCCTTTTTTAACTTCCACCACTTTGTTTTCTGCTCTGCCTTTGCCTTCTTCACCTTCCTCACCATCAGCGTCATCCTGCATACCACCATCCTATGCTGTTTGGCAACACTCTCACCCACTACTACTTTGCAGTCACTGATTTCCTTCAAATTACATCGCCTGCACAAGATGTAGTCTACCTGTGTGCTCCTACCACTGCTTTTATAAGTCACCCTATGCTCCTGTTTCTTCTTGAAGAAAGTATTTACCACAGCCATTTCCATCCTTTTTGTAAAATTGATCAACATCTGTCCTTCTGTGTTCCTGTCCTGGATACCAAACCTGCCCATCACTTCCTCGTCCCCTCTGTTTCCTGCACCAACATGTCCATTGAAGTCTGCCCCAATGACCACTCTTTCATCTTTGGGGGTATTGTGCATCACTTCATCTAACTCACTCCAGAATCTCTCCTTCTCTTCTAGCTCACATCCAGCCTGTGGGGCAGAAGCACTAACAACATTGAACATCACGCATTCAATTTCAAACTTGAGACTCATCACTTTGTCTGACACTCTTTTCACTTCTAGAACATTCCTGACAAACCCCTCCTTCAAGATGACTCCTACTCCATTTCTCTTCCCATCCACACCATGATAAAACAGCTTAAACCCTGCTACTAAGCTTTTAGCTTTGCTACCTTTCCTCTCCTGAACACACAGTATGTCCACCTTCCTCCTGTGCATCATGTCAGCCAGCTCTCTATCTTTTCCTTGTATAGTTCCAACACGTTCAAAGTCCCTACTCTCAGTCCTAAACTCGTGCTTTTCTTCTTCTCTCTCTGCCTACAGACATGCCTACCACCTCTCCTTCTTCGACTTCTTCGACCAACAGTAGTCCAATTTCCATCAACACCCTGTTGGTTGACAGCACTGATGACGGTCGTTGTTAACCCGGCCTCGACCGATCCGGTATGAGTTTAGTCTTTCCGGTTTGCATTTTGTATTTTGGCAAAAGTTTTACGCCGGATGCCCTTCCTGAAGCAACCCTGTGTATTTCTCCGGGCTTGGGACCGGCATTAGAGGGGAGAGACACTGGTTAGGACACCCCCCCGCCTCATGGCTGCATTATTATTCCAGTCATGGCTGCATTATTATTCCAGTACAGTACCGAATTTAATTCTGAGACTGTTTGTGCATGAGATTTTATGTGCTGTAGCATGTTTAACAAATGATACCAAAAAGATAAACTTTATTACACTTCATGTCCTTTTACATTGACCTCGGAGTGATGTCTTGGAGTGAAGTCTTGGAGTGACATGTCCAAGATGGCGTTGCCTAGAGGGCAACATCGCGGAGTTCTCAGAGTCAAATTGTTTTTATTCATTTTAATTTGTTTTATTTGTTTGTTCATGTTTTGCACTATGCTCGTCTACGATCGGTCAACCCTATGAGCAGCTTCAGCTTCAGGCAACTAAGCATGCAACAACTCCTATCGTGAGCTAATATGCAATGCTATGCTATGGGAGCTCAATGTGAACAATAAGCCAGGCGGAGTTCTCAGATTCTCTGGCGCTTGGTTAGCACTTCCGGCCATACTGCTTTAAAATGTTCAGTCCCTGCAAAACAAGATGGACAAGCTTCATGCTCAGATTGCAGCGCAGAAAGATCTACAGGACTGTGTACTCTCCTCGAGCCATGTTTCACAGAAACACAGTCCTGTAGATCCCACTGCGCTGCTATGCTATGCTATCATTAAGCCCAGGTGGAGTTCTCAGATTCTCCAGCGCTTGGTTAGCACTTCCGGTAAACATAAAAAGAAAACAAATTAAAACAAACAACAGCATGCTAGTTCTGCTAATAGCATGTTAGCTCTGCTTAGATAAGATACTCCAATCTTATCGCTGTAGTACAGTCGACCGGTCATAGACGAGCATAGTGCAAAGCATGAACAAACAAAACAACAAATAAAACGAACAAAGAAACAATTTGACTCTGAGAACTCCGCGACGTCGCCCTCTGGGCAGCGTCATCTTGGAGACGTCACTCTAACGTCAATGTAAAAGGACATGAAGAGTACTGTAATAATGTTTATCCTTTTGGTATTGTTTCTTAAACATGCTACAGAACATAAAATCTCACGGATAAACATGAACTTAGGTACTGAACTGGAATAATAATTGAAAAAGATTTTAATACAACAGTTCAGAGAAAACCGTCGTTTCTCAGGAGAAAGTCTTATTTCTTCAGAAGAGACATCCAGTGTTTTCTATCGCTTAGCCCGAGAAGACGCACAGAGTTTGAGTGGTATAGAGCTTAACTGGTAACACACACAAAAAAGAGGCTCATTGACAACTTGTGCGCAAATGAGGAAAAAGTGGCGGGACATCAGCTCAACCAATCAGGAGAAAGGAGGGCAGCCATTGGCTGAATTTGAATCACGTGCTCGGCAGTCAGCGAATAATCAAACCGTGGGTGCAAAACCGCGAATAGTCAAGGGCCTACTGTACCCAAATCTTTACTCGGCTTCTTCTGCTCTGCCAGCTCTGTCAGACATTGCTGTTGTCACTTCAGACCTTGGCTTGCTTTTCAGTACATTATATGTTATGCAGGTCATTGTGTACTTATTTGTGCTGACTGTAATTAGATACAAAATAAATGTGTATTAAAACATTGTGCTGTGTTGTCTTTAATGTGTTCACTGCCTGAGCCAATAAAACATGCAATTATCCATAAATATCAATATGACTACCGTTTAATAGAGAATAAAATACACTTACTGATAAAAAGATATTTCTTTGTGACCATCTGCTTGATTTTCACAGCAAACTGTGAAACAAGAACTATAACATAAATAAGACAAATCCTTTTTTTTTTTTTTTGCTATTACTAGAATCTCAAGGTGATTAACCAATGGGTGGGTAATGGTACACAGTGTAGATTATGATTATTTTCCCCTTTATTGGTTCCTTCAGTCACTCTTCACCAGTTTGTCAGTTCACTCAGTGTGGTGACTATGCTATCAAAGTAAGCTTTTTATTGCTTGCATGTAAATGCCCATCTTGTCTTGCCTATCCTCTAAACTTTGAATCTTGTCACAGGTCCAAGTTTCATCTGCGGTTGTTCCTACGGCTTGACGGAGAATGCCCTGAAATCCTGCTTTCAGTTCTCTTTATCTTAGAAAGGGCCCCATCTCATGAACTTTTTTCAGTTTCCTTTAACTTAGGGTAATTAAAAGAAGCCTTTGTAGACCTACATTTTGTGTTTCTCTGATTACAGTGTATGTGTAGAGAAATGTTTACATTCATAATCAAATATTTTTAATAGCTGCTTTACAACAATGCCCACTTTTAAAACCTGAATTGATTGTAGAGATATTCTTATCTTTTATATATTCTCTCTCCTTACCTCTCCTTACTGCGCCTCTGCCTCCAGTGATATACCTGACACCCCCCCCCCCACCTGTCAACTTCCCTAATAACCATCTCGAGAAACAGCTTAAAAGACTCCACTCAGACAAGGCAGCAGGACCAGACGGGGTGAGCCCCCGTGTCCTTAAAGCCTGTGACCCCCAGCTCTGTGGAGTCTTACATTACATCTTCATGATGAGCCTGAGCCTAAAGAGGGTTCCAGTCCAGTAAAACACATCAGGCCTTATTCGTTTAACAAAAACCCCACATCCCAGTGGCCCCAGGATTACAGACCTGTGGCACTGACCTCACATGGCATGAAGACCGTTGAAGCACTCATACTAGATCAACTCTGACCCATGGTTAGACAATATATGGACCACAACAAAAGTATAATTTTTGTGTATGTGGGAGATACTTTTTTTGGTATTTATTCTCCTCCTATACTTCATGTGCTACATCTGAAATATGTGCATGTAAGATCAGATATGAATCAATTTCTTTTAAATCTAGAATTACCTGCCTTTCTTCTTACAGGTACTGCAAATAACTTTTGAAAGGGGTATATACTAAATGACTGCAGACACTGTAGAGTCTAGAATATTCAAATGTTGTTGGATTGCACCGCTTTTATAGTGCTATGGGTGAAGTTTCATATCCGAATAATCTTTCAGTGCATAATCATCATGCACAGACCTTCAACAAAGTCATAGTAAGTGTGTATTAGCATTTTCTTATAAATTACTTGTCAGAATGTCTCACTGCACCTTTTATACTACTCACCTTGTTCAATGTTGGCCCTCTTTTGCATCTTGAATGTACATAGATCTCCTATCGTTAGAAATGCAGGTAACCTGTCCTCTAAAGATGTTGACAGACTCTGATCATCTCTTCCCTGGGCTGAGGTGAGTGTGTTCAATTTTTTATTTAGAGTGATGTTATTTTGTTTCTGTAGAACATTTTGAAAATACATTTTTTTTGCCCGGTCCATCTGTCTGTGCCAGTAGCCTCACCCCCATCCCCACCTTTTATTCCAAGAGAAAAAAGAAAATTAACTCATGTATAAAGTCACTTTAACTTTTAAATTCAAAAGAAATTTTAGTACATTGAAGAAAAACCTGTATAACCTAACACATTAAATGCTGTGTCCTGAGGGTGTGCAAACCTTTTTACTCACCACGATCAGTGTGTCACTGACTGATTTAATTTAATCAGAGTTAATGCAAAGTAGTACTAAAGGGACAGAGGGGTTTGCATGAAGAAGATTGTCTTAAGGACAACATACAAGCTGCTGCGTTGATCAATAAAGATTAAAAACACCTCTGAAGGTCACAAAAACAAAATAAAATCATAATATTATTTATCTTCCGTAAAATTTCACTTTGACATTTTACCTTCTGGGCGAATGGTTGTCCAGTTTTTAGCAGTCACCTCGCAGTGAGAATTTTTATTTTCTAATCTAGGCAAAAGGCCTTGTTGTGTGGCATCTGCAGTTCTGCCCATGCTGACATAAGTTTCCACACGGGGCTTCCTCCCACAGCCCAAAGAAAATTGGCCATGAATGTGAACATGAGTGTGAATGATTGTGTGTGATTAGTGACCTATTCAGGCTGTACCTCTCCTTTTGTCTATGGTATGTGTTTTACATTATTACAATGGTGCAGAATTTGCTGAATGAGTACATTTATATGACTAAATAAATAAATAAATAAATAAGCCCAAACCTGAAATGGAAGGATTTTAGTGTGAGGGATAACATGCAGGAAAACATACTTTATGAAGTCTTCTCTTTCACTTATTCTAAATATGTTTTTACATTAATTTAACTGAATTGTCTCCCTGTTTTTTAAATAATTTCTTGTAAAGCTAGAGATCTCTGAGATTAGTTTACTCTAGTTCTGCACTTATTTTGAATAGTTACTGATTTAAGTGTAATCTAAATACCAACATTATTAGTGTTGATTATGAACTTCTATAGAGTTTATTATTATTATTATTATTATTATTATTATTATTATTATTATTATTATTATTATTATTATTATTTTCCTTTCAGCTCTTCCCTTCAGGGGTTGCCACAGCGAATGATCTGCCTCCATCTCACCCTGTCCTCTGCATTTTCTACTCTTACTCCAACTACCTTCACGTCCCCCTTCACCACATGCATAAATCAACTCTTTGGTCTTCCTCTAGGCCTTCTGCCTGGTAGTTCCGCCCTCAGCATCCTACTACCAATATACTCACTATCACTCCTCTGTACATGTACAAACCATCTCAATCTAGCCTCTCTGACTTTGACTCCAAAACCTCTTACATGTGCTGTCCCTCTGATGTACTCATTCCTGATCCTATCCATCCTCGTTACTCCCAACGAGAGCCTCAACATTTTCATCTCTGCTACCTCCAGCTCCGCCTCCTGTCTTTTCCTCAGTGTCACTGTTTCTAAACCGCACAACATTGCTGGCCTCAACACCATCTTGTACACTTTTCCTTTCATTCTTGCTGATACCCTCCGATCACACATCACACCAGACACTTTTCTCCAACCATTCCAACCTCTCTGCACACGCTTCTTCACCTCTTTTCCACACTCTCCATTGCTCTGGATTGTTGAGCCTAAGTACTTAAAATCCTCCACCTTCTTTATCTCTGCTCACTGTAACCTCACCGTTCCTCTTGGGTCCTTGTCGTTCACACACATGTATTCTGTCTTACTGAGGCTAACCTTCATTCCTCTCCTTTCCAGGGCATACCTCCACCTCTCTAGATTTTCCTGCACTTGTTCTCTGCTCTCACTGCAAATCAAAATGTCATCCGCAAACATCATAATTCATGAGGAATCTTGTCTAACCTCGTCTGTCAGCCTGTCCATCACCATAGCAAACAGAAAGGGGCTCAGAGCTGACCCTTGATGCAGTCCCACCTCCACCTTGAACTCTTCTGTCACACCGACAGCACACCTCACCACTGTCTTACATCTCTTATACATGTCCTGCACCACTCTAACATACTTCTCTGCCACTCAAGACTTCCTCATGCAATACCACAGTTCCTCTCTTGGCACCCTGTCATATGCTTTCTCCAGATCTACAAAGGCACAATGCAGCTCCTTCTGACCTTCTCTGTACTACTCTATTAACATCCTCAAAGCAAACACTGCATCTGTGGTGCTCTTTCTTGACATGAAACCAAACTGTTGTTCACAAATGCTGACCTCTGCCCTTAGTCTTGCTTCCACTATTCTTTCCCATAACTTCATCATATGGCTCATCAACTTTATCCTTCTGTAGTTGCCACAACTCTGCACGTCTTCCTTGTTCTTAAAAATGGGCACCAGCACACTTCTCCTCCATTCCTCTGGCATCCTCTCACTCTCAAAGACCTTGCTGAATGTTCTTGTCAGGAAATCTACTGCTACCTCTCCTAGACACTTCCATACCTCCACCTGTATGTCATCAGGACTAACTGCCTTTCCATTCTTCATCCTCTGCAATGCCATCCTCACTTAACCCTTACTAATCTTTGCTTCTTCCTGGTCCTCAACAGTCACCTCCTCTACTCTTTTTTCTCTCTCATTTTCCTCATTCATCAGCTCTTCAAGGTACTCTTTCCATCTTCCCAGCACACTTCTGTCATCAGTCAATACATTTCCCTCTCTGTCCTTTATCATTCTAACTTGCTGCACATCCTTCCCATCTCTATTTCTCTGCTGTGCCAACCTATATAAATCATTTTCTCCCTTTTTACTTTCCAACCGAGCATACAAGTCATCATATGCCCTCTGTTTGGCCTTCAACAACGCTACCTTCGCCTTACGCTGTGTCTCCCTGTACTTCTGTTGCTCGATCAATCCAGTATGAAATTCGTAATTTTGGTCATTCGCATAACAATTTTAGCAGAAGTTTTATGCCGGATGCCCTTCCTGTCGCAACCCCTTGCATTTATCTGGGCTTGGGACCGGCATGAGGGTGAACACTGGCTTTTGCCCCGCCTCACAGCTGCATTATTATTATTATTAGTAGTAGTAGTAGTCGTATTTTTTTTTTTTAACGGCAAATTAATTGTATTTTAATTAAATACAATTCTCACACCAGTGTTGATTTATTTAAAGAAAAACTATTTATTCTTTATATTGATACAGATGATAAGAAAGTATTATAAATTTGTGTCAAGTTACTTTTTGATGTGTTTGTGCACATCAATCTTTGGGGTATGATTGAAAGTCTCCTGTACATATTAGCATGACCGTTTCAGTGCAAGAAGGTCCTAGGTTCAATTCCCAGCTCGGGCGTTTCTGTGTGGAGTTTGCATTTTCTCCCTATGTTTGCATGAGTTTCCCCCAGATGCTCTGGTTTCCTCCCACAATCCAAAAGCATGCACATTAGGTTAATTGTCTGTTCCAAATCACCTCTTAGTGTGAGTGTGAATGGTTGTGTGAGTGTTGACCGTGACTTACCCTGGCAAGCTTTCCAGACCGTATCCCGCCATCACTCAGAGTCAGCTGAGATGAGCGCCAGCCTCCCGTTGATCCTAATTAGGATGAAGCAGTTCAGAAAATGAAAGTAGTAGTAGTAGTTGTAGTATAGTGTAAATAAGATAGGAATGACGTGGCAATATGTTCTGATTTTTGTAAGGACTCTTACTGCTGAATTTGCTTCATGGAAGCTTACTTGTGTACCTATTACAATATTGAGACATAACACATTGAAATAATACTTTAGAGGTTCAGAATGTATTAGAAGGAATTTAGTAACTATCCTGTGTCTAATTCCTTTTTCACATTCATCAAAGTTGTTATTGCTCATCTAGCTTTGCTGAATTATACTGTGTGTAATAGCGAAACAATAGGTGGCAATACCATAAACAAAACCTTGTGCGACACCAAACTTAACATTACTACACACAGAGTTGCCATTTACATCTCAAACTGATAGTGATCAGATGAATAAAACCCAAACCAAGAAAAGATGACTGTCATAACTCCAACAATAGTTTTCGATCAAGGGGAATCGTATGATCAATGGCATCATATGATGCACTGGCTCCGCAATCCCTGTCAACACTGCATGACTTCTGCTTGCCTCTTTATGCGTTCGTGGATGGCTGTACAGTCCAATTCTATATTTGCAACATTGTTGGCAGAACTGGCATGTAAGTTTGTCATTGACCTGTACATCTGCGGAGGATGAACTGTGTCTTTGTTTCTGTGCGTCGCTCCTCACAATATTTCATTCTCTCCTCAAAAATACTGACACCTATGTCTGTCATTGCCCTCCATTTTGGCCTGTTACCATTCCATTCCTGCGTCTCTGTTCAGATTTGACACCACACCACTTCAGACACTCTTTGAGATTATTTTTAAAGTGTTTCTTCTGTCCTCCTGTACATTTCCCAATCTCAAATTCAGCACAAAAGATTTGTTTCAGTAGGCAATAATCATTAGTTTTTACAGCATGTCCTGTTCAGGTGAAACATGTTTTTCATGGTCATGTTGTCAATAATGGGGATGTTATTAATACTGGTAATCTAGATATAATACCAAACTCTGGACATAAATGTAATGCAGTTGACATTTTCTATACTAGGGGTGCGCAGCGTACCCAGTATTTGCATTTGTCAAGACAAAAATGTATTTGTATTCAAATCAAATTGAAAGTGAAATAAGTATTCTTTTATAAATTATTGTGGTAACAACAAACACTTACAGTGAATGCATAAACTATCAGTTCATGTTTTCCATTATTATTATTATTAAACCATCGGTAAATATTTAGTTAGAAAAAACTATTTCCTGTTCAGCAGAATCTAAACATATATTTACACTATTAACAGTTGGACAGCTGGAAGCTGCTCAGACTAAGGTGGATTTTTCAGCAGGGGAGTGTTAGACTTTTTTCTGTTTTACCCCTTCAGAACTGCCAAGGGTGGAGTATAACATCTAGATATCATTGAGTGTGTGCACCATGCAATGACCTTTAACAACGTCATACAGAGAGGGTGATGAAGGATTTGTTATAAATACCTTGTCATTATGTCTCTCTGGCTTTTAAAACTACTCACCTTGTACTATATTGGCCCTCTTTTGCATCTTGGATCTATGTGGCCTATGGTCAGAGCTGCAGATAACCTGTCCTCTAAAGCTGGCTATCATCATTCATAGCTGCAGTGAGTGTGCCTATTTTCTAATTTTAAGTATATTTTGACAATTTCCAGAATGTTTATTCATTTGTAAATTTAAAAAATATATACTCAGAAAAACCTTTCACAGCGGCCACTTCTCTGTGTATTTCTATGCGCTAAGTGAGAAATGAAAATAAACTCTGTAACTCAGTTTAGTTTAAAATATTCTCAGTGAAATTGTGAAATGATTTACAATCAAGCACACAGATTGTTGTGTCCTCAGGATGTGAAAACGTTTTCAATCACCTCAATCAGTGTGTCATTTACTGTGATTTGGTTTAGTTAGAAATAATGTAAAGTAGGACAAAAGGGACAGAGGGGTTTGCATGGGACAATTTGCCTGAAGGATGACACACAAGCAGCTGCGTCCATCGCTTAAAGTAGTTAAAAGGTCTTTGAAGGTCAAGTAAACAAAATTAAATCATAATAATTAAGATTTAACTTCAAATTTTAACTGCCGACAAATACACTACTGTTAAAAAAACACTTTGTTGTATCCATTTTGACTTAAAAATCTATTTACTAATTTGAATAGAATGTTGTTTTTGTGAGAAAATCACTTTTTCTCTTATCCATAAGACTCTTTCTCTTATCATTATTGTAACTGCTCTTGCACTTTTTACAAAAACAGACTGAAGATACAGGTATTATGTTCTTACCTGCAAAGCATGCTGCTTGCAAATGTAGTTTTTGAAGGAAAAAAATTGGAAGGCTGTGTATTTGACATGAGCCAGTGCTATATGTTTTGCGTCATTTGAACAAGAACCATGTTTTGATGTTTTGTATATTCATAGCTTCAATATCATTGATGTCCTACTGCTTTTACGGTGAGGTGGGGGTCATTTACTTCGTCTATTAGGTAGAGGATTCGTAATGATGGTATTGCAATTACAATGAGAATGGCTGCTGGTAAGACTGTTCAGATGATTTCGATTTCTTGGGAGTCTAAAATGTATTTGTTTGTGAGTTTTGTTGTGACTATTAAGACAATAATATATAGGACTAATGTGCTGATTAGAAAGACAATTATTAAGGCGTGATCTGAGATATAAGAACCGGCAGCCTTCTAGAGAATCTGGCATGAGGATAGAATTGTAGAATATGGTAAATTTCAGTGTGCTGAAACTTGCTTAGTGGCTAACATTAATTTATCTCACCTGATCTCATTTGATCTCATCATAGTTCTGTTTGCTTTATCTGGAACACTTAACCAAAATATAATTTATTAAAAACTCATTTTACTTTTGCTGTGTGTGGTTATTCACACAGGTGAGGAAATAAACAATCACCTATGAAACATCCAGATGCAGCACATATAATAGCCACTGGCATCAATTTAATAACATTTTATTTGAATAGCACTTTTTGCATTAGACATTGTTGCAAATCAACTTTACAGAGAGAAAAAAATTCCGTTTTGAACATGTACATTTCTATAGATGTATACATCTATTTATCCTGGGGGAAAATGAGAAATAATCTGAAATAGGGACAAAATTTAAAGTTATCTTTATTTGGGGGAGACCAAATGAAGTTGATTTTACAGAGCTTTCATAACTGTGTCATGTGTTCGAAATAGAGTGCTCAGTGCAAGCAGCAGCTCAAAATTAACTATAATATCACAACTGAACAGAAGAGAATCAGAAGACATGAGGATCTGAGCTATAATGCAGTCAGTCACCTCATCATCAACAAATTGAGGGAATGTGTGAGAGCAAGAGAGTTGCAGAATCAAAACACCCTAGTTTACCAGATGTCTCTATGCCTTTGAATTAACCAGATGTGTTTATTTATCTTATAAAGAGCTATTGACAAAATGTTTAATACATAGATTTTGAGCCTGCACTTAAACAATGAGAGCACATCTCAGTCAAAGACATTACTGTTTAAAGGCTACTTCATAATGCTTGGGCTTGGTAATAAAAAATATAGTTTCACACTATGCTGTAACCTACATTATTCACAGTGTCTGCCAGTACTAAGCAATTGTCAATGGAACTGGTTAACACTGTGTATTACTGATCTGGGATCAATCCCCACTACCACCATGCTGTCGCTGTTGGGCCCTTGAAAAAGGCACCGAGGCATCAATTTCTCAGTTGATTGAATGCAAGTCTTCCTAGATAAGACTATCTGCCAAATAATGTAAATAATACTCAGGGCAGAAGTGCAAAACAGGACAGCTGATGTCATTACTCTTTAAAGCCCCATACTTTGCATCACGATCATGCATGTTTTAAAGTCATTAAAACAATGTGTGTCAAATTTATTCTAGATATAAAATTGCAATGATACAGTCCAGGCATTTGAACAAATGGGGTATAATTTTTTTGGTTATTGTTATACTGTTATACTGTGAATGATGTTACACATTTCTGAGCTATTTTGCACCCCCTACTGCGGTACTTCAAGAGCCTGTAACAGTTAATTTCTCCATTGTGAGATTAATAAAGCTGTGTATTATCTCTTATCTTATACTTCTTCAGATAAGGTGAACATTAAAGGGTTATAAGCACTTCATGGAAAATGCCTAAACCCATATAAGCAGCCTGCACATTTTTATCTAAGTGGACATAGTGTATCACAAAAGATGAGAAGTTCACTAATATAATGTGATCCATGACTATTCAGTATTTTATTGGTCAATAGAAGTATTTTTTTTCTATGAGCCATTTAAATCATTATTATTATATCTTCCACAATAATAGGATACAAAGTAAGCATACACACCACCAATATGTACTGGGAGCAAAATCGTAGATCAAACTTACTAATTTTATTTGATCAGTCTCTGTAACAGTAAAATGAGGCGTCCACTGCCTATAAAAATGAGCTTACACAGTATTTCAAGAGCCCCTGTCAATGGGGAATGTCTATAATGTTCATCAGTAACAACACATTTGATTGTTCTGCTGTGCTTTAAAAAACAGGAAGATATTTTGTTGTGTTCTCTTGGTAAATGTCCAACAACCATTAGAAACTGCTACAGCAAAACTATTAGATGTTCTGAATGAATGGAGCGATGAGCCAGATACGGACCTATCAGAAAGTGATGATGAGTATGTTTCACCAATGCTCCTGCTCCCTAACTTCATAAATTGGCCATGTGCTTTTGTTTATGTTCGTGTTGATTGGTTCAATGTTCCATGTGCTTGCCATGTGCTAAAGTTGACAGTATTGATTGGCTCCATTTTACTTCCAGGAAACTGTTTAAAGGAAGGGAAAAGTAAGGGGTCCTTTTAAAAAAAAAAATGCTGTTTTCTGTTTATTTTCATGTAAGTAGTTTGGTTGATAAAATGAATAACACAAATACCATTAAAACTCTTTTATTATTCTGTTATTATTCATGTTTTCCATTCCACTAGTGTTTCCCAATCGTGGCTATGGCTGCAAGGCATAGTTTCAAAGCATCTTCTGACTGTTGGTAGAGTTGAATACTTTAGAATAATTGCCAAAGATGGCCGCAATTGGGAGGTTGTTATGCAAGCTCCCTTTTAGGAGATTTATCTACAAACAAAACACACTAAAACTAAAACAGGCAGACTTGCAGGTAATGCCTGTTGAGCTGCTGCCCATACATCTTCTGATATAAAGCCTTGAAACTCCAGCTGCTTGAGTCTATATGGCTGAGAAGAACCTTACTGGCCATGTGCAAGTAGACAGAAAGGTTCATATTAAAGTAGATGAACAAAAATTACCTAATTGGGCAATAACATTTATTTTACATCAACGTATCAAATAACAAAATTATTATACAAAAAAATAACATATGCCAAGTTTTGATTGTTTAAATTATGTTCAAAGATTATGATGCCAAAATGTTAGGTGTTTCCATTATTTTGTCCACCCCCCCTGTAGTTAAGGTGTTTTGTCAGGGAGAAAAGATATTTAATGTTGCAAGGAAAACAAAATATGAGCTTGATGGAGGTTACAAGAAAATGACACTTAGAAATTTGTGAAACTAACAACTAACACATGATTGTGAACTCAAGGTATGGGGTTAGGAATAGGAGGAGTCTCTTCTTCTTCTTCTTCTTCTTCTTCTTCTTCTTCTTCTTCTTCTTTTCCTTTCAGCTTTTCCCTTCAGGGGTCGCCACAGCGAATCATCTTCCTCCATCTCACCTTATCCTCTGCATTTTCTACTCTTACTCCAACGACCTTCATGTCCTCCTTCACCACATCCACAAGTCTTCTCTTTGGTCTTCCTCTTGGCCTTCTGCCTGGTAGTTCCAACCTCAGCATCCTACTACCAATATACTCACTATCCCTCCTCTGTACATGTCCAAACCATCTCAATCTAGCTTCTCTGACTTTGACTCCAAAACCTCTTACATGTGCTGTCCCTCTGATGCACTCATTCCTGATCCGATCCATCCTCGTTACTCCCAAAGAGACAAACATTTTCATTTCTGCTACCTCCAGCTCTGCCTCCTGTCTTTTCCTCAGTGCCACCGTTTCTAAACCACACAACATTGCTGGCCTCAACACCGTCTTGTACACTTTTCCTTTCATTCTTGCCAATACCCTCCAACCACACATCACACCGGACACTTTTCTACAATCATTCCAACCTGCCTGCACATGCTTCTTCACCTCTTTTCCACACTCTCCATTGCTCTGGATTGTTGAGCCTAAGTACTTAAAATCCTCCACCTTCTTTATCTGCTCACTGTAACCTCACCATCCCTCTTGGGTCCTTGTTATTTGCACACATGTATTCTGTCTTACTGAGGCTAACCTTCATTCCTCTCCCACTCCACTTCTCTCCCACTCCAGACTTCCTCGTGCAATATCACAGTTCCTCTCTCGGCACTATCTCCTCTCAATCCAGCCTCTCTGACTTTGTTTTCAAAGCATCTTACATGTGCTGTCTCTCTGATACACTCATTCTTGATCTTATACATTCTCTTTACTCCCAAAGAGAAAATCAACATTTTCATCTCTGCTACCTCCAAGTGCCCTGCCCTCCAGGAAGAGGACCCCCCATATAAATAGTGTTATTTGTTTAAAAAATTGTTATAGGTAATCCTCTGCATTACACTGTATCCTTATTAACATAATAAATCCTTATTGTCATTATGGAATGCAAAAAAATGAAGAAATATAGATTAATTTCCAACAAAGAATAACTTTATAAACAATTTACTTATTTACTGAATAATAAAATTAAATAAAATCAATAAATATTAATAAATTCAAATTAATCAACAATATTATCTCAGGAGCACAATATATAGAACACTTTAATCTACAAAACAAAAATGAATAAAACAACTTGTATTATTATTATTATTATTATTATTATTATTATTATTATTATTGTCAAAATGATTAAGTCCAGATTAATGGTACAATAAGCACATTTCGCATTGAACAGCTTTTCGAAGCCGGGTTTAAAGAACGATACTGAAGTCTCAGCTCCTGCTCAATGCTGAACTGGGACCTGGACTTATTTTCACAGCAGTGACGTCATCAAGCATGACAGAGACCGTGTCTGTGTCTGTGCTGTGGCGTTTTCTGCAGTGAGCAATTTGGTACTCCACCTTATCTGATGCTAACAGAGCTTGCTGTTTGGCTGGAGTAGCACAAAGTGGAAGGGTTGTTGGTAATATTTTGCACTTTTTCACTGAAAAAACTCACACGGCTCATCACGTGATCGAGGTGTGATGTCTTTAAATGATGCCTGAATTTATTTGGGTTCATGCTCTCCGCGGTCAATGTTTTCAGACACAGTAAACACAGCTTTCTTTCCTCGTTTCTCACCGCAGCACAGTGAAGCCAAGTGCTACATCCGTTTCATCATACCGCCTCGACTTAGCTTCAGGGAGACTTTCGTTTCTCTCACTCTCTCCATCTCTCTCCACCTCTCTTTCCATCCCTGTTAAAAATTTCCATGGTGGGTTTATTAACTTCACTTCTTATTTTACCTCTGTGCACACTCTGACAGTGAGGAAGCCACGAAGCCACTGCCACGTGGTGTACAATTATACTTTATCCTAATACAGCAAAAAAAAAAAAAACATTTTCCCTGGGGTCACACCCCCATCCTCCCCTGGCATCCCCCCCGAAAGCTTCCTTTCGATTTGGCTTTAAGGCGGTTGATGTTAAAAAGGCTGCCGCCGCTCCTTGTGTGGAAGAAGATGCCATCTTCGGAGTTGCGAAAGGCGTAGTTTAGGACGAGGGAGAACAACACTCCGAAGAGTGTGGGGGCCAGTACACACCCTTGCTTTACCCCGCTTTTGACTGGAAATTGTTTGGATGATGATCCATCGAAGTGCACAGTGCCTGTCATGTTGTCGTGGAAGGCAATGATCAGTTTAAGGAGTTTGAGAGGGCAACCAATTTTGTGCAGGAGGTTGAAAAGACCAGAACGACTGATGAGGTCGAAGGCCTTGGTGAGATCAATGAAGGCAAGGTATAGTGGATGTCTCTGTTCCTTGCATTTCTCCTGTAGCTGTCTGAGTGAGAACACCATGTCTATTGTCAAACGCTTTGATCGAAACCCACACTGAGATTCAGGATACACAGACTCATCGAGAGCTTGTAGCTGGTTGAGGGCAACACGAGCGAACACTTTTCCAACAATGCTGAGCAGCAATATCCCCTGGTAGTTACTGCAGTCACTGCGCTTGCCTTTGTTTTTGTAGAGGGTCACAACCTTGGCATCACGCATGTCCTGCGGGACAGTGCCTTCTGCCCAACACTTCATCAGGAGTTGATGGAGGTGGTGGAAGAGCTCGCTTTTTATTCCTGCCTTGATGACTTCTGGGGGGATTCCATCACTTCTTGGTGCGTTCCTGCTGGAAAGTGAGTTGATTGCCCTTTTAAGCTCTCCAGGTGTTGGTAAGACATCAAGCTCTATTCTTGTGTGTCCTTCGGGAGTTCCAGCCAAGGCTTTATCAGTGACGATGTTTTGTCTTGAGTAGAGATCTTGATAGTGCTCAGCCCATCTATCCATTTGCTTTGCCCTGTCTTTGATGATTTCTCCTGATGTTGACTTTAGGGGAGCCATCTTAATCGGCTGGGGACTGAAAGCTTTCTTCATCCCTTCACACATAGCACCAGTATTCCCATTGTCTGCTGCAGCCTGAATGTCACTACACAGCTTGAGCCAGTAGTCATTTGCACACTTGCGGGCTGTGGACTTGGCTGTGTTCCGTGCTTGTCTGTAGGCAAGTAGCGATGCTTTTGATGGGTGCTGTTTGTATTTAAGGTGCGCAATTTTCTTCGCATCTATGGCTGGTTGTATTTCCTCAATCCCTGCTTTATACCATTCTTCACTTTTCTTTGCTTTCTTGCCGAAGATCTCAATTGCAATTTGATAGGTAGTATCTCGGATGAATTCCCAGCACTCTGTCGTAATCTCAATTTGGCAATCATTTAGGGCATTTGTTGAGAGCTTCAGAGAAACTGCTTTGAAGATATGGGAGGGATGTTTTTGATGTGCTGATACGAGGGTTGCCTTTCTGTATGGTTTGATGGTACCTTTGAGGATGGAGTTGAATCTTGCTACCCACAAGTGAGTGGTCTGTGTCGCAGTCAGCACTGTGGTAGGTGCAAGTGATGAGCACACTATTAAGGAAGGACCTTCTTGTAATGACGAGATCAAGCTGGTGCCAGTGGTTGGAACTGGGGTGTCTCCAGGATACTCTTCTGTGCAGTTTTCTGTTGAAGAAAGTATTAGTAACACAAAGATCGTGGTAGCCACACAGTTCAAGAAGGCATTGTCCATTTTCATTTTGCTTACCGACTCCAAAATGCCCTATGCAATTTGACCAGGAGTCATGGTCATTTCCTACTCGGGCGTTGAAGTCGCCTAGGAGGATTAGATGATCTTTGGGAGGTGTGCTGGTTATTTTTGCCTCGACTTCTTGATAGAATGCATCCTTAGTGGCAGCTTCTGAGCACTGGGTTGGAGCGTATACACTGAGCAAGTTGACGGGGCCCTGGGATGTAGAGAGGCGCAGTGAGAGGATGCGTTCAGTTTCTTCAGACAGAGGTTCCACTGATGAAAGAAGGGTGTTACGTACAGCAAATCCGACACTATGTATTTTGTGGTTGTCTGGTTCGAGATGTTGCCAGAAGAAAATGTAGTTCTTTTCCTTCAGACTGCCGCAGGAAGGAAGTCTGATCTCTTGAAGAGCAGCAATGTCTATCTGAAGTTTGTTTAGTTCACAGTCGATGATTTCCTGGTGTCGTCAATTTGCTGGATGTCGTCAGAGATACCAGGACACATTGTTCTGACGTTCCAGGTTGCCAGTCAGAGGACTGGAGCTTTGTTTCTTCGTTTCCTGTGTGGTGCAGAAGTTTCAGTCTGCAGTTTTGATTTTGTCTTGAGCCCCAAGCACCCATTGAAGCAGGCAGACCGTGACGAGTCACCACCTTATTGTCCGGGGGCTGCCCAGCTTGAGGCGGGCGGTAGCTGACTAGTGGGACACAGCGGTCCCTCCCACTGTCGGAGATGACCCATAGCGTCCAAGCTTACGCCAATACGTTTAAGACTTAGAACTCGTAACTGTCTCCTCCCGTATTGATTTAGTCACTCGTACAGCGCCGCTGGAGTGACCTCTCCAGATGTAGGCCAGGGCGGGTGATATGGAGATACTGGGTTGCCCAAACTTCAGCGTCCCCATCTTGGCTTCTCAGACAGGATCCAACGGAAAGGAATTCCAGTACAGTTGGTGTCAGCTCAGTTGCAGGAGTTGCCAGAAGGTTTCACAGTGTTCCACCAGCTGCCTATCATGCTCCTCTCCGGATTTTCTGTCTGGGTTGTCTCCCGTAGCCTTTGCCAGTCTAGTGGCTCACCATAAGGCAGTATTGGTATTTGACCCAGTAGCTGGGGGTTTAGTTCATTGGCAGGGAGCGTGTCCACTCATCCGTGGGGTCTTTTTGCCACATGTCTGGGGGCTAAACCTCCTCTGAGTCGTAACCCTGACAGGGAGGGGCTGAATGAGTTCTGCACCTTGCCCGAGTGTGGCTCATAGGCTATGTAGGGAAGGAGCTGCCTTACTTGCATCCTATTGGTAGAGTGGAACACCACTACCCCACTACCCAAGTTAAAGCATATACTGTATGTAGTAGCGTAGGCCTCCGTCAGTCCCGAAGGACTATGGCTGCGCTCTGGCCAGTATCCCGACTGGTGATACTCCCCAGTGCACAGAGCCTGGGTAGGGAGTAATGAGGGACAGGCTGTTACCCAAGCAGCAAGTCCCCCCCTGTCTCGGCGCCACCGGAAAGATCCAATGGAAAGGCAAGTGCCGATACGACTGGGTTCCAGTGCCGCTGCAGGAGAGAAACTACGGTCAATTTAGAACGGCCAATTAACCTACAGTGCACGTCTTTGGATTGCGGGGGGAAACCGGAGCACCCGGAGGAAACCCGCACAAGCACGGGGAGAACATGCAAACTCCACACAGAAACGCCCAGGCCGGGAATCGAACCCGGGCCTTCTTGCTGTGAGGCGGACGTGCTAACCACTACGCCACCGTGCCGCCTCACTCATACTGTATGTGAAAAAGTAGAAATTAAAGAGTGTGATCAGGGGTATAAAAATCTGCACTAAGGTTATGTAATACAAGCAAGGAGACACAGAGGTAAGTAACACTAAATAACAGAGGTATCTAAGAGTAAGCAATATACAAATAAAATAAATGTAAACAATTTTAATAATTATCATGACTGCAAGTAAACATATAGTTAATAATTTCAAATCTGAGCTTAATTTAAGACAATATATATGATAGTCACGAGTGCAAATAAAAATATAATAAATAACTATATATCCACGATTAATGTATGTAAACATATCCCCCAGTGCAGCTAACTGGGTTATCAAAGGCGAGCCATGTCTCTCACTGTCTATGGTGAGAGGCATGTAAAAGAACCATTGCTGACTTTCGTAAAGAGTAGCTGCAAAGCCGTCAGCGTGTTTCTGTCCCTTGCTAAAAGGGTTGTGACAGGAAGGGCATCCGACGTAAAAACCTATGCCAAATCAAATGCGCAAATCAGATGATTCGCTGTGGCGACTCCCGAGAAAGGGAAAAGCTGAAAGGAAGAAAGAAATGTATGTAAACATAATTAGTTTATATAGTAGCTATAGTGTAGTAAATTAAAGGTCAAAATTTTAACAGAGCACCATGTTACATAGGGCATTATAAATTGTCGCAGTAAGGCATGAAGTTCACCAGTCTTACAGCTTCTGGGGGAAAAAAAATTATGTTTAGTTCTTTTAGTGTTAATGTTCCATAGAGTCCTGGTTGAGGGGAGGGAGTCCAACAGTTTATGGGCTGTTTGATAACTCTTCTGTATTATGGGCCACACTGCTCCGCTACGTCATTTTGTAGACTTTCTAGGCTTTCAAACGTTATTGTTTTTTAACTATAAATAGTTTTACAATTACTGTACACACTTATACCATAGCTAGTCTAGACAGGTGGTGTGGGACATAGAAGAATAGAAGAATAAGAAAGGGGAGAGAAAAAAGAATTGATAATTTTAAAGCTCAAAAATAGGAAAGTTACAACTCATTTGCTTTTTTATTCGTTTAATTAATTATTAGAGGAAGGTAAGCATAATTATTCTGTTCTTCAAAAATTATAAACTACATACTTTGGAGTTCTTTTTAAAAATATGTTTCAGCATGTTTTTTTTTTTGACATTTTGAGAATAGACTGGTTTTTTTTTTTGACAAATTTCAGGATGCAAGGAATGAGTTTGATACTGCTGTTCCCATACCAGCCGAGAGACATAATCCTTCTAGCATGTTCTTGATTAACCACGGCGTCTCTTTCCGATTGCATATTGCCCAAAACACCACACCAGGGAAGTGTTCAGGAGGCATTCTAACCAGATGTCAGACCTCAACTGGCTTTTCTCACTGTGGAGGAGCGGTAGTTCCAAGCTCTTCCCAGATGGCTGATCTTCTCACCTTATCTGTAAGGGAGAACCCTGCCACACTGCAAAGGAAGTTCGTGTTAGTTGCTTTTATCTGCGATCTTGTTCTTTCAGTCACTACCAAAATCTCGTGACCATAGTTAAGGGTTGGAAAATAGATTGACTGGTAAATTGAGAGCTTTGCTTTGCAGCTCAGCTCCCTCTTCACCAAGACAGACTGGTACAGAGGCTGCAGAAATTTGTTTGTCGATCTCCCCCTTCACCCTTCCCTCACTCGTGACCTCTAGATACTTGAACTCCTCCATTTGGGACAAAACCTCATTCCAGATACGGAGGGTGCATTTCACCATTTTCTGGCTGAGAACCATGACCACAGACTTGAAGGTACTGATTGTCATCCCAGACACTTCACACTCAGCTACGAATCACTCTAATGAGAGCAAGAGGTCCCAGATTGATGAAGCCAAAAGGACAACGTCATCTGACAAAAGCAGAGACGAGATCTGATGGCCACCAAACCAGAACCTCTCAAAGCGAGTAAATATAAACATGTCTTTGCAAAGCTTCTCAATGTTTCCTAGCATTGACAAGCCGAACATGTGTATATTGAGAGTTGGTATCGCTAATCGATAATATTTTCATAAATAATGTGTTTACTCTAGTCGCTAATGGAAATATTGTGACTGACCTAAGTTATCACTTTTCACAATTTTGTATTATGGACCAGATGGTAATGAAGGATAAAATCTGCATTTACAATATCTGTGAGTATTGTCACCTCAGTAGCCATATTTTTAACGGACCTGTCCTAAACTGACTGGATGAATTTGGTAAACTGGTATTGGGATGATTCTGATAATTTTTTTTTAATTTTTACAAGAACATAAATTATATATATAGTCCCATAAATCCCTTAAATATAGTCCCTTGATTAGCCTCATATTAAATCCATGTGTATTCCTGTGTGCTCCGAGAATGCCTTGTGCAGTGCTTCTCAATTATTTTTTGTGATGGCCTCTATAGGAAGAAAAAAACTACATTTTACCCCCCCCCCCCATCCCTGCCCGCCAGTGCCCTGCATGCGACTATAAATAGTGTTAACTGCACTTCATATAGTTTTCTCGGTGCTTTTTCCCTACACCATAGGAAACACAGTGAGAGCACCACTGCCACCTACTGTAGAGGATGGGCAATCACACTTGTAAAGCTGATCCACCAGTATGTTAAAGCATATTCCCCAGGGTCATATGAGCCAATTAGCCTCATATTCTTCCGCTCTCCTTTCCGCGTCACATTAGTAATGTGCACGTGCACAAAAGTTTTTTCTTTTCTGTGGATCAGATTTTGTGACTTTGTTAGTCTTTGTGCATATCCCAGTGGTTTTAAGATGGGTCATAAGAAGGTGGCTGATGTATTCAAGAGGAGAAAATTGATTTCTCTTGAAACAAAGCTTGAAATCATAATTAAACATGAAAAAGGAGTCTCTGTGGCCAATCTGTGTAAGAAGTATATGAAGAATGCATTGACCATCTGTACAATTCTCAAACAGAAGACCATGTTGAAGAGGGTAAAACCAGCAAAGGGGGTTAGTATTTTATTTGAGGAAAAATCAGAGATGGAGAGGCTTCTTCTCCTGTGACTGTGGATCAAGTCGAAAGAGATCAGTGGTGATGGGAGTGCGGCCAAGGAGCAGAAGACAAGTAATCAAAATTAGTGAAGTGAAATAAAACAGTTAATAAAATCCAACATTGCAGGTGATGTCATCAAGAACTTTGCAAAAAGTTGTTGTGAAGGATGCAGCAGACACTTGTAACATTTATAAATATTTTATTAACACATATTTTATTAACACAGAACACACACTCGAAGCATCTGAGGATTGGGTAGCCCCAGCCATATCCCTTACAAAATTTACAGTACACAAATTTAATTTATTTTTATTTAATTATTCATTATAAAAATTGGAGTCTTCGTCTGAGGTTCCATCCATAGCACTTTCTGCAGTACTGGAGTTCACCTGGAAAAGAAAAAAAATAAAATAAGTAAAACGTATAGCAGCTGTGGAAGTTAACTTTCCCTCGTGCCTAAAACAACTTTATACTTACAAAAAACAAAACACAAAAAAACCACAAAACAAAGCTCAGAAGCAGGTCAAGTGCTAAGCTCACATTTTTATTTATTTGTAATGTTATCTAGCAGTATTATTATGATGTAAGTTTGCGTCAATACAGAACTGGGGCAATCAGCACAATAATACTGCACAGCTTAAACATGCACAAAAGTGTAATAAGCTCCTTTTTGGGGCAGTGGTGTTCTAGTGGTTAGGGTGCAGGATCGCTGATCCGAAGGTTGGGGTTCGAGTCCCCATGAGGTTGTCACTGTCCCCCCAGTGTGGCTAATTGGGTTATCAAAGGCGGGCCATGTCTCTCACTGTCTATGGTGAGAGGCATGTAAAAGAACCATTGCTGACATTCGTAAAGAGTACGCTGCAAAGTCGTTAGCGTGTTTTTGTCCCTTGCTAAAAAGGTTGTGACAGGAAGGGCATCCGACGTAAAAACCTCTGCCAAATAAAACGTGCGAATCAGATGATTCGCTGTGGCAACTCCCGAGTAAAAGGGAAAAACACGAAAAGGAAGACAGAGAGTATGAGTTTTTAAATCAGGAGATGAAAGTAATGTGTTCAATATTGCCAGATCTCTCTCTATTGTCTGTTTTAACGAGACTCTTGAAAAGTAAAAGTACAACAAATTAAATAGGTATTCAGATAAAAGCCAATATACTTTATGACTTTCAATATGGTTTTCGTGCTAATCATGCAACTGAACATGCTATCGTTAATATGATCAACCAGATACAGATCATTATGGAGAAGAAGTTGTATTGCTGTGGGTTTTTCATAGATCTTAGCAAAGCATTTGATACTGGAAACGATTATATTCTTTTGAGTTGACCTGATAATTATGGGATCAGATGTATAATTAATCATTTGTTTGCATCTTATCTTAAAGGTCACTGTCAAATAAAGAAAAATTATATCACTAAAAAGCATGAAACTCAACTTGGATTTCCTCAAAGGTCAGTACTAGGCCCCCGATCATTTCTGATCTATATGAACTGTTATGGTGCATGTGTTTCTCTAATCCTGGTTTCTCCCTAGCAGTGCAGACTGTGGCTGAGGGGGTGTGGCTGACTTACTTTTGTCTGAGTGCAGCAGGGCACACCTGAACCCACTCCTCAATTAACTCATTATTAAGACCAGCTGCACCTTCACCTTGTTTCCAGAAGATTGCATTATCTCACTCGGTTGTTGCCTCGTGTTCTCTCCTTGCGCCTGAGTTTTGTTACGTGGTCAGACAGCCTTCCCAGCCACCGTCTCCAGTGTTTGTTACTGTTTATTTTCTTCGGCGTCTCCAGTAAGTAAACAAACTTCACCTGTTGAACTGTTAGTCATCTCCTGCAATTCCTGGGTCCAGCTGAAAGTTCAAATGGTAACATAAATGATATTCAAAATTCCTCTGATATTTTTGGGTTTTTCCTATTTTCAGATGACACAAATATATTGTATGCTAATAAAACTTAAAATGCCTTGAAACTGTTATAAATAAGGAGTTATTTAACATCTTTCTGGTTTATCACAAGCAAGCTTACTCTCAATAAAAAACAATCCAATTGCCTTATCTTGTACGACTACCCCCCCTTCCTTCACTTTTCAACCAATTGCAAAAGACAATAGCTTACAAAAACTGGTTCTGCTTGATTGTAAAGATATGTAATACATCTTGGTAAACTGAATGACACACATCTTAACTGGAAGAATCGCGTTGATTATATTGCTTTAAAAATAAGTAAAACTGTCAGAAAGTAAGGAGAAAAAAGGAGTGAAAGGGGAAGGGTTACCCTTTTCCCTCCTTCCATGTATATGTTTGGTTGGTTTATATCTGTTTTCATTTATATTTTTTAGAACATTAGATGTTTTCTTCTTTTTTCTTACTCATAATTTAATAATCCAAGCTACTGCCTCACATAACTGTGTGCTAATTGTGTTATCTGTAAGATAGGACAAAAATGTTTAAAAAATAAAACTGAAAAAAAAGTTTGAAAATGATCATGTAAAACACATTTTCCACATAAACCTTTCACATAGTCCATTTCTGTGTGTGTACCTTTGTGCTTAGTGAAAACAATGAACGTGTGGCTCTGTTATAAGGTTTAATGTTTAATTTTCTAAATCTAAATCTTGAAGAGATTTTAGCGTAATGAAGGAATACATGTATAACCTAACACACCAAATGTTGTGTCCTGCGAGTGTGTAAACTTTTTCACTCATCTCAGTCACTGTGTCATTCACTGTAATTTGGTTTAATCAGAGTTCATGTAAAATAGGGCAAAAGGGACAGAGGTTTGCATAAGAGAATTTGCTTGAAGGATGACACCTCAGCAGCTGCATTCCATTCATTACTTGAAACAGTAAAAAGCCCTCTGAAGGTCAAAGAAAAGAACAAAATCATAACATTAATGATTTACCTCCAATTTCCAGCTGCCTATTAACATATTACTTCAACAGGTGAGCTATTAATAGTTAATAACTTAAAATGTTTAATATCAAAGACACAAAAATACATTGGTGCAGTATTTGCTCTAATAGTTCATTAGTTAAACAATAGCTAAATTGAGTAAGTGAGTACATGTAAGAGACTTTTTTAATGAAGAAATCACTTTTCTTTATCTGATGCTTGATGGGTTTTTATCTTTATTGTAACTATACTGATTGTCTCTTATACTTTTTTAATTGATTTCTTGTAAAGTTGGAGAACTAGGAAATTAATTTACTCTAACAATGTATTTATTTATCTAAGATGACATTCATTCAGTCATGGCGGCTCCAGCTTGCAGGGTTTTTTATTTTTATTTTTATTTTTATTTTATTATAGTTTTTGCCTACGAATAAAGTTTATGCAAGAATAATGCAGAGGAGGATCCAACCGATGGTTTAACAATGCATTCAGTTGGAACACTGTGTTTTCGTCCTAGCTGCAGCACTCTCAACTACTCCATGCACTCTACAGGCGGCATGACAGTTTTCCCAATCTGTCCACATGTGTTTTGTGGACTTAGAGAAGGATTTCAACCCTGTCCCTGATGCTATCTTGTGGCATGGACTCCAGAAGTACAATGTACAGGACCTATTGCTATGGGCCATTCGGTCTCTGTATCACCGGAAGCATAGCTTGGTCCACATTGGTAACAATAAGCCAAATTAATTCCCGGTGAGGGTGGGAGTCTGCCAAGGCTGTCCTTGGTCACCAATTCTTTTCATACTTTCTATAGACAGCATTTCTAGGTGCAGCCAAGGCGTTGAGGTGTCTGGGTTTGGTGGCCATAGGATCTCGTCTCTGCTTTTTGCAGATGATGTCCTTTTGGCTTCATCAATCTAAGACCTCCAGCTCTCATTGGATGAATTTACAGTCATGTGCAAAGCAGCCAAAATGAGAATAAGCACCTCTAAATTTGAGACTTTGCTTCTCAGCTGGAAAAGGGTAGAATGTACCCACCAGGCCTGGAATGAGGCCCTGCCCCAAGAGGAGAAGTTCAAGTATCTTGGGGTCTGTTTTACGAGTGAGCAAAGGATGGAGTGGGAGATCAACAGGCAGATTGCTGCAGCCTCTGCTGTAAAGCGGCTCTTATACTGGCCTTTCATGGTGAAGCAGTAGCTAGACTGTAAGGCAATTTACCAGTCAATCTATGTTCCAACCCTTAGCTATTGGCCGAGATCCGGTTGGTGATCAAAAGAACAAGATTGTGGATACATACACACACACACACACACACACACATATATATATATATATATATATATATATATATATATATATATATATATATATGATGATGATGATTTCCTTTCGGCTTTTCCCTTTTTTCAGGGGTCACCACAGCAAATGATTCGCACGTTTGATTTGGATGCCCTTCCTGCCTTCCTGACACAACCCTTTTTAGCAATATATATATACACACTCACTATCTTATGACCTAGATTGGTTCCGACCACCCGGCCATAAGTGAGATTGGTTGTAATTCAGATATTTAACACAATGAAACCAAAACCACCCAGCACTTGCTATGAATTCATGTGAAGTGTATTCTTCACCTGCACATTCTTTCAACATGCGAAATAAACTTGTAGCCTTACTTTGCACTGTTCACAACATCACTTTCACATTTCTTTGCCTATTATCTTCCAACCACGTGTACAACAACTTTTCCATCTCTGCAATCAGTTCTTCATGCTATGTTGTGATGATAGTTGACTTAATTGGGGCTGCTGCTTTCTTTTGTTTCCTTAATGCGGTCCTTATCCTACAAAATTATAGACACCGTGGAGTGGAAGAGATGGAGACCTCGAACGATGGAATTTACTTTTTTTCCTCCTCCATACTGCTTTACCACTTTCATCTTCGTCTCCAACGACAGTGCCTTCCTTGCTTTCTTGGTAGAATTGCCATCTGATGAATTGGACTTCCTCTTGGGGGCCAAGGTAACGGTGTACAGTAAATGAATGTAAACTTGTACTGTAAAAGAGATGTTACTGCAGTGGTATCTAGGCACTGAGTGTAGTGGTAGAATGCTGTGAGTATGAGATGCTGGGATACTGGGCTGCCACAACTATCTTATGCGCTTGGCTGCCAGACATATACCTGTAAACTCATAATAGGCATCTGCTTGACGTGGTCGTAAAATACAGGTGGTCGTAACTCGAGTACGTCGTAACTCAGATAGTGACTGTATATATACAGGGATCCCTCACTTTCCGCAGTTAATTAGGACCGAGATCCCCCAGCTGTCACCGAATTCGGCAAAGTAGGATCACCCCCCAATCCCCCTTGACTGACGTAAATGTACATGTATAAGTGTATATAATAACAATAAATACATATTCAATGTTATAAATGCCTATAATAACAATCAAAAATTTAAACATAATGAATAATATATAAATAAAATATAAATACACATACATACAGAAAGATGTACGTGCATGCACTCAGATGTGCACCTCACAAAAATGTAAATAGTTTTGATGGGTGGTTTTGGGTTGTTTTTTGTTTTGTGCTTGTTAAGGTTTTTTTTTTTTTTTTTTTTTTTTGGGGTTGTTTGTTTTTGCATAATTGTCCTTGTTTTTGTGGAATTTTCCTTAACTGTTTCCCCAATTCTTCCTTAATTTCCTTATTTTTAATTCGATATGTGTGTGTGTGTGCGTGTGTGTGTGTGTGTGTGTGTGTGTGTGTGTGTGTGTGTGTGTGTGTGTGTGTGTGTGTGTGTGTGTGTGTGTGTGTGTGTGTGTGTGTGTAAAAGGACAGTGGTGGCCTGGTGGTAAAGGGCACTGGATTGCTGATGCTAAGGTTGGTCCCACTCTCCACAAAGGTTGTCACTGTCCCTCCAGTGCAGCCAACTGGGTTATCAAAGGCCGGGCATGTGTTTCACTGTTTATAGTGTGAGGGATGTAAAATAACCATTGCTGACTTTTGACAAGTGTAGGCTGCAAAGCCGAAAGCGCATTTCCACCCTGCAATGGCCCGGCGAGCTGTTCAGGGTGCACTCTGCCCTTGCCAGAAGTCAGCTGGGATGAGTGCCAGCCTTCCTGCAACCTTAATTAGGATTAAAGCAGTTACAGAAAATGATGATGATGGTGATGATTTTACATATATATAGATTTATATATATATATATATATATATATATATATATATATATATATATATATATATATATATATATATATATATGAATCTTAAAAATCCAAGTGTGGTGGAACCTGCTTTATAACCAGCAACTAATGTGATTTCATCATCTTATTTTTCTGTACTCTTCATGTGGAACACATAAAGTGTTTGTAAAGTTAACACTCAAGGTGACACCCATTTTACATTTGTAGGGGGTCACCTCAGTGAGTGTGATGACTATTACAGACCTTTCAAAACCAATAAAGATAAAGCATTATCAGACCTCGATAAAATGATAGTCACTGTACAAAACAAACAAATGCAGCCCTTATCGTATTTGTCTAGAACCTTTTAGAATGGACTGTTGCAAAGCAGCCTTACAGAGTAAATAAATTCCAATTAGGAATTCAGACATCTGAATTAGATTACTTTTATGTACTAGTATATTTCTAATACATACAACTTAAAAAAAGCAAGATTTTTATAACAGTGGCAAAGAAAAACTTCAAGATGCATTTCGAGGAACGGGATACATTTTTATTAAGAATCATATCTCAACTAGCATTAGATGAAGCATACTGCAGAATATATAAGTTGTGTAGGATATGATTTTGCATTGCACTGTGGGAAAAACATGGACTTTAAAGGATTAGACATTTTCTCAATGGCAACATGTATCTCTCTAAAATCTCAATATATGCCTCCCTCTAAGTAGCTACTATTGCATGCATGCAAATCACCCATTACATGCAATCACAGATGCAGATTTTTGCACACTGCTCTGTTAATAATTCAGATGTGAATTTAATCTTTTGCACGAAAAAGAACACGTTTCCTAAGAAAAGCCCCTCAAATATTAACTCATTTGACAGCAGTGTACAGTTTCACTGCTGTTCAATTCAATTCAGTTTATTTGTAAACACTTTTCAGTTCAAATTGTTGAAAAGCAGTCTGACTGTCTATGGTGAGAGGCATGTAAAAGAACCATTGCTCCTCCTCCTCCTCCTCCTCATCATCATCATCATCATCTTCTCCCGCTTAGTCCAGGGTCAGGTCGCGGGGGCAGCAACCTAAGCAAAGAGGTCCAGACGTCCCTCTCCCCAGCCACTTCTTCCAACTCTCCCGGGGGGACACTGAGGCGGTCCCAGACAAGCCAAGAGACATAGTCCCTCCAGCGTGTTCTAGGTCAACCCCGGGGTCTCTTCCCGGTTGGACATGCCCGAAACACCACACCAGGGAAGCGTCCAGGGGGCATTCTGACCAGATGCCCGAGCCATCTCAACTGGCCCCTCTCAATGCGGAGAATCTACTCCGAGCTCTCCCCGGATGGTGGAGCTTCTCACCCTATTTCTAAGGGAGAACCCCTCAACGCCTCGACTGCGCCTGTGTCAGGAAGGGTATCCAATGTAAAAACCTATGCCAAATCAAATATGTGAATCAGATGATGAGCTGTAGCGACCCCTGAAAAAAAGGAGAAAAGCTGAAAGGAAAACAAGAAAATGTGTATTTTGGAGCAAGGAAAAACAAATACAGTGGTACCTTGGTTCTCGAACTTAATCCGTTCCAGACGGCAGTTCAAATTCTGATTTTTTTCAAATTCCAAATCCACTTTTCCCATTACAGATAATGCAAATGGTCTTAATCCGTTCCATCATCTTTTGAACAGAAGTTAACAGTACCATAACTCATACCATAGGGCCACAAATTAGGTGAAAAAATTATTGAATACACTATGTTATGGTTTGTGTTGTGAGAGACTCTGGTTTTGGTGGCTCTCTCTCTGCGCATTGGAGGGGGCGTGGCTGTCACACACAGGTGGATCCGTTTTCATCACACTTTCTCCTGCATTTTTGGGTCCAGCTGAATGTTCCTGGCGTCACAGATTCAGCCTTTCTATGATGCCAGGAGCATTCAACCCAAAAACGCAGGAGACAGGGTATGATGAAAACGGATGAGCTTTATTATTACAGGGAAGGCACTAGAGCACGGGAACATAGTAGTCACTGTTCGAGAAATCCTGTGATTGCTAAGTGGAATCAGATGTGTGTGTTTAGCACTCCACCCACGTCTGGCAGCCACGCTCTAACACGCAGAGGCAGAGAGAGTTAGAGTTACCAAAACCAGAGTCTCACAAAAGAGATCATAACACACTAAAATAAAAACCACAGTACAGTTAAAGCATAAGGACAATAAAAATAAGAATTTTTACCTTTGTGGTGGTGAGCAGTTGGCATATGTAAATGTTGGAGAGGGAGAGAAGAGGATTCCCATCCATAACAGCTTCAGGTAAATCAGCCAAAGGTGTTTTTTCTCTTTCTACCACTTTGCATGGATGACTCTTCTTTGGGATGTTCCTTTCAGTTCATTTTCTGTAACCGCTTAATCCTAATTTGGGTTGCAGGGAGGCTGGTGCCCATCCCAGCCAACTTTGGGCGAGGGCAGAGTACACCCTGGACAGCTCGCCAGGCCATCACAGGGCAGAAACACGCCGATGGCTTTGTAGCCTACTCTTTACGAGAGTCAGCAATGGTTCTTTTACATGCCTCACACCATAGACAGTGAGCGATGTGGCCGGCCTTTGATAACCCAGTTAGCTGCACACTTGGGGGGGGGACAATGACAACCTTGTGGAGAGTGGGACTCGAACCCCCAACCTTTGGATCAGCGATCCAGCGCCCTATACCACTAGACCACCACTGCCCCATATGTTCCTTTCTTTTCTTGAATAACATTTCTAAAGTGGCTTGTTTCTGCCTTCTTTTCAAAAACCTTACAGAAGTGGTTCATAACCTCACCGTTAAAGGTGTTTACAGTTCTGCTAGTATTTTAGCTTAGCTTTAGTGCTTTAGCTTAGCTTTAGCACTTTGGCTTAGCTTTAGCGCTTTATTGGTAGCTTTAGCTTTATCAGGGTGATACATAGTATCAACAACGTCTGGATTTCCCCAGAACCACACTAGCTTTATCAAGGTGATACATAGTATCTACAACTTCCGGACTTCCAATCGCGCACCATGGAAAACTCCATCTCAGTCTCTTTTTTACACGTGCGTTTTTCGAGTTTGACTTCCAGATTTTGTTCTATCTCCGGGACAAAAAAAATCCTGGATTTTTTGTTCGAACGTTAAAGCGTTCGAATACTGAGGCTCCACTGTACACACAGGATGTGAAGATGAAAACTAGCATAAAGAAGAGAAAGAGGAAAATTAAACAACAAAATAAAGTGATGCATTTAAATATACACTCATATATTAATTAGAATGGCAAAAAAGGAAAGGAAAGTAAAAAAATAATAATTTTAAAATAATGTTAATAATGATAATGACAGTAATTTAGATAATTGTGGTAGTGATAATAATAATGATAATATTAATGTTAGTAATAATAACTACCTCTATTATCTAAATTACTGTCATTATCATTATTAACATTGTTTTTTAATTTTTGAATTGGTTTTTTTTACTTTACTTTTTTGCCATTCTAATGGCTGAGACAACCAGAATCATTGGAAGCAGGATCAATTAGTTGTGTTAAATGCCACCCTGACAAGGGCAAACCGGGCAATCTCACCCCAATCACAGCATCCTAATCCCGAAAATTCACCCATCTTCACCCAATGCTAAGTTTAGTCTATGGTTGAATTGTTTTCATTATTTGTCTTCATGTTCGTTCTAAAATAGTGTGATGCATTAAAAGTGGGCCGAGTGTGAAGAATGTGTCCTGCACTGGCAGGCAACTGAGTAGGGGCTCTACTTCAGGAACCTACCCAACTAGAAGACAGAGTAAACAGATTTGGGAATAAATTTAGATATAAATTTACATGTCTCCTTGTATAGAAAAGTCTTATATCTACCAGATATGCAGGCCTCTAGTGTTTACGAGACGATGAACAATCAGTTTCTGCAACATGGCGTGATATGTTTCTTGTCATAACAATATTTCTGAGATAAAAGTAGGCTATATACAGCTGGGCTATATTATTTACATAAGATTCAAACAAAAGATTGGCGTCAATAAGAAGACCAAGGTCCTGGCACATAATAAAACTGAAACACTATCTAAAATTACCTTAATTCTTGCTGCTTGAGGTTCAAACACAAGTAGTTTTGTTTTATCAGAATTTAATAAAAGGAAGTTAGTAAGCATCCAGTGTCCAATGTCCTTTATCCATTTGTCAATCTAATTAAGCTGGTATTGCTCATGTGGTTTTGATGAAATATGAAACTGTGTCATCAGTGTAACGGTGGAAGCTAATATGATGACATATAGTATGACCCAAAGAGAACATAGAGAAACAAAAAAGTAGAGGGCTTAGAACAGAACCTTGTGGAACACTAAACCGAATATGCACTGTACTCAGCAGAATGTTAAGAGAAATGTGGCCCAGCAAAGTGAATAATAAGTTAGAAATGTTTAATTTTGGGATATTGGTAACATTTTGAGCTGATATCATAAGCTTGAAAAGGATATTTTTTTGTAACATATTTTGCTAGTTTTGGAATAATTTAGCAATCTCTGCAGGAAATTCTCAGCCTTTTAAACATGATAGCAGTATATAGTTATCACCAGATTTGTTGGTGAAATGTTGAAGTTTAAGTTGAAGAAATTTATTCACTGAGGAATTTTTTTTTTCATTAAAAAAGTTGATGAAGTTTACAGTACTATAATTTGATGCTCTGCATGTTTTATTAATGGTCTTATTCCATATTATTTTTGCAACAATATTAATCAAGTATCCTGCATTATTTTGTTATCTTCTATTGGATTTGAGAAACATGTTGCTCTAGCCGCAGTAAGAGCTTTTCTGTAGTTCAGGATACTCTTCTTCTATTCTAGCTGGCATACCATCTAATTTCCGGGTTTTCTGTTTTAGTGTGCATGGGGGGGCACAAGCCAGTGTCTCTCCCTCACGCCGGTCCCAAGCCCGGATAAATGCAGAGGATTGGGTCAAAAAGGGCATTCGACGTAAAACCAATGCCAAACGTTATCATGCAAATCACAAGTATTACTTCCAAACCGGATCAGTCGAGGCTCAGGTTAACAAAGACCGCCATCAGTGCTGTTAACCAACAGGATGCTGGTGGAAATTGGACAACTGTTGGTCGAAGAAGGAGAGGCGGGAGGCATGTCCATAGGCAGAGAGAGAAGAGAGAAAGCATGAGTCTAGGACTGAGAGTAGGGACTTTGAATGTTGGAACTATGAAAGGAAAAGATAAAGAGCTGGCTGACATGATGCAGAGGAGGAAGGTGGACATACTCTGTGTTCAGAAGACCAGGTGGAAATGTAGCAAAGCTAGAAGCTTAGGAGCAGGGTTTAAGCTGTTTTATGAAGATGTGGATGGGAACAGAAATGGAGTAGGAGTCATCTTGAAGGAGGGGTTTGTCAGGAATGTCCTAGAAGTGAAAAGAGTGTCAGACAGAGTGATGAGTCTCAAGTTAGAAATTGAACGTGTGATGTTCAATGTTGTTAGTGCTGATGCCCTACAAGCAGGATGTGAGCTAGAAGAGAAGGAGAGATACTGGAGTGAGTTAGATGAAGTGATACAGAGTACCCCCACAGGTGAAAGAGTGGTCATTGGTGCAGACTACGATGGACATGTTGGTGCAGGAACCAGAGGGGACGAGGAAGTGATGGGCAGGTTTGATATCAAGGACAGGAACAGAGAAGGACAGATGTTGATCGATTTTGCAAAAAGGATGGAAATGGCTGTGGTGAATACTTTCTTCCAGAAGAGACAGGAGCATAGGGTGAATTATAAAAGCGGAGGTAGGAGCAGAAAGGTAGTCTACATCTTGTGTAGACAATGACGTTTGAAGGAAGTCAGTGACTGCAAAGTAGTAGTGGGTGAGAGTGTTACCAAACAGAATAGGATGGTGGTGTGCAGGATGACGCTGATGGTGAGGAAGGTGAAGAAGGCAAAGGCAGAGCAGAAGAAAAAGTGGTGGAAGCTGAAAAAGGAAGAGTGTCGTGTTATCTTCAAGGAGGAGTTGAAACAGGCTTTGGATGGTCAGGTGAAACAGGTTTTGAGTGTCTCCAGATGACTGGACAACCACAGCAATTGTGATCAGCAAGACAGGTAGGAGATACTTGGTGTGTCCTCTGGAAGGAAAGTAGATAAAGAGACTTGGTAGTGGAATGAGGAAGTGCAGGAGTGTGTATAAAGGAAGAGGTTAGCTAAGAAGAAGTGGGACATTGAGAGGACCAAAGAGAGTAAACAGGAGTACAGGGACACATAGCGTAAAGCGAAAGTAGCGGTGTCAAAGGCCAAACAGAGGGCGTATGATGACTTGTATGATAGGTTGGACAGTAAGGAGGGAGAAAACGATCTATACAGGTTGGCACAGCAGAGAAATTGAGATGGGAAGGACGTGCAGTAAGTTAGATTGATAAAGGACAGAGAGGGAAATGTATTGACTGATGTCTGAAGTGTGCTGTGAAGATGGAAACAGTACTTTGAAGAGCTGATGAATGAGGAAAACGAGAGAGAGAAAAAAGCATAGAAGAGGTGACTGTTGAGTACCAGGAAGTAGCAAAGATTAGTAAGGGTGAAGTGAGGAGGGCTCTGAAGAGGATGAAGAGTGGAAAGGCAGTTGGTCCTGATGATATACCTGTGGAGGTATGGAAGCATCTTGGAGAGGTGAAGGAGAGGAGAGGAGAGGTAGCAGTAGATTTTCTGACAAGAACATTCAACAAGGTCTTAGAGAGTGAGCAGATGCCGAAGGAATGGAGTCGAAATGTGCAAGTGCCCATTTTTAAGAACAAGGGAGACGGGCAGAGTTATGGCAACTACAAAGGGATAAAGTTGATATGATGAAGTTATGGGAAAGAATAGTGGAAGCAAGACTAAGGGCAGAGGTCAGCATTTGTGAACAACAGTTTGGTTTCATACCAAGAAAGAGTACCACAGATGCAGTGTTTGCTTTGACGATGTTAATAGAGAGGTACAGAGAAGGTCAGAGGGAGCTGCATTGTGCCTTTGTGGATCTGGAGAAAGCATATGACAAGGTGCCAAGAGCAGAACTGTGGTATTGCATGACGAAGTCTGGAGTGGCAGAGAAGAATGTTTGAGTGGTGCAGGACATGTATAAGAGATGTAAGACAGTGGTGAGGTGTGCTGTCAGCTTGACCGAAGAATTCAAGGTCGAGATGGGACTGCATCAAGGATTAGTTCTGAGCCCCTTCTTGTTTGCGATGGTGATGAATATATATATATATATACTGAACTGGGAAGAAGGAGAGGCACGTTCAGTCTGTCATTTTGAAACAATGGACGCAGCGTCATTACGTCACTGCGTCATTATGTCAGCGTACTATGTAGGTACGTCTAATTTTTTTTTAAAAAAACGTAAAATCGAAAAAAAAGTAAAATGGATGAACGTAAGTCAGGGAGCATCTGTACAAGGTATAAAATTTGACTGACTGCACTCGGCTGACTGATCAAATTCTGTTTGCTCTGACAGTAATCTCATCATGGTTGATAATTATGGGTGAGTATTGATGAAAATCTGACCAAAAGTTGATGTAAAACTATGTTTGACATGATAATATAGTGTGGTTTATATATTATTGCTAAGATACATTTTTCAATATAATTTTAGATGTTGGATATAATCCTTTAATCTTCTTCTTTCCCTTTCGGCTGTTCCCTTCAGGGGTCGCCACAGTGAATCATCTGCCTCCACCTCACCCTATCCTCTGCATCTTCTTATCTTACACCAACTACCCACTGTCTTTTCCTCAGTTCTACTGTTTCTAAACCACACAACATCGCTGGCTTCATCACCGTCTTGTACACTTTACCTTTCATTATTGATGTTACACTCCCGTCACACATCACACCAGACATTTTTCTCCAACCATTCCAACCTGCCTGCACACGCTTCTTCACCTCTTTTCCACACTCACCATTGCACTAGACTGTTGAGTGTAAGTACTGAAAATCCTTAACCTTCTTTATCTCTGCTTCCTGTAACCTCATCGTTCCTCTTGATCCTTCTTGTTTTTTTACACTTGTTTGTTCTTACTGAAGCTAACCTTCATTCCTCTCCTTTCCAGTGCATTCTTCCACCTCTCTAGATTTTCCTCCACTTGTTCTCTGCTCTCACCACAGATCACAATGTCATCTGCAAACATCATAGTCCATGGAGATTTTGTGTAACCTCATCTGTCAGCCTGTCCATCACCATAGCAAACACAAAGGGGCTCAGAGCTGATCCTTGATGCAGTCCCACCTCCACCTTGAACTTGTTTGTCACACCGACTGCACACCTCACCACTATCTTATATACATGTCCTGCACCACTCTAACATACTTCTCTGCTACTCCAGACTTCCTCATGCAATACCACAGTTCCTCTCTTGGCACCCTGTCATATGCTTTCTCCAGAACCACAAAGGCACAATGCAGCTCCCTCTGACCTTCTCTGTACTTCTCCATTAACATCCTCAAAGCAGCACTGCATGTGTAGTGCTGTTTCTTTGCATGAAACCAAACTGTTGTTTACAAATGCTCACATTTGCCCTTCTGTGCCAACCTGTATGAATCATTTTCTCCCTCTTTACCGTCCAGCCTAGCATACAAGTTATCATATGCCCTCTGTTTGGCCTTTGACACTGCTACTTTCGCCTTACACATTTCTCTTCCCATCCACAACATGATAAAACAGCTTAAACACTGTTCCTAAGCTTCTGGCCTTACTACCTTTCCACCTGGTCTCCTGAACACACAGTATATCCACCTTCCTCTTCTGCATCATGTCAGCCAGCTGTCTAGCTTTTCTTGTCATAGTTCCAACATTCAAAGTTCCTTCTCTTGGGCCTATACTCATGCCTTTCCTCGTCTCTCTGCCTATGAACATGCCTCCCACCTCTCCTTCTTCTATCAACAGTAGTCCAGTCTCTACCATCACCCTGTTGGTTATCAGCACTCATTGCGGCCGTTGTTAACTCGAGCCTCAACTGATCCGGTTTGGAAGTCATATTGATGATTCGGATGTTTGATTTGGCATCGGTTTTACATTGGATGCCCTTCCTGACACAACCCTCTGCATTTATCCAGGCTTGGGACAGGTGTGAGAAGGAATACTGGCTTGCCCCCCCCCCAAACTGAATTGGATGTAATCCTTTAATATATTAACAATATGTAATCCAAACAAAATTACAAAATTCGTATTTTTCTAGAGTGCGAGTCAGTTTTATTACATTCTGATTCACTCACACTGAATACCATTTCTTTCTATTGCCCTATTATTTTCTACACTGTCAATTATTACCGGGCGTAATCCATGTTTTAATTTCTATGCAGATTATTTGCAAATCTTTCTGCCTGTGATGCTGATAAAAGCTGACACACTGGTTTCACACTGTCGTTGCATGACCAGCATAAAGCCATTTAAATAAAACTTAAACTGCGGAAAACTGTGGCCAAATGGTTATACTCCCATTTCACTGGACTACGGCATGCAAGGATCGTGGCGGAAAGGCGCGGAATGCAGTCTATGGAAGAGCTTCAGCATTTTTACACGGAAACTGGGTGAAAATCCTATGTAAAAGTGGAAATTCTTATACCCTCATTTCACTGGACTATGGCATGCAAGGATGGTCTAGCAGAAAGGCGCAGAACACAGTCAACAGAAGAGCTTCAGCATTTTTCCAAGGAAAATGGGTGAAAATCCTCCGGAAAAGTAGAAATTCTTACACTCTCAGAACGTTCCCAGCATGTGCAGAACAGGTACGGCAAAATACACCAAAGTGACCCCACGGAACACTCACGGAATTTTTTTCCATGAATGTGCTTTTGAACATGTTCCCTGCCTGAAGCATATGGAAGTGGAGGAAGGCTTGAGGAATAACTACGGAAACACACAGACTAATACGGAAGATGAGGGAATAATTGCGAAACGTTTGCGGATGACAACATTTTTGCTTCTGTAAGTCTGCCGAGCTCCAGTGAAATGGGGGTATTAGAGAAGCAGCTTTGGGACTAAAAGGTTGCTTATTCGATTCCTGGACAAGCAGGACATGTATGGTGGAGGGATCTGAGGTTCACACCTGTGCCACCACACATTTTGTGTGTGTGAACAATGATGTGATCAGAGATGTGAACAATGATGTGAGAGGGATCTCCATATCTCTGGTTTGAATGTTGTGAATAATGGTGTGTATGAGAGCAAAGAATATGCCTTAGAATGTGCCTTCTTCTCTGCAGTCAAAGCTGATCCAGTTTATTTGTATAAAAAAAAACATTTACCATGAAGCTGCTTGTCAGAATAAGAATCAGCTTTACTTACCATGTTTGTGAACACAAACAATGAATTTGATTCAGATTTAAATTCACTCACTGTGTAGCTTCCTTTTCCATTTATGTAGGTTTTTACAAAAATGTAGGCAAACACATTTAGGCAAATATAAGTCAGGAAATGTACAGTATAGTGCAGAATAGTACAGTGTGGAAATTGTCATCAAATGTCATGCAAACCAGTACCATATGTTCATGAGGTAGAGTAGCAAATATACACACATGTGCAATGGGTTATTTTTCACAGTGGTTTCCTGACACTGTGGCATTGAATATGCTGTTTTCTTTGTCAACAAACTGGGAAAAGAAACTATCTCTCTATCGGGGTCTTGGCATACAGTGCTCTGTAAAGCTTTGCAAAAGAGAAAAGTTCAAAGAGTTTATGAACAGGATGTTAGGCATCTGCAGACCCTGCCCTTTATCTGACCCTGGACTGGGTCAAGTCTAGGATGAAAAGGAGGTCGGCCCCGATGATCCCCTGCAGACCTGATTGTCCACTGCAGTCTGATCATGTCCTGTTTAGTGGCATATCAAAACCAGACAGTGATGGATGTGCAGATGACAGACTGTATGATACAAAGGGTGATCAGCAGCTCCTGTGGAAGTTAAATTTCCTGGGTTTTAAACGTGAAGTATGAATCTGTACTTGATAATAAACCTGTGGCTGAAGAGGAGGATACTTATTTAATACTTATATATGAATGAACTGTTTTTTTTTATTGTTGTTTGTATTGTGTAGTAGAGTGTTACTTTAATTGAGAATTAACCTGCTGCTTAAAGATTGTTCTATTAAATAATGAACCATCATGTGTGCCCATAGATTAGTCTTTGAGTATGCTAGCAACACTTCCTCCTGCCACAGAACCCAAAACCATTCTCTAATGTTCTTATGTGCCGGATTCCATTTCTGTGTCTTTCAATGTGTCTCTGCATATACATGCTCAGTATCAGAGCTCTCAGCACTTGCTGGGTCCAAGTTTACATTTATTCGAACATATGATGGAGTTTACATCAACTTAGCTGCCAGAACCCATAATTGGCTTTACTTCAGAACCTGTTCCAGAAGCCGTTCATACTGAGACTTACATGGAGATTCCAAAGGCCATTTCTAAGCCCATGCCAAGGTTTACACCTAAGTCTTCCCCAAGGTTCATGCCTGAGACCACACCTGAAAGCATGCCTGAAAACATCCCAAAAAAATTATGCCTGAGAGCATGATTGTGAGCACACCCGAAATCAAACTAGAGCCCATTCCAGAGTAAATGCAAAATTGTTATGATGAGTCTCTGTTATGAGGTTTAATTTTAAATTTTCTGGCTAAATTTTAAAGGGATTTCAGAGTCCTGATGGATTACCTGTATAACCTAACACACTAAATGTGTCCTGCAGGGGTGTGTAAACGTTTTCACTCATCTCAGTCACTGTGTCATTCACTGTGATTTGGTTTAATCAGAGTTAATGTAAAATAGGGCAAAGGGACAGAGGGCTTTGCATAAGACAATTTGCCTGAAGGATGACACACAAGCAGCTGTGTTTATCACTATAGAGGAAAAACGCCACTGAAGGTCACAGAAGCATAATAAAACCGCAACATTGATGATTTTCCTCTAAATTTCAGTTCCCTATTGACAAATTACTCCAGCACTCAAGCTATTAACATTTAACTAGGAAAAATGTATCATGCCAATGTCGATGATATCATTGTCAATGTTACACAAATAAAACGAATTATAATATGTACTTATTGGAATTTTATTTTCTTGTATACTCATTCATTTTCCAGCTTCATATACTTTTTGATTTAGTGTATGTGTATGTGTTAGGCTTTCGGATATGATTTATGGGCTTCAGAAGATGTGTCTATTGGTGGTTAATTTGTTACTTTCTTCCTGTGTTTTCGTTTGGGAAATCTGTGTTTGACTACATATTGGTGTGTTTTTTCTTTTCTCTTGCCAGTTTCACTCATGAAAACTGTCAGACACCCATCGCATTTTAATGTTGTTTATGTCGTTTGTTACTTTACCATGTGCACTTTGAGGAAGTCTTAAGTATCTTGTGATGGGCCTGCCTGCTCCTGTCAGAACTGTGTGGTGGTTTTACACATGGGTAGCCTCATTACTAAATTAAACAATAATATCTACAGAAATGCAGAAACTTCTGTACTTCCAAAATCACACAATATTGATATCATTCTGTGGAATGTTCCCTTGGACTGAAAAATTTATGCAGGGCCTAGTTAAAATAGCAAGGGATTTTATGAATCTTTGTCCTTGTTGAGTTAAATGTGTTGTGAGAATTTAATGCTAAAATCTATTTTTTAAATCTAATTTATCTGTAGATCTCGTTTTATTTTTGATGACAATTTTTAAGACCAAACTTATATACACTGTTATTACACTGTGTCTTACAAAAAGAGTCAACTGCTAAACAGTCATCCTCTCACCTTTCCAGATTTTGTTGAATATTCTATTTTAAAATCCCATTACGAGCTTGCTTAAACATCTCCATGCCTACCCCAATATATCATCTGGACCAATTGCCTTTCCACTCTACATCCTCTTCCTAGCCATCCTTATTGATTCCATTCACTTCCTGGTTCATTACCTTAACACCCTCAAATCCTTCCTCTTATTTTCTTCTCTCATCAGCTTCTCAAAATACTCTTTCCACCTTCCCAGCACACTCTCCTGGCTAACTGTTATTTCAGGGCTTTTTCTCCTTTCATTATGTTCAGCATCTCAGACAACTTAATATGTCCATCTCTCTTGCTACCTCTCGCTTCACCTTGTTTTGCATCTTTGTATATGTAGAAATATGAAATATGTAGAAATGTAATACTTAGAGTATGAATTGAATGTCCACTACTGTGACTACTGTGTACTAATTCTCAGATGGGCTTGGTGGTAATTTACAACAAAATAATTAATTTTGGTCTGTGATGTAGTGGGACAAACAGGAAAATCCAAGCGTAAACCAGCTGAATAGGAGAACAGTTCCTGTCCTGTGCTTGTTTAGTGGAACATGTCCATGCATTCTCCCTTGAATCATTGCAAGTTTCCCTCTGCAAACATCCCTGATGACTTTGCCACTGTTTTGAGGGATTAAAGAATTTCTTAGTAGTTAAGGAAGAGAGGACATTAGCTGTTTAGTGATTGGCATTTGCCAACAACATAAGTTTGGTCTTATCTTGATTTAGTACACTTTAGAATGTGCATAATGTGAAATGTCGATTAAAAACTGTGTTGTTTCATATTTTATTTTAAAAGACAAATCCTCAAAACTATTGGATTTAAAGTAATATTGGGTTGATTCAAGAAAAAATACTGTTTAATTAAATTACTTGCTATAAAATATTGTTTGTTCCCCCCAAAGACTCTGAGAGTGACTTTGGGGTATTATGGTTAACATGTTGACCTCACTGATAAAAGGTCCTGGGTTCCAATTTCATGATCAACTTGGATGTTTCTGTGTAAAGTTTGCATGTTTTACAGCCACATGCTTCACTGTACATCCATTGTCCAAAGACATGCACATTAGATGAATTGAATGTTCTCAATTACACCTAGGGGTAAATCTGAATGCTGACTGTGTGTGTGCTGGCCATGCAATGGTCTGGCGAGCTGTTAAGAGTGTACCCACCTTTGCACAGAGTCAGCTAAAATACCCCCCCATGGCTCTAATAAATGATAAAATAGTTTAATAAGTTAAATCACAAGATTATTATTATTATTATTATTATTATTATTATTATTATTATTATTATGGCGGCACGGTGGCGTAGTGGTTAGCACGTCCGCCTCACAGCAAGAAGGCCTGGGTTCGATTCCCGGCCTGGGCGTTTCTGTGTGGAGTTTGCATGTTCTCCCCGTGCTTGTGCGGGTTTCCTCCGGGTGCTCCGGTTTCCTCCCGCAATTCAAAGACGTGCACTGTAGGTTAATTGGCCGTTCTAAATTGACCGTAGATTCTCTCCTGCAGCGGCACTGGAACCCAGTCGTAACGTGCCCTTCCATTGGATCCTTCTGGTGGCGCCGAGACGGGGGACTTGCTGCTTGGGTAACAGCCTGTCCCTCATTACTCCCTACCCGGGCTCTGTGCACTGGGGAGTATCACCAGCCGGGATACCAGCCAGAGCGCAGCCATAGTCCTTCGGGACTGACGGAGGCCTACCATACCATATTATTATTATTATTATTATTATTATTATTATTATGCGATAGAGTGGTGTAGTGGTTAGCACATCGGCCTCACAACAAGAAGGCCTGGGATCGATTTCCAGCCTGGGTGTTTCTTTGGGTTTCCTCTAGATGCTCTGGTTTCTGCCAGAGTCTAAAAACATGCACAGTAGGTTAATTGGCTGTTCCAAACCTCACCTAGGCGTGAAAAGTTGTGTGAGTTTTGGCCCCGCAACAGCCTGGCGAGCTGTCCAGGGTGTACCCCATCTTCTCCCAGAGTTGGCTGAGATGGGAACCAGCCTCCCTGTGACCCTAATTAAGGTTAAGTGGCTCAGAAAATGAATGTATTATTATTATTATTATTATTATTATTATTATTATTATTATTATTATTATTATTAATAATAATAATAATAATAATAATAATAATAAAACTGGTTCTATAATCACATTGTCATGGTTTCTTGAACACTGGACAGATTTGCTCTCCAGTATCACAAATAAGTCACAAGCATTACAACAAAAATAGTCTGATCAATTAATGAGAACTTCTTCTTGTGTCCTTGCCTGAGGGTGTTGCATCTCCCTCCCCGCACACACCCATATATCCACCCAGACTTTGATTTGGTTTAATCAAGGTTTTATGTAAAATTTGACATGGGCATAGAAAGGATTGCTTAAGCAGATTTCCCTGGAGAAAGCAAATAACCAGTTCAGTTTGTCCTTATGAAAAACATGAGTTGTAGGAGGCGCAGTCTCTTCTATATTCATGCTTTTTGATTCTGTTTTAACTAATTGTGCTTTTGTATATCACTTAATTCTTACTGATATCTGAAGAATCCTTGCTGTTTTAAAATAAATAAATAAATATCCTGCCCAGTCTACTTTTTACATTTGCAAACAACTTTATCACAAAGCTACTTATATTTATAATTTTTTATTAACTGAATTTGAGCGATTGAGGGTAAAGCACCACCACATGCCACCTACATCACACACATAACACAGATATAATAATTCAAACTTACATTCACACATATGGACAAGAGAAGCAGTAAACCTGATGTGCAGGTGTTTGCACTGTGGAAGAGACCAGGCCGCCTGTTACAAACCCACACAGGCAAAGGGAGAACATGCAGGCTCCATACAGAAGGGCTTCAGTCGACTTTGAGATTTGAACTCAATGTGAGGAAAAACATGTTAATTACAGAGCCACTGTGTTGCCACAGATTTCTTGTTTTGTTTGGGGTTTTTGTTTGTTTGTTTGTTTGTGTTGTGTTTGTGTTTTCACATATTTTCATAATTTTGCTTATCTGGTGAATAGAATTGCCATTTTTGTGTAAATACAGTTGTGTACAAAACAATAACAGTGTGTTTAAAAAGTGAATAAAGATAGAATCCTGATAATTGCTTTTATTTCCAGACACACAAATGCATTGGGAACATGACACATTCCATTCCAATCATGAAGAAAAATATATCAAATTTGCATTATACCTTTAATGAAACTGAAAAGTGAACATTACACTGTTAAATAAATACCAGTGTCTGTTTTTTCTTTACAAACTCAAATATTCATTTGATATTATATAAACTGAAAATGGTTTAAGATCTTGCTTGTTTTCCTTTGAATCACTGAACTAATAATTAGTTGTTTAAACGCTGTTTCCGAGAACTGCTTCGCATCTGTGTTGCATGGAGTCGACCAACTTCTGGCACCTCTGAACAGGTTTTCCAGACAAGGATGATTGGACTACATTCCAGAGATCTTCTGGATTTCTTGGTTTTGCCTCAGAAGCTGCATTTTTTATGTCACTCCACAGGCTTTCTATTGGATTAAGGTCCAGGATGGATATAATGTCAATCAATGGTCTGGAAGCAAGATGTTGCCCATTTACAAGTGTGTTTGGAGTTGTTGTCTTTTTGGAGCCCATTTCAAGGACATGTCCTCCTCAGCATAAGGCAGAATGACCTCTTCAAGTGTTCTGATGGATTCCAACTGATCAATAATCCCTGGTATTAGATAAATAGGCCCAACACCATAGTATGAGACACATCCTCATCATCATGATGCTTGTGCTACCAGGCTTAACTGTGGATTCAATTCAGTGTCTGGGGTTCATCTGACAAACTGTCCCTGGCTATTAGATTCATAAAGAACATTCTTACTTTCATCAGGTCACAAAATGTTGTGCTGTTTCACTTCAGGCCAGTCAATGTGCTCTTTGGTAAATTGCAACCTCTCACCATGGCTTTTTTCAGCGGTGAGACATTGCTGGGCTTCTTGCCGATATTTCGGCGTCACACAGGCGTCTTCTAATTGCAACAGAACTCACAGGTAACTTTAGACCTTCTCTGATCTTCCTGGAGCTGAGTATCGACCGAATCTTGTAATTTTGGCTCTTTTTCATCCATTCGAATTACACTTTTTCAATTTCTTCCATGTCATTCAGGTTTTGGTTGCCTTTTTAAAGCATTTGCGAGCATTGTGGCTGAGCAGCTTCTCATTTTCCTGCTCTTCTTTATATATTTCCCCCGCTCCAATAAACTTTTTAATCAAGGTACACTGTTCTTGTGAACAATGTATGGAAAGACCATTTTCCTCAGAATTTCAGAGAAAAATGCTTATAACTATCATGCACTACATATTTCAAAGAATAAATGACATCACTAATGAAACTTCACAGTGCTGTTATTTTGAACACGCCCCTTTTAATTACTGAATCAGTTACACAGAATCAGCAGCATGCGAGTCAGGACTGTGGGTTCTGTTGGATTCTATTACTCTACTGCACCTGATAGTAAATTATTTCCCATGTAGAAATATCATTTCTACCAAAAACACTGATTAGTCAGGTTAGTGATGTCTAACTGACATTATTTTGAGCACAACTATACATGATGTCGTTCTCATTAAATGTATATCTTCATTTTTGTTTTTTTAATAAACTGCTGTAAATAATCAGTTTGTTAAAAAACGACAACGAAGATATGCATTTCATGAAAAGGACTTCATGTACAGTTGTGTCAACATAACAATCCTATTCTGGTTGTTATAGTTATATCTATAATAACTATAACAACCAGAATAGGATTGTTATGCCGCGAGGTGGCAAAGAGCATTGAGGATGCAGTGTGATAATATTCACTTATTCATTTATTTGAATTTGCTTTTTTTATTTGGAAATTGAGCGTGCACTCCTGTTTCAATTGCTCCTGCCCTTTCCAGTACACAATTTCCTGATTTGTATAATATCTTTTTATAATTATATTGTTTACATAATAATCAAATTTGGTGAAGAATTTAAACTTACAATTTTTACTATTTCTCTATAAATCCTGTACACTTCTAATGAACAAGCCTGTGGCGATGGCAGAAGGAAAAACTACCTCAGTTGACAAGAGGAAGAAAGTTTGAGAGGAACCAGACTCAGAAGGGAAACCCATCCTCATTTGGGTGAAACCAGATAGACATACAGACCATATAGCAGAAATGTCACTAGAGTTTAAAATGAAGTCTAATTGATTACCCTATAAATGTAATGGGAATTGTAGTCCTAATCAGTTCAGTAAAATTATTTATATCACCGCAGGGAAAAATCATCTTCACAGATTCTGAGCATATAATTTTGGGTCATATGGATCATCATCAGTAATTAAAATGTAGTGCAAGCCAGGTAGAGGTGTCCAAAACCCACTTCAAGTTTTCGACACAAAACAGACCATGTTGGTCAGACAGTTCAATTCCCTTATGGGATTAACACCCTATATCAAAATTAAAGGCAGGACACAGGTCAGAAATGTAATGCAGGCAGAGTCATCGTAATGCATAAACAATATCAGTTGTGGAAGGAGAATCGGAACTTCAAATTCAAGAATGAGAAACTGGTCGTACACAGGAAAACTACACAAAATAAGCAGCTCAGTACAACTGGTAAATACACAGGAGCAATGCCTTGTGATGAATACTGACCTGAGAACATTGTGAACAGTTGTGCATGTCATGTGCTGTGTAATTAGAAGTCAGGTGATTTGGAATGATGAGTGGAATTCTGGGGGCAGCATGTAAGGACTGAGTGCGTTGTGGTGAATCTATGACAAATATTTTGAATTAAATACCTAAATATTTTTTCTAATGGTTACCAATATATCTATTCATTTATTTTTAGAATAACCTTCTACAGCATTAATTCTAAAAAAAAAAAAAAAAAAAAAAAGGTTATATATACAGTGATACCTCAGCTCACGAACATAATTGGTTCCCAGAAATTGTGTGTAAGGCGAAAAGTTCGTCTTCCGAACATTTATTTCCCATAAGAAACCATTAAAATGAGAATAATCCGTTCCCAGGTCCCCATAAAACATAATTTTCTACTAAATAAGCCTTAAAACTACACAAAAATATACCTTATTTTATGTATAATAAATGTGCTATTGTATTGTAATTAAAGAAATAAACTGTACTGTATAATAAAGTCGTTTTATTTACCTTTGTGATGGTAGTTGATGGCTTGATGGAATAGAGTGGGAGGAGGAGGGAGGGAGGGAGGGAGGGAGGGACTTACTGTTTGGAAGGCGTGTTTGGAAACGCCTACTGTTTGGAAACACCCTTAATAGCTTCCTTGTTCTTAAGGATGGGAGCAATGGTAGACTTAGCGTACTGGTACTGGTACGCTAAGTCACACAAACGCACACCTCGTTCGTGTTTTTCAATGATCTCCGCCTGTGGTGGGGTCTTTTTCGGTCCCATAATAGCAAAAGTACACTCAATATGGTCCAAAATGTCTATCAAACACAAACCACGTCCGCACTCAAAGAAAGGGGTGACGAACTGTGACGCCCGTGAGCGTCGTCAGCTTCTCGTGGCCGCCACCGTGGCGCTGTTCGACCGCGTGGTTTGATTCGTCCGCCGAAAACTAGTTCGTCAGCAGAGACAATATGCTCGCAAATTTAATGTTCTTGAGGCGAAAAGTTCGTGAGCTTAAGCGTTCGTCAGTGGAGGTTTTACTGTATATATATATATATATATATATATATATATATATATATATATATATATATACTTAGGATTTCTCTGAGATACCCCTGCCTATTTTCTCTGGATTCTCAGACTAGTTTGATTATACAGGGAGTCCTCGGTTTACGACGCTGAACCGTTTTTAAGACACAATGTAACCCGAATTTCAGTGTAAGTCGGAACGTAACATAAAATATACTGAAAAGTACTGTATGTAATAAAATGTAACAGTTAATGACATAAAAAAATATTAAAAAGAGAAAACAATTCCTTACACAAGAATGAAGTAAGGGAGGGAGAGACAGGCTTGTTGTGCTGGAGAAGCTGGGGCAGGTGAGCCTGCAGCAGTAGATGCAGCTGACGTAGAGGGTACAGGATCTGTGTCAGGCCTCTCTACCTTCTTAAAGTACTGCTCCAGGCTAGACTGGACAGAGCGCAACCTCCTCTCATCCAAGATCTCCTTGTAGCATTGCATCAAATCCATGATGCCTCTGGAAACTCTAGTGAACCTTTCCAAGTTGGGATCCTGAGCCTCAAAAATTGCCAACGCTTGCTGCATCTCGCGCGCCCGAAACTAGTTTGCGTTTGTTTACGTAACCGGGTAAGACGTAATGACGCGTAATATTACAATACCGAGCGAAGGGAAGTGACGCCGTCTTCCTCAGCCCACAACCACAACACAGCGTATTCTTCCGTCTCGCGCGCCCGAAACTAGTTTGCGTTTGTTTACGTAACTGCGAAACGCGTAATGACGCGTAATATTATTTTTTATATTTTTATGGGGGCGTGTTTGAAAGTGTGTAAGTCGGAAAATGGTGTAAGTCGGGACTGGTGTAAACCGAGGACTCCCAGTATTATGTACTGTAAACAATGGAATATTCGGCCGTTATAATTTTATACTGAGAAACATTGTTCTGAAATTGTTCCATAATCTTTGTATGCAGTTTTTTGCAGATTACTGAACTATTGCCCAGATGTATATGTATACACACACACACACACACACACACACACACACACACACACACACACACACACACACACACACCCGCGTGCATACTTACACATATTAACACACACATATACACACACAATTATACTACTCATTTGTTACAGAATGTTCTCTGATGGCTGAAAAAGTTAGTGGTACTAAAAAGAAGCAGTCAGAGAACATTCTGTAACAAATGAGTAGTACAACAATTTTGAGATATGTTTCTGCCATCACATTCAAAATGAGTTAAAATTTACAATAAAACAGTATTTTACTTTCAAATTTTTATATTATTTTCTGTTCTATTGTGAATAAAATATTGCATTGTGTGAATCGTTGTGTTTTTCTGTTTTTATCCTTTTTTATCTAGTGTACCAACTTTTTGTATTGGGGTTCTAACAATTTGGAAATTTTTAGCATTTATACATTTGCATTCAAACATGTAATAGTGTCACAGACTCTGAAAGGCAGAAATCTGGAGCCAAATTACTCTAAAAATTAATTCAATGTAAATTTAAAATAGGTATAAAAAAACTTTAAGACAAAAACACAGGAGGATTTTTTTTTAATCTAATGTATTTAGGTGCTGTGAACGCCAAGCATGTAGAGCCACAAATGGAAACTGATATTTTTATGTTAAGCAAAGTATCTGCGATATTTGGCCAGAATGTCCCAATGGACCTGATGTCTGTCTTCCTTTCGGCCTTTTCCCTTTGACTCGGGAGTCGCCACAGCGAATCATCTGATTCGCACGTTTGATTTGGCAGAGGTTTTTACGTCGGATGCCCTTCCTGTCACAACCCTTTTTAGCAAGGGACAGAAACACGCTGACGACTTTGCAGATACTCTTTACGAAAGTCAGCAATGGTTCTTTTACATGCCTCTCACCATAGACAGTGAGAGACATGGCCTGCCTTTGATAACCCAGTTAGCTGCACTGGGGGGGACAGTGACAACCTTGTGGAGAGTGGGACTCGAACCCCCAACCTTTGGATCAGCGATCCAGCGCCCTATGTTGAAAATGCCAGCGGGCATATGGGTGTCAGAAAGGAATTATTCAGTATATTATGTTAGGGATTATAAAGCATACTGTATCCTGACACATTTACGATTGGTCTATTAGTACCACAATTTAAAATGTGCTTACAAAGGATATGGTGCACATATGAAGAGATTCAATGAGCGGATATATTTTTTTTCTTAAATACACCAAGGCATACAAATCCAAAACACCTACCAGAGTTTTAAAGGTCACTGCCCTGTTTTCCTTGATGGGAGTTTGGACTATCCCAGCCTTTACAGATACAGGGTGACCAAATAAACCTCACACATTTCAAAGGTAAACAAAAATAAAAATCATAAGCATACGTGAAATGTTATTCAGTGGTGTTACAGTGGAGCAGTGGATAGCACATCCACCTCACACCAAGTAGGCCTGGGCTTAATTCCTGTTTGCTTGTTCTCCCCATACTTGAATTTGTTTCTTCCAGTTACTCCAGTTTCCTTCCACAGTACAAAAAAAAAAAAAAAAAAAAAAAGACAAGAAAAAAAACAAGAAAAAATACAAACAAAAAAACCCCCAACATTCACAATAGGCTCATCGGTTATTCCAAATCACTCCTAGGTTCGAGTGTAAGTGTGTCTGATTGTATGTGTGCTGGGCCTACAATGGTCTGGCGAGCTGTTCAAGTCCTCACCTTCCTCCAGAGTTGGCTAAGATGGGCGTCAGCCTTCCCACAATCCTTATTAGGACTACGCAGCTTAGAAAATTAATAAATTAAGAAAAATTTATTGAATGCATATCATCAATACAATCATGTTTTAAGGTGATCATTCTTCTGGTGGCTGTTATTGTCTATAGATGCTTGGAAGTGATTTTTTAAGGCTCCCATGGCTTAATCGGCCATGACAGGGAAATCTTTCAAGCTGAATGATGTTGAGTCTCCTACTGAATCTTGAGGGCTTCAAGAGTTCGGGTCAATAAGTAATATACTTGTGATTTAAGGGAGTCCCCACAGAAAAAAAAGGGAAAACAGCCCAGCCACCTAACATTGCCATGCAACATGCTTACTCGATCTGAAAACATTTCCCTCAGCACTTTCAATGATCTTCAGGCTGTGTGTACACCGTAGCTCCATCTCACTGAAACCACATCAAGTTCACAAGTTGGGGTTGGCTATGAACAGACCAAAATACTGCCATTCTTGCCTTGCTAAGTTTAATGTAAGAAATAATTACTATATATAATATAAATAATAACTGTATTGAGATCCTTAGAAGTATTGCAAATATCACTTGTTTGAGTGCAAGCAGGGATTCAGACTAAGATTAGCTCTGACAGCATAAAGTGCAGCCAGAAGGAAGAAAGGCATTCTCTAAATCTTTTCACAATTTTAAGGAAGAAATGTATATTATATATTATGCATATTAATATTTTAAAAGATCAAAATTCACTGCAATCCTTTTTTATTACAGCATTTAAAAAATTATGACCACTAACAGGTGTGGCAAATAACATCTATTATCTTATTAACATTAATGCCATATAAGTGGTGTGTATATAGATGGCCCCAATACAAACAGCTGTAAAAATATGACAGACAAGAAAGGCAAGACAAAAGAGGGCACCCTGTGACATTGGGTAATCAGCCTTTCCACTGTCAGCAGACCTAGGTGAGCATGTAGAGTGGTGGAACAACAACATCTCAACATCTCAGTTTAACCAGAACTCTCAGTCTGAGAACCCCAAGATCTGCTTCTTTACCTAAAATGCTATTTACAAAATGCTTGACCAAAGTAAGTTTTCAACCTATAATTTATATGCAATTCAAAATTTAACTGAGAGCCAATGCAGTGTAAATCAGATCAGGGTGATATGTTCATATCTTCTGGTTCTAGTAAGGACTCTCTTCATTCTGGACTAATTGGAGATTGTTTATGTACCTATTAGTCCATCCAGACTGTAACACATTACAATAATCTAATTCCACACTCTCCATTGCTCTGGATTGTTGAGCCTAAGTACTTAAAATCCTCCACCTTCTTTATCTCTGCTCCCTGTTACCTCACCATTCCTCTTGGGTCCTTCTGGTTCACATACATGTATTCTGCCTTACTGAGGCTAACCTTCATTCCGCTCCTTTCGAGGGCATACCTCTACCTCCAGATCCACAAAGGCACATTGCAGTTCCCTCTGACCTTTTCTGTGCTTCTCTATTAACATCCTCAAAGCAAACACTGCATCTGTGGTGCTCTTTCTTGGCATGAAACCAAACTGTTGTTCACAGATGCTGACCTCTGCCCTTAGTCTAGCTTCCACTATTCTTTTCCATAACTTCATTGTATGGCTCATCAACTTTAACCCTCTGTAGTTGCCACAACTCTGCTCGTCTCCTTTGTTCTTAAAAATGGGCACCAGCACATGTCTCCTCCTTTCCTCCGACATCATCTCACTCTCCAAGACCTTGCTGAATGTTCTTGTTGGAAAATCTACTGCCACCTCACCTAGACACCTCCATACCTACACCGGTATGTCATCAGGACCAACTGCCAACACAGTTCCTTGCTGTCCAACCTATCATACAAGTAATCATACGCCCTCTGTTTGGCCTTCGACACCGCTACTTTTGCCTTATGCTGTGTCTCCTGGCACTCCTGTTTACTCTCTTCGGTCCTGTCTGTGTCCCATTTCTTCTTAGCTAACCTCTTCCTTTGTACACACTCCTACACTTCCTCATTCCACCACCAAGACTCCTTTTCTCCTCTTCTTCCAGATGACACACGAAGTATTCTCCTACTTGTCTCCCTGATCACATTAGCTGTAGTTTTCCAGTTATCTAGAAGCACTTCCTGACCACCCAAAGCTTGTTTCAACTCCTCTTTGAAGAAAACACGACACTCTTCCTTTTTCCGCTTCCACAAATTTGTCTTCTGCTCTGCCTTTGCCTTCTTCACCTTCCTCACCATCAGTGTCATCCTGCACACCACCATCCTATGCTGTTTGGTAATAATCTCACCCACTACTACTTTGCAGTCACTGACTTCCTTCAAATTACATCGCCTACACAAGATGTAGTCTACCTGTGTGCTCCTACCTCCGCTTTCATAAGTCACCCTATGCTCTCTATTGCACTCTATTCTGGAAGAAAGTATTCACCACATCCATTTCCATCCTTTTTACAAAATCGACCAACATCTGTCCTTCTGTGTTCCTGTCCTGGATACCAAACCTGCCCATCACTTCCTCGTCCCTTCTGTTGCCTGCACCAACATGTCCACTCTTTCACCTCTGGGGGTATCTAACTCACTCCAGAATCTCTCCTCTTCTAATTTACATCCTGCCTGTGGGGCATAAGCACTAATAACATTGAACATCACACCTTCCATTTCTAACTTTAGACTCAGCACTCTGTCTGACACTCTTTTCATTCTAGAACATTCCTGACAAACCCCCTCCCTCAGGTTGACTCCTACTCCATTTCTCTTCCCATCCACACCATGATGAAACAGCTTAAACCCTGCTCCTAAGCTTCTAGCCTTACTACCTTTCCACCTGCTCTCCTGAACACACAGTACCTTCCTCCTCTACATCATGTCAGCCAGCTCTCTACTTTTTCCTTTCATAGTTCCAACATTCCAATTCCTACTCTCAGTCCTAGACTCATGCCTTTCCTCTTCTCTCTCTCTGCCTGCAGACACGCCTCCCACCTCTCCTTCTTCAACCAACAGCAGTCCAATTTCCACCAGCACCCTGTTGGTTAATAGCACTGATGGTGGGCGTTGTTAACCCGGGCCACGACCGATCCTGGATGTTATTTTTATTACTTATTTGCATTTTTATAATTTTATTATTTGCATTTTTACACCTGTGGGAATCTATCTTTCCAATAACATTGAATTTTAAAATCTGACCTTTTGTATTTAGTTTGTGACACTATAGTTTACTTACTTTGTCTATACTTCAACAAACAGACTGTTGTGGCTTTTAAAAGCCTGATTGTTCACTTCTTCCTAAAACATTCCACTCCTTAGCGGAAGCCACAACACTTATCATGCACTTAGCATTCAACAATATTCGGTCCCTACCTAGAAGGTTGATCACATCGGATTACATGAGAGAGCTCAAGGGCTTAGGCTTGGTCCTCTTCTGTTCTCCTTCTATTTTGGGTCTCTTGATGAGATGTTTGCATTTCCATTTACAGCATTTGGCAGATGCTCTTATTCAGAGATACTTACAATTATTCTTTTTTATGTACTTGAGCAATTGAGCGTTCAAGGGCCCAACAGAAGTAATAGTGTAGATTGAACTTCTGACCTTTGGAACAATAACCCATGGGATTATCTACTGAGCCACCATTGCCCACCTTGGTGCCAGAACAGAGAAAAGTTACACTGCATGCTTAAAATCCTAAAGTATATGATATACTTGTCCTGATCGAAGGAGGGACCAGTTAGCAGCACTCAGAGAGAATGCAGGTTTATTTTTGTTTTTGTAAGATAGAATTAGTGTTTTAAACCTCATGTGTGCAGTAACATGAAGCCAATGGAGAGAGTATAGCAGTGGCGTGGGCTCAGAGAACTTTGGAAGGTTGAAAACAAGTTTTGCTGCTGCCTTACTGGTTAGGTGTAAAGTTTGAATGGAACTTTAAGGCAAACCTGCCAGGAGTGGATTGCGGTAATCTAGCCTTGAGATTACAAGGGACTGAACAAATTTCTGAGTCGCCTTAGAAGAAGGAAATGGACGAATCTTTCAGATGTTAAGGAAGAGGAATTTACATGACAGAGAAAGATTAGCTATATGAAAGGAAAAAAACAGGTGATTGTCCATGGTTACCCCAAGCCTTTGTGCAATGACCAAAGGAGACATCAAAGAGTAGTTCAGTGAGATTATAAGATCTTGATATGAACGGGTCAGCTGGGATGAAGAGCAGTTCAGTCCTGCTCAGAATAAACTTCATCTGGGAAACTGTCATCTATAAAGAAATATTTGCCAGACATGAGATTCGGACGGAAACTGAAGTACTGAAGTAGAAAAATAGAGGATAACTTGAGTGCCATCTGCAGTGATATAAGAACCCTATGTGAGGATATGACAACTAATGGACCTTATATAAAGACAATAGAACTGGGCCAAGCGGTAAGTCCTGAGGAACACCAGTGGAGAGTCTGCATAGAGCTGAGGTGAATCCGTTCAGTGTAGTCTGATATGAGCAACCAACCAGGTAAGAAGCAAGCCACCATCATGCTGAACCACAAATTTGAAAACTCCTGAGGATGGAGAAGATAATCTTGTGGTTGACTATGTCAAATGCTGTCAAAAAGTCGAAAAGACTGAGAACAATTGATACCTTTGCTGGTCTTGCTGTATGTAGCTTCTCTTTGACAGCCAGCAGTGAAGTCTCTATGGAATGTTTCTCTTTGAAGCCTGGCAGATTGGGGGTCTTGGAGGTTCTTCAAGAGAGAAAGACAATTTGTTATAAAAAAATTGCATTCAGGAATTTTATAACGAAAAGAGAGATGTGATACCATTCTGTAGTTGCTAGTGTGTGATGGATCTAAAGTGAGTTTCTTCAGGATGAATAGGACCCAGGCTATTTTAAATTTTGTTGGTACATGACCAGATGATTGAGTTATTAATCAGAGTGGTGGTAAAGGGGAAAATTTCTGAATCAAGTGATTACATGATAAGATATTTTATGATCCCTTCAGTTGTGAGACTGGTAAATGGTGCCTCTATCTGGCAGATACATCATCTTGAATAGGGTTATGGTCTATGCTGGCTGGCGGCGTTAACTCTCTCTCTCTCCATTCATTGCAGGTGCTGGCGAGGGGTGTGGCTGTTACCTGCAGGCAAGGTCCAGAGAGCGCACCTGTTTCCACTCAGAAATCAGCAAGCTATAAATAGGAGTGGTGCACTCCTCTCCGGCTTCATAAGATTGTCCTTCCTTGTAATTCCATTTTCTCTGTGATCTCTCTGACTCTTAGTATCCTGCTTCGTGACCCACAATCCCCACATCGACTGGAGCATCCTCACCATACACAGCTGGAGTGACTACTGTCTACAACACTGCTTACTGGTGGCCATACCCTCCCGAGCTTCACAAATCCCGGTCGACCTGGAGAATCTGGACTTAGCCGGTGTGCCAAAAGAATACCACAATCTGAAAGAGGTCTTCAGCAAGGACCGGGCTTGCTCACTACCTCCTCATCAACCATATGACTGCGCCATCGACTTACTCCCAGGTTCCACACTCCCTTCTCAGCAACTGTACAACCTCTCGAAGCCAGAGAAGGACGCCTATTCATAGAAAAGAAAGCAAAACCCTGAGACCTTGCATTGATTATATGGGCCTGAACCACATCACTATAAAGAACAAGTGCCCTCTCCCTCTAATAGATCGGCCTTCACCCCTCTCCATGATGCAACTGTCTTTTCTAAGCTGGACCTGAGAAACACCTACCACTTAGTCTGGATTTGGGAGGGGGACGAGTGGAAGACGACCTTCATCACGCCCCTGGGGCACTTCGAATATTTGGTCATGCCATTCGGTCTAACCAACACCCCAGCGGTTTTCCAAGCCCTGGTTAACGATGTGCTTAGGGACATGCTAAACCGCTTTGTATTCATATACCTGGACAACATCCTGATTTTTATCTAAAGACCATGATGAGCATCTCCGTCAAGTGAGAATGGTGTTAAAAAGGCTCCTAAAAATAGGAGCATAAATAGGAGCAGCGCAGCTCCCCTACAGCTTCAGAAGATTGTCTTTCCTTGTGATTCCGTTTTCTCTGCGATCTCTCTGACTCCTGGTATCCTGCTTCGTGCTCGACCAGTTTCCCATGAATAATTATTTCCAGTGATTTTGGTTTTCCCAGTGCTAAAATAAAATCGTTGAATCTTCTTACATGGTCTCCTACATCTTTGGGTACAACACATATGCTCCAGTCACAACAGGATAGCAGCTCATCAACTGAAACTTAGCAGTAATGAGTCAGCAAATGGAGTTTCTGGACCAGATTGCAGGATTTTGTAGGCAGCATCTGTATCTCTTCTATTTTTTTTCTATAGACCCATATCATTAACATGATATACTATATTTTGTTTGTTTGTTTATTTGTTTGTTTGTGTGTTTCTTTCTTTCTTTCTTTCTTTCTTTCTTTCTTTCTTTCTTTCTTTTGTGCCTCGGCAGGCACAAAGCATTTTGGCAGAGATTCAAGCATAGACTTTTACTAATTTCTGAAGGACAGCGGCAGAAGATTTAACTCGCAAAGGACTATCAAACAGACATGTTAACAAAAGATATACAGGTTTTGCTCCAAAATATATTGGTATTTGTGGCCATCCTTGATTTCTTCTATTTTAACAAATGTTTCAGTCCCCAAAAGGACTGAATAGTGTAACCGTGGGATAATGCTAACAATACCATGCTCAATCATAGGTTTGTTCTTTGGGTGATAATTTATCTTGGTTATGTGCTAATCTTTTAGACTATTTACTATTTTTATTCGACCCATCAGAGATCATGACATATTTTGGGATGATTTATGAAGGCTTAGATGCTTGAATGTATTTATTTATTGCTACTCAGCATAGTTTTGTCTGATACGTAACAAGATATTTAAAGGACATCTATTATTTATAGAATTTTTGTTTGTGGTTTTAAGAAGGTACAACCAATGTGTTCAGGCGAGAACAAAGTAATCCTGTGTTCAGGTGAGAGGGGACAGGATTACACCCTAAACGAGTCACCAGTCACAAGACCAACAGGGTGATGTCCACACAGAAAGCTCCACGACTAAATGCTAAATTTGTCAATAAACATTTTATTTATATTTGAAATTAAGTGTGTGTGTGTGTGTGTGTGTGTGTGTGTGTGTGTGTGTGTGTGTGTGTGTGTGTGTGTGTGTGTGTGTAGTTCATGTATTCATCATGCTGTGAGGGCTCTGTTTACACTGTCACATTAGGCTATACTTTAAAGTTAGGGCAAGGATAATGCACTTGCATTACTTAATAGTTATGGTTAGGGTAAAGGTCAGGGTAAGGATTATAGTTAGGTAAGTAATGGCTATGGTAAGTCTTCATGAAAAAAAATGTTGTGTATGTGTGTGTGTGTGTGTGTGTGGGGGGGGGGGGGGGGGCATGTGTAGGTTTGATCTGCTTAGGGATGCTTGTCTTGTTCTGTGTCACAAACCACTCATGACTGGACAACACATGAGGATAATTAACCCGAAAGGACTAATTCATTTACATAATCGTAATAACTGCATTTAAGAAAAGAGACTTTTTAAATTTTAGTATGAGATATCCTTGCCAGAGGTGCTCCACACCAATAACAGAAGACAAAGGAAAATCAGGACCTGCTCATGGTCAAAACACTGAAGGGAAAAGCCGAAAGGAAAAGAAGAAGAAAAAGAAGAAGAAGATCATGATTTGGAAGAATGATAAAGTCACACAAACTCATTCATCACAGTTTATCACAGAGGACAAACACATTTAATATATTGGCATAAGTACTGCCTAAAGTGGATCTCCTCATAAGATCTCACACTGCATATATACTATACATGAATTAATTTATTTTCTGAGCTGCTTGCTCCTAATTAGGGTGACGGTGAGGCTGATCCATCTCAGCAGACATTGGGCGAATGCAAAGTACATCCTCGACTACTAGCCAGGCCATCACAGGGCAAATACAGTACTGTAGAAAAGTTTTTGCCCCTGACCAATTTCTGACATTTTTTGCATGGTCATCACTGCCATCCATTTCAGATCAAACAAACCAAGATATTATGCAAATTTAAAACACAGTAAACACAAAATGCAGTTTTCAGTGCCAACTGCATTCATTAAGAAACCTTTTTGACTAAGAGAGCCAAAAAAAAGACATTTTGAAATCTAATCCTCTGAGAGCCATACATATGTATCCCTCACGCCCCCAAGCCCGGATAAATGCAGAGGGTTGCGTCAGGAAGGGCATCCAGTGTAAAACAAATGCCAAATAAAATATGCGAGTCACAACAAAAAAATTCATACCGGATTGGTCGAGGCCCGGGTTAACAACTACCGCCATCAGTGTTATTAACCAACAGGGTGCTGGTGGAAATTGGACTACTGTTGGTCGAAGACATCGAAGAAGGAGAGGCGGGAAGTGTGTCCGTAGGCAGAGAGAGAAGAGGAAAGGCATGAGTCTAGGACTGAAAGTAAGGACTTTGAATGTTGGAACTATGACAGGAAAAAGTAGAGAGCTGGCTGACATGATGCAGAGGAAGAAGGTGGACATACTGTGTGTTCAGGAGACCAAGTTGAAAGGTAGCAAGGCGAGAAGCTTAGGAGCAGGGTTTAAGCTGTTTTTTTCATGGTGTGGATGGGAAGAGAAATGGAGTAGGAGTCATCTTGAAGGAGAAGTTTGTCAGGAATGTTCTAGAAGTGAAAAGAGTGTCAGACAGAGTAATGAGTCTCAAGTTTGAAATTGAATGCATGATGTTCAATGTTGTTAGTGCGCTTATGCCCCACAGACAGGATGTGAGCGAGAAGAGGAGAGATTCTGGAGTGAGTTAGATGAAGTGATGCAGAATACTCTCCAAAAATATCACTAGATGAAAGAGTGGTCATTGGGGCCGACTTCAATGGACATGTTGGTGCAGGAAACAGAAGGGAAGAGGAAGTTATGGGCAGGTTTGGTATCCAGGACAGGAACACAGAAGGACAGATGTTGGTAGATTTTGCAAAAAGGATGGAAATGGCTGTGGTGAATATTTTCTTCCAGAAGAGAGAGGAGCATAGGGTGACTTATGAAAGCGGAGATAGGAGCACACAGGTGGACTACATCTTGTGTAGGCGATGTAATTTGAAGGAAATCAGTGACTGCAAAGTAGTAGTGGGTGAGAGTGTTGCCAAACAGCATAGGATGGTGGTATGCAGGATGACGCTGATGGTGAGGAAGGTGAAGAAGGCAAAGGCAGAGCAGAAAACAAAGTGGTGGAATTTGTAAAAGGAAGAGGGTCGTGTTGTCTTCAAGGAGGAGTTGAAACATGCTTTGGGTGGTCAGGAAGTGCTTCCAGATGACTGGACAACCACAGCAAATGTGATCAGGGAGACAGGTATGAGAGTACTTGGTGTGTCCTCTGGAAGGAAAGTAAATAAGGAGACTTGGTGATGGAATGAGGAAGAGCAGGAGTGTGTACAAAGGAAGAGGTTAGCTAAGAAGAAGTGGGACATTGAGAAGACCGAAGAGAGTAAACAGGAGAACAGGGAGACACAGTGTAAGGCGAAAGTAGCAGTGGCTAAGGCCAAACAGAGGGCGTATGATGACTTGTATGCTCGGTTGGAAAGTAAAGAGGGAGAAAATGATTTATACAGATTGGCACAGCAGAGAAATTGAGATGGGAAGGACATGCGGCAAGTTACAGTGATTAAGGACCGAGAGGGAAATGTATTGACTGATGACAGAAGTGTGCTGGGAAAATGGAAAAAGAACTTGGACGAGCTGATGAATGAGGAAAATGAGAGAAAAAAAGAGTAGAAGAGGTGACCGTTGAGGAACAGGAAGTAGCAAAGATTAGTAAGGGTGACGTGAGGAGGGCATGGAAGAGGATGAAGAATGGAATGGCAGTTTATCCTGATGACATACTGGTGGAGGTATGGAAGTGTCTAGGAGAGGTAGCAGTAGATTTTCTGACAAGAACATTCAACAAGGTCTTAGAGAGTGAGAGGATGCCAGAGGAATGGAGGAGACGTGTGATGGTGCCCATTTTTAAGAACAATGGAGACGTGCAGAGTTGTGGCAACTCCAGAAGGATAAAGTTGATGAGCCATATGATAACGTTATGGGAAAGAATAGTGGAAGCTAGACTAAGGGCAGATGTCAGCATTTTTGAACAACAGTTTGGTTTCATGCCAAGAAAGAGCACCACAGATGCAGTGTTTGCTTTGAGGATGTTAATAAAGAAGTACAGAGAAGGTCAGAAGGAACTACATTGTGCCTTTGTGGATCTGGAGAAAGCATATGACAGGGTGCCGAGAGAGGAACTGTGGTATTGCATGAGGAAGTCTGGAGTGGCAGAGAAGTATGTTAGAGTGGTGCAGGACATGTATGAAAGATGTAAGACAGTGGTGAGGTGTGCTGTCGGTGTAACAGAAGAGTTCAGGGTGGAGGTAGGACTGCATCAAGGGTCAGCTCTGAGCCCGTTGTTGTTTGCTATGGTGATGGACAGGCTGACAGACGAGATTCGACAAGAATCTCCATGGACTATGATGTTTGTAGATGACATTGTGATCTGCAGTGAGAGCAGAGAACAAGTGCAGGAAAATCTAGAGAGGTGGAGGTATGCCCTGTAAAGGAGGGGAATGAAGGTTAACCTCAGTAAGACAGAATACATGTGTATGAATGACAAGGACCCAACAGGAACGGTGAGGTTACAGGGAGCAGAGATAAGGAAGGTGGAGGATTTTAAGTACTTAGGCTAAACAATCCAGAGCAATGGAGAGTGTGGAAAAGAGGTGAAGAAGCGTGTGCAGGCTGGTTGGAATGGTTGGAGAGAAGTGTCCGGTGTGATGTGTGATAGGAAGGTATCGGCAAAAATGAAAGGAAAAGTGTACAAGACGGTGTTGAGGCTAGCGACGTTGTATGGTGTAGAAACAGTGGCTCTGAGGAAAAGACAGGAGGCAGAGCTGGAGGTAGCAGAGATGAAAATGTTGAGGTTCTCTTTGGGAGTAACGACGATGGATAGGATCAGGAATGAGTACATCAGAGGGACAGCCCATGTAAGACGTTTTGGAGACTAAGTCAGAGAGGCTAGATTGAGATGGTTTGGACATGTACAGAGGAGGGGTAGTGAGTATATTGGTAGTAGGATGCTGAGGTTGGAACTACCAGTCAGAAGGCCAAGAGGAAGACCAAAGAGACGATTCATGGACGTGGTGAAGGAGGACATGAAGGCAACTGGTGTAAGAGAAGAAGATGTAGAGGATAGGGTGAGATGGAGGCAGATGATTCGCTGTGGCGACCCCTGAAGGGAAAAACCGAAAGGAAAAGACGAAGAAGAAGTATATATATATATATATATATATATATATATATATATATATATATATATATATATATATATATATATATTTATACTGAATTCGACTAAATTGAAAAAGAAGACCAACAATTTGAGAGTATAATATGACTGAATTTATTTTAGATGGCATTGTTATAATGAAGTTATTTATTAATGCCACTTCTGGTGCTGTATGTTTTCGCTGTAGTGTTTATGTGATAGGAAGCGAGTCCCAAGTTTTGGCAATCAGCTGGCCTGCGGGTTGAATTTTTTCCATGTCTGTCCATTTGTGTTTGTTTGCCAGTTCTGCTTGGTTTCGTGCAAATGAGCTGATTAAAAATGAGGAAATTTACCTATTTAATCAAAAACAACACGCACAGTCTGTGGCTGTTGTTATAATCCAATAAAATTAGAGTTTAAAGGTATCGGACCCACCCACACACTGGCATACAGAAAGGATTGGCTTTCCGCTGTGTGCCACAGTGACGTGGCATTAAAAATAGATGTATAGCTTTAAGTGCGTGAGATTTATTCATCTCTTTTTGTTTTATTTGATGGGGTTTTTTGTATTTCTATTAAAATGACAGTGAAATGATGTACAGACGCTCCCTGACTTACGTTTTTAATTGTTTCCGGATGGCTGGACGTAAGTTCAAAAGTGAAAGTGAGTTGTTACAGTGACGTATGATGTGTGACGTATGACGCTCATACTGTACTATACATCCATAAATACCATTACTGTATCTCATAAAACATCCTAAATCAATTATTATAAACATAACATTGTAAAATAATATGAAATATATCAAATAATATCAACATTCGGTATAAATAAGTGACTTATTTGAAATTAGTCACTTTACATGAAGCTTAAAATAATCAATCAACGCTTACAATATGTGAGGCGCTCACTACCGAAAGTAGTGTACTTGCGAAAGTAGTGTACTTGCTGTGGGTTACACAGACTTCCAGTCTTTCAAATGCACAAGGGTGCCGTTGAACTCGTTTAGAACACAGCGTGCACTGATGTAAATCCCAGCAAAGCGGAGAGTTCTTTCTTTTGTGTTAGTCAGTCAACTTTATTCAAGAGATGCATACAAAGAACAAGTACAAATCCTAATGAATATTAATATAAAATAAGTATACAGTCTTAGGATTCTGCTAAAAGATAATGAATATCACTAATTGTTCTGTAATTTGTGGATTCAGGTTTCATTTTACAACTCTCTTTGCTTAACTGAATATGCATGGTAGATTGTGCCAATCTGAGCAGATAGTTAATTCATCTCTGTGTATGAGACTTGCACCCATGCTAGTAGGCTTACACTTCTGACCAACCATATTTGCTTAGGGTTACAAAAGTCCACAAAAACAGTGTAAACACAAAGATCACAGAGACGACGTCTTCACACAAGAGTAACACGTTATATAACTGATATATATAGATATATAGTCTGTCGTTTGTAAACAATGAATGCAGCATCATTGCGTCATTACGTCAGTGTACTACATAAGTACGTCTAAACTCAAAATTTGACTTTTTTTTTTTTGGAAAAAAACGTAAAACAGACGACTGTAAATCGGGGAACATCTGTATTTGTTATTCTGTTAAAAAAGGCCACATGATTTATCTGAGAGCCAGATACAGTCATCAAAAGAGTCACATCTGGCTCGCGAGCCATAGGTTCCCGACTGCTGCATTAAGGGGAAAAAACATCTGAGCCTACAAGGGCCCGTGTGAATAAGTAATTGCCTCCTAAACCTAAAAGCTAGTTGAATCACCTTTTGTAGCAATAACTGCAGTCAAGCATTTGCATTAAGAGGTGATGAATCTTTCACATCGCTGTGATGAGATTTTGGCCCACTCTTCTCTGCAGAATTGTTTAAGATCAACCAGATTGGATGGTTTTCGAGCATGAACAGCCTTTTTAAGGTCATGCCACAGCATCCCAATAGGGTTCAGCTCAGGACTTTGACTAGGCTACTCCAAAACCCTAATTTTGTTCTTTTTTTAAGCCATTTAGAAGTGGACTTGGTAGTGTGCTTCGGACCATTGTCTTGTTGCAGAACTCAGGTGCGTTTTAGCTTGAGGTCTCGAACTGATTGACAAATATTCTTCACCAGGATTTCTTTGTAGAATGCAGAATTCATGGCTCCATCAATTTTCCAAAAATCCAACAAGTCGTCCAGGTCCTGAAGCAGTAAAGCAGGCCCAGCTCATCAAACTTCCACCACCATGTTTCACTGTTGGCATAATGTTCTTTTTATCAAATGCCGTGTTCCTTTTGCGCCACATGTAATGGGATGCCTCCGAACTCTTCCATAGATGCTATTTTTGCCTAAAATCTTTCTGATGGTTGAGTCATGAACATTGAGATTAACTGAGGCAAGTTAGTAGGCAGCTTGTTGTTGTTTCGAAGTGGTTTTTGGATCCTTTGTGACTTCTCCAGTTAGCATGCACTGTGCTCTTGGAATAATTTTGGTAGGTCAGCCACTCCTGGGAAGGGTCACCACTGTGCCATGCCATCTCCATTAATGTATAATGGCTCTGACAGTGGTCCGCTGGAGTCCCAAAGATTTACCTACTAACTTTATGTCCTTTCCCAGACTGAGACATCTCTATAATCTTCTTTCTTGTTTGCTCTTGAAGCTCAATGGATCACGACATAATAACAAAAAACACGTTCAGTATAGCCTACCTCACCTTGTCAGACCGGTTTTAAGTTAGGAATCTCCTGATTGGAAATGTCTGGCAGCAATCAGGCCTGTGTGTGGCCATGAAGTTGAACTCAGTTTTCCCCCAATAATAGGATTAATCACTATTAATCATTATCTTACGTTTTAACAGGGGTACAATTACTTTTTCACAGAGGTTCATGTAGGTTTGGATAGGCTTTTTCTCTTAACAAATAAAATCACAACAGGAAAACTGCATTTTTTGAATACTTGGGTTATCTTTGTGTGATATTTAAATTTGTTTGATGATCTGAAAAAGTTAAGTGTGACTTCTTTTCCTTCCGGCTGTTCCCTTCAGGGATCGCCACAGCAAATCATCTGCCCCCATCTCACTCTATCCTCTTCATCTTCTAAGCATGATAAAGGTGTAAAAAAGTGAGGAAAAAAAACAGTAAGGAGGAAAATGCTTTTGGACAGCACTGTATAAATATTTTTACATAAATTATATTACCTATTTGTATAATAGATATTTAGCACAGATTTTAGATATAGAGGCTTTAATCCTACACTGTGTTTGAACTCATATTTGTCCTGTATAATTTAAAAAATGAAACTTTTATCCTTTTTTCATTTTGCAAAATAAAGACAAACTTCATAATCATCTCCACAAATGTCTGTGATTTTAAGTCCTGTGTCATTCTTCTCTGATTTCCATCTGTTTTGTAAAGTAAAAAAAAAGGTGGAGGAGGAGGAGGAGCTGTTAAGTCTAAAAGATAAATAGCAGCTCTTTGAGAATGAAAATCAAAAAATCTGAAAGACAGCAAGATAAATAAAAGTTCAAATACTGATAGCTTTCCTCCTTCACATTTCAGGTATGTTTCAATACTTTACTGAAATACAAGATCTATTTTCTAAAACTAAAAGGGGAAATGTTTTCTAGGGTTTGCCATGTGGGATGATGAATGTGTTTAGTAGATGTTTGTTTTTAGAGCAGGGCTGTACAGAGATTTTTCTCACACCAGCAGGTGATTCCAGTAAAAAAAAAAAAAAAAAACACACCCATTGATCAAGATTTTGGAAACACAAAATACAGCATATTAATTAGAAACCGTCATTTACATTAGAGAGTCTAATACTGTTTGATGTATCTATATTGATACACATTTTCAATTACAGTTTAAATTTAAAAGAGCTTTTACACTGTTAAATAATAAAAGATAAAATATATTGAACATAGGCACATCGATAACCAGTGAGTGCTAATGAACTGAATATAAATCTATGAGGATTATTACATTCATGACAATCTCTCATGTATAAAAAATAGTTCATGTTATTGGTCGCTGGAACAGGATTGCTAAGTATAGAACTTGATTCAGAAAAAAAAATTCAGTCAAGGAGGTTCTGGATTCAAGCCCTGTGGCTGGTAGATGCAGCCACATTTGTAGAGCTTGCATGTTTTAATGTCAAGCATGCCAGTGTGTGTTTCCTTCAGCTGTTCTGCTTTCCTTCAACAGTCCAAGGACATGTACATTAGGTTGATTAGCTACTCTAAATCATCCATAGGTGTGAATGTGTAATAATGTATGGATGAAGTTTCCACATAAATACTCTACTATTCACAAATGATCTGCTGAGAAAATCTCATACTTAACACAGGTTAACACAGGTAATGCAGGTAAGACAAACTACACTAAAATGTACTCCAATATTTAGTGTGATTTTTTTTTTGTATGGCTCATAAAAATAGTTTAATTATCCTTTTTAACATAATAAAAAATAGAAAACTAGCCCGACCCTGAATGATAGTGCTAATTGAAAGTAGAAATTCAAATTGAAATATAGTTCCATAAGTTGGCAGCAGAGTGTCATAATAGGTAGCACCTCTATCTCACAGCAAGGAGGTCCTGGGTTCACATCTCAGGTTTCCTTGTGGGGTTAGCATATTCTCCCAGTGTTTGTGTAGGTTCCCTCTAGGTACTCTATAACAGCCACCCCCCCCCCCCCCACACACACACACACACACACACAGTCCATGCACGTTAATCGAATAGGCTGTTCCAAGGAGAATGCCTCTGAAAAGAAAGAAAACTGAAGAAAATACTGCTGTCTTCCTTTCGGCTTTTCCCCTTACTTTACTCGGGAGTCACCACAGCGAATCATCTGATTCGCATGTTTTGATTTGGCAGAGGTTTTTTTACGTCGGATGCCCTTCCTGTCACAACCCTTTTTGGCAAGGGACAGAAACACGCTGACGGCTTTGCAGCCTACTCTTTACAAAAGTCAGCAATGGTTCTTTTACATGCCTCTCACCATAGACAGTGAGAGACATGGCCTGCCTTTGATAACCCAGTTAGCTGCACTGGGGGGGGGACAGTGACAACCCTGTGGAGAGTGGGACTCGAACCCCCAACCTTTGGATCAGCGATCCAGCGCCCTATACCACCAGACCACCACTGCCCCTTTGAAGAAAAATACTGCTGAAAATTAATAAACATTCAATTCAGTTGTAAGTGTATAGCATTATTTACAACTGGCATAAAGCCAGTCACAAAGCAGATTTACATAGTAAAGCAAATTTGGTAGAGAATGGTCAATGGTTCTTTTATATGCCTCACACCATAAACCAGGGGTCACCAACATGGTGCCCGTGGGCACCAGGTCGCCCACAAGGACAACATGAGTTGCCCGCGAACCGGTTCAGTGGTCGGGAACCTATGGCTTGCAAGCCAGACGTGGCTCTTTTGATGACTGTATCCGGCTCTCAGATAAATCAGATCGCCTTTCTTAACAGAATAATGAATACATAATTTTGCTGTCCTTTAAGCCAACTCTCACATTTGGTCACAAGCTTTGAGTAGTAGGTGAAATAACAAGATCGCGGATACAAAGCGGCTGAAATGAGAGGCTCTCACTTAGAGATAGGGTAAGAGCTCAGCCATCCAAGAAGAGCTCGGAGTAGAACCACTCCTCCTCTGCGTTGAGATGAGCCAGTTGAGGTGGCTTGGCATCTGGTTAGAATGCCTTCCAAAAGCCTCTCTGGTGTGGTGTTTCTGGTATGTCCAACCAGGATGAAACCTCGGTGTCAATCGAGAACACATTGAAGGGATTATGTCTCTCAGCTGGTCTGGGAACACCTCGGTGTCCCCCGGAAAAGCTGGAGGAAGTGGCTGGGGAGAGGGACGTTTGGACCTCATTGCTTAGGCTGCTGCCCCCGCGACCTGACCTCGGACTAAGTGGAAGAAGATGATGATGATAATGTGTTAATCAAGATGCAAAACCCAATGAAAAGTATCCCTAGATTTCTCAGGTTAGAAACAGCATTAGAAATACCACCAGCTGGGCATCTTAAAAGCAGTGAAGTCAGGAGCAACGAACCTCAGTTCTTAACAGCATTTAACTGAAAAAAAATTAGAGGTCATCCAGTCCTATTTGCAATATATTGACAATATCAGTTTTTTCAGGATTAAACAGGGCTACAGAGCTACGCCAACATTCCACCTAGGCCTGTTGGTTGACATGTACCTATTTCTTCTTTTTCTTTCGGCTGTTCCCTTCAGGGGTTGCCACAGCAAATCATCCGCCTCCATCTCACCCTGTCCTCTGCATCTTCTTCTCTTACTCCAACGGCCTTCATGTCTTCCTTCACCACATCCATAAATCTCTTCTTTGGTCTTCCTTTAGGCCTTCTGCCTGGTAGTTCCAACCTCAGCATCCTACTGCCAATATACCCGCTATCCCTCCTCTATACATGTCCAAACCATCTCAATCTAGCCTCTCTGACTTTGTCTCCAAAACGTCTTACATGGGCTGTCCCTGTGATGTACTCATTTCTGATCCTATCCATCCTCGTTACTCCCAGCGAGAACCTCAACATTTTCATCTCTGCTACCTCCAGCTCTGCCTCCTGCCTTTTCCTCAGCGGCACTGTTTCTAAGCCATACAACATCGCTGGCCTCATCACCGTCTTGTACACTTTTCCTTTCATTTTTGCTGATACTCTCTTATTGCACATCACACCGGACACTTTTCTCCAACCATTCCAACCTGCTTGCACACACTTCTTCACCTCTTTTCCACATTCTCCATTGCTCTGGATTGTTGAGCCTAAGTACTTAAAATCCTCCACCTTCGTTATGATGACCCTTGATGCAGTCCCACCTCCACTTTGAATTTGTCGGTCACACCGACAGCACACCTCACCACTGTCTTACATCTTTCATACATGTCCTGCACCACTCTAACATACGTCTCTGCCACTCCAGACTTCCTCAAGCAATACCACAGTTCTTCTATTGGCACCCTGTCATATGCTTTTTCCAGATCCACAAAGGCACAATGCAGTTCCCTCTGACCTTCTCTGTACTTTTCTATTAACATCCTCAAGGCAAACACTGCATCTGTGGTGCTCTTTCTTGGCATGAAACCAAACTGTTGTTCACAAATGCTGACCTGTGCTCTTAGTCTAGCTTCCACTATTCTTTCCCATAACTTCATCGTATGGCTCATCAACTTTATCCCTCTGTAGCTGCCACAACTCTGCTCGTCTCCCTTGTTCTTAAAAATGGGCACTAGCACACTTCTCCTCCATTCCTCTGGCATCCTTTCACTCTCTAAGAATTATAATGCAAATAGTAGTCCTAAATGATTATAATAAAAGAGTTTTAATCACCAGCAATGAAACATTTTGTTCACAGATTCTGAGTGGATATTTTGGTCCATATGATCATCAGCATGAGCAAAGGAGCTTCTAAGATCAGAACTCTAACCAGAAGTAGCACATCAGTACAGATCTCAGGATTTAGAGTGCAGAACGATCAGAATCACTGATATCTCAGAAGTAGCAGCCGATACCTTTTAATCTAAATGAGCGTGGGAGATAAATAATTCTAAAAAGTTTGCTAAGATAATGATTCTTTAAAAGATTATACAAACATCATTAAGTGCTTTAAAAGTTAAAAAGTATTATTATTGAATTCAAAAAGTTAATTGGAAATGAGTGCAGTGTAGGTAAGATAGAAGTGATTTGCTCCTCCTATCTTTTATCGTTCTTCTGCCACTGTGTTCTAGACCAACTGGAGCTTGTTTATGCATCTTTTAAAAGAACCAGATAGGAATGCATTACAATAAACTAATCTCAAGGCAACAAAAGTATGAACAAGTTTTTTCACATCATGCAGTGATTTATTTTTTTATTATTATATTAATATTTTTGGGATGAAAGAAGGCCATCGGGGTAATATAAGCTACATGAGCTTTAAATTAAAGATTGGGGTCAATTATTGCACCAAGAGGGCAGTGGTGGCCTGGTGGTAAAGGTGCTGGATCACTGATCCTAAGGTTGGGGGTTCATGTATGTATAAGTGAGCATGTATTAAAAAAAAAAAAGCCTTACAATGGAACCTTGTGGAACACCAAACATAATAATATAGTGTACAGAGAAATCACCATTTACATCTGCAAACTGATAACAATCAGTTAAACAAGATCTAAACCAAAAGCGGTCCATTCCCTTAACTCCAACAACATTTTCTAATCTAGAATTGTATGTGTAATAGTGTCAAAAAGCTGCACTAAGGTTAGCGCTTGCATTACCTGTACTGGTGTATGATGCTGTGCTGTGATGTGATTTTTGCAGTTTTATCAGCTTTATTAAAACCACTGTTTTATCAAATGTATTATTTCTTAGTGAGGTTCAACCTATCTACACATCATACACAACAGATGGAGACACATCTGTTCATACTCCTGTTTTACACAGGTGAGAGAAGAGTGTGTGTGTGTGGGGGGGGTGTGTGTGTGTGAATAGTTTCACTTAAAAGGTTACTTGAAAGGAGGCACTGTTAGCTTCCTCATGTATAGCCATAAAGGACACTTCCACATTGCGAATAATATAGTGATAGAAGACACTGTACTAACTTTAGCCAGTAACAGATATTAGTTTTAAAACATTCAGCATTTTATGTTTCACATCAGAGAAACTTAATTTACAGATATGTTTAATTCATATAATGTTTTATTATAATAAAACCTTCAAAAACTCCCTTCAACAGGAATTGTCCCATTTGTCCTGCCTGTCCCTCGAACGTACTATCTGATCCAACAGGGCAAAACATGGACTGAAGCTCACACGTACTGCCGTACCAATCACGCTGACCTTGCTATAATCCAGAGTAATGATGACATGGTCCGACTTCAGAGAGAAATACAAATGCAGAAGTTCAATTCAAGTGCTTGGATTGGACTAAACAAAGAGATCATCAGCTGGTACTGGTCAATGGGAAATGGCCCAGTGGGAAGTATAGAACCATCGGCCCCAACTGAGCCAAACAACATTGGTGGACATCAGTGGTGTGGTCTCATAAAGTCTGATGGTTGGGGTGATGGTGGATGCACTGCAAAATATCCTTTTGTGTGCTTTGATGGTAAATAACAACAAACAATATTAAACTAACATTTTGAATTATTGAATTCAAATTGATGGAATGTGGCAGATGCTCATCTCATCTCAACTTCTTTCGCTTAATTCGGCATCGGGTCGCGGGGGCAGCAACCTAAGCAAAGCGGTCCAGACATCAGCATGGCAGATGCTCTTAGGTAGTAATGAGGACTGAAACCCCTAACCTTCAGATCAGTCACCCAATTTACCAATCAGCCACCACTGCCCATTTAGTCAGTAAGGAAGGCTTTCTTATTGAAAGAATATTGACAGAGTGGTGTCAGTGTTTTCATTAAAATGGACTCTAGAAAAAAGACACCAGAAAAAAACACCTTGATCATCATGACTTTTAACCTTTCATAAAAAGGCAGTGGTGGCTTAGTGGTTAAGGCGATGGGTTACTGATCCAAAGGTCAGTGGTTCTATCACCATTGTCGGGCCCTTGAGCAAGGCCCTTAACCCTCAATTGCTCAGTTTTATTAATAATAATTGTAAGTTGTTCTGGATAAAAGCGTCTGCCAAATTCTGCCAAATGCTGTAAATAAAATACACTTAGCAAATATTGTACTGCTGTTCAGGAGTTCATATTGTAACTTGTATAAGACAATATATAAACTCATGAATCTAACCAATTATAACATGTATTGATTCTTTCAGGAACTAAAACTGGTGATCAGCAGTACATTTATATCTCTAACACTGTGTCATGGTATGAAGCTCAGGCATACTGCAGAAACCATCACACAGATTTGGCCAGTGCAAGAAATGCAACAGAAAACTCTATTATAAGGGGATTGACCACTGGCTGGGCTTGGTTTGGTATGACCCGAGAGTTGTGGAAGTGGACAGACCAAAGCAACTTTTCTACTGTGAACTGGATGTCTGGAAAACCTGCTAGTTCCCAGAGGTATTGCGGTTTTATAAATAACGGTCAGGCCGGGGATGCACTGTGCTCAGACAGCATGCCTTTCTTCTGTTACTCAGGTAAGTTAAAGTTTTATTCACCTTCGTATTTCTTTTCTTTTCGGCTTTTTCCCATTCTTGAGGGTCGCCACAGTCAATCAACTGATTCGCACATTTGATTTGGCAGAGGTTTTTACATCGGATGCCCTTCTTGTCACAACCCTTTTAGCAAGGGACAGAAACACACTGACGGCTTTGCAGCCTACTCTTTACAAAAGTCAGCAATGGTTCTTTTACATCAACCTCTCACCATAGACAGTGAGAGACATGGCCCGCCTTTGATAACCCAGTTAGCTGCACTGGGGGGACAGTGACAACCCTGTGGGGACTCGAACCCCCAACCTTAGGATCAGCGATCCTGCACTCTATCTACTAGACCATTCACCTTCGTATTTAAATAATTAAAACACTTAAAGGTGTCAGTTTTATTGTGCTCATATTTGTGTTTGTATTTTTACATTTTAACATACAGAAATCACTGGACAGCAACAAATCATGAGGTTGGAGGTGAGGTCTGATAAGGATGTGAATGATCCAGCAATAATAAACGCCATGATGGAGAATGTGAGTCTCATCCTCCACAAGATTCGCTTTCTAATATCTTCATCAAACTCTGACACACTCTCCTGACTGAAGGATTCAGTTTCTGCAGCATTCCTATAGCATTTTCACAGATTAGTCTCGCCATTCTAGATTATTCATTAATAAGAGTTTTACTCTCTTTTTTAGATTGAGCAGAAACTGAAGGAGTGTGGGCTGCTCGAGAACGTCACAGTGAAATGCAGAATGGAATCAGACAGAGGGGTGTTTCAAAAGAAGAAAGAAAAGAAACTACAGGAAAAGAAGATCGCTACATCTTCATGTGAATCTCAGGAGTGACTCTGGGAAATGTAATAAGATGTAGTTCATTGTTAAAGGACGGTGACAAGGAAAACTATGTTTTGGTTCATTTACAGGGTAATATTTATATTTATCACTTAACTGTGTACAGTGCTGTCTCTTTCCTCCATATGTGGTCGGCCAGAAAAGATGTGTTTGTGAATTTGTTTTGTTTTGTAGATAAAATTTTCATAAAGCACAAATGTAATGAAATTCAAATTAGAATGTAAATACACTACCATTCAAAGTCACCCATGAAAACTCAAACCTGAATCCATCAGGTGACTTGCAAAATAAATATGAAATACCGTCAAGACATCGACAAGGTTCCTCCCACAAGTTGGACTGGCTTGATGGGCACTTCTTCTGTACCATACGGTCAAGCTGCTCCCACAACAGCGGTTCTTGCATAGTTTGGAGTGTGTTTTGAGTCAGTGTCCTGTTGCAGGAGAAAGGTGGCGCCAATCAAGTGCAGTCCCTGGGTGTTGCAAAATGGAGATAACCTTCCTTGTTCAAGACCCCTTTTACACTGTACAAATCTCCCACAATACCACCACCAATGCACCACAAGACCGTCACAATTTTCTCATGATGTTTGAGAGAAGGCATTAAGCACTCCTCTAGCATTTTCTATATTCTGTGCCTTACAAACATTTAACTTTGTAACCCAAACATTTTAAAATTGCAGCATTTTTTTTCGTCCTCCGTCTCATGGCTGTGTTGTTTTGTCCATCTTAATATTTTTTATTTCAGTGACCAGATTTAGATATGACTTCTTGGGAACCCCAGAAGTCGCCTTTTCACGGTTGAAGATGATTCTGGTATTTTGGAGGTAATATTTGATTAAGTTGCCAATTGAGGCCCTGTCTATTTCTCAAACAAAAGACTCTGTTGTACTTGTCCTTTTGCTCAGTTTGAGCACAGAGGCTCAGACTTCTTTTTCTATCCGAATTAGAACACATTTATGCTGTTCTCTGAAGGGAGCAGTACAAACCACTGCATGAGATTTTCGGTTTCTTGTCAGTTTCTCAGGTGGAATCATGCTCATTTCTCAGAACAAATATAAACTGATGAATTTCAGAAGAAAGTGCTTTTTCTGACAGTTCTATAATCAAGCCCACAAATGCTAATTCTCTAGATATTCAACACCCTCCCCCACCGAAGAAGGGGGATTTTACTGCTTCTTTAATCATAACAACAGTTTTCATCAAATTGCACTGGATTAGTGAACACAATGTATCACTGGAACACAAGTATGATAACTTCTGAAAATGGGCCTTGGTAAAAAACCTAATCGTTTTCACCAGTAATAATCATTTACATCACTCTACACTGTCTTTCTGATAAATTTAGTGAAAAGGTGCTTTTCTTTCAAAAGCAAAGCAAGGCCATTTCTAAGTGACAAACTTTAGAATGGCAGTGTACATGAGGTGCAGCCATGATGCAATGAAGTGAGCTTGTGACCAAAAGGTTGTTGGTTTGATACCCAGAACAGACAGGAAAGCATCCATGGCTGTAGTGCCTTTGGTCTGGTCTGTTGGGCTTTCTACACTTTAGCTTAGTGGCTCATCAGGCTGGTGCTTATCCCCGGTTTCCATAGCGTGAAGCAAAAAGGAGCTAAAGTCCTCCTGGATGGAACACTAGTCCATCGCAGGTTACATTCCCAGTATATTTTTACTGATACCCATTTATACTGCTGGTTGAACAGAGGCACATTTGTGATTAAGACCTTGCCCAGGGGTCTTAGCACAGTGGAGGTCTAACTGGGATTCAAACACACAACCTCCTGATCATGAACCCAGCACCCTAACCACTACACCACCGGCCACACCCTCTGGCAAAGCACTTAATCCCTGAACTGCCTAATCTAAACTCAGGGCTTCTATGCCTAGTGTAAGTACTCACAAAGATTTTAATTTAATTTAGATAGACACAAAAATGTTATACTGTATATACTCACCACAGGTGAGTGCAGGTAATATTTTTAAGATCCATAAGTGTGTGTGAGTTGTGTTTAAATATTCTTATTACTTTTATTACCATGATGAACTTATCATTCTATTCCTGATGAAGTCGAGTTCATAGACTATGTGATGTGAAAAAGAAGTGGAAAATGTGCAGGATATTTCCCTCTATCCGTGCAATCATGTTTCACTAACATCACACTGCTCACTCAACAATAATTATACACGTTTCTCTATACTCACTCCACTCACAAACATTACTAAACAAAGTTTTTGTGCATAAAAGTGCAAGGAAAAGGAAATTTATTACCTCTTAATTTTACTTTGTTCAGGATTATAGTGATATAGAAAATCAAGAAACTGAATAAATAAATCAGGAAACAGAATTATATGTCCTGTCATTTATTACGAAACGATTAATTTCATGAATAATTAATCTGAATGATAAGCAAACTGCAGTTCATATTTTAAGAATAAGAAAAGAAATAATTGATAAGGCCCTGTGATTGCCAGGCGAGCTGTACAGGGTGTACTTTGCCCTTGCCCAGAGTTGGCTGAGATAGGCACCAACCTCCCCATGACCCTAATTAAAATGAAGTGGTTAAAATTCAGATGTATTGTGGTATTTATATACCATTACCACTGCAATGGCCTTGTGAGCTGTCCAGGGTGTACCCCGCCCTCACGCAGAGTCGGCTGAGATGTGCACCAGCCTCCTCATAACTCTAAACAGGATTAAGGGCTTTAGGAAAATGAAAGAATACCATTACCATAGTTAACCTGTGAACAATCAGTACAGACTATACAAGTACAGATGATTGTGCAGATGTTATTTACAGTACATGGATGTTAAAGTAAAATGAAAGGCAATCCAGTCAAACTCTCCTGTTATACAGATGCTCCCCGACTTACGTTTTTAATTGATTCCGGACAGCCCAACGTAAGTTGAAAGTGAACGTAAGTTGTTACAGTGATGTATGACGTATGATACTGTACTATACATTCATAAATACCATTACAGTATCTCATAAAAGACCCCTAAATCAATTATTATAAACATAACATTGTAAAATAATATCAAATATATCAAATAATATCAACATTAATTTCAAATAAGTCCCTTATTTATACCGAGTCACTTTACATGAAGCTTAAAACAACCAATCACACTTACAATATGTGAAGAGCTCAATACCAAAAGCAGTGCACTTGCAAAAGTAGTGTACTTGCTGTGGGTTATATGGACTTCCAGTCTTTCAAGTGCACAAGGGTGCCGTTGAACTCGTTTAGAACGCAGCCTGCACTGTTGCATTCTCCCAGCAAAGCGGAGAGTTCTTTCCTTTGTGTAAGTCAGTAAGTAAACTTTATTCAAGAGATGCATACAAAGAACAAGTACAAATCCTAATCAATATTAATATAAAAATAAGTATTACACTCTTAGGATTCTGCTAAAAGATAATAAATATAAAGATTGTGCCAATCTGAACAGACAGTTAATTCATCTCTGTGTATGAGATTTGCACCCATGCTAGTAGGCTTACACTTCTGACCAACCATATTTGCTTAGGGTTACAAAAGTCCACAAAACACTGTAAACACAGAGATGACGTCTCAACACAAGGGTAGCACTATATAATAATATATATAATACACACACACACACACACACACACACACTCAGTCTGTAGTTTGTAAACAATGAATGCAGCGTCATGACGTCAGCGTACTACGTAGGCACGTCTAAACTCAAAATTTGACTTTTTTTTTTTTTTTTTTGGAAAAAAAAATGTAAAATCGAAAAAAACGTAAAACAGATGAACACAGGAAGAACATGTTACACAGGAAGAACATGTTAACTCCACACAGAAATGCCTTTACTTGGCCTGGGACTCGAAGCCAGGACCTGTCTTGTGGTGAGGTGGATGTGTTAACTGTTACATCACAATGATGCCTGTTGAAATTTAAAAGATTACACTAGAAAACTGTTGCATATTTGTGAATGTGAAAATTTTTCAGTTCAATTCAGTTTTATTTATTCATTCATTCATTGCTTTTCTGAACCGCTTATTCCTAATTAGGGTCACAGGGAGGCTGGTGCCCATTGTCAGACCATCGCATGGCAGAAACACGATGATGGCTACGCAGCCTGCTCCTGTCACCATAGACAGTGAGAAACATGGACGACTTTTGATAACCCAGTTAGCTGCCCGGGGGGCAGTGATAACCCATTGAGAGTGGGACTTGAACCCTCACTCAACCTTGAGAGTGACCCAGCACTTTATCACCAGTGCCACCAGTTTTATTTGTATTGTGCTTTTTACAGTTGATGAGAACTCAAGCCAACATGAGCACAACAGGACAGACCACAGCATTCAGAAAGCAGAGGGATCAGGATCACCGGCATCCCAGAAGGAGAATGTGTACCTCAGCAAAAAGAGAGAGAGAGGGTTATCCTCATAATACTGGAATAGAAACAGAAGATTTTATTATTGCTGAGTGCAGCAGGGACTTCTGCATGACTGGTTATGGCAGCAAAAGTAAAAGAGAGAGAAACAGAAAGAAGACAGACATCAGCCACCCTACTGTCAAACGGACATGAGTGAGCATGTAGCAGCATCCCAACATCACAGTTTACCAGAACTCTCTATGCCTGAGACCCCCAGATCTGCTCCTTTACTGAATAAAAGGCTATTAATTAAATACTCCACTAAACAAGTAAGTTTTCAGCCTCATCTTAGAAACAGAGACCGTGTCTGAGTCCCGAATATTAACAGGAAGGTTATTCCATGACTGTGGGGCTTTGTAAGAGAAGCTCCACCCCCTGCAGTAGTCTTCATTATTCGAGGAATCACTAAGCATCCTGCACCTTTTTATCTAAATGGGTGTGTCGGGTCATAAATGACAAGAGGTTTGTTAAGATAATGTGGCACGAGACAATTAAGTGGGTTAAATATAGTATGGTATATTTATTATATATAGTATATAGTACAATAATTAGGTTAAATATAGTACTTCTTCTTATTCTTCTTCTTCTTTTACTTTCGGCTGCTCCCTTCAGGGGTCGCCACAGCAAATCATCCACCTCCATCTCACCCTGTCCTCTGCATCTTCTTTTCTGACTCCAACGACCTTCATGTCTTCCTTCACCACATCCATAAATCTCTTCTTTGGTCTTCCTCGAGGCCTTCTGCCTGGTAATTCCAACCTCAGCATCCTACTGCCAATATACTCACTATCCCTCCTCTGTACATGTCCAAACCATCTCAATTGAGCCTCTCTGACTTTGTCTCCAAAACATCTTATATGGGCTGTCCCTCTGATATACTCATTTCTGATCCTATCCATCCTCGTTACTCCCAGAGAGAATCTCAACATTTACATCTCCACTACCTCCAGCTCTGCCTCCTGCCTTTTCCTCAGCGCCACTGTTTCTAAGCCATACAACATCGCTGGCCTCACCACCGTCTTGTACACTTTTCCCTTCATTCTTGCTGACACTCTCCTATCGCACATCACACCGGACACTTTTGTCCAACCATTCCAGCCTGCCTGCACACGCTTCTTCACCTCTTTTCCACACTCTCCATTGCTCTGGATTGTTGAGCCTAAGTACTTAAAATCCTCCACCTTCGTTATCTCTGCTCCCTGTAACATCACTGTTCCTCCTGGGTCCTTCTCATTCACACACATGTATTCTGATTTTCTGAGGCTAACCTTCATTCCTCTCCTTTCCAGGGCATACCTCCACCTCTCTAGATTTTCCTGCACTTGTTCTCTGCTCTCACTACAGATCACAATGTCATCTGCAAACATCATAGTCCATGGAGATTCTTGTCTCACCTCGTCTGTCAGCCTGTCCATCACCATAGCAAACAAGAAGGGGCTCAGAGCTGACCCTTGATGCAGTCCCACCTCCACCTTGAACTCTTCTGTCAAACCGACAGCACACCTCACCACTGTCTTACATCTCTCATACATGTCCTGCACCACTCTAACATACTTCTCTGCCACTCCAGACTTCCTCATGCAATACCACAGTTCTTCTCTTGGCACCCTGTCATATGCTTTTTCCAGATCCACAAAGGCACAATGCAGTTCCCTCTGACCTTCTCTGTACTTCTCTATTAACATCCTCAAAGCAAACATTGCATCTGTGGTGCTCTTTCTTGGCATGAAACCAAACCGTTGTTCACAAATGCTGACCTCCGCCCGTAGTCTAGCTTCCACTATTCTTTCCCATAACTTCATCGTATGGCTCATCAGTTGCCGCAACTCTGCACGTCTCCCTTGCTCTTAAAAATGGGCACCAGCTCACTTCTCCTCCACTCCTCCGGCATCTGCTCACTCTCTAGGACCTTGTTGAATGTTCTTGTCAGAAAATCTACTGCTACCTCTCCTAGACACTTCCATACCTCCACAGGTATGTCATCAGGACCAACTGCCTTTCCATTCTTCATCCTCTTCAATGCCCTTCTCACTTCACCCTTACTGATCTTTGCTACATCCTGCTCCTCAATGGTCACCTCTTCTACTCTTTTTTCTCTCTCATTTTCCTCATTCATCAGCTCTTCAAAGTACTCTTTCCATCTTTCCAGCACACTTCTGTCATCAGTCAATACATTTCCCTCTCTGTCCTTTATCAATCTAACTTGCTGCACGTCCTTCCCATCTCTATTTCTCTGCTGTGCCAACCTGTATAGATCATTTTCTCCCTCTTTACTGTCCAACCTATCATACAAGTCATCATACGCCCTCTGTTTGGCCTTAGCCACTGCTACTTTCGCCTGACACTGTGTCTCCCTGTACTCCTGTTTACTCTCATCGGTCCTCTCTATGTCGCACTTTTTCTTAGCTAACCTCTTCCTTTGTACACACTCCTGCACTTCCTCATTCCACCACCAAGTCTCCTTATCTACTTTCCTTCCAGAGGACACCAAGTACTCTCCTATCTGTGTCCCTGATCACATTTGCTGTGGTTGTCCAGTCATTTGGAAGCACTTCCTGGCCACCCAAAGCCTGTTTCAACTCCTCCTTGAAGACAACACAACACTCCTCCTTTTTCAGCTTCCACCACTTTGTCTTCTGCTCTGCCTTTGCCTTCTTCACCTTCTTCACCATCAGCGTCATCCTGCATACCACCATCCTATGCTGTTTGGCAACACTCTCACCCACTACTACTTTGCAGTCACTGACTTCCTTCAAATTACATCGCCTACACAAGATGTAGTGTACCTGTGTGCTCATACCTCCGCTTTTATCAGTCACCCTATGCTCCTGTTTCTTCTGGAAGAAAGTATTCACCACAGCCATTTCCATCCTTTTTGCAAAATCTATCAACATCTGTCCTTCTGCGTTCCTGTCCTGGATACCAAACCTGCCCATCACTTCCTCGTCCCCTCTGTTGCCTGCACCAACATGTCCATTGAAGTCTGCACCAATGACCACTCTTTCACCTCTGGGGGTACTCTGCATCACTTCATCTAAGTCACTCCAGAATCTCTCCTTCTCTTCTCGCTCACATCCTGCCTGTGGGGCATAAGCACTAACAACATTGAGCATTACACCTTCAATTTCTAACTTGAGACTCATCACTCTGTCTGACACTCTTTTCACTTTTAGAACATTTCTGACAAACTCCTCCTTCAAGATGACTCCTACTCCATTTCTCTTCCCATCCACACCATGATAAAATAGCTTAAACCCTGCTCCTAAGCTTTTAGCTTTGCTACCTTTCCACCTGGTCTCCTGAACACACAGTATGTCCACCTTCCTCCTCTGCATCATGTCAGCCAGGTCTCTACCTTTTCTTTGCATAGTTCCAACATTCAAAGTCCCCACTCTCGCTCCTACACTCATGCCCTTCCTCTTCTCTCTCTGCCTACGGACACGCCTCCCACCTCTCCTTCTTCGACGTCTTCGACCAACAGTAGTCCAATTTCCATCAGCACCCTGTTGATTGACAGCACTGATGGCGGTCGTTGTTAACCCGGGCCTCGAACGATCTGGTATGGGGGTCATACTTTGCATCATAAAAGTTTGGCATTGGTTTTACGTCGGATGCCCTTCCTGACACAACCCTCTGCATTTCTCCGGGCTTGGGACCGGCATGAGGGGGAGAGACACTGGTTAGTGCTCCCCTCCCACCTCATGGCTGCATTAGGTTAAATATAGTACAGTATCTTATATTCGATTCAAAATTTAACTTAGAGCCAGTGCAGTAAAATAAGGTCGAGTGACATGCACGTGTCTTCTGTTTCCAGTGGGGACTCCTGCTGCTGCATTCTGGACTAACTGGAGCTTGTTTACGCTCTTATTAAAGCATCCACATGGTAACGCATTGCAATAATATAATCTAGAAGTAACAAAGCATGAACAAGTTTTTCTGCATCGTGCACTGACATCATGTTTCTTATTTTAGCAATATTCCTGATAGGAAGGCAACCAAAGTAATATTATCTACATGAGCTTCAAATGAAAGACTATCATCAATAATCACTTCAAGGTCCGTTACTGCTACACATGATGAGACTGAAACACCATCCAAACTTATTACGTAATCAGAAACCTTATTTCTTAGCTGCCTGAGATTTGAGTACATATGTGTTGTCAGAGTTTAATAAAATGAAGTTAGTAAGCATCCAGTGTCCAATATTTTTTTACACATTTTTCAACTTTAGCAAGATGATGTCTCTCATCTGGCTTTGCTGAAATACAAACTGGATTCCAAAAAAGTTGCTACACTATGCAAATTGTGAATAAAAACTGAATGCAAAGATGTGGAAGTGCCAATTTTCAATATTTTATTCCGAATAGAACATAGATCACAAGTCAAAAGTTTAAACTGAGAAAATGCATCATTTTAAGGGGAAAATATGTTGATTTTAAATTTCATGGTGTCAACAAATCTCAACGAAGTTGGGACAAAGCCATTCTCACAACTGTGAGGCATCCCCTATTCTTACTACAGTCTGCAAACATCTCGAGATAGAGGAGACAAGTTTCTCAAGTTTAGAATCTTCTCGCCCTTCTGTGACACCAGGCTGGTGTTCAGCCAGACCCAAAAATTCAGGAGACAGTGTTATGAAAACTGATGAGCTTTATTATTCACAGGGAACGCACTAGAGCATGGGAAAATCGTAGTCACTGTTAGAGAAACCCAGTGACTGCTAAGTGGAATCAGGTGTGTGTGTTTTGCACTCCACCCGCGTGTGACAGCCATGCCCCCTCCAATGCACAGAGAGAGAGAGAGAGAGAGCCACCAAAATCAGAGTCTCTCACAACACAGACCATAACACACTAAAATAAAAACCACAGAAAAGTTAAAGAGTCTCTCACAACACAGACCATAACATAGTGTACTGTATTCAATATTTTTTCACTTAATTTGTGGACCTATGGTATGAGTAACTGTGACGTTAACTTCTGTTCAAAAGACGACGGAACAGATTAAGACCATTTACATTATTTGTAATGAGAAAAGCAGATTCGGAATTATAACAAATCAGAATTCAAATCGCCATCTGGAACGGATTAAGTTTGAGTACTGAGGCTCCACTGTAATTCAAACACACCCTCCGGTCTTCCTTTTTAAAAAGGAGGACTACCACCTCGGTTTGACAAGCCAGGGGTATAGCCCCAGATGACCACTCGATATTGTAAAAACATGTCAACCAGGAGAGTCCTACAACATCCAGAGCCCTGAGATATTCAGGGCAGATCTCATCCACCCCTGGAGCCCGACAGCCAAGGAGCTTTTTGACTACCTCAGTGACCTCAGCTCCAGTGATGATTGGTCCCCCACCCAAACCCCCAGGGTCTTCCTCCTCCACAGAGGGTGTGTTGGTGGGACTGAGGAGTTCCTCAAAGTATTCCTTCCACCTCTCGATGACATCTCCAGTCAAGGTGAGCAGCTGCCCACTTCCACTTTAAACAATATTTGTGGAGCACTGCTTCTCTGTCCTGAGGCATCAGATGATGGTCCAGAACCTTTTTGAGGCCAACTGATGATGGCTTTTCAGGCTCTCACCAAACTCTTCTTACGTCTGAGATTTTGCCTTGTTGACAGCTCGGGCTGCAGCACATTCAGCCTGCTCGTACCGTCTGGGTACCAAAATGGGTGGCCTCAATCCACAAAGCAGCTGCCAACTTTGAAGAAGCGTGGTGCCACAAGCTCACTGCTGCCAGACAACAAGCGGCACAGAACTGCATCAGCAGTAATCACTAGAACGGACTTCCAATACCCCCACTGTTCAAGACTCTGTGCCTCCAGTTTAGGACTGCAGAGCCACCTTCGCATTCATCGATGAGCTGCAAAATGCAAACATCATCATTGGATCCAATGGACAACCAAGAGAAGGTTATACCTCCGCCTTCCTTCACAATTCATTCATTCCATATCAAATCAGAGCATAATTACCCTTCAGATGTTAATTAAACCTGGAGATTTGTTATTTATTTTGTACACGGGTGACAGACTAGATGAGCTTTCTCACTTGCACTGACAAGGAAAATCCCATTTCATATCAAAGGAGAAATTATGTAGGAAATCCAAATTGAACTTGTTATTCAAGGAAAAGGAACGTACTTTTCTAAAGTAAAAAAAGTAAAGCGTACTTTTCATTCATAGACTATTGCATAGCTAATATATACTTCCTATATGTTCCCTGTAATATATTCCGATGAATCAGATCTGAGTGCACATGGAACAGATCTCAGAAGTGGTTCCTCTGTCTGTTGTGAAAAACATCTTCAGCAGTGAGTACCCCAACACCGGATAATTTTTTTAAACAAATACATAGGCTCACTGGATTCCTGTCATTCGTGTGACATGTCATAATTTATGTGTTTCTTTGCAAAAGGGTCGGTTTCACATGAAGTGTGGAGCTTGAACTGTACGAAAAAGTTCAACAAAACCCGAGCTGCTTCCAAAGCTGCTCTTCTTTATCCTGGCCACCCTGAATTCGCACCAAATTTTGAGCAGGACCAAAGATTTTTCCGAGTACACAAAAATGGGCCTTTACCTAAAATTCGACCGACTACCTCCGAAAATATATTCAACTGCCCTGAACTGAATTTGTTTGTACCTTCAATCATGATTTGAACATGTGAGCTAGGCTTTTGGTTTTGAAATGTAAGTTTGCCTTGAAATAATAAAGGATAAGGATATCACCCATTGGAGGATTGTGATGTGCACTTTTAGATTACTGAAATCTAGCCCAGAAAGTTGTAATATGTCACCAAGATCATTACTTTACAACAACAACAAAAAAAAGTTTAAAAAATGGTCTGTTGCTAAAATCTGATTTGCTGAAGGACACGCCCCTGCCCAGTCATGTGACTTGATAGTGGCGTTAGGAACAGTGTGTTTGCCTCTTTTCAAGTAGGTTCAGAACAGCCTGAATGTTTATTAACACAAGTTTATGAACTTCCTCAGGATTTACACAAGAGTTATTTTATACTTATTTAAACCAAAAACGGCCAGAAGGGCTGCATTTCAGCAGTGAGGAATACCAAACACAGAGAGTTTCTGAATAAACCACCAGTTCTTTATCTCCCTAAGAGAGAAAGAAAAAGAAAACGGGCTTTATATCAGCAGTTAAATGGCGGCGGATGTGGAGGCGCATAACTCCGCAGCTCAGCGCGACGGTAAGTACATTTACACACACTTCCATTTACAGCTTTCAGCAGATCCTATTATCCAGAGAGACTTACAGAACTACTTTAAAGCAACTATCTGTGAATATATTCTTAGGCTGGTTTGTTATGACCCAGACAAAGCATACTGTCAATCGCAGTCCACTGTGAGGTGATTTAAAACCTGCACAAGTGTGTTTATTCAGCTCTGGTTGAGAAATCGCACGCGCTTCCTTTCCTTGCCATGTGCTCTCCCGTTGCAATGCCAACGTGCTACCATTTAGGAACATTTTTGAATGCTTCGGCTGTTACAATAATCGTACAGAGATAAAACGTACCTATGCATTTTCCTTTTTTTATTTCGAGCAAATTGATTGTGAAATATGGGTAGGTGTGTTACTTTGACCCTTTCCAGTTAACGCTCAGCTAAAACAAAACGACTGAAGTACACTGGGCATGCGCATTAATCTCACGCACGCGCACTGCGTATTCTGACTCATGGCTGTTTGAAAACACACGTTGATCCCGAAACTGCTACGTCCTCCAACTATCCAACTTCAAACTTGAATAAATATTTCCACGTACATCTTTATTTGTGTATCAATGTATCAAAAATCTTTAGTGGAAGATTGGGAGATAATGTCACGTCAACATATGTACATATGGTGAACACAGTTTTTAAAATAATTGAAATATAGTTCCTAGTTTACACCTTTTTCAAGCTCAATTTTGTGACAAGAGAAAGACCTCATTATTTTCTCAACCCGCTGAGCCTCTGCTGAGGTCTCAACAGGTCCTATAGACCCTTTGCACTGATGCGCAGTAACCCAGATGTAATCGGCATGTCCGCCATTTTTTGGGTCAAGCAAGTAAAAGCCAATGTGTTAGGCCATTGTCGCATGCGTGAACATGACCACATTTTCCAAGGCGAAGACGAACTACAGAGACACTTTAGATTTTGTTACTTGAGAGAGGTACGAGGAAAAGTTGTTGATCAACCAAAGAGACCCGTATGAAGACATACCAGCGCAAGAGTGAACGAAAGACCGAGATACTTTCCCTGATGTCACTTACATCGACGTTTTAAATTATGTGGCGAATCTAAGAAGTGCGTACACATTTGAAGAATTAAAGGCTTACAAATCGCTGGAGGCATACAACCAGTTCGTCTGTGGTTGGATGACAGAAGTGTGCCATACAAATATCAACAACAACGTTCTACTACTGGCAAGAATAAGTGCACTTGATCTTTTTCAACTCGCCTACCCTGGTTTTAAGATACAGATAAGATAGGATACAGCTTTATTAATCTCACAATGGAGAAATTCACTGTTACAGGCTCTTGAGGTACTATCAGTAGGGGGTGCAAAAATAGATACAAGTACAAACATACACACATACATATATATTATATAAGTAAATAAATAAATAGATACATAAATAGTATAAATTACTAAACAATAAAAGAAAAGAATAAATAAATGTTATGAGATACGAGTATAAAATGAGGATCTGTTTTTCTTTTGATGGAAGCCATACCAAGTTACTAGTTTATATCACTTTCGTTTTGTTGCTGTTACATGTATGTCATATAACTGCGTTTGTGTAGATTAATTTCGCTGAGAAATCAGTCATTAGAAATTTTTACCAAGAGCATTTTGTCACATGTGAAAATGTTACAAAAAATTAATTTACATAATTCAGAAATTTAAGTTTAAAAACAGTATATACTGTATTATGCAGGCATGTGATTTTTCCATCTATAGGCGGAATTCCATCTTTTTCATTTCCAGGGAAAAAATAAATCCGTCTTTTTTTTTCATAAAAAACGCATTAAATAAATCTCATTTCGTTTTATTCTGAATCCGACTTTTTAAACGAGCTCCCTGCATGTAATGGGGACTGTGATTGACTGTCGATGCTGATGTAATGCATTTTGGCTAATAGTCAGACATTTTGGCCAATGCTTCTGTAGTACCCATATGTCTAATTACCTACTTGTCAGCAGAAAGATGATGGTTGTGGAGAGAAAGGATGCTGCGCGAATAAAAGAAATTGACAAATTGGTCAAAAATAAGTTCCACTGGGACAGGATGGAAAAAGAATACAATACTATCATCGGAAAAAAGATTGTGATGACGTTTTTCGGCGACTTCATTCACAAGATTGATCGGACTGGAAAAGTATTGTGCACATGGTGTCACGATGAAATAGACTATGGATCGCGTGGATTCAAAACAGAATGTCACGCAAAACTCCAGAAGCATGTTAAACAACTACATGCAAGAAAAACCAACGCTTCGCTTGATGGAGCCAACAATACAAAGATTAGCATATTGTGATGAAGTTGATTATTTTCTGAAATGTACTCATAAAAATTAAACTTTCATATTTTAGATTCATTGCACACCAACTGAAATATTTCCCCTGGCAATTTTCAGTCTTTTTGGGCTTGGCCAAATCACATGCCTGATTATGTATTGTAAACATGAAACATTGCTGCAAATCGTGTAAAAATTTGCACATAGTGGTAGACAGTTTTGCTTTCAGGTGCGACATTCTCAGAGATTGAATGATCGACCTCTGAACCACTGTCCTTTGATATTTACAAGAAACAAACAAAAAGCTTTCCCCAGGCAATTTTCGCCGTGATGTAACTGACTATAGTTCCCTTCAGCTTGACCCAAAAATGGCGGCTGTCCGGCGAAGCCCGGATGTTTGACGTCATGTGAAAAGGGTCTATAAACACATGAATTGGAGCACAGGTGCTGCACAATCTTCTTTTCCTTTTGGCTTTTTCCCCTTTTCAGGGATAGCCACAGCGAATCATCGCATGTTTGATTTGGCATAGGTTTTTTACGTCGGAAGCCCTTTCTGACACAACTCCTTGCTAACCCTTGATGCACAACGAACCACGGAATTTACATATAAACAACAAAATAGGTAAATAAGCACCACAGTTAAAACGGAATCGATGATGTACAGTATATAACTTTTCCTGTCATTGTTACACGGTGTATCTTGTGCTTCTAACCGATCACTGATGGATTGGCATTTATTGACTTTAGATAATAAAAATTTGAACAAGTCAAGCACTATCAATTGTCCCAATGTAAATAATTACACATTTAATATCTAAAGCAAGGCTGTTCATTCTGTCCGTTACACTTGGAGCTTGAGTCCTACTGTTAATTTGATGATGGTGCTTCTCCATGAATATTGTCCTGAATCTACCATGTTTTAATGCATATTGGCCTAATACATTAAAAAAAAAAAAAAAATATATATATATATATATTTTATAAATCTGTAGAAAACGTAAATGTCAGTGTTGTATATTTCAGTACCGGTTTCGTGATCAGACCCATATACATCTTGTACATAGGTCTGGTCACAAAATTGGTACATTTCCAACTACTCAACTTCAAACTTTAATGAATATTTCCATGTCCAAGTTTATTTGTGAATCAATGTGTCAAAATCTTTAGTGCATGCCTGGGAAATACCATATTTACAGATGGTGAACAGAGTTTTTAAGTTATAAAATCGTATTTTCCGGGCCATAAGGTGCAATATCAACGAACGGTGATTGCATGGCCTCCGTCCACACACAAGGCACACCGGATTATAATGCACATTCAGCAAAACAAAAGTCAAACTTGATTCAACTCTCAGAATAACTGTCATCGTTGTTCAGTTGTATCAACATAAAAATATAAAATAATACACTTCACAATAACTCTCAACATTGTTCAGTTATAACAGTATAAAACAATAAACTCACTTTCAGTTCATTCCTCTTCCACAAATCCATCAAATTCTTCATCTTCATTGTCTGAGTTTAACGGTTACACAAGTTGGGCATAAAGCCTGAATCCCTCGATTATTTTTTCTTAAATTATAATATTTTATGTATTATTCTCTTATGCATTGAATCAGATCAATAGAGAAATTTCTCAGCCATGCCCCCTTAAAGAGAATGCATCAATACAGTACCAAACATGGTGGCACCCGTTCGCAGCGTGAGTATTGTGTTCATTACAGAACAGAGGTCATTACTCTTATGGAGCTGTACAAGTGTAACTTTAAATTCAAGAAGGTTATTCCGAGGTCTCAGAAGGACACCTGTAGCAGTGTTTTATCCTGGTGACTCTCATTAAGCCAGCTGAGCATCATGAGGGTAGAGACTGAGATTACGTCGAAAATCCACTCACATGTTTCTCAATGAGTCACCTGACTACAATAGCAGTAATGCTGGTATTTGGACATAAAGCCTGGATCCCTCTATCTTACGACCTGTTGACACCAATATCTAGCGTTTGGTGTTCTTTGGTTTATCCACCAGAATAATGGTAAGCTCCGAATTAATTTGTTTCCCTTGGGTTTTGATGGTGTCAGTGAAATGGAAGCGCGTGGGCTCACCCACACACAAGGTGCACTGGGCTATAAGATGGAAAGTCAAATTTTTATGATAAAAGCTTTTAAGTGCGTCTTATGGTCCAAACAATACATATGTCCATTCCTAGTTTGATTATTGATTAATAATTTATTATTTAATACTTTCAATTTTGAGCCAAGGCACACTTTTTTTCTTTGGAAAAAATCTTGAGGCACACCACCAGCTGAAAATGATAAAAAATGAAACTTCGCACTTCGCGACGTCACTCCAAGATCAATGTAAAAGGACATGAAGCATAATAAAGTTTGCTAGTAAAAGGGAAAAAGCCGAAAGGAATACAGACATGCCCTTCCTGACACAACCCTTTAGCAAGGGACAGAAACACGCTGACGGCTTTGCAGCCTACTGATACTGTACTGGAATAATAATTGAAAAAGACTTTAATACAACAGTTCAGAGGAAACTGTCGTTTCTTCAGGAGAAAGTCTTATTCTTCAGAAGAAACATCCAACGTTTTCTATCACTTAGCCAGAGAAGACGCACAACATTTGAATGGTATCATAGAGCTTAACTGGTAATTAAAACACACAAAAAAGAGGCTCATTGACAACTTGTGCGATAATGAGGAAAAGGGGGCGTTACATCTCAACCAATCAGTAGGAAGGAGGACAGCTATTGGCTGAATTTGAGTGACATGTCAGATGCTCAGCAGTCCGCGAATACTCAAACTGTGAGTGCAAAACCGCGAAAAGTCAAGGGCCTACTGTATACGTTGGTTTTCAAAAAAATATAGTTTAGGTCATTATAATCGTATAATCCCACTCCACTATTTGAGAAGTACTGAATTAGTGGCAAATTATACATGTGAATCATCATGACATTAATGCCATGTGACTCAAATTTGGCCAATGGCTGAGAGCTTTTGTTTCTCCCTCCTGCTGATTGATACAGATGATGTGCACACACTTTTTTTTTTCTCTCCTTTGCACACGTTATCAACATGATTGCTTGAATTGTGAATTCATGTTTTTTTTTTGTGTGTTTTTAATTATTATTTAAACCCAGGTGCCGAGAGAGGAACTGTGGTATTGTATGAGGAAGTCTGGAGTGACAGAGAAGTATGTTAGAGTGGTGCAGGACATGTATGAGAGATGTAAGACAGTGGTGAGGTGTGCTGTCGGTGTGACAGAAAAGTTCAAGGTGGAGGTGGGACTGCATCAAGTGTCAGCTCTCAGCCCCTTCTTGTTTGCTATGGTGATGGACAGGCTGACAGACGAGGTTAGACAAGAATCTCCATGGACTATGATGTTTGCAGATGACATTGTGATCTGTAGTGAGAGCAGGAAAATCTAGAGAGGTGGAGGTATGCCCTGGAAAGGAGGGGAATGAAGGTTAGCCTCAGTAAGACCGAATACATGTGTGTGAACGACAAGGACCCAAGAGGAACGGTGAGGTTACAGGGAGCAGAGATAAAGAAGGTGGAGGATTTTACATACTTAGGCTCAACAGTCCAGAGCAATGGAGAGTGTGGAAAAGAGGTGAAGAAGCGTGTGCAGGCAGGTTGGAATGGTTGGAGAAAAGTGTCCGGTGTGAAGTGTGATAAGAGGGTATTGGCAAGAATGAAAGGAAAAGTGTACAAGACCGTGATGAGGCCAGCAATGTTGTATGGTTTAGAAACAGTTGCGCTGAGGAAAAGACAGGAGGCAGAGCTGGGGGTAGCAGAGATGAAAATGTTGAGGTTCTCTTTGGGAGTAACGAGGATAGATAGCATCAGGAATGAGCACATCAGAGGGACAGCCCATGTAAGCATATTGGTAGTAGGATGCTGAGGTTGGAACTACCAGGCAGAAGGCCCAGAGGAAGACCAAAGAGAAGATTTATGGATGTGGTGAAGGAGGACATGAAGGTCGTTGGAGTAAGAGTAGAAGATACAAAGGATAGGGTGAGATGGAGGCGGATGATTTGCTGTGGCGACCCCTGAAGGGAAAAGCCGAAAGGACAAGAAGAAGAAGCATCAGGTGCCAGGTCGTGCTGAAAAATGAAATCTTCATCTCCATAAAGCTTTTCAGCAGATGGAAGCATGAAGTGCTCCAAAATCTCCTGATAGCTAGCTGCATTGACCCTGCCCTTGATAAAACACAGTGGACCAACACCAGCAGCTGACATGGCACCCCAGACCATCACTGACTGTGGGTACTTGACACTGGACTTCAGGCATTTTGGCATTTCCTTCTTCCCTGTCTTCCTCCAGACTCTGGCACCTTGATTTCTGAATGACACGCAAAATTTGCTTTCATCCAAAAAAAGTACTTTGGACCACTGAACAACAGTCCATTGCCGCTTCTCTGTAGCCCAGGTCAGGCGCTTCTGCCACTGTTTCTGGTTCAAAAGTGGCTTGACCTGGGGAAATGCGGCACCCGTAGCGCAGTCCACTGCTTCCACAGGTCCCCCAAGGTCTGGAATCGGCCCTTCTCCACAATCTTCCTCAGGGTTCGGTCACCTCTTCTGGCTGTGCAGCGTTTTCTGCCGCACTTTTTCCTTCCCACAGACGTCCCACTGAGGTGCCTTGATACAGCACTCTGGGAACAGCCTATTCGCTCAGAGATTTCTTTCTGTGTCTTACCCTCTTGTTTGAGGATGTCAATGATGGCCTTCTGGACAGCAGTCAGGTCGGCAGTCTTACCCATGATTGCGGTTTTGAGTAATGGACCAGGCTGGGGGGTTTTAAAAGCCTCAGGAATCTTTTGCAGGTGTTTAGAGTTAATTGGTTGATTCAGATGATTAGGTTAATAGCTCGTTTAGACTACCTTTTCATGATGTGATAATTTTTTGAGGTAGGAATTTTGGGTTTTCATGAGCTGTATGCCAAAATCATCAGTATGAAAACAATAAAAGACCTGAAATATTTTAATTGGTGTGCAATGAATGTAAAATATAAAGTTGAATTTTTGTCAGTACATTACAGAAAATAATGAACTTTATCACAATATGCTAATTTTTTGAGAAGGACTGGTATGTGTTTATGGTGTTGTGATGACCTCCGCATTCCTTGGAATTCAGTGCAATGTGTTAAGTGCTCTAAAAGCTCTGTCCTGATTGGATGATTGTTTAAAAAGGAAATAAATTCTGGACATGGAAATTCAAAAGATCTAATTTTGTTTCTGGGCCAAGTCAGAATGAGAAAATTAATTTCTGTGTAACATGAGTACATTCTGATAAATTAACATACTGTCCGTGCAGCACTTTTTTGGAATATTTTGCCTTTAACCAACAAAAATTTACCCCCCCCCCCCCCATAAAATCTACATTTTCTGAGATTTCAGTTCAGTTTTGGTTGTGCTTCTAAAATTGAAACCTAAAACTCGTGTACACTGTATACCGATATTGGTCACCCTTATGTTGGTCATCCTTAAACTGTGTGTTATACATTTACAAGTAATACAGATGCTTATTTTAACATAAATGACCATAAGAATCACAAAACCAATTTATTTTCATTCTGTGGATTACTAGCATTACTTAGGTCTTTTTACCCCCTCTGCAGTGATGTCAACATGTTTGGTGGGGTTGGCGTCTCTTGTGGAGACTGGTGAGACATTACATTTTAGAGGCTCTGGGGACTAGAATGCCTCCGAAGCGGAGTGTGATCAAACGCAGCTAATGTTTTGCCAGCTTCGATTTCCTGTCATTAGTTGGTTCAAATCCTGTGTGTTAAAATACTCTGCCGTACAAAAAACGTGTGGTGGAGAAAACCCTGAAAGGAATCAGACTCCCCTCGATGACACTGGATAGTGTGATTCTAAAAATAACATCTCTCTTGTAACTGTATACAGTACTGTAACGCCAGGCAGTGTTATGTGTTTAAAATGAGCTAGGAAACACCACTACAGTTTTAAATGGAAGTCTCTTGGATGTGAAATGGTCAGTTTATGTATTTTACAAATGTTCAGTTTTTGATGTGCTTTATTTTTTTATTTTTTTGAGGAATTGTTTTTTAATTATAGTCTTCTGATTGGGTGGACGATAATGAGAGGTTCTCGACTAGCCGAGAGATGTAGTCCCTTCAGCATGTTCTGGGTTGACCACAGGGTCTCTTCTTGATTGGAAATAACCGAAACACCACACTAGGTAGGTGTTCGGGAGGCATTCTATTCAGATGTCTGAACCACTTCAACTGGCTTCTCTCAATATTGAGGACCAGCGGTTCTACTCTGAACTCCTCCCGGGTGGATTCTCACCCTATCGCTGAGGGACCTCCAGCTCTCATTGGAGCGATTCGCAGCCGAGTGCGAAGCAGCTTGGATGAGTATCAGTACCGCCAAATCTGAGGCCATAGTTCTCAGTTGGACAAGGGTAGAATGCACCCTCTGGGTCGGGAATGAGGTCCTGCCCCAAGTGGAGGAGTTTAAGTATCTTGGGGTCTTGTTCACGAGTGAGGGAAGGATAGAAGGGGGAGATCGACAGATTGATTGCTGCAGCCTCTGCTGTTAAGCAGTGCCTGTACCGGTCCGTCGTGGTGAAGAAGGAGCTGAGCCGCAAGGCGAAGCTCTCAATTTACCAGTCGATCTACGTTCCAACCCTCACCTATGGTCATGAGCTTTGGGTAGTGACCAAAAGAACAAGATCACGGATATAAGTGGCTGAAATGAGCTTCCTTCGCCGGGTGGCGGGGTTCTCCCTTAGAAATAAGGTGAGAAGCTCCATCATCTGGGGAGAGCTCGGAGTAGATCTGCTGCTCCTCCGCATTGAGAGGAGCCAATTGAGGTGGCTCGGGCATCTGGTCAGAATGCCCCCTGGACGCCTCCCTGGTGTGGTGTGGTGTTTCAGGCATGTCCAACCGGGAAGAGACCCCGGGATCAACCTAGAACACGCCGGAGGGACTATGTCTCTCGGCTTGTCTGAGTTGACCTAAAACACGCCGGAGGGACTATGTCTCTCGGCTTGTCTGGGTCGACCTAGAACACGCCGGAGGGACTGTCTCTCGGCTTGTCTGGGTCGACCTAGAACACGCCGGCGGGACTATGTCTCTCGGCTTGTCTGGGTCGACCTAGAACACGCCGGAGGGACTATGTCTCTCGGCTTGTCTGGGACCGCCTCGGTGTTCCCCCCGGGAGAGTCGGAGGAAGTGACTGGGGAGAGGGACGTCTGGACCTCTTTGCTTAGGTTGCTGGACTGAGTGGAAGAAGATGATGATGATGATGAAGTTCTTGCTGTTACAGCTTTAAATAAATAAATAACTCGATTCACTATTTTCATATTACTGATTTGCAGTATTGAAAATGGCTTTTTGGAACTCTGTTTTCTGCCATATTTTATTTTTATAAATGTTCAGTCGTTATTATAATTTATAATTGGTTTAATTTTTTAATTATACAAATGTTTAGCTTTATTTTATTTTATTGAAATCTAGATTGCATTACCATAAATACACCATACCAAAGTTTGATATTGGTTCTCCACGTGTGTGCGGGCGTGTGTGTTTTCTCAGTGGGGTCACAGCTAGAGGACGAGGCTGAGTCTGTTTATGATGAAGAACTGATTGACAGTGAGGTGAACGGGAACTGGACTCCTAAGGAAAAGGCTCTCCATGAGGCCAGGCTTAAAGCCAAGGCTAAATGTCGACTCAGGAATTCATCATCACGTGATTCTACCCATGATTCCTTGTCCGAGGGTGTAAGTGGGAACACGCCTGACCCGCCAAGCCCTAAAGGAAAAACCCACACACATGACAGGAAGTCCCGAATGGGAAAAGGACGAGGACTACCCAAGAAAGGTAACGAATGGTGCTGATGTTTCCTCTCTCTCTATCTCACTCGCACACACACGCATGTTGTAACAGAGCATTCTGTTAACTTTCACATGCAAAATAATAAAAAAAAACTTTTTAATTCTAGTGATCAGTGCAAAGGATTGAGTGTTGAAATCTCAGTGGAGAATTGATAAACGTCATATTTTCCCCCTGTTCATTTTCCCTTCACAATAGCTGACTTCTCTCTATCCCACAATACCTACCAACCAACATAGACCTATCTGTCTTTTCTACAAAGCTTGTGATATGGCACGAGTGACATAAGAATCTCTTTGAATTGTGTGTTGTCCAAACCCAGCCTCTCGGTTTTATGGTCCATTGAATTTTTTGTGTCGAGATGCCTGACAGCTGGTTGCTTTATTACGTGTCATTCACCTACAGAGTTAGTGCAAACACTTTCTATTTATCAGTGACTTGCAGAATCAGCCAGTCAAAATGTGTTTGAGTGTGTGGCCCTTACATTTACAGCATTTAACAGATGCTCGTATCCAGAGCAACTTACAGAAGAGCTTTAAAACCATTCACTGAATATCTTCTTATACTGAATTGTTAGAACATAGTATATGTAATAGTTAGTAATAGTAGTAATAGTAATAATTAGAATAAGTATACAGTGATACCTCTGCTCACGAACATAATTGGTTCCCAGAAAGTGTGTGTGAGGCGAAAAGTTCGTCTTCCGAACATTTATTTCCCATAAGAAACCATTAAAATGAGAATAATCCGTTCCCAGGTCCCCATAAAACATAATTTTCTACTAAATACGCCTTAAAACTACACAAAAATATACCTTATTTTATGTATAATAAATGTGCAATTGTATTGTAATTAAAGAAATAAACTGTACTGTATAATAAAGTCGTTTTATTTACCTTTGTGATGGTAGTTGATGGCTTGATGGAATGGAGTGGGAGGAGGAGGGAGGGAGGGACTTACTGTTTGGAAGGAGTGTTTGGAAACGCCTACTGTTTGGAAACACCTTTAGCCACACACGCACCCTTAATAGCTTCCTTGTTCTTAAGGATGGTGGTAGACTTAGCGTACTGGTACTGGGACGCTGAGTCACACAAACGCACACCTCTTTCGTGTTTTTCAATGAGCTCCGCTTGTGGTGGGGTCTTTTTTGGTCCCATAATAGCAAAAGTACACTCAATATGGTCCAAAATGTCTAGCAAACACAAACCACTTCCGCATTCAAAGAAAGGGGTGTGACGAACTGTGACGCCGTGAGCGTGCGTCAGCTTCTCGTGGCCGCCACCGTGGCGCTGTTCGACCGCGTGGTTTGATTCGTCCGCCGAAAACTAGTTCGTCAGCAGAGACAATATGCTCGCAAATTTAATGTTCTTGAGGCGAAAAGTTCGTGAGCTTAAGCGTTCGTCAGCGGAGGTTTTACTGTATATGAATTTTTGTGTAAACCATAGCACTATTCTAAATACTGAAAAAGGTAAGTTTTCTGCCGTCGTTGAAGACACCCAGTGACTGGCTGTCTGGACATCTAGAAGAAGTTCATTCCACCACCTAGAAACCAGAGAAATGAAGAATTTTGATGCATTTTCCTTGTCCTTTGGTAGAAAGAGGGACCAGTTCAGCAGTGCTATAGGGTGAGCAAGAATGCGAGGTGTAATAAGTGCTTTGCGGTAGGAAGGTGCAGGTCCATTTTTGTCTTTGTAGGCAAGCATTAATGTTTTAAATCTAATTCGAGCAGCTACAGAAAACCAGTGGAGAGATCGTAGCAGTGGTGTAGGGAAAATTAGGTAAGGTTGAAAACAAGCCGTTCAGCTCCATTCTGGATTAGTTGCAGAGTTTAAGTTGTGTTAATTGTCTAAGGTTGCCACTTGCAACACTATATTCTATTGGCTAAAATTATTTGGATCAATGCTTGCTCCTTGTCGTGTGGGTAACTGCTTCCTACTTCTGGCCATGCTTGTGTTGAGGATTCATGTTATTTCTTGTGCCTTTGAAAACCATGCAGACAATCTCAAAGAAATTGCCTTTAACCTGATTTTTTTTTTTTTGTAAAACCGCTTGTATACGCGATCTTTTTCTTGTACAAGTGGCTGAAATGAGCTTCCTTTGCTGGGTGGCGGGGCTCTCCCTTAGTGATAAGGTAAGAAGCTGTACCATCCGTGTGGAGCTCGGAGCAGATCCGCTGCTCCTCCGCATTGAGAGGGGGCCAGTTGAGGTGGCTCGGGCATCTGGTCAGAATACCTCCCGGACGCCTCCCTGGTGTGATTGTTCGGGCATGTCCAACGGACAAGAGGAAGAGGCAACGGGAAGAGGCTCCGGGGTCGACCTAGAACACGCTGGAGGGACTATGTCTCTCGGCTTGTCTGGGACTGCCTCGGTGTCCCCCTGAGAGAGTTGGAGGAATAGGCTGGGGAGAGGGACGTCTGGACTTGTTTGCTTGGGTCACTGCCCCCGTGACCCGACCCTGGACTTGACGGAAGATGATGATGATTTTTTGTAAAACCAGAGACATGCTTATATTTCTGGAAGAGGACATCTCACTCCAGGCACAGGCATTTAATACTATAGGCTAGGGCCAGTTTAAAGTATAAACTGAGCTGCATCAGTAGAGAGAAGTGAGCCAAGGTCTGCACTGTCCAGATTCAACAAGAGCTAGCAGAGCAAGAGAAGCTGTTTGAAGATTTGGGTCATTTTTAAAATATTGTACTATGACAATGCAAGCAGAGCTCCTAAGTGGTGCACTGACAAAGGTGCGTGACTATTAATCCTGAAATTGCAAAGTTTGAATCCAGGTGTTGGGAAAACAAAGGACAACACCTTGTTTATGTTTATAATGGCTTGAGGTAATCGATATTTGTGAGGCGCTCCACTGAAAGTAGGCGCTTGTTACAAGTGATGCACCGCGCTTTGTTACACATCACTTCCGATCTTTCAAATGAGCATGTGATGGTTGAATACTAAACAAGTATTCAATGTGCACTTGCTCACTTGAAAGATCGGAAATTTGGATAAACCGCATTTTGTCTCACAAGTGCCGTGTGTCACTTGCGACAAGCGCCTACTTTCGGTGGAGCACCTCACAGTTTATCAGTATTTTTCTTAATTAACCATTTTCCATGATACTAGCTTTGAACCCACCAAAAATCTGGTCCATCCAATGAGCAACTTTACAAGTTCTCCTCGAGATCTGAATAGCCTTGTATATTTCTGGACCGATTAGCCTTGTATTCCTCTGTGCTCCGAGAACGTCTTGTGTATGCTTCTCAATTATTTTCTGTAACGCCCTCAAGGAAGGAAACCCCCCTCCCCAATAGCACCCCATGTGCAACTATAAATAGTGTTTGCTGCACTTCATATCATTTGCTCGGTGATTTTTCCCTGCACCATAGTGCGACAATGAGAGTGCCACTGCCAACTACTGTAGTGGATGCGCAGTTGCACTTAATTCTAGTACAGTATGGCAAATAAAGCATGTTCCCCAGGGTCAAACACGCCCCCTCCCCTGCATCACACTGCGCTCCCCCCAAAGGGGATGAGCCCCACTATATGAGAAACACTGGCCTTGTGGGAGCACACCACCAGCCTTGCTTATTCGTAGTGTGCACATGCACAAAATTCTCCTCCTCCGTTATACACTACCTCTTGCCTGCCCACGCGTCATCTTGACCGCAGTTGATCATCTGAAGGGTGACTTGACCTTATTGTTTATTCTTCTTTTATTTTAATTTATTACTGTTAATGTTAATGTACATGTATTGTTATTATTATTATGAAATATTTTTTATATATTAGGTCAAATATACTGTATGTGTTTCTTTCAGGTTATGAGTTTGGGAGGTGGCTGGAACAGATTAATTGGTTTGGTTTTCTGTTATTTCTTATAATTGTTTCATCTAACAAACTTTTCGGCTTATGGGCTTACCCTCAGAGTGGATTAAATCCATTACAGAAGGTACCACTGTACTGATCACACATAGTTTTGAATTAATACACTGATAGAAATGACCGCACAAATCCCAAAGTAGAAAAAAAGAGAGAAATGTTTATTATTAAAGAAACTAGAGAATTGTAGCTCAGTCAGCCTGCTCTAACTACAGCTACAAGAGGATAATAAGGCATGGACTCTACGAGGGAGGTTGGGGAATAGTTGATGGGTGAATCTGGCCAATTCATGGGGTCATAAGCATTGGAATGCAGAGGAGAAGGCATTGGAGAATCGTAGGAACGATACTGACCAGGGAAATCAGCATGACATTGAGGTTTGTCTGTGGCTACATAAGTGGGCGATAAGGCTGATCTGAACTTGTTACATCTTACCACAAACAGGATATGTGTGGGCTGGTGTGTACGGTTGGCGTGCTTACAATGTGTCCGGCCCATCTGATCTGAAATTTGTGGATCAGGATACTGATGCTTGGAATACCTGCCTGCCCTGTTGTTCCATCGTATGCTTAGGATGTTATGCAAACACCTACAGTGGAAACGGTTGAGCAGCCTTTCATGTATCCAGTATGGAGTCCAGGTTTCAAAGACATAAAGGAAAGTGGTGACAACTACAGCTCGATAGACCCTCGCCTTGGTCTCAGGCCAGATCCCTATCCTCTCCCACACCAAGTCACGGAGCTTCCCAAAATCATCAGCTTGCCCTATACAGGCGGTTGTTGATTTCAGTATCAATGGTGGCTGTATGGGACCAAGTACTGCCAAGGTAGGTGAAGATGTCGACTGCTTGGACTTTTTGGCCCTTGACTGATGTGTGGTTCACAACATGGGTCCCCTGGGGCTGACTGGTACATGACCTCAGTCTTTTTGGTGCTAATGGTCAGACCAAAATTGTCACAGGCTGAGGAGAGTCTGTCCACTTGCACGTGCATTGCCCCCTTGTTGCTCGCGTTGAGGATACAGTCAACAGCAAAGAGGAAGTCCCACGATGACAATATCCTTCAACTTGTTGACCTCTTAGAGGCACCTGAGGTTGAATAACCTCTTGTTATACCTGTTGTAGATGCTAATGTTAAGGCTGCAGTCTTTGAAGTTATCAGTCATCATGGCTGAAATGACCATACTGAACATTGGAGCCAGGACACTGCCCTGCTTGATGCCATTTGTCATGGGAAGGGGTCCGATGGTTCGCTTTCATGCCCTGTGGAACTGCTTTACGATGGTGATGAATTTATTTGGGCATCCAAACCTCATGATCCTCCAGAGGTCATCCCTGCTAACATTGTCAAAGGCCTTGGTCAGGTCGAGAAAAGTGGTATTACGGTCCTAGTGCTGTTCTGTGCACTTCTCTTGGAGTTGGCATGCAGCGAAGATCATGTCGATAGCCCCACAGCCTTCTCGAAAACCACACTAACTTTCGGGAAGGAGTCCCTGCTCTCGGTGCTCCAGGAGATGGTAGAACAGGACACGTGCCAGGATTTTGCTGATGATAAACAGGATTGTGATCTTGCAATGGTTGCGTTTGTAGAGATGGACAATGGTTGCATCACAGAACTCCTGTGGGAGCTATTCACATTCCCACATGGGCTAGAAGAGGTTTGTAAGCTCAGTGAGCAGGATCTCTCCACATGCCATTATAAATCTTTGCCGGGATGCCATCAGAACCGAGGGCTTTCCCACTTTCTCACTACTTGTTGATGGACACCTGGGGCAGACACTCAATGGCAGTGTCATTGATGAAGGACAGCCAGTTGAACATGAAGTGCTTTCCCCACCTGTCCAAGATCAGCCTCTTGTTGGTCAGCATGGTAGAACCGTCTGATTTGAGCAGAGGGGAAGAACCAGATGGCTGTGGACTTTAGATGGCCTTGAGTGCGTCCTGGAGCTTTTTTGTGTCTCGCCTGTTTGCATGCACCTTGATCTTGTCTGCTTTAGCGCTGAACCAGGTGTCCTGCATATGGAGCAAAGCCTGACCTGCACCTTGCTGCAGATGGAGGTGAAGGCAGCTTTCTTAGCAGCGCACTTGGGGTCTGGTGCATGCAGAGGTGATGTTTTTTTTTTTCCAGGAGAGACTGGTTTACATCGTCGTTTTCATTGAACCAGTCCTGTTTTTTTGCCCCTGAGGCCAATGACTTTCAAGGGAGCGCAGTAGGTGATGTCTCTGAAGCACACCCATTGTTCCTCGACACCCTTTTAGGGTGAGCTGATTGTGAGTCAGCTTGGTGTCCAGAGCTTCCTGCAGTGCTTGCCAGTTTCCTCAAGTGCTTAGTCTTGATGGCAAAGTCCATGCCTGCCTCTATGCACTCCCTGCTGCTGCATCCACACAAGAAGAAGGTGTAGCCACCTCTCTGTCAGCTGACCCTCATCGGGGAAGTGGGTCTCACTGAGGGCTGCAATATCCACCTTGTAGTGTGCAAGTTCTCTTGCCGCAAGAGCCGTTCTTCTCTCGGGTCTATTTGCTCTGGCATTGTCGCGCAGGGTCCAAATGTTCCATGATGCTAAGGGAAGCATATTGGTCTTGTGTGGAAACCCCACCCTCTGTGGTATGTGGGCCAAGGATGTAAGAGAAGCAGCTATGTTTATGGCTTCTCTTATCACCCTGTCATGCTATGGAGGTGAGCAGTGTTCCTGAAGAGAACTGCTTGCTTACTCAGCCAGTTGCCTGCTTTGGTCAGTGGAATATGACCAGTATCTGAGCCACCTGTGTACAGGTTCGCAATTATAGTTCCCAGTAGGTTCCTAACCTGCTGCTTTGCTGCTAGTCCATAGTCATAGGACTTGACAATGCAATGGGTAGAAACCATGATTGCGCGTGACTTGGATTAAAGTGAGGGGGACCTGTGCTGCATCAGCCTCACTCTCTCATCCTGGCATGCCCATGTCCAGCAGCAGGACAAATTCAAGACAGATGGAGATGAGCAAGGACGCAGGGGCTGCTGGAAGGAGACAGATATGCTATCCAGCTGCCTACAGGGCTCCACTCCGATATTTTCTGACGGGATAGCTGTTCCAAACTACCTCTAGGTGTGAGTATAACTGTGAATGGTTTTGTGTGTGTGTGTGTGTGTGTGTGTGTGTGTGTGTGTGTGTGTGTGTGTTTTGCCCTGAGATGGCCTGGTGAGCTGCTTGGGATGTACCCTGACTTCACCAAGTGTCGACCAACTGCATTGATCAGCGTGTTTCGGCCCCTTGCTAAAGGGTTGTGTCAGGAAGGGCATCCGACGTAAAATCCTATGCTGAATCAAAAGTGCGATTCGGATGATTCGCTGTGGTGCCCCCTGAAAAGGGAAAAAGACGAAAGGAAAAGAAGTCTCCCCTAGCCTTTGACACTCCCCATGATGACCACAAAGCAGTGGTACTAGTTACCTATAGCTGGAGGTTGATTTGTGGGCACCAGGGTATATCCACACGCCGGTGGGCCTGTGTGCTACACATTTGGGGCAAACCCCAGGGGGACATATCTCCTCCCTAGCATGGTGAGGTAGCACAGGTCTACATGGTGCCTGTGGCAGGTGAAAGCCTGACTTGACAGAACATTGGTGAATGGTCAGGTGAAGGCAAGGGACAAAAGTGGAGCTTGGAGGACATGATGAAGCAGAGGAAAGTCCACCAAACATAAGATCATCAGTCTGGGTGAACTGGTCGCGCGTCTCCAGGTTGAGACTGAACAGCCTGCTTGTGGGTAACAGGAGGCGTAGACTGGAATTGGATAGCTGTGAAGAATCTCAGAAAATCAAGATCCATAGACAAAATGGATGTGAGAGGTGCTTGACGACTCTCTGACATTCCTCCTCTCAAAAATGACACGACAGACTGACTCAGCGACAACAGAAAAATGAGTGCATGTCTTGTGACTGTAATCAACTATAATCTTATGTAAGATATGCACGATAGCCTGATATGAGCAATTAGTAAAACACAGCTATCAGACCACCTGAGCACGCGCACACGCACACACGCGCACACACACACACACACAGAACTGGAATGCAATGACCACATAACAGCATAGAAAACGAAAACACATACGTGAGGCACTCCACTGAATGTAGGTGCTTGTGAAACGGACTACTTTCGAGAAAATGGCCAAAAAAGTAAAAATGGTATGCGAATGAGCAGCCGGAAATAAAATACTATGTATCTATTGCATGTGCTAAAATAGGCTTCTTAAGCACATTCTATACACAGTCTTACTCATTAATTCAGTATTAATGTAGTAAAATGTAGTAATGATGATGAAAAACTTTTCAATTCTCTTTTTATTGATAAAATATAAACATTATACAACATATACTGTTGTAAAGCACTCGTATTAAAGTCTTTTTCAATTATTATTCCTGTACAGTACCTAAGTTAATTCTTAAAGTTTGTGCGTGAGATTTTATGTTCTGTAGTATGTTTAACAAACGATACCAAAAGGATAAACTTTATTACGTTTCATGTCCTTGAACTTGGAGTGACGTCTCCAAGATGGCGCTACCGAGAGAGTGATGTCGCGGAGTTCTCGGAGTCAAATTGTTTCTTTGTTCCTTTTAATTTGTCTTATTTGTTGTTTTGTTTGTTCATGTTTTTTACTATGCTCGTCTATGACCGGTCGACTCTACTACAGCTATGAGATCGGAGTTATCTGAAGTTTAGCACCTTCCTATCCTGAGCTAATATTCTATGGTAGCTCAATGCTTAGCCACACCCCGGATAACAATTGGCCCAGGCGGGAAGGGGCCGAATGACGACTCCGACGCTTGGGATCGTACAGGATGGAGGCCGTGTAGCCGGCTGGTGTAATCGCCTCGTCGGGTGTACTCTCCTCGAGCCATGTTTCACAGAAACACAGCATGGAGCAGTCCTGTAGATCTCTGTGCGCTGCAATCTGAGCATGAAGCTTGTCCACCTTGATTCGGCCCCTCCCCGCCTGGGATTATTGTTAGCCGGGATGCGGCTAGTATTGAGCTACCATAGCATATTAGCTCAGGATAGGAAGGTGCTAAACTTAAGATAACTCCGATCTCATAGCTGTAGTAGAGTAGAGTCAGCCTGTCCATCACCATAGCAAACAAAAAGGGGCTCAGAGCTGACCCTTGATGCAGTCACACCGACAGCACACCTCACCACTGTCTTACATCTCTCATACATGTCCTGCACCACTCGAACATACTTCTCTGCCACTCCAGACTTCCTCATGCAATACCACAGTTCTTCTCTTGGCACCCTGTCATATGCTTTCTCCAGATCCGCAAAGGCACAATGCAGTTCCCTCTGACCTTCTCTGTACTTCTCTATTAACATCCTCAAAGCAAACATTGCATCTGTGGTGCTCTTTCTTGGCATGAAACCAAACTTTTGTTCACAAATGCTGACCTCTGCCCTAAGTCGAGTTTACACTATTCTTTCCCATAACTTCATCGTATGGCTCATTAACTTTATCCCTCTGTAGTTGCCACAACTCTGCACATCTCCCTTGTTCTTAAAAATGGGCACCAGCACACTTCTCCTCCACTCCTCCGGCATCTGCTCACTCTCTAGAACCTTGTTGAATGTTCTTGTCAGAAAATCTACTGCTACCTCTCCTAGACACTTCCATACCTCCACAGGTATAGCATCAGGACCAACTGCCTTTCCATTCTTCATCCTCTTCAATGCCCTTCTCACTTCACCCTTACTGATCTTTGCTACATCCTGCTCCTCAATGGTCACCTCTTCTACTCTTTTTTCTCTCTCATTTTTCTCATTCATCAGCTCTTCAAAGTACTCTTTCCATCTTCCCAGCACACTTGTCATCAGTCAATACATTTCCTTCTCTGTCCTTTATCAATCTAACTTGCTGCACGTCCTTCCCATCTCTATTTCTCTGGTGTGCCAACCTGTATAGATCATTTTCTCCCTCTTTACTGTCCAACCTATCATACAAGTCATCATACGCCCTCTGTTTGGCCTTAGCCACTGCTACTTTCGCCTGACGCTGTGTCTCCCTGTACTCCTGTTTACTCTCTTCGGTCCTCTCTGTGTCCCACTTTTTCTTAGCTAACCTCTTCCTTTGTTCACACTCTTGCACATCTACTTTCCTTCCAGAGGACACACCAAGTACTCTCCTACCTGTGTCCCTGATCACATTTGCTGTGGTTGTCCAGTCATTTGGAAGCACTTCCTGGCCACCCAAAGCCTGTTTCAACTCCTCTTTGAAGACAACACGACACTCTTCCTTTTTCAGCTTCCACCACTTTGTCTTCTGCTCTGCCTTTGCCTTCTTCACCTTCCTCACCATCAGCGTCATCCTGCATACCACCATCGTATGCTGTTTGGCAACACTCTCACCCGCTACTACTTTGCAGTCACTGACTTCCTTCAAATTACATCGCCTACACATGATGTAGTCTACCTGTGTGCTCCTACCACTGCTTTTATAAGTCAGCTTATGCTCCTGTTTCTTCTAGAAGAAAGTATTCACCACAGCCATTTCCATCCTTTTTGCAAAATCTATCAACGTCTGTCCTTCTGCGTTCCTGTCCTGGATACCAAACCTACCCATCACTTCCTCGTCCCCTCTGTTTCCTGCATCAACATGTCCATTGAACTCTCCACCAATGACCACTCTTTCACCTCTGGGGGTACTCTGCATCACTTCATCTAAGTCACTCCAGAATCTCTCCTCTTCTAGCTCACATCCTGCCTGTGGGGCATAAGCACTAACAACGTTGACCATCACACCTTCAATTTCTAACTTGAGACTCATCACTCTGTCGACACTCTTTTCACTTCTAGAACATTCCTGACGAACTCCTCCTTCAAGATGACTCCTACTCCATTTCTCTTCCCATCCACACCATGATAAAACAGCTTAAACCCTGCTCCTATGCTTCTAGCGTTGCTACCTTTCCTCCTGGTCTCCTGAACACACAGTATGTCCACCTTCCTCCTCTGCATCATGTCAGCCAGCTCTCTATCTTTTCTTTGCATAGTTCCAACATTCAAATTCCCTACTCTCAGCCCTAGACTCATGCCTTTCCTCTTCTCTCTCTGCCTACGGACACGCCTCTGGCCTCTCCGTCTTCGACCAACAGTAGTCCAATTTCTATCAGCACCCTGTCAATTGACAGCACTGATGGCGGTTGTTGTTAACCCGGGCCTCGACCGATCCGGTATGGGGGTCATACTTCTGATTTGCATCATAAAAGTTCGGCATTGGTTTTCCGTCGGATGCCCTTCCTGGCACAACCCTCTGCATTTCTCCGGGCTTGGGACCGGCATAAGGGGGAGATACACTGGTTAGTGGCCCCCCCCCCCCCCCCCCCCCCCATGGCTGCATTGAATACTCAAATCGTGAGTGCAAAACCGTAAATAGTCAAGGGCCTTGTGTGTGTGTGTGAGTGAATGTAATATATATATATATATATATATATATATATATATATATATATATATATATATATATATATATATATATAAATAATATACTAGCCCTCAAAAAATTTGCATATTGTGATGAAGTTCATTATTTTCTGTAATGTACTGATAAAAATTAAACTTTCATCTATTTTAGGTTCATTGCACAACAACTGAAATATTTCAGGTCTTTCATTGTTTTAATACTGATGATATTGGTATACAGCTCATGAAAACCCAAAATTCCTATCTAAAAAACATTAGCATATCATCAAAATGTACTCTATACAAGCTCTTAACCTAATCATCTGAATCAACGAATTAACTCTAAACACCTGCAAAAGATTCCTGAGGCTTTTAAAAACTCTCAGCCTGGTTCATTACTCAAAACCGCAATCATAGGTAAGACTGCCGACCTGACTACTGTCCAGAAGGCCATCATTGAAACCCTCAAGCAAAAGGGTAAGACACAAAGAAATCTCTGAGCGAATAGGCTGTTCCCAGAGTGCTGTATCAAGGCACCTCAGTGGGACGTCTGTGGGAAGGAAAAAGTGTGGCAGAAAACGTTGCATAACCAGAAGAGGTGATCGGACCCTGAGGAAGTTTGTGGAGAAAAGCCGATTCCAGACCTTAGGGGACCTGTGGATGCAGTGGACTGGGCTACAGGTGCCGCATTCCCCAGGTCAAGCCACTTTTGAACCAGAAACAGTGGCAGAAGCGCCTGACCTGGGCTACAGAGAAGCAGCACTGGACTGTCGCTCAGTGGTCCAAAGTACTTTTTTCGGATGAAAGCAAATTTTGCATGTCATTCGGAAATCAAGGTGCCAGTCTGGAGGAAGACTGGGGAGAAGGAAATGCCAAAATGCCTGAAGTCCAGTGTCAAGTTTCCACAGTCAGTGATGGTCTGGGGTGCCATGTCAACTGCTGGTGTTGGTCCACTGTGTTGTATCAAGGGCAGGGTCAATGCAGCTAGCTATCAGGAGATTTTTGAGCACTTGATGCGTCCATCAGCCAAAAAGCTTTATGGACATGATTTCATTTTTCAGCATGACCTGGCACCTGCTCACAGTGCCAAAACCACTGGTAAATGGTTTACTGACCATGGTATTACTGTGCTCAATTGGCTTGCCAACTCTCCTGACCTGAAGCTCATAGAGAATCTGTGGGATATTGTGAAGAGAAAGTTGAGAGACACCAAACCCAACATTGTGGATGAGCTTAAGGCCACTATCGAAGCATCCTGGGCCTCCATAACACCTCAGCAGTGCCACAGGCTGATTGCCTCCATGCCACGCCGCATTGAAGCAGTCATTTCTGCAAAAGGATTCCCAACCAAGTATTGAGTGCATAACTGAACATAATTATTTGATGGTTGACTTTTTTTGTATTAAAAACACTTTTTTTTTATTGGTTGGATAAAATATGCTAATTTTTGAGATAGGGATTTGGGGTTTTCATGAGCTGCATGCCAAAATCATCAGTATTAAAACAATAAAAGACCTGAAATATTTTAGTTGGTGTGCAATGAATCTAAAATATATGAAAGTTTAATTTTTATCAGTACATTGCAGAAAATAATGAAATTCATCACAATATGCTAATTTTTTTAGAAGGACCAGTATAATTAAAGTGTATCAAACACAAAAATAGAAATTACCGCAACACCTAAAACCCCTTTTACTGACTGCTGTTAGCTGACTGCTTTTCTTAATATACCTGATGTGGCGAATGGTGTGGATGGAACAATAAAGAGGGCATCTACTTCTTCTCAAATGATTGTACAGTGGTACATCACCCTATGAAGTTGATCCGTTCCAGAAGTGGTTTCAGAACCAGATATTTTTTTTTATAAGTTGAGCCACATTTTACATGTAAAAGGTCTGATTCGTTCCAAGGCCCCTAATACTACCCCCTCAACCCTTTAAAATTATAAAAGGAATTGTGTGTGTGTGTGCGCGCACGCGCGCGTGTTGCCCATGACTTTTTAGCAGAGTTACAATCTTACAAATGTTTATGCACAGTTACAAGCCTGAACCAAAAATAAAGTTGCAATGAGCACACTCAAACTCACAAAACAACAGTAACTCTGTCCTTTACGCGTGTTAGAACTCCGTGATGAACAATGGGTCGAAGGCATAAGAAAAGCATCATGGGTATTATGGAGATGCAGCTTCCTCCTATCTAATGGGAGGCCAGCGGGGTGGGATATTGGGAGATAGCCAATGGGAGAGCAACTCGCGCATTGTTTGAATTTTTGAGATGGCACGTTTTGTAACATGAATTTTTTTTCGTACCCAGAGATGGAAATTTTAGTAAATGTGTTTCGGAACTTGGAGGTGAGGTACCACTGTATTAAGTTTCATTATTTATATTTAATAAGTGTATAATATTAAAGTTCATTGAGCAAGAAGACTTCTGAAGGATTGGGCCTGACCTTTCCACCAGTCTGTCTCACTTGGGCCTGAGGAACTGAGTTTTTGCCAACAGAGATTAATGCCACAGCCAGCCATGACTGGGAGTCCGTGGGTCGAGCTCTCATCGGTTAGACCATTCCCCTAAAAAGCATGCACCACAATTTGAAAAGAAGCGGGTGGCAAGCTTTGCATGTCATAGAGGGTGTGTGCGCATGGTTTCACCCTTTCCTGGTCTTTGGTGTTCATGTGGTCGGGAACGCAATACAGTTGGCCCCCAACTTACGAAGACCCCCGTGTACGAAATCCCCGAGTTACGAAAAACATTTCCCCGAGTTTCCGTCCTTGAGATACAAAACAACCCCTTCTTAGGAAAAGAAATTCAAACGCCAATCAACATTTCACACGATGTGCGAGTTGCTCTCTCATTGGCTGTCTCTCAACATCCCGCCCCGCTGGCCTCCCAGATAGAGACAGAAGGAAGTTTCACTCTTTATTTTTAGTTTCGTTGTTTTAATTCAGTAAATGTGTAATAAATGTGGTGCATTTGAGGGTAAGTCTGTTGGGTTTTTACAACCGAGCCTAGTGGCTTAGCCTCGTGGCTCATCAGGCCGGTACTTTTCCCCGGTTTCCATAGCGTGACGTGACCAGGAGTTCAACTCTCCCTGGATGGGATGCTAGTCCATTGCAGGTTACCTTCCCAGTATATTTTACTGGTACCCATTTATACTTGGATGAACAGAGGCACACTTGTGGTTGAGACCTTGCCCAGGGGTCTTAGCACAGTGAGGGTCTCGGTGAGATTCGAACTCACAACCTCCTAATTATGAGCACAGCACCCTAACCACTACACCACCGGCCCAGCATGGGTGCATTTGAGCTCATCTGGAATTCCGATCCCTCAAAGAATCAAATTAAAGTTGAGTTTGTCAAGCAGGGAATGCGCTTTGAATTCCACGTCATGTGGGCGTGGCCCTCAGCGCGAGAGAGATGTGTGTGTGTGTGTGTGTGTGTGTGTGTGTGTGTGTGTGTTAAAAAATGTTTATTAATGGTTTAATTAATAAATAATGCTAATACAATGTTTAAATGGTTAATACTTTTACTTTTAACACATATTTCATACAAAATCGGTGTACTTTTATCATTTTTAAAGGGTTAATGGTGTTTATCCAGTCCAAAGACTAATGCAGCCGTGAGGGAGGGGCACAAACGAGTGTCTCTCCCTCACGCCGGTCCCAAGCCCGGATAAATGCAGAGGGTTGCGTCAGGAAGGGCATCTGGCATAAAACAAATGCCAAATCAAAAATGCGAGTCACAACAAAGAATGCCATACCGGATTGGTTGAGGCACGGGTTAACAACGACCGCCATCAGTGCTGTTAACCAACAGGGTGCTGGTGGAAATTGGACTACTGTTGGTCGAAGAAGGAGGCATGTGCTCGTAGGCAGAGAGAGAGAAGAGGAAAGGCATGAGTCCAGGACTGAGAGTAGGAAGTTGGAATGTTGAAACTGACAGGAAAAGGTAGAGAGCTGGCTGACATGATGCAGAGGAGGAAGGTGGACATACTGTGTTCAGGAGAGCAGGTGGAAAGGTAGCAAGGCTAGAGGCTTAGGAGCAGGGTTTAAGCTGTTTTATCATGGTGTGGATGGGAAGAGAAATGGAGTAGGAGTCATCTTGAAGGAGGAGTTTGTCAGGAATGTTCTAGAAGTGAAAAGGGTGTCAGACAGAGTGATGAGTCTCAAGTTAGAAATTGAAGGCGTGATGTTCAATGTTGTTAGTGCTTATGTCCCACAGGTAGGATCTGAGCTAGAAGAGAAGGAGAGATTCTGGACTGACTTAGATGGAGTGATGCAGAGTACCCCCAGAGGTGAAAGAGTGGTCATTGGTGCAAACTTCAATGGACATGTTGGTGCAGGGAACAGAGGGGACGAGGAAGTGATGGGCAGGTTTGGTATCCAGGACAGGAACGCAGAAGGACAGATGTTGGTAGATTTTGCAAAAAGGATGGAAATGGCTGTGGTAAATACGTTGTTCCAGAAGAGACAGGAGCATATGGTGACTTATAAAAGCGGAGGTAGGAGCACACAGGTAGACTACATCTTGTGCAGGCAATGTAATTTGAAGGAAGTCAGTGACTGTAAAGTAGAAGCGGGTGAGAGTTTTGTCAAACAGCATAGGATTTTGGTGTGCAGGATGACGCTAATGGTGAGTAAGCTGAAGAAGACAAAGGCAGAGCAGAAGACAAAGTGGTGGAAGCTGAAAAAGGAAGAGTGTAGGGTAGTCTTCAAGGAGGAGCTGAAACAGGCTTTGGGTGGTCAGGAAGTGCTTCCAGATGACTGGACAACTACAGCTAATGTGATCAGGGAGACATGTAGGAAAATACTTGGTGTGTCATCTGGAAGGAGAGTAGATAAGGAGACTTGGTGGTGGAATGAGGAAGTGCAGGAGTATATACAAAGATAGATGTTAGCTAAGATGACGTGGGACATTGAGAGGACCGAAGAGAGTAAACAGGAGTACAGGGAGACACAGTGTAAGGCGAAGGTAGCGGTGTCAAAGGCCAAACAGAGGGCGTATGATGACTTGTATGCTCGGTTGGCAAATAAAGAGGGAGAAAATGATTTATACATGTTGGCACAGCAATAGAAATAGAGATGGAAAGGATGTGCAGCAAGTTAGAGGGAAATATATTGACTGATGACAGAAGTGTACTGGGAAGATGGAAAGAGTACTTTGAAGAGCTGATGAATGAGGAAAATAAGAGAGAAAAAAAAGAGTAGAAGAGGTGACCGTCGAGTACCAGGAAGTAGCATAGATTAATAAGGGTGAAGTGAGGAGGGCATTGAGGAGGATGAAGAGTGGAAAGGCAGTTGGTCCTGATGACATACCGGTGGAGGTATGGAAGTCTAGGAGAGGTAGTAGTAGATTTTCTGACAAGAACATTCAACAAGGTCTTGGCGAGTGAGAGGATGCCAGAGGAATGGAGAAGTGTGATGGTGCCCATTTTTTAAGAGCAAGGGAGATGTTCAGAGTTGTGGCAACTACAGAGGGATAAAGTTCATGAGCCACACGATGAAGGTATGGAAAAAAATAGTGGAAGCAAGACGAAGGGCAGAGGTCAACATTTGTGAACAACAGTTTGGTTTCATGCCAGGAAAGAGCACCAGAGATGCAGTGTTTGCTTTGAAGATGTTAATAGAGAAGTACAGAGAAGATGAGAGGAAGCTGCTTTGTGCCTTTGTGTACCTAGAGAAAGCATATGACAGGGTGCCGAGAGAAGAATTGTGGTATTGCATGAGGAATCTGGAATGGCAGAGAGGTATGTTAGAGTGGTGCAGGTCATGTATGCAAGATGTCAGACAGTGGTGAGGTGTGCTGTCGGTGTGACAGAAGAGTTCAAGGTGGAGGTGGGACTGCATCGAGGGCCAGTTCTGAGCCCCTTCTTGTTTGCTATTGTGATGGACAGCTTGACCGACGAGGTTAGACAAGATTCTCAATGGACTCTGATGTTTGCACATGACATTGTGATCTGTAGTGAGAGCAGAGAACAAGTGCAGGTAAATCTAGAGTGGTGGAGGTATGCCCTGGAAAGGAGGGGAATGAAGGTTAGCCTCAGTAAGACAGAATACATGTGTATGAATGCCAAGGACCCATGAGGAACGGTGATGTTACAGGGAGCAGAGATATAGAACGTGGCGGATTTTAAGTACTTAGTCTCAACAATCCAGAGCTATGGAGAGTGTGGAAAAGAGGTGAAGCGTCTGTCGGCAGGTTGGAATGGCTGTAGAAAAGTGTCCGGTGTGATGTGTGATAGGAAGGTATCGGCAAAACTGAAACGTGTATAAGACTGTTGAGGCCAGCGATGTTGTATGGTTTCGAAACAATGGCACTGGAGAAAAAGACAGGAGGTAAAGCTGGAGGCAGCAAAGATGAAAATGTTGAGGTTCTCTTTGGGAGTAACGACGACGAATCAGGAATGAGTACATCACAGGGACAGCCAATGTAGATGTTTTGGAGACAAAGTCAGAGAGGCTAGATTGAGATGGTTTTACACTGGAGTACAGAAAGGATTGGCTCTCCGCTGCGTGCCACAACAAGAAGTGGCATTGAAAATAAACGTATAAATTGTAATGCGTGAGATTTATTTTTGATGGGTTTTTTTCTGTATTTTTATTTAAAGGACAGCGAAATTATGTATTAGTTATTCTGTTAAGAAAGGCCACCTGATTTATCTGAGAGCCAGATGCAGTCATCAAAAGAGCCACGTCTGGCTCGCGAGCCATAGGTTCCCGACCCCTGGTATATGTGATAATCTTGTGCTCGGGTGGTTGCCTGTGAACGATGGGGTGAAGTCGATTTGCAGTATTGACTAGATGTTGCCGTGTGTGTGTGTGTGTGTGTGTGTGTATGTGTGTATGTGTGTGTATGTGTTTAGGTGGAGCCGGAGGGAAGGGTGTGTGGGGAGCAGCTGGCATGGTGTATGAAATGGATGAACCTGACTGTAAAGATCCAAACTATGATGAGTCTGCACAGGTGAGTGCAGTACACACCCCTTTATCTCTCTGCTTCACGACTGTGATATATATATATATATATATATATATATATATATATATATATATATATATATATATATATAAAATTATATACACATACACACACACACACTGTATTTGATGTGATAAGCGCCCAGGGCACTTAAAATTTGGAGTGGGTAGGTGCCTATTAAAATGTTACCAGCAGAGTGGAATGGGAAGTGTTTATTACCATAGAGGTGGAAAACATGAATAATAACTGAACAATAAAAGAGTTTTACTGGTATTTGTGTTATTCATTTTGTGTATCAACCAAATTACTTACATGTAAGCAGAAAATAAACAAGAAATAGCATAATTTAAAAAAAAGACTTTAATTTTCCCTTCCGGTGCTGTCCCTTTAAATATTTTCTTCTGATGTAAAATCGAGCCAATCAACATGAATGTCAACTACCCCGTCACTCTATCTCTGCTTGTAATGCCTCCTTCTGTTTCAATATCATTCCGATTGTAGAGGGGTTTCGGCCATACGCCTTTGTGATTTCACTCAACCGCATCCCACTTTTGTATTTCTTTTAATTATCTTCTGCTTCACTTCAATTGATAACGGAGCCCGGTTCTTCTTTTCGGTGTCACCGGGAATCACTTTCTTGGGGTCCATGATGAATAACAAAATAGAACGCTGCAATGATCACTCAAAAAAACTCACGAGCCAACAGTCCTATTTAACTCTCCGTCATGCGTGTGACAAAATGGAAGTATGGGTACAGGAATAGGTACAGTTCAGCTCCTTCCTGGTCAATGGGAGGCCAGCGGGGTGGGATGTTGGGAGACAGCCAATGAGAGAGCACACTTTTCATTAAGTGCTGGCAGCCGGCGGAAGCGCTGGGTACTATTAGCCTAGCGCAGGTTATATTTTATAATAGCAAATAATATTTAATAATATAATAATAATCTTTAAAAAAACATTTTCATGGCTTTAAGATATGTACTTGACAACACGATCACTTAATTTTTGATAGTTTTGATAATTTCTCAATCGGTTCACTTTCGATATCCTATGACGCACCGTGCTACCTCATTCAAAAGTGTGGCGCCTTTTTATATACATGCCACCATTTGCCTGTGCTCCCGTGTAGATTTAAATTGTGACCGGTCGTACAAACCCGGGTAAAATATAGTCCAAACTGATGAATCGTATCGACAAGCATGGCGCCGAAGTGAAGTAGATCTAAACAACCAACATTAAATACGCTGTAGAAGCGACTCAAGACCGATGATTCTACTGTTTCGGAAACCTCCGTATCTCACGAAATAAGTAAAAAAGTTTTATGTCATGTCCGAGCACAAATTATTTCTTGATTGCACTGAGTGATAATAGTGAAAACTAGCCCCAAACTAAACTAGCCTAATCTTATTCTTAATGGATTCATGCCACACTATACAGAGACGAAAATTCATGTATTTGACTTGGGCTACATTAACAAATAGATCTACACAACGTTCGTTAGGTCCTACATTGAACACAAGCGTTACATCTTCATCTCCATAAAGCTTTTCAGCAGATGGAAGCATGAAGTGCTCCAAAATCTCCTGATAGCTAGCTGCATTGACCCTGCCCTGACCTGGCCCTGACCTGGACCAACACCAGCAGCTGACATGGCACCCCAGACCATCACTGACTGTGGGTACTCGACACTGGACTTCAGGCATTTTGGCATTACCTTCTCCCCAGTCTTCCTCCAGACTCTGGAACCTTGATTTCCGAATGACATGCAAAATCCGAAAAAAGTACTTTGGACCACTGAGCAACAGTCCAGTGCTGCTTCTCTGTAGCCCAGGTCAGGTGCTTCTGCCGCTGTTTCTGGTTCAAAAGTGGCTTGACCTGGGGAATGTGGCACCTGTAGCCCAGTCCACTGCTTCCACAGGTCCCCCAAGGTCTGGAATCGGCCCTTCTCCACAATCTTCCTCAGGGTCCGGTCACCTCTTCTGGTTGTGCAGCGTTTTCTAAGACACTCTTTCCTTCCCACAGACGTCCCACTGAGGTGCCTTGATACAGCACTCTGGGAACAGCCTATTCCCTCAGTGATTTCTTTCCGTGTCTTATCCTCTTGCTTGAGGGTGTCAATGATGGCCTTCTGGACAGAAGTCAGGTCGGCAGTCTTACCCATGATTGCGGTTTTGAGTAATGAACCAGGGTTGGAGTTTTTAAAAGCCTCAGGAATCTTTTGCAGGTGTTTAGAGTTAATTGGCTGATTGAGATGATTAGGTTAATAGCTCGTTTAGAGTACCTGAACATGATATGCTAATTTTTTGAGATAGGAATTTTGGGTTTTCATGAGCTGTATGCCAAAATCATGAACTTTATCACAATATGCTAATTTTTTTAGAAGGACTAGTGTGTATATATATATATATATATATATATATATATATATATATATATATATATATATATATATAATATATATATATATATATATATATATATATAAATAATATATATATATATATATATATATATATATATATATATATATATATATATATATATATATATATATATATATATAAATAATATATATATAGTCGGTCCCCAATTTACGAAGACCCCTTTGTACGAAATCCCCGGATTACGAAAAACATTTTCTTGAGTTTCCGTCCCCGAAATATGAAACAACCCCCTCTTACGAAAAGAAATTCAAGAGCGCCAATCAAAATTTCACACGACGCGCGAGTTGCTCTCATTGGCTGTCTCTCAACATCCCGTCCCGCTGGCCTCCCAGATAGAGACAGAAGGAAGCTTCACTCTTTGGTTTTTAAGTTGTTTTAATTCAGTAAATGTTTAATAAATGTGGGTGCATTTGAGCCCATGTGGAATTCTGATCCCTCAAGGAATCAAATTAAAGTTGAGTTTGTCAAGCAGGTAATGCGCTTTGAATTCACGTCTTGTGGGCCTTGCCCGTAGTGCGCGCACGAGAGACATAGAGAGAGAGAGAGACCGAGAGAGAGAGAAGGAATAACACTTTAATTTTTAGTTTAGTTTTTCAAGTTGTTTTAATTCAGTAAATGGTCAAGCAGGGAATGTGCTTTGAATTCATTTCTTGTGGGCGTGGCCTGCAGCACGCGCGCCCACGCGGGACAGACAGACAGACAGACAGACAGAGAGAGAGAGAAGGAATAACACTTTATTTTTTAGTTTTTTAAGTTGTTTAATTCAGTAAATGTTTATTAAATGTGGGTGCATTTGAGCTTATCTGGCATCCCAATCCCTCAAGGAATCAAATTCAAGTTGAGTTTGTCAAGCAGGGAATGCACTTTGAATTCCACGTCTTGTGGGCGTTGCCTGCAGCGTGCGCGAGACAAGGAGAAAGAGAAAGAGGTGTGTGTGTGTGTGTGTTAATAAAAATGTTTAATAATGGTTTAATTAATAAATATGTTAATAAAATGGTTTCATATGTGAATAAAATTGTTTAATGGTTTAATAAATTAAAAAAAAAATTCTTTTACTTTTAACACATTACAAAATTGGTATACTTTTATTATTTTTAAAGGGTTTATGGGGTTTATCCATTCCAAGGACTGGAAACTTGGGATGAATTAGGCGTTTAACATGTAAGATGCGACCCCTACATCCGAAATATATATATATATATATATATATATATATATATATATATATATATATATATATATATATATATATAGAGAGAGAGAGAGAGAGAGAGAGAGAGAGAGAGAGAGAGACGCTTCCCGACTTGCGTTCATTCGTTTTTCCGATTTTACGGAAAAAAAGGCAAATTTTTGAGTTTAGACCTAAGTACGTAATACGCTGATATAATGACGCAATGGCGCTGCATTCCTTGTTTACAAACTACAGACCGAGTGTATATATAATATATACAGTATATATATATGTTATATAGCGTGTTACCCTTGTGTTAAGACGTCGTCTCTGTGATCTTTGTGTTTACACTGTTTTGTGGACTTTTGTAACCCTAAGCAAATATGGTTGGTCAGAATTGTAAGCCTACTAGCCTGGGTGAAAGTTTCATACACAGAGATGAATGAACTATCTGCTCAAATCGGCACAATCTAATGCATACTCAGTTAAGCAAAGAGAGTTGCAATATGAATGAAAAACCGAATGCACAAATTACAGAACAATTACAGATATTTATTATCTTTTAGCAGAATCCTAAGAGTGTATACTTATTTTTATATTCATATTCATTAGGATTTGTACTTGTTCTTTGTATGCATCTCTTGAATAAAGTTTACTGACTTACTTACACAAAAGAAAGAATGCTCCGCTTTGCTGGGATTCACATCAGTGCAGGCTGTGTTCTAAACGAGTTCAAGGCACCCATGTGCACTTGAAAGCCTGGAAGTCTGTATAACCCACAGCAAGTACTACTTTTGCAAGTAAACTACTTTCGGTATTGAGCGCTTCATATATTGTTAGTGTTGATTGGCTGTTTTAAGCTTCATGTAAAGTAACTCGGTATAAATAAGTGACTTATTTGAAATTCATGTTGATATTATTTGATATATTTGATATTATTTTACAATGTTATGTTTATAATAATTAATTTATGGGTGTTTTATGAGCTATGGTAATGGTATTTATGGATGTATAGTACAGTATGAGCGTCACACGTCACTGTAACAACTTATGTTCACTTTCAACTTGCGTTCGGCCATCCAGAACCAATTAAAAATGTAAGTCAGGGAGCGTCTGTGCACACAAATAAATATAGAATGTGTTTAAGAAGCATATTTTAGCACATGTAATAGATACACAGTATTTTACTTCCGGTTGATCATTTGCGCATGTAATATTATACATGGGGTTTTACTTTCGGATACAGAACTCGCGGATTATTTTCATTCGCAGGAGGGGCCAGAACCAAACTCCAGCATATAACGAGGACCTACTGTGTGTATATACGGTATACAGGGAGTCGTCAGTTTACGCCGGTAACGACGTACGCCGTTTCGTGGTTACGAACGCGCCCCCATAAAAGTATAAACAATATTACGCGTCATTACGTCTTGCGCGGTTATGCAAACAAAGGTGAACTAGTTTCGGGCGCGCGAGGCGGAAGAATATGCTGTGTTGTGGTTGTGGGCCGAGGAAGACGGCGTCGCTTCCTTTCGTTCAGTCTCGGTTCTGTAATATTACACGTCATTATGTCTTACGCGATTACGTTAACAAACCCGAACTAATTTCAATTTAATAAGAATTCTTCTATAATCACCTGAAGAGAGAGGATGGTTTCACCACCCCTCGAAACAGATCTGTAGTGATAAATGGAGTTTCAATAGAAAGTCTTTGTCCTGTCCTTTTATTTTTGTTTATTTGCTCTACCAAAAAGTATTGAGCACTCTCCTATGGAAGGATCTACTCAGAAAATCCTCTATATATATATATATATATATATATATATATATATATATATATATATATACATATATATATATATATATATATACATATACATATTGTGTGTTTAGGGAGACACAGTATATGCCACTGTTGTTCCTGAGTTGGAGGAAGAAGAACTGGAGAAGGTCATGAACCCCATCATACAGGAGTACTTTGAACATGGAGACACTAAAGAAGTGGAGGTACGGTACATTTGTGCACATAGCAAAAAAAGTGGTGCCACTGAGGAGCCCCCTCTTGCATATTTTGTGTTGATTGATGTAGTACCAATCGAATTGCTTATTTAAAGTTTGAAAGGTTATAAAAAAAAGTCCAAGTACATACATTTATGGAAGGTTACGTAAACCTTATAAACATAAATTTGAACAACCCATGAAACATTTATACAGGAGTGCCGCACAGGGGTACTGAGTGTATGGAGTGGGCAGGGGTACATGCTTCATGCTGTGCAGGGGCATTGGTTGTACAGGTATGTGGCACAGTGCTACTAGGTACACAGAGATCCCTCACTTTCCACGGTTAATTGGGACAGAGACTCAACATGACCATCAAATTTGGCGAAGTAGGATCACCCCCCCCCCCCCAACCTGCCCTGACTGACGTATACATACATGTATATGTGTATATAATATCTGTAAATTTATATTTAATGCTATAAATGCTTATAACAATTAAACATTAAAAAATAATGCATAAAATATAACTACACACACATACAGACGCATGCGCGCACGAACTCCGATGCACACCTCACAAAAATGTAACTAGTTTGGTTGGAAGGTTTTGGGTTGTTGTTTTTTTTTTTTTTCTTTTTCCATAACTGGCCTTGTTTTGCAGAATTTTCATTAACATTTTCCCATACTCTTCCTTAATTTCCTCATTTTTAAATTTTATGAATATTAACAAAAAAAAATGCTATGCACTGAAGCCGCATGAATTGAAGCACGAAGTAGTGAGGGATCCCTCTATATGGTGTGCAGTGCAAGGGCAGTGGATAAATGTGGTGTGAAACATCAGGGTACTGGGTATATGGAGCACCTATTTTCCAACCTGCTTGTATAGGGACATATGTGGTACTGGTCATAAGATGCATGTAGTGTATTCACAGTGATGTTGGTGTTAGATGCTCCTAAAGGAACTGAACCTGGGACCTCGTCAGTGTGTGCTCCCGTCTATAGCCGTGTGTTTGTCTCTGGAGTGTAAAGCCAGTCAGCGTGAGCTCACGTCTCGCCTACTATCTGACCTCATTGCAAAGCAAGTACTTAATGAAGGAGACATGACAACTGCCTTCCACCACACACTTGCACAACTGCCTGAGCTCATCCTGGATACTCCTGATGCTCCACAGGTAACCCTCATACATGCACATACACTTGTACAGATATCTTCACTTAGATATTGCCTGGTTGAGTAAGTTTTTCATGTCCCTTAGATGCTTGGACAGTTTGTCGCTCGAGCCATTGCTGATCATGCCCTTCCAATGGATTTTCTGAATCACTACAAAGGAAAAGTGGATTGTGAACATGCTCGGTATGGGCCTTTATTTCTCTACAGATGACTAGTGAATTCTGGGTATTATGTGCTTAACAACAATATTTGTATGCATTTCAGGGCGGCTCTAGACCGTGCATCAGTTTTGTTGTCCATGAAAAGAGAGATCGTGCGATTGGATAATGTGTGGGGAGTGGGTGGTGGCCAGAGACCTGTCAAAATTTTAATCAAAGAGGTAAGATGGGGCCTGGCTACAGCTTCATACATGTATAAACATATGCATACATTAGAACACACACAAGGTATGTCAGAAAAGTAGGACGTCGAAGTGTGCTGTGTGAGCCGAGTGGAGAAGGGAGTAGTGGGTTGCGTCACCATGTGATGTAATATTCTGCAGTCTCAGTACTCTCCAGTCATTGCATACTTTTTCACATTCTTTTGTTAACAGCTTTTTAAGTTTAGCCCTGTCAAGCATTAAGCAAAGAGAAATGAACCAACTTGAAGTTTCTGGTCTGGCGAGTGCATCTGTGACATCCACGAATGTCTTTAGACCAAATCAGACTTGCTGGGGAGAATCATCACCAGTGAGATAAGTCATGGATCTTTGAAAACAACCTGGAGACCATGCGCCAAAGCCTTCAATGGTAGAATCCATGGTCATTGACGCAGAAGGAAAGCAAGACAGAAATCCAAAGAAATATCCAAAGAAGTCAAATTCATGTTCATCTCGTTCTTTGATTGAGTGGCACCACCCACTTTGAGCTCTTGTCACAGGGTCAGACAAACAACTAGCATGTCTGCAAAGAAACCTTGGGACGCTGCTTCATTTAGTGCACGATAATAGACGAGACTTACAACAGAACAACGCATGGCTGTGTCACCATGGCAACGCCCAGAGCTTCCAGCAGATCCTGGCTGTGCTGGAATAACCTGCATTCACCCTTGAGCTGGCTCTATGTAAAGATCACAATTATCAAGGTGGTCATCAAAGGGAGTTGTTTTCCAGATGTCGAAGCCAAAAAGAGGGCTGTGGTGATGGCGTTGTGAGTAATCTCAGGATAATCCTTCCAGGAGTGTATGAAGACATGGTGGAGAAGCAGAAAAGGTGCCTTCATAGCAGAAAGATTGACCATGATGTCATCAGTCTCGTCCTCCTTGACCCTTCAGCAGCATTTAAAATGGTCTTGGAGTCTTGGAATTTGAGGTTCAGCAATGGATCTGTTCCTACCTGTAAGGCTGCTCATACCAGGTTGCATGGAGAGGATCCACATTTACTTCATGCAGACACTTTACTGGTATCCCAGGGGCTCAATGTTTAGTCCGCTTCTGTTCTCTCTTTTAAGGTACGTCTGTTAGGTTTTTTTAAACCTGAGCCTCGTGGCTCATCAGGCCGGTGCTTATCCCCGGTTTCCGTAGCGTGAAGTGACGAGGAGTTCAACTCCCCCTGGATGGGACGCTAGTCCATCACAGTTTACCTTCCCAGTATATTTTTTACTGGTACCCATTTATACTGCTGGGGGAACAGAGGCACACTTGTGGTTGCGACCTTGCACAGTCTTGACTGGTCTTAGCACAGTGAGGGTCTCAGTGGGATTCGAACTCACAACCTCCCGATCATGAACGCAGCACCCTAACCACTACGCCACCGGCCCCACTTGTTCTTCCTTTTATATTAGGTCATTTGGTGATGCCGTGTCACATGGTTTCTCATATCACTGCTGTGTAGGTCAAAGTCAACTTGTCCTTTTTCTCCCTCAGACACAGATGATTCTGACCAGCTCTCTAAGTATTTGGCAAATGTTCCTTCATCAGGGGTAGTGGTGGCTCAATGGTTAAGGCTCTGGGTTACTGATCTGAAGGTTGAGGGGTCAATCGAATCTTCCATAAATATAAATGAATTGCAGCTCACCAGCTGCAAATTAATCCCAGCTGATTCATCCATACATCAGTACCTTGTATTCTACCTGGATAACTCTCTGTTTTGGTCACTGCCTTGGGGAAACAAATGGAAAGTCTTCTCTCCTCTCAGTTTGCTGACAGGGGTTTCATCTGTTGCTTTCTCCTAAGGCCAATCAGATGCTAGTTGTTTCTGTTTTAACTCAAGTTTAAACGACTGCAACTCACTCCTAGCAGGTCTGCTCCTTGCGAGCCATCCAATCTCTGCAGCTATCAAGAATGCACCAGCAATGGATCTGTTTGTCCAGTTGTTTGGCATCTCCAACCCTCAGCCTGCTGCTCCACTATGCAACAGGCTGGCCACAACAGACTCACAACTATGCTTACTTATGCTGAGCATTGTTCGGCAGTTGTTGAACTACTTTAGCTGTCACAGAAAATAGTTTGGGTGCCAAAAATTGGTAAGGGGTCAAAAAATGCTGAACTAAAGTGCTGAATCAACCAGGAAGGCTTTTGGAAGTAGATCAGACCCCAGTGGTTTTTGTAAATTAAAACTATGACAAAAAGTTAATATAATGAATAAAGAAAAAGAACATCCATGAAGGGATTAATGAGATAGGCTACCCAACCCATTAACACATCTGGCTGCATCCCGACCCTTGCTTTGTGGGATAGCTATTCTTTTTCTTTATAAAAAAATACAAGAAGGATTTTTACATTTATTCATTTTCTGGAATGCTTAATTCTAATTAGGGTCACAGGGAGGCTGGTGATTTTTTTAATAATCTAAATTGTTTTGTTGCAAGAAGAATTGTAATTTAATTGTCTCTGCAGTCATTTAAATCAATGCAACACATTGGTTTTATATTAACATGAAGGAAAAATGTCTTATTATATGCAGTGTTGTTTGATTTTAAATGTTAAAAAATGATTTGTGGCTCTGAGTGTTCCTTACTGTGGAAAACAGGTCTAAATGGCTCTTTGAATGGCAAAGGTTACCGACCCCTGATCTACATTGAAATAACCTTTTAGTACGGGGAGTCCTCTGTTTACACCGGTCCCTACTTACACCGTTTCGTGGTTACGAACGCGCCCCCATAAAAATATAAAAAATAATATTGCACGTCATTACATCTTATGCGATTACAAACGTGAACAAGTTTCAGCGTGCGGCAGAAGAATACGCTGTGTTGTTGTTGTGGGCCGAGGAAGATGGCGTCGCTTCCCTTCGCTCAGTCTCGGTACTGTAATATTATGCGTCATTACGTCTTACGCGGTTACGTAAACAAACACAAACTAGTTTTGGGCACGTGAGATGCAGCAAGCGTTGGCAACTTTTGAGGCTCAGGATCCCAACTTGGAAAGCTTCAAGAGGGTTTCCAGAGGCACCATGGATTTGATGCAATGCTACAAGGAGATCTTGGATGAGAAGAGGTTGCTCTCTGTCCAGTCGAACCTGGAGCAGTATTTTAAGAAGGTAGAGAGGCAACACAAAGAAATATCTTTTTTATTTCTACTCACTCAATGTGAAACCTGGGCCTGTTGGGATGAACACAGAGCTGATATCCTGACAAAAATCGAAGAAAAACACCCACGAAGCTCTTCCTCAACAGCTCTCATCTTCCTCAGTCTCTCTCTGGTTCTTATTTTTATGGCAGTCAGGCTTTAAAAGCTTACTTGGCACGATACCACTGTTGGATAGCCTTTCACCACACGCCAGGCACAACGGTATCGGAGTTTCATGTCCGGCTAACATGAATCCAAATGACAGATAGCTTCTGTTGTTTTGCCTCGCGCTAGAGGCTTTGCTCGACTTCACCGTCTTTTGTTTCTTTTGACCTCCACTCATACTAAGACCTTCATCTGGTTCCGAATTTTGTCCACAGTCCAGTTCGGAGTTGGTATGTTTTCTTTTCAAATACTTTTCCATCATGGGCACCATTGTGTCTTGCTAATCACAGCCACCTGCTTCCATCCACGCATCACTAATCCACTTGCTTCAAAGTAAAAGGCAGTCAACAACTACCTGCTTCCATTTACAGTCGAAGAGTATTTATTACATTAATTTAGACCAATTGGGTGAAATTGGATAATTTCCCACGGCACACCTGACTATATCTCATGGAACATTAGTGTGCCACGGCACAGTGGTTGAAAAACGCGGTGTTAAACTACACCCTGATGTCTTTCTTTAGGTACAGTGGTACCTTGATTTACGAGTCTTTTTTTAACGAATTTTCCATGACACATGCCTCGATCCCACCAAAAATCTGCCCCATTCAAAGAGCAAAAATTTGATTTACGAGCTATACTGAGGAAATGGCTTTTCCGGGCTGATTAGCTTTTTAATTCTTCCGTGTGTATTCCTCCGCTCTCTGAGAACGCCTTGTGCAGTGCATCTCAATTGTTTTCTGTGATGCCCCCTATAGGAAGAAGAAAAAATTCACCCCCAGCGCCTCGCGTGTGACCACAGTGTTTACTGCACTACAGAGCGTTTTCTTGGTGCTTTTCCTCTAAACCATAGGGAACACAGTGACAGTGCCACTGCCACCTAGTGTAATTGTGCATCCTCTACAGTATGTGGCAGTGGAACTACACACAAAATTCTCCTTTGTTACGCACCACCTCATGCCTGCCCACGTGACATCTTTGCCGCAGTCGATGATCGGGAGGGTTAGTTGACTTGTTTATTATTAATTACTATTAATGTTACTGTACGTTTATTATTATTATTAATTTATTTTAATGAAATATGTTTTTGCATGTTTATCTTTAATGTGTTAGCTCGGGCAGTGGTGGCCTAGTGGTATAGGGCACTAGATCGCTGATCTGAAGGTTGGGGGTTCGAGTCCCACTTTCCACAAGGTTGTCACTGCCCTCCCAGTGCAGCGAACAGGCTTATCAAAGGTCGGCCATGTTGCTCATTGACTATGGTGAGAGACATGTAAAATAACCATTGCTGATTCTCGTAAAGAGTAGACTGCAATGCCGTCAGCGTGTTTCTGTCCTTTTTAAAGGGTTGTGTCAGGAAGGGGATTCGACATAAAAAATATATGCATACACTGGTCCATTTAAAAAAATCAGCATATTGTGATACAGTTCATTATTTTCTGTAATGTACTGATGAAAATTAAACTTTCATATATTTTAGATTCATTGCACACCAACTGAAATATTTCAGGTCTTTTATTGTTTTAAGACTGAGGAGAAGGAAATGCCAAAATGCCTGAAGTCCAGTGTCAAGTACCCACAGTCCGTGATGGTCTGGGGTGCCATGTTAGCTGCTGGTGTTGGTCCACTGTGTTTTATCAAGGGCAGGGTCAATGCAGCTAGCTATCAGGAGATTTTGGAGCACTTCATGCTTCCATCCGCTGAAAAGCTTTATGGAGATGAAGATTTTCATTTTTCAGCACGACCTGGCACCTGCTCACAGTGCCAAAACCACTGGTAAATGGTTTACTGACCATGGTATTACTGTGCTCAGTTGGCCTGCCAACTCTCCTGACCTGAACCCCATAGAGAATCTGTGGGATATTGTGAAGAGAAAGTTGAGGGACACCAGACCCAACACTGTGGATGAGCTTAAGGCCGCTATCGAAGCATCCTGGGCCTCCATAACACCTCATCAGTGCCACAGGCTGATTGCCTCCATGCCACACCGCAGTTATTTCTGCAACAGGATTCCCGACCAAGTATTGAGTGTATAACTGAACATAATTATTTGAAGATTGACTTTTTTTGTATTAAAAACACTTCTTTTTTTGGTCGGATGAAATATACTAATTTTTTGAGAGAGGGATTTTTGGTTTTTCTTTGCTTTTTTGCCAGAATGATCAATATTAAAAAAATAAAAGGTTTGAACTACTTCAATTGTGTGTAATGAATCTAAAATATGTGAAAGTCTAATGTTTATCAGTACATTACAGAAAATGACGAACTTGATCACAATATTCTAATTTTTTGAGGACTAGTATGTATGTATGTATGTGTGCGTACACACACACACAGAGACATAAATATACACACACACATGATCAGCCTCCATTTCACCCTATCCTTTGCATCTTCTACTCTTACTCCAACTGCCTTCATGTCCTCCTTCACCACATCCATAAATCTTTTCTTTGGTCTACCTCTGGGCCTTCTGCCTGGTAGATCCAACCTCAGCATCCTACTACCAATATATTCACTATCCCTCCCTCTGATGTGCCCATTCCTGATCCTATCCATCTTCGTTACTCCCAACGAGAACCTGAACATTTTCATCTCTGCTACCTCCAGCTCTGCCTCCTGTCTTTTCCCCAGGGCCACTGTTTCTAAACCATACAACATCGCTGGCCTCATCACCGTCTTGTACACTTTTCCCTGCATTCTTGCCGATACTCTTCGATCACACATCACACCGTACACGTTTCTCCAGCCAATCCAACATGCCTGCACACGCTTCTTCACCTCTTTTCCACACTCTCCGTTGCTCTGGATTGTTGAGCCAAAGTACTTAAAATCCTCCACCTTCTTTATCTCTGCCCCCTGTAACCTCACCATTTCTCTTAGGTCCTTCTTGTTCACACACATGCATTGTCTTACTGAGGCTAACCTTCATTCCTCTCCTTTCCTGGGCATACCATCCGCCTCTCTAGATTTTCCTCCACTTGTTCTCTGCTCTCACTACAGATCACGATGTCATCTGCAAACATCATAGTCCATGGAGATTCTTGTCTAACCTCGTCTGTCAGCCTGTCCATCAGCATAGCAAACAAGAAGGGGCTGAGAGCTGACCCTTCATGCAGTCCCACCTAAACCTTGAACTCTTCTGTCACACCGACAGCACACTTCATCACTCTCTTACATCTTTCATACATGTCCTGCACCACTCTAACATACTTCTCTGCCACTCCAGACTTCCTCATACAATACCACAGTTCTTCTCTTGGCACCCTGTCATATGCTTTCTCCAGAACCACAAAGGCACAATATGCAGCTCCTTCTGACCTTCTCTGTACCTCTCTATTAACCAACACTGCATCTGTGGTGCTCTTTAATGGCAAGAAACCAAACTGTCATTCACAAATGCTGACCTTTTCCCTTAGTCTAGCTTCCACTATTCTTTCCCTAACGTCATCGTATGGCTCATCAACTTTATCCCTTTGTAGTTGCCACAACAGTGCACGTGTCCCTTGTTCTTAAAAATGGGCACCAGCACACTTCTCCATGTCTTCGGCATCTGCTCACTTTCTAAGGCCTTGTTGAATATTCTTGTCAGAAAGTCTGCTACCCCCCCCTAGACACTTCCATACCTCCACCGGTATGTCATCAGGACCAACTGCCTTTCCACTCTTCATCCTCTTCAATGCCCTCCTCACTTCACCCTTATTAATCTTTGCTACTTCTGGTCCTCAACGGTCACCTCTTCTATGCTTTTTTCTCTCCCATTTTCCTCATTCATCAGCTCTTCAAAGTTATCTTTCCATCTTCCCAGCACAGTTCTGTCATCAGTCAATACATTTCCCACTCTGTCCTTAATCACTCTAACTTGCTGGATATCTTTCCCATCTCTATTTCTCTGCTGTACCAACCTGTATAAATTATTTTCTCCCTCTTTACTTTCCAACTGAGCCATACACCCTATGTTTGGCCTTTGACACCGCTACCTTCACTTTACGCTGTGTCTCCCTGTATTCCTGTTTACTCTCTTCAGTCCTCTCTATGTCCCGTTCCTTCTTAGCTAACCTCTTCTTTTGTACACACTCCTGCACTCCCTCATTCCACCACCAAGTCTCCTTATCTACTTTCCTTCCAGAGGAGGCACCAAGTATTCTCCTACCTGTCTCCCTGATCACATGGCCGTGGTTGTCCAGTCATCTGGAAGCACTTCCTGACTACCCAAAGCCTGTTTCAGCTCCTCCTTGAAGACAACAGGACACTCTTCGTTTTTCAGCTTCCACCATTTTGTCTTCTGCTCTGCCTTTGCCTTCTTCACCTACCTTGCCATCAGCGTCATCCTGCACACCACCATCCTATGCTGTTTGGCAACACTCTCACCCACTATTACTTTGCAGTCACTGACTTCCTTCAAATTCCATCACCTACACAAGATTTAGTCAACCTGTGTGCTCCTACCTCCGCTTTCATAAGTCACCATATGCTCCTGTCTCTTCTTGAAGAAAGTATTCAGCACAGCCATTTCCATCCTTTTTGCAAAATCGATCAACATCTGTCCTTCTGCGTTCCTGTCCTGGATACCAAACCTAACCATCACTTCCTCGTCCCCTCTGTTGCCTGCACCAACATGTCCATTGAAGTCTGCACCAATGACCACTCTTTCACCTCTGGGGGTACTCCGCATCACTTCATCTAACTCACTCCAGAATCTCTCCTTCTCTTATAGCTCACATCCTACCTGTGGGTCATAAGCACTAACAACATTGAACATCATCTGTTCGATTTCTAACTTGAGACTCATCACTCTGTCTGACACTCTTTTCACTTCTAGGACATTCCTGACCAACCCCTGCTTCAAGATGACTCCTACTCCATTTCTCTTCCCATCTCCACCATGATAAAACAGCTTAAAACCTGTTCCTAAGCTTCTAGCTTTGCTACCTGTCCACCTGGTCTCCTGAACACACAGTATGTCCACTGTCCATCCTTCTCTGCATCATGTCAGCCAGCTCTCTAGCTTGTCCTGCCATAGCTCCAACATTCAAAATCCCTACTCTCAGTCCTAGACTCATGCCTTCCGTCTTCTCTCTCCGCCTACGGACACGCCTCCCGCCTCTCCTTCTTCGACAAACAGCAGTCCAATTTCCACCAGCACCCTGTTGGTTAACGGAACTGATGGCGGTCGTTGTTAACCCGGGCTTCGACCGATTGAGTATGAATTTCGTTTTGATCATGTTTAATCATGTTCATGAGAATTTTTGCAGAAGTTTTATGCCGGATTCCCTTCCTGTCGCAACCCTCTGCATTTATCGGAGCTTGTGACCGGCGTGAGGGTGAACACTGGCTTGTGCACCCCCTCACGGGTGCATTATATCTATATACACACACACACACACACACACACACACACACACACACACAGACTTACTTACCCTACTTACATTCATACGGTTTACGTATTTTTTGATTTTACGTTTTTCTTTTTAAAATTTTGAGTTTAGCGTGCTCTCTGTAGTACGAGACGTACCTACGTAGTACACTGACGTAATACGCTACTTCCGCATGACGCTTCGTCCATTGTTTATAAACGACAGGCTGAACGTTCCCCCCCTTCCTCCCAGTTCACTGCTTGTTACCCTTATGGTAAGACGTCATCTTTGATCTTTGTGTTTACACTGTTTTGTGGACTTTTGTAACCCAAAGCAAATATGGTTGGTCAGAAGCGTCAGCCTATTAACATGTGCGCAAGTTTTCTGGCATATGCCAGAATTTCCGGTTTTCCCAAGAGTAATTCTCTGCTCGGATCGGCGCAATCTACCATGCATACTCAGTTACGCAAAGAGAGTTGTAAAATGAGTGAAAACCCGAATCCAGAAAAGTAAGAGCTCTCTGCTCTGCTGATGATTCACATCAGTGCAGGTTGAGTACTAAACACGAATTCAACGGCGCCTTTGCTCACTTGAAAGACCGGAAGTCCAGATAACCCACGCTTATTCTCAAGCACAAGCAAGTGAACTACGTTCTGTGGCGCACCTCACATATTGAAAGCATTGATTGGCTGTTTTAAGCTTCTTGTAAAGTGACTTGGCTCAATGCAAATTTGCAGCGTGTTGTGTTTAAAATTATGCGAACTTTAATGACAGAACAGGAATCCCGCGTATCAGAAATAGATGTTAAAAAGGATGTTAATAATAAGCTTAAGTGAGAATGGCTAGAAAACATTGTGAACTTTGAGGTGAAAATCGGCAAAGAGATTTAGAATGTTTCGGAACCTTTGGTGAGTTTCATACAGAAATCTGACATCACTGGCAAGGTCTCCCGTGTACTAGTGATAGTGATAATTAGAAAAAGTGGCAAGCCATCTCTTTAGAAACGAAGATGGCTATTACAGGGATGAGAACAGGCCTTTATGGAAAAGGAGGAAAAATTGGCAGGAATCAAGGCTGCCCAGGCCCCCCTGCGGGGGTGTTGGGGCAGCACCTTTGCTGGGGGGTTCAGGGGGGGCGAAGGCCCCCAAAAGGTTTGGGGTTCTTCTTCTTCTCTTTCGGCTTTTTCCCTTTCTCGGGAGTCACCACAGCGAATCATCCGATTCGCACATTTGATTTGGCATAGGTTTTTACGTCGGATGCCCTTCCTGTCACAACCCTTTTAGCAAGGGACAGAAACACGCTGATGGCTTTGCAGCCTACTCTTTTTACGAAAGTCAGCAATTGTTCTTTTACATGCCTCTCACCATAGGCAGTGAGAGCCATGGCCGGCTTTGGATAACCCAGTTAGCTGCACTGGGGGGGCAATGACAACTTTGTTGGGGACTGAAACCCCCAACCTCAGGGTCGGCGATCCTGCGCCCTATCCACTATACCACCACTGCCCCAAAAAGGAGCTTAATTGATGTCTCCTGGATGTAATATTTTTTAAAGTGATCCGGATGTAAATTAATTATTAAAATAATTTAATTTACAGTTATAGGCCAACAGTGGGCCTAGTTTTAATTTCAAATATTTTCAAACCGTGGTCGGGAACCTTTTTGACTGAGAGAGCCAAAAAGAAGACATTTTAAAATCTAATCTTCTGAGAGTCAGATGTCTCTCCCTCACACCGGTCCCAAGCCAGGATGAATGCAGAAGGTTGTGTCAGGAAGGGCATCCGGCGGACAACAAATGCCAAATAAAATATGCGAATCACAAGAAAGAATGTCAATACTGGATTGGTCGAGGCCCGGGTTAACAACGACCGCCATCAGTGCTGTTAACCAACAGGGTGCTGGTGGAAATTGGACTACTGTTGGTCGAAGACGTCGAAGAAGGAGAGGCGAGTCCGTAGGCGGAGAGAGAAGAAGAAAAGCATGAGTCTAGGACTGAAAGTAGGGACTTTGAATGTTGGAACTATGGCAGGAAAAGGTAGAGAGCTGGCTGACATGTTTATAGTTACAGTCACAGTTAACATTTTAACGCCAGAAAGGAAAAGTGTACAAGACGGTGTTGAGGCCAGCAATGTTGTATGGTTTAGAACAGGGGTCGGCAACCTTTAACACTCAAAGAGCCATTTCGACCCGGTTTCCACGGAAAAGACAACACTGGGAGCCGCAAACACTTTTTGACATCTGAAATGAATATGTTCGCATATATATAAATATATTTCTCATGTGTTCAAACTCAGACGCCCATATATCTCTGTCAGCTATGTCAGCCAGCTCCAGCTCAAGATCAGGTTGACTTACACCTGCAAATGCAGACACATTTAACAGGGATGGGTCGATGGTCAGGGGAGCGACGGGGAAGGATAATGTGGCTTTTTCCTCTCTGAACTCTTGGAATCGTTTCCAAACGATGCTTGCATTGTAGTGATTGCAGACTGCAAATACTCTGAATTTATCACCTTGCTCGCTTGTTTGAACTCCCTTAAGGAGGGGAAGTGAGACAGTGTTCCTCTCTCTAAATCTCTCACAAACACTGTCAGCTTGCGCTCAAACGCCAACACCTCTTCCAGCATGTGTAGCGCTGTGCCTCCTCTCCCCTGAAGAGTTGTATTCAGCGCATTCAGGTTCGCCGTCATGTCCACCATGAAATACTGCCTTTCCAGCCACTCTTGCCGTTCCAGCTCAGGAAAGGTGAGTCCTTTGCTGCTCATGAAAGTCTTCACCTGTCCCAGACATACAGCAAAGCGTTTCAGCACTTCTCCTCTGGACAGCCACCGCACTCTGTTATGCATCAGATCAGAGTACGTGCCACCTCATCCAGTAATGAACGAAACCGAAGGTGATTTGAACCTTTTACAAATGAATCTGCCCATTCACCATTAAATGCTGTGTTTTCTTCAAATATTTTTCTTTTCTTAGATTTATCCATCCGTGGCCTACCTAGGGTTGAAAGTCTCGATAAATGTACGGCGTTTTGGCGGGCTGTCGGAGAGTGTGACGCATATTTTAAGCAACGAAAAACAATACAATCTATATATATTATTTTATTTTAATATTTAAAGATCACAATAATCATACAATTTACAGCTACAATTAAACAAACGAACAGACACAAATAAAATACTTTAAGATATTGTGCAGTTTTGGTGTTGCTGGGCTTTCCGTGCATGCCGGCTGTCAAATCTGCCTGCTGGCACGTCAAGTGTTGTGTTGAACATGTCACAATAAAAGTAGCTGTCAGTTGTCAATTGCACAGCAGACAGAAGCAGTGTATTAATTGTTGTACTCAGCTCCCTGCAATATACTTAAAATCGGATACTTGCAATTTATTTTCCCGAGCCATGCAGAGCCGCAGCATAAGGATGAAAGAGCCGCATGCGGCTCTGGAGCCGCAGGTTGCCGACCCCTGGTTTAGAAACAGTGGCGCTGAGGAAAAGACAGGAGGCAGAGTTGGAGGTAGGAGAGATGAAAATCTTGAGGTTCTCTTTGGGAGTAACAAGGATGGATAGGATCAAGAATGAGCACATCAGAGGGACAGCACATGTAAGATGTTTTGGAGACAAAGTCAGAGAGGCTAGATTGAGCTGGTTTGGACATGTACAGAGTAGGGATAGTGAGTATATTGGTAGTAGGATGCTGAGGTTTGAACTACCAGGCAGAAGGCCTAGAGGAAGACCAAAGAGTCAATTCATGGATGTGGTGATGGAGGACATGAAGGCAGTTGGTGTAAGAGAAAAAGATGCAGAGGATAGGGTGAGATGGAGGCAGATGATTCGCTGTGGCGGCCCCTGAAGGGAAAAGAAGATATCCACCACTTTGACAAGGACCATCTAGTTATATTGGGATTGGGGTTAGTGTGTGCGTAGATGATTGGTCAGGCCAATCAGAGCCCTAACAGTTTTCTGTTCGTGTGGACAGGAAATGGAAGCGGCCGTTGGGGACCTGTTGACACTGTCCTTCCTTGCCTGTCTGCATTATTCAGCTGCTGAGTTCATGTTTGCCTTGCCTCTGTACCTTTGCAAACAGCTGCTCATCATCCAACGCTGTCCAAGGCTGTCCGCTCCCACAAGGTGGGGATTATGTCAAAGTCTTTCAAAGACACTTTGGCCTCCGTGCGAGGGTTTTCCATGATAAAGTTCACCAAACAGTAGCTTCTTTGTCAGACAATGGTCTGGCATGAGAACCACATGACCTGCCTTTCAAAGCTCTGACTACATAAGAATGATAAAGATGTAAGGTAAGCCAGCTTGACTCAGCACCTGTGACCAGAATCCTGTCTTGCCATTTGCTGAAGAGTTTCCTGAGGCATTTGGTGTAGAAGCCATAGAGCAGTGTGGTAAGGACTACGGCTCTGGACAGCTTGATCTTAATCTCTGTGGTGATGCCTCTCCTATTGCACAAGTTCTTGTGGCGTCTGCCAAAAGCATTGCTGGCTTTAGCTAGCCTGTTATTAACCTTGTTGTCACTCACACATACACACGTGTGTATGTGTATGTCTGTACTGATGTTCGTCGTCAACTCGATATCGAGTATGACCATAGCAACACAAACAACACCGTGTCTAAGAGGCGGGGTGATGTGTCCGCAGGTGGCTTGTAAGGCCAATACGGGCGTGAAAACTCTTCCCACAAGTTGGCCACCAGTGAGAGGGGGTCATGTTGGTAGATTGGTCAGCTCGAGCCTTGCGTGTTTGACGTTTATCTTTGGCTGCGTTCGAACGTTTATTCTCTGAGTGGATGGCACCTTTGTGAATCAGGTTGCGCCAAGCCGGTCTGTCAAGTGCTGCGGTTTCCCACGTTGCAACGTCGATGTTGAAGTCCTTCAGGTATGCTTTGATGGAGTCTTTATAGCGTTTGCACTGGCCTCCTACTTTCCTGCTACTACGACTGAGTTCACCGTACAGTAACTGCTTGGGTAAAAAATGCATTAAATAAATCTCATTTCTTTTTATTCTTAATCTGACTATTTAACGAGCTCCCTGCATGTAATGGGGACTGTGATTGGCTGACTCTGCTGACGTAATGCATTTCGGCTAATAGTCACGCATTTTGGCCAGTCAATGCTTCCGTGGTACCCATATCTCTAATTACCTACTTGTCAGCAGAAAGATGACGGTTGTGGAGAGAAAGGACGCTGCGCAAATAAAAGAAATTGACAAATTTGTCCAAAGTAAGTTCCACTTGGACTGGATGGAAAAAAAGAATACCATACTACTATTGGAAAAAAGATTGTGACGACATTATTCAGCGACTTCATTCACACGATTGATCGGCCTGGAAAAGTATTGTGCACGTGGTGTCACGATGAAATAGAATATGGATCGCATGGATTCAAAGCATTAGAATGCCACGCAAAATGCCGGAAGCATGTTAAACAACCACATGCAAGAAAAACAAATGCGTTGCTTGATGGGACTTTTGGATGTGAACCGAAAGTAACTGCACCTTCCGGAATTCATCCATTGTTAACGGCCAACAATACAAAGATCGAAAGAAAGAATCCGCCACGACAGCCGATCCCTGTTGCAGATAGAGTAGTTAACAATCAGGTAGGTAGTGTGGAAATAATTTAAAATTTGACTTGTGCATGTTTATTGATTTTCATTAACAAATGAATGCTGATAATCAGGGGTTGAGAAATACTATTGCCCGAAGCTCGTGTCAAGTACAGTGTTTCCCTGAAAATAAGACCTAACCATAAAATATGAACGAGCATGATTTTACAAGATGATTTTAATATAGGCCCTCCCCATAAAATAAGCCCAAGTTGAGAGCGTGACGGCACAGGGTCACGTGACTTATGTTTACATGCCATATTGGGCAGCATGATCCGGACGGATACGCACCGTGTACCCACTTGTTTTAGTGGCCGAGTTGCGTGTACTGACTTAATTTGGTCTACTTTATAGTTGATAAACGTAAATTTCCGCAACTGTGGAAATAAAAAGCGGAGATGAAGTGATATACTTTCAAAGCCAAACAAAGCCGCGCGCTCCGTGCACCTGCTGCTGTGCGCCTCGGTCGCTTCGCTGCCATTGTGTACCCACTTATTTTTTGACCACTACAGCACTGATAGTTTTCTTATTAATAAATAACTTAATTATGACAAGGTTGTTTAAAACCAATTCAGAGTCGTCTTATCACGGTGGCGACGAGCGCATTAAGCATACAAGTATGCGCTATCCAAGCATCCATAATAATAATAATTATAATTATCATCATTATCATCATCTTCCGCTTAGTCCAGGGTCGGGTCGCGGGGGCAGAAACCTCAGCAAGGAAGTCCAGACATCCCTCTCCTGAGCCACTTCCTCCAACTCTCCCGGGGGGACACCGAGCCGGTCCCAGACAAGCCGAGAGACATAGTCCCTCCAGCGTGTTCTAGGTCGACCATGGGGTCTCTTTCCGGTTGGACATGCCCGAAACACCACACCGGGGGGCATTCTGACCAGATGCCCGAGCCACCTCAACTGGCCCCTCTCAATGCGGAGGAGCAGCGGATCTACTCCGAGCTCTCCCCGGATGGTGGAGCTTCTCACCTTATCTCTAAGGGAGAGCCCCGCCACGCGGCGAAGGAAGCTCATTTCAGCCGCTTGTATCCGTGATCTTGTTCTTTTGGTCACTACCCAAAGCTCATGACCATAGGTGAGGGTTGGAACATAGATTGACTGGTAAATTGAGAGCTTCGCCTTGCGGCTCAGCTCCTTCTTCACCACGACGGACCAGTACAGGCACCGCTAAACAGCAGAGACTGCAGCGATCCATCTGTCGATCTCTCGCTCCATCCTTCCCTCACTCGTAAACAAGACCCCAAGATACTTAAACTCCTCCACTTGGGGCAGCACCTCATTCCCGACCTGGAGGGTGCATTCCACCATTGTCCGACTGAGAACCATGGCCTCAGACTTGGAGGGACTGATCTTCATCCCGACTGCTTCGCACTCAGCTGCGAATCGCTCCAATGAGAGCTGGAGGTCCCGACTTGATGAAGCCAAAAGGATAAGATCATCCGCAAAAAGCAGAGACGAGATCCGATGGCCACCAAACCAGAAACCCTCATCGCCTCGACTGCGCCTAGAAATTGTCCATAAAAATTGTGAACAGAATCGGTGACAAAGGACAGCCTTGGCGGACTCCAACTCCCACTGGAAACGAATTCGACCTGTTGTTACCAATACCGACCAAACTCTAGCTCCGGTGATACAGCGACCGAATAGCTTGTAGCAACGGGTCTGGAACGCCGTACTCTCGGAGCACGCCCCACAAGATCGTTCGAGGGACACGGTCGAAAGCCTTCTCCAAATCCACAAAGCACATGTGGACAGATTGTTCAAACTCCCATGCCCCCTGCAGAATCCTGTGGAGTGTATAGAGTTGGTCAAGTGCTGCGGCCAGGACGAAAACCACATTGTTCCTCCTGAATCCGAGGTTCGACTATCGGTCGGATCCTCCTCTCTCGTACCCCTGCATAGACTTTCCCAGGTAGGCTGAGGAGTGTAATTCCCCGATAATTGGAACACACCCTCCGGTCCCCCTTCTTAAAAATTGGGACCAGCACCCCAGTTTGCCAATCCAGAGGTACAGACCCTGATGACCACGTGATGTTGCAGAGACGTGTCAACCAAGACAGTCCTACAACATCCAGAGCCCTGAGATATTCCGGCCGGATCTCGTCCAACCCCGGATCTCGACCACCGAGGAGCTTTATGACAACCTCAGTGACCTCCACTCCAGTGATGGCCGGACCCCCACCCGAACCCCCAGGGTCTTCCTCTTCCATGGAGGAATTGGTGGTATTGGTATTGGTTGGTGGGATTGAGGAGGTCCTCAAAGTATTCTCTCCATCTCTCGATGACATCCCCAGTCAAGGTAAGCAGCTCCCCATCTCCACTGTAAACTGTGTTTGTGAAGAACTGCTTCCCCCTCCTAAGGCGTTGGATGGTGGTCCAGAACCTTTTTGAGGCCAACCGATAATCACTCTCTCGGCCCTCATCGAACTCGACCAACGCCCGAGATTTTGCATCTGCGACAGCCTCAGCTGCAGCACATTTGGCCTGCCGGTACCCGTTTGCTACCTCGGGAGTCCCACAGGCTAATAAAACCCGATAGGCCTCCTTCTTCAGCTTGACGGCCCCCTTCACCACAGGTGTCCACCACCGGATTGGGGGATTACCGCTACGACAAGCACCGACGACCTTACGGTCATGGTTATGGGCTGCTGTCTCAGCAATGGAGGCACGAAACATAACCCATTCGGATTCTATGTCCCCCGCCTCCTCCAGGACGTGGTTGTAGCTCTGCCGGAGGTGGGAGTTAAAGGCCTCTCGGACAGGGGACTCCGCCAAACGTTCCCAGTAGACCCTGATTACACTCTTGGGCCTGCCAAGTCTGGAAGGCAACCTCCCCCACCACCGAAGCCATCTCACCACCAGGTAGTGATCGGTAGACGGCTCAGCTCCTCTCTTCACCCGAGTATCCAGAACATATGGTCGCAACTCCGATGACACGACTACAAAGTCAATCATCGAATTGTGACCTAGAGTGTCCTGGTGCCAAGTCCTGGGCACACTTATGTTCGAACATGGTGTCGACGAGCACAGAAGTCCAACAATGAAACACCATTCGGATTCAGACTGGAGAGGCCGTACCTATCGATCACACCCTTCCAGGTCACACTATCGTTGCCCATATGGGCGTTGAAGTCTCCCAAGACAACGGGCGAGTCTCCCGAGGGAGCGTTCTCCAAACCCCCCCCCCCCCCCCCCCCCCCAAAGACTCTAAAAAGGGTGGGTACTCTGAACTGTCATTTGGTGCATAAGCACAAATAACAGTCAGGACCCATCCCCCTGCCCGAAGACGGAGGGAAGCTACCCTTTCATCAACCGGGGAGGACCCCAACATTTGGGCACCGAGACAGGGGGGCAACAAGAATACCCACACCGGCTCGCCGCCTCTCCCCATGAGCAACTCCAGAATAGAAGAAGGTCCAGCCTCTCTCGAGATGGATGGTTCCAGAGCCCAAGCTATGCGTTGAGGTGAGTCCGACTATATCTAGTCGGTATCTCTCCACCTCACGCACCAAATCAGGCTCCTATCCTGCCAGAGAGGTGACATTCCATGTCCCGAGGGTCAGAGTAGGTAGCCGAGGATCGGTCCGACAGAACACTCACATTGCACCCGACCCCTAAAACTCCTCCCACGGAGGGCGGACCCATGTCTCCTTTTCGGGCTAGGCCTGGCCAGGCTCCATGGGCAGAAGCCCGACCACCAGGCGCTCGCCTTTGAGCCCCGCCCCCGGGTCTGGCTCCAGGAGGGAACCCCGGTGACCCGCGTCCGGGCAAGGGAGATCGTTTTCTCTGAGATGGCATAGGGGTCTTCTGAATCGCACTTTGTCAAGACCTTCATCCAGGACCTGTTTGCCTTGGGTGACCCTACCAGGGGCATTGTGCCCCGGACAACATAGCTCCTAGGATCATTAGGTCACGCAAACCCCTCCACCACGATAAGTTGGCGATTCAGGGATTTTAGTTGTATTCGGTGTGTGTGTATATATGTATGTGTATATATATATATATATATATATATATATATATATATATATAGTCCTCAAAAAATTAGCATATTGTGATAAAGTTCCTTATTTTCTGTAATGTACTGATATAAATTAAAACTTTCATATATTTAGATTCATTGCACACCAACTGAAATATTTCAAGTCTTTTATTGTTTTAATACTGATGATTTTTGCATACAGCTCATGAAAACCCAAAATTCCTAGCTTAACATTAGCATACCATGAAAAGGTACTCTTAATGAGCTATTAACCTAATCATCTGAATCAACTAATTAACTCTAAACACCTGCAAAAGATTCCTGAGGCTTTTAAAAACTCCCAGCCTGGTTCATTACTCAAAACCGCAATCATGGTAAGACTGCCGACCTGACTGCTGTCCAGAAGGCCATCATTGACACCCTCAAGCAAGAGGGTAAGACAGAGAAAGAAATCTCTGAGTGAAAAGGCTGTTGCCAGAGTGCTGTATCAAGGCACCTCAATGGGACGTCTGTGGGAAGGAAAAAGGGTGACAGAAAACGCTGTTCAACCAGAAGAGGTGATCGGACCCTGAGGAAGATTGTGGAGAAGGGCCGATTCCAGACCTTGGTGGACCTGTGGAAGCAGTGAACTGGGCTACAGGTGCCTCATTCCCCAGGTCAAGCCACTTTTGAACCAGAAACTGCGGCAGAAGCGCCTGACCTGGGCTACAGAAAAGCAGCACTGGACTGTTGCTCAGTGGTCCAAAGTACTTTTTTCAGATGAATTAAAATTTTGCATGTCATTCGGAAATCAAGGTGCCAGAGTCTGGAGGAAGACTGGGGAGAAGGAAATGCCAAAATGCCTGAAGTCCAGTGTCGAGTACCCACAGTCAGTGATGGTCTGGGGTGCCATGTCAGCTGCTGGTGTTGGTCCACTGTGTTTTATCAAGGGCAGAGTCAATGCAGCTAGTTATCAGGAGATTTTGGAGCACTTCATGCTTCCATCTGCTGAAAAGCTTTATGGAGATGTAGGTTTCATTTTTCAGCACGACCTGGCACCTGCTCACAGTGCCAAAACCACTGCTAAATGGTTTACTGACCATGGTATTACTGTGCTCAGTGGGTTCACCCGCCTTGTCCCCTCTCCATGGCTCTGCCCCCAGACCCCCGGCAATTTTCAGGCCTTTTGGGCTTGGTCAAATCACATGCCTGATATATTTTGTGTGTGTGTGTGTATATATATATATATATATATATATATATATATATATATATATATATATATATATAGAGGATTTTCTGAGTAGATCCTTCCGTAGGAGAGTGCTCAATACTTTTTGGTAGAGCAAATAAATGTGATAAATGGAGTTTCAATAGAAAGTCTTTGTCCTGTCCTTTTATTTTTGTATATATATATATATATATATATATATATTATATATACACACGCACACACACACAGTGTGGCCAATAAGTATTGGGCAATGTAAAACTGGGCAAGTTCACCCATTTTAAAAGATAAGAGAGGTTTGTAATTTTCATCATAGGTTCACATCAAGCTTGAAAGACAGAATGTAAAAAAACATCTAGGAAATCACATTGTATGATTTTTAAACAATTTATTTGTGAAAATGGGAGGCTAATAAGTATTGGGCAGCTAGACAACATACATTATTTCGGCCCCCACTCGTTAACACTGTGAATGACACCTGTTTGAACTGATTAGGTGCATAAGAGACACCTTCAAACAATGCATAAAAGACACCTTCAAACTGTCAGACTGCAGTCTTCACCATAACCAAGACCAGAGAGCTTTCCAAAGACACTAGAGATAAAATTGTACAACTGCACAAAGCTGGGATGAGTCAAACTGCAATTGGTAAACAACTTTGTGAGAAAAGATCAACAGTTGGAAATATTATTTGAAAATGGAAGAAGTATAACTTCACTGACAACCTCCTTAGGAGTGGCGCTCCATACAAGATCTCACCTCGTGGGGTTCAAAGGATCCTGCGAACAGTGAGTAATCAGCCCAGAACTACATGGCAGGAACTGGTCAATGATTTGAAGACGGCAGGATCCACTGTCACAAAGATGACAATAACTAACACACTACGTCGTCATGAGATGAAATCCTGCATTGCCTGAAAGGTTCCCCTGCTAAACAAAAAACATGTAAAGGCCCGTCTGAAATATGCTAAAGACAGGAGGACTGGGAGAATGTGATGTGGTCAGATGAGACCAAAAGTGAACTTTTTGGTTTAAACAGCACTCGCCATGTTTGGAGGAAGAAGAATGCGGAGTTGCATCCCAAGAACACCTGTGAAGCATGGGGGTGGACACATCATGCTTTGGGGATGCTTTTCTGCAAAAGGGACAGGAAGACTGCACCGTATCAATGGCAACCTGAATGGGGCCATGTATTGTGACATTTTGGGTAAAAACCTCCTTCCCTCGGTCAGAGCATTAAAGATGAAACATGGCTGGCTCTTTCAGCATGATAATGATCCAAAGCACACAGCCAAGAAAACCAAGGAGTGGCTCCGTAAAAAGCATATCGAGGTTCTGGAGTGGCCGAGCCAGTCTCCAGACCTCAACCCAATTAAAACCTGTGGAGGGAGTTAAAAACGTCGAGTTGCCAAGCGACAGCCCTCAAACATCACAGCTCCAGAGAAGATCTGTGCAGATGAGTGGGCCAAAATACCAACGAAAGTGTGTGTAGACCTGGTCAAGAACTCCAGGAACCGTTTGACCTGTCATTGCCAACCAAGGCTACATTACAAAGTATTAAAAGTAACTTTTGCTGGCTGCCCAATACTTATTGGCCTCCCATTTTCACAAATAAATTTTTTAAAAACCATAAAATGTGATTTCCTGGATTTTTTTTTTTTTACATTCTGTCTCTCAAGCTTGATGTGTACTTATGATGAAATTTCCAAACCTCTCTTATCTTTTTAAAAGGTGAACTTGCACATTTTTATGTTGCCCAATACTTATTGACCCCACTGTGTATGTATATATAATATGTATGTGTGTGTATAGCAGTGCTTCGCAATTTTTTTTTTCCGTCTTCCCCCCAGGAAGAGGAAAACATTTCATGCCCCCCCAATATAAATAGTGTTATTTTAAGTCTTTAAACAAAAACATTTAAAGTGCATCAATTTGCCTGAAATTAAAAAAAAAAAGTATCCTTATTTAAACTGTAAACATTTTTGACCAACAATTTGAACCATTCTATCCTGAAAAAAAATGTAATAAATAATAATAGATTCAAATTGATTATGAATATTAACTCAGGAGCACATAGGTGAAACACTTTAACCTACAAAACAAAACGAATAAAACAATTTGTAATTTTTTTATTACGGTATGTGTTTTTTTTTTTGTCAAAATATTTAGTCCAGATTAATGGCTACAATGAGCATGTTCTGCAGTGCACAGCTTTTCGAAGCAGGGTTGAAAGCATGATACTGAACTTTCAGCTCCTGCTCCATACTGAACTGGGACCTGCACTTATTTTAATAGCAGTGACATCATCCAGCATGACAGAGACTGTGTGTACTGCAGGTAGGATCAGTTCCTCTGTTCTGCTGTGGGTTTTTCTGCACTGAGCAGGTTGGTACTCCACCTTATCTGATGCTAACAGAGCTTGCTGGTTTGGTGGAGTAGCATTCACAAAGCGGGATTGTTGTTGATAATACTCGGCACGTTTTTGCTGAAAAAACTCACGCGGCTCATCACGTGATCGGGGTGTTATGTCTTTGTGATGCCTGAATTTATCTGGCTTCTTGCTGTCCGTTGCCAGTGTTTTCAGACACAGTAAACACAGCATTCTTTCCTCGTTTCTCACCGCAGCACAGTGAAGCCGAGTGCTACATCCGCTTCATCATACCTCCTCGACTTAGCTTTCGGGAGACTTTCATTTCTCTCACCGTCTTCGTCTCTCTCCACCTCTCTTTCCGTCTCTGTTAAAAATTTGTATGGTGGATTTTTTAACTTCACTTCTTATTTTACCTCTGTGCACACTCTGACAGTGAGGAAGCCACTGCCATCTACCGTAGTGGAAGTACAATCAATACTTTACTCTAATACGGCATAAAAAGCATGTTCCCCGGGGGTGGGGTACTATTTGAGAACCACCCGTGTGTTGACATGCATATTGTGTATATGTGTTCCAAATAATATCAGTCAGACATGACTAAACTGTTCAACCACTGTTTTTGGTAGAAATCAAATTTCTAAATGGAAAATAATTAACTATCAGATGTAGTAGAGTAATAGAAATTCGGCAGATCCAATGGTCATGACCTGCATGCTGCTGTTTCTGTGTAATTGGATTATTAATTGAAAGAAGTGTGTTCAAAATAATAACAGTGTGGAGTTTAATTTATGGGCTCATTATTCCTTGAAAAACAAGTGCCAATTAGTGCCCTTATTTAAGGAAGGTAGGTAGTAAATGTTGTACATGCTGGTTATGGTGTGTTCTCTGAAATTCTGAGGAAGATGGGTCATTCTAGAAATTGTTCAGAAAAACACCATAACTTGACTATGCTTGTTGATTGGAGAGGGGAAAACCTATTAAGAAGTGCAGAAAAGGAGAAGATACTCAGCTCAAATGCCACAAATACTTTAAAATGGCAACCAGAACGATGTGGAAGAAAGTGAAAAACTACTATTCGAATGGATCGAAGAGCCAAAATGGCAAGAACTCAACCAACAGTCAGCTTCAGGAAGATCAAAGCAGGTCTAAAGTTACCTGTGAGTAGTCTTAACAATTAGAAGATGCCCATGTGAAATCAAACTGTCTGCAAGAAAACCCCCTGCAAGTTTCCACTGTTGAAAAAATACGTGCGGAAGAGGTCACAATTTATCAAAGAATATATTGGCTGGCCTTAAAGCGAAATGGTGCAACATTTTGTGGACTGATGAAAGTAAGATTTCTTTTGGGGGTTTTTTTTGTTTGTTTTTGGTCTAGAGGTCCCACTATGCTGAAGTGGAAATGCCCTTGAAATGGGTGTTCCAACAGGACAACCCCAAACACCAGTAAATGGGCAATATCTCAGCTCTGTACCGACAAGTTTGTGGTTATGCAGTGCCTGGCCCAATCGTGGATCTTAATCCAATAGAAGACTTGTGGGAAGACATTAAAAATACAGCTTCTGTGGCAAAACCAAGGAACAGTGAAGAACTATGGGATGTAGTCCAGTCATTCTTGGCTCGAATATCTGTTTACAGGTGCCAAGAATTGGTTGACTTCATGCAACACGTACAACAGGCGTTCATTTTTTAAGTTTCAGTCTCTTTTTGTATGACCTATACATGAGAGCCATTTAAACGTTTAGCATTTCTATGGGACATTACATTTTCTGTGTTTGTTTGTGTGTGTGTGTGTGTGTGTATGTGTAGATGAATCTTCTTCTCAAGGAATACTTGGTCTCAGGTGACCTGTTGGAGGCTGATCATTGTCTGCGTGACCTTGAGGTTCCACACTTCTACCATGAACTCGTGTATGAGGTAGGTGTGTCAAGGGATGAGAGTTTTCCGATTTTGGTGTCATTGTTTTTTCGTTTTTTTTTCAGTCAAAATGGATCTTTTTTTATATTGTTAAAAATCTGTTTAGAAAATTTTAGGATGGTAGGGTCTGATATTATTTCTGGGCTGCCGGACTGACTCACCACCAGCTGACTCAGGACTTGCGTAATGTTTTTAATTCATAGATTTGTAGGCATCCATTTTGAATATCGGAAGATATTAGTTTGCTGTTAGTTTGTATTTGGTGTACAGTAGGCCCTTGACTATTCGCGGTTTTGCAGTCGCGGTTTGAGTATTCACGGATTGCCGAGCAGCTCGCACATGATTCAAATTCAGCCAATGGCTGTCCATCCTGCTGATTGGTTGAGGTGATGTAATGCCCCCCCCCATTCGCGCACAAGTTGGCAATGAGCCTTTTTTAGTGTTTTAATTGCCAGTTAAGTTCTATGTCACTCAAACGCCTGCTTAAGCACCAGAAAAAAGTAATGAGGTTGGATGTCTCTTCTGAAGAAATAAGACTTTCTCCGGAAGAAACGACAGTTTCCTCTGAAGTCATGTCATTGCTGAAGTAATCGTTTGAACTGTTGTTTGAACTTTTATGTCCTTTTTGTTATGGTCTGTGTTTTGGGGGACTTTGATTTTGGAGCTGTGCCTCTCACTAACTGTTTACTTCCTGAGGGGCGTGGCTGAGCTGCTCGGAGCACACACACCCGAGTTCACTATTCTCATTTACTCCCAATAAACAAAAGCATGCTCACCTCTTTGCCAGAGGATTAACTCACATCAACATCACAGCTTCTTTGGTTTGTAACGCCTCTTACTCTATCACTCTAAAATTCTGTTTTGTACTCGGTTCCGGCTGGGGGTGTGTGGATGAGCTGCTCGGACTTAATGCAGTTAATACCTGAATTCAGTTGTGTCATGCCTAATGCAATACAGTACGTTCCTCTAGTGGGCATTTTTGAAAAGTACAGTGCTGTATGAAATGTTTGAAAACACTGAAATGTTTTATCCGTATGCTGTATAATGTTTATATTTTAGCATCAGTAAATATAACAGTAAAAATTGAAAACATTTTCTTAATTGTTACAATATTTTACTACATTAATACTGTATTAATGAATAAGACTGTCTATAGAATGTGTTTAAGAAGCATATTTTAGTGCATGTAAAAGATACATAGTATTACTTACAGCTGCTCATTCGCGCATGTGACATCATACATGGGGTTTTTACTTCCGGGTACAGAACTCACGGATTATCTTGATTTCTGGGAAGGTACGTGAGAGAGATGCGGATCCGAAAAACAAGTTTCGATGGGACTGGTTGGATAGAATGGTGATGGTGTCACCAGTGGGAAGCAGTAAGCAGGAACCATTATCTGTACTTGTGTCTGATTTCGGGAAAAAGCTCGATGTCACTGGCAAAACTGTCTGTACAGTGTGTGATGTCATTCTTTACGGATCGAGAGAATGGAAGGCTTTACAGAGTCACGCAACCTCAGTGAAACACCGAAAACAGACATTTCCATTAAAAAGCAACTATTCGATTTCAAGTGCTTTTCAACAGCCTGGGCAAACTCACCCTTCTGGCGCCAGTGGTACAACTCCAAGCACCGGCACGACTATTGGCGGTCAGATCAGCATCTCCTGGATGTGTACCCAGCACTAACGAAGACGGTCCATGCTTTGCTGTCCTGCTTCCATGGTCCACAGGTCGAAGGCTCCTTTCAACATCATGGGTGATATCTTCGACCAAAAGTCCTGCCGCATGGAGATCCACACACTAAGTGCAGTGTAGACTGTGAGCTACCACATGAGAGCAAGTCAGAAGACACCACTGAAGTATTTCAAGAGGTAAAGTATCACCATTCTCCAGGTGATCTTTTGCTGATGGGAAACATTGAGGTCTTATTCTAAGTACAAAGCTGAACTTCAGGCAAAGAGAACTGAAGCAAGCTACAAAGACATCAATGGCTCTGCCAAGCACAAGTATGCAGAGTAAGAGAAAGGCCAAGGAGGAGTTTGACAGGGAGCAAAAGAAAGCAAGGATGGAGCATGTGAAAAATCAAGAGGAGTTGGATAAAACGAGGGAGAGGACCAACAAGCTTTTAGCTCTTGCTAAAAAGCTCAAAATGAAGAAGAAATAAACTTTATGCACCATGAAATGCCAAGCGTAACTTGCGACAAGCGCCTACATTCGGTGAAGCGCGTCACATTTAATATAGCAGTGAATGTGTTGCCTTAGTTTGGATCTAGAGCAGCAAATTTGAAGTATCATGTTGGTGCTCACCTGGAATGTATATTCAAAATATTTCACCAAAGGTCTATGTCAAGGTTTCCTTTACATAGGTGGACTTGATCTTTTATCAAATGAAAGTTTAAGTAATGTATGTACTTGAGAGTTCTACTTTTGTAAAAGTGTCAATTTTGCAAATGGGTGGTATTTCAACAAAATTTATAAAAATTTTGGTGATAAAATTAATGGTTTTTTAGGGTAAAAAATATCTAAAATCCATGAACCCCAGGGGCTTTGACCACTGGACCCCGACCGGGGTTTTGCCCTTGGGCCCAGCTGAGGGCCTGTGGCCTTCAGACCCCAGCTAATTTTTCAGATTTTTTTTCATCACAACCCACTCATCGTGTGTGTGTGTGTCTGTGTGTGCGCGCATGCGTTTGGACAAGGCAGGCACCAGAAAAAACAAATTTACAGTTGCATCAGGACCTTCCCACATATGTTTTGAATTTAAATCTGGAGTAAAAGAATAAAGAAATGGTATACATTATTGCTTACCAAAAATAGCTGAAGGCCAACAAACCCCAAGACTATGCTAGCTGTCCGTATGCTCATGAATTCAAGGCCTGAAAATTACGAGGCCACCCAATAGAAAAAAATGACTCTTATTTGATCCTAGGTTATTATGCAACTTGGCTGCCTTCTCAAAATTAAGCATGTTGGCTCCTGGACCAAGTGCACAAAGCTTTATCTAACTCTCCTGACTTTACTCCTTTTAGCGACTTCCTTTTTCCAGTGTTTTGTTTTGGCCAGCTGCTGCTAGAGCACAACCATGCGAAGTTTAAATTGGCAATCTTTTACGATTTTTCTGGTTGCGCATTCTTTTCTGGACAAAATGTGCCACGATACCAAGTAGGGTCCCTATTGTTCAGGACCCTTAAATAAGGCTTGCCAATGTACAGTCGGCCCCCTACTTACGAAAACCCCTGGGTATGAAAACAACCTCCTCTTATGAAAAGCGCCATTCAAAATTCATACGCACCAATCAAAATTTCACACAATGCGCGAGTTGCTCGTTCATTCACTGTCTCCCAACATCCCGGCCCGCTGGCCTCTTATTAGCTAGGAGGGATGACGCAGCTGAACCTTACCCAAACTTCCTGTTTGTCACACACGTGAAGGAGAGTTGACTGTTGGCTTGTTTTGAGATTGATCATGTAGAGTATTTCGTTGTCGCCGAAACCCCTCTACAATCGGGATGATATTGAACCAGAAGGAGACCTTAAAGCGGAAATACAGTCACGGAGGTGAATATTTTGGCACTATAATAAAACAAAGTGCTCCTTTGGAGAAGACCACTGATCTCGCAAGGAATCAAGTCAATATTGAATGAGGACTTCTGATCTTTCAAACAGGTACAGTAATTCCGCTTTAAATAAAACATCCTGTGTGTGTGTGTGTGTGTGTGTGTGTGTCTGAGAGAGAGAGAGAGAGAGAGAGAGAGAGAGAGAGAGAGAGACTTAACTCTTTAGTTTTTAGTTTAGTTTTTTAAGTTGTTTATTCAGTAAATGTTTAGTAAATGTGGCACATGTGAGCTCATCTGGAATTCAGATCCCTCAAGGAATCAAGTTAAAGTTCAGTTTGGACCTCAGATCTGTCAAGCATGGAATGCCCATTGAATTCCATATATTGTGGGCGTGGCCCGCAGTGCCACAATAAACATTTAATGTGTACTGTATTGTGAGTGTTTGAGAGAGAGAGGGGGGGGTGTATGTGTTAATAAAAAATGTTTAATAATGGTTTAATTAATAAAATTGTTTAATATGTTAATAAAAATGTTTAAATGGTTCCATAAATAATTTTCTTTTACTTTTAACATATTTCATACAAAATTAGTGTACTTTTATCATTTTTAATGGGTCTATGGGGTAGTCCTTGGAGCCTTGGAACGAATCAGGCGTTTAATATGCACCCCCTACTTACGAAACTCCCACGTTACGAAAAAGGCTCTGGAACGGATTAATTTCGTAAGTAGAAGGCATAATAATTGGAACTTCTGTTTGTGTATGTGTGTGTGTGTGTGTGTGTATGTATATATATATATATATATATATATATATATATATATATATATATATATACATATACACACACGAGAGAGAAAGATAATTTTCTGAGTAGATCTTTCCGTAAGAGAGTGCTCAATACGGCTTTTTCCCTTTTATTCGGGAGTCGCCACAGCGAATCATCTGATTCGCACGTTTGATTTGGCAGAGGTTTTTACGTCAGATGCCCTTCCTGTCACAACCCTTTTAGCAAGGGACAGAAACACGCTGACGACTTTGCAGCCTACTCTTTATGAAAGTCAGCAATGGTTCTTTTACATGAACCTCTCACCATAAACTGTGAGAGACATGGCCCGCCTTTGATAACCCACTTTTTCGTAGAGCAAATAAGTAAAAATAAAAGGAAGAAATTCTTCTGTAATCACCTGAAGAGAGAGGATGGTTTCACCACCCCTCGAAACAGATCTGTAGTGAAGTCTTTGTCCTGTTCTTTTAATTATATATATAAAAAATAAAACATACAGATGCTCCCCGGCTTACGTTCATCCGTTTTACGTTTTTTCGGTTTTACGTTTTTTGGGGGGAGAAAGTCAAATTTTGAGTTGAGACGTACCTACATGGTACACTTGGTAATGACACTGCATTCATTGTTTACAAACTATGGACTGTGTGTGTGTGTGTGTGTGTGTGTGTGTGTGTGTGTGTGTGTGTGTATATATATATATATATATATGTTATATAGCGTGTTACCCCTGTGTTAAGACGTCGTCTCTGTGATCTTTGTGTTTACACTGTTTTGTGGACTTTTGTAACCCTAAGCAAATATGGTTGGTCAGAAGTGTAAGCCGACTAGCATGAGTGCAAGTCTCATAGACAGAGATGAATTAACTATCTGCTCAGATCGGCACGATCTTTATATTTATTATCTTTTAGCAGAATCCCGAGTGTATACTGATTTTATATTAATATTCATTAAGATTTGTACTTGTTCTTTGTATGCATCTCTTGAATAAAGTTTTCTTACTTACTAACACAGAAGAAAGAACTCTCCGCTTTGCTGGGAGACTGCAACAGTGCAGGCTGTGTTATAAATGATTTCAACGGCACCCTTGTGCACTTGAAAGACCAGAAGTCTGTATTACCCACAGCAAGCACTACTTTTGCAAGTACACTACTTTTGGTATTGAGCGCTTCACATATTATAAGTGTTGATTGACTGTTTTAAGCTTCATGTAAAGTAACTTGGTATAAATAAGTGACTTATTTATTTAACCGGGGATTTAGCTCAGTTGGTAGAGCGTCCGCTTTATCCTCCGGTAGGTCGGAGTTCGAATCCGGCCGCGTCATACCATAAGATGTTAAAATTTGGCAGTTGTTGCTTCCTGCTTGGCGCTCAGCATCAAAAAAGGATAGAACAACGCAATAACTGGCGCTGCACAGTGGCGACAGGTGCCTAGCGCACAAAGCAAATTTCAATGTATGTAATGTACTTTGACAATAAAGAGTTGTTTGTTTGTTTGTATTTGAAATTAATGTTATTATTTGATATTATTTTACAGCGTTATGTTTATAATAATTGATTTAGGGGTGTTTTATGAGATACAGTAATGGTATTTATGGATGTGTTGTACAGTGTGAGCGTCATACGTCACTGTAACAACTTACGTTCACTTTGAACTTGCGTTCGGCCATCCGGAACCAATCACAAAACTAAGTCGGGGAGCATCTGTGTGTGTGTATATATATATATATATATATATATATATATATATATATATATATATATATATATACTGTGATACCTCAGCTCACGAACATAATTGGTTCCCAGAAAGTGTGTGTAAGGCGAAAAGTTCATTTATTTTCCATAAGAAACCATTAAAATGAGAATAATCCGTTCCCAGGTCCCCATAAAACATAATTTTCTACTAAATAAGCCTTAAAACTACACAAAATTATACCTTATTTTATGTATAATAAATGTGCGATTGTAATTAAAGAAATAAACTGTACTGTATAATAAAGTCGTTTTATTTACCTTTGTGATGGTGCTTGATGCAATGGAGTGGGAGGGGAGTGGGAGGAGAGTGGGAGGAGAGTAGGAGGAGGGAGTTACTGTTTGGAAGGAGAGTCACCTTCCATAAGGACTGTAGGTAACTCAACCTCCGATGTGGCTTCTCTTCTTTGCTTCTTAGAAGGAGACTCTTGATCCTTTTTGCTGACTAAAAACCTCTTAATTGACACCTGTTGCTTTCTGATTTGTATGGGGTCTTTTTCGGTCCCATAATAGCAAAAGTACACTCAATATGGTCCAAAATGTCTATCAAACACAAACCACGTCCGCACTCAAAGAAAGGGGGTGACGAAATGGGACGCCGTGAGCGTGAGTCAGTTTCTCGTGACCGCGTGGTTTGGTTCGTCCGCCGAAAACTAGTTCATCAGCAGAGACTATATGCTCGCGAATTTAATGTTCTTGATAATTTTGTTTATCTGCCATATTAGATGGCATGATCCGGACGGCGCTTGCTCATTCAACATTGCTAAACATTTTAAAATAAGTAATAGTGGTTCGACATTACCCAACTGGATGTTGTTTGTCGGTTACTAACTTCCCCGGAGTGATACAAAATAACTAGTGAGTATGGTTATATTGTGTTGTGCTGTTGGCTGTGCAAATAGACAGAGGAGTAAGCCTGCACTGTCATTTTTATCGTTTTCCATCTGCCCCAGAGAGAAAAGCCAAGTGGATCGCAGCGGTAACTAGGAAAGACTGCAATTCTACAGAATACAGTAGAATATGCAGCGAACACTTTGTATCAGGTATATATACATTATTATATAGGGCCGAGGGTGGCTATTGTCATTGAGGTAGCATCTGGTAAAAATAAAATTGATGCTATAAAAAAAAAAAAAAAAAAAAACATATATATATATGTATGTATGGAGTCATTCTCAAAAACTTAGTATATTGTGAGAAAGTTAATTATTTTCTGCAATGAACTGATAAAAATTAATCTATTACATATTTTAGATTCATTGCACACCAACTGAAATATTTCAGGTATTTTATTGTTTTAATACTGATGATTTTGGTATACAGCAAAATTCCTATCTCAAAAAATTTCCATATCATGAAAAGGTACTCTGAACGAGCTATTAACCTAATCATCTGAATCAACAAATTAACTATAAACACCTTCAAAAGATCCTGAGGCTTTTAAAAACTCCCAGCCTGGTTCATTACTCAAAACCGCAATCATGGGTAAGACTGCCGACCTGACTACTGTCCAGAAGGCCATCATTGACACCCTCAAGCAAGAGGGTAAGACACAGAAAGAAATCTCTGAGCGAATAGGCTGTTCCCAGAGTGCTGTATCAAGGCACCTCAGTGGGACGTCTGAGGGAAGGAAAAAGTGTGGCAGAAAACGCTACACAACCAGAAGAGGGGACCGGACCCTGAGGAAGATTGTGGAGAAGGGCCGATTCCAGACCTTGGGGGACCTGTGGAATCAGTGGACTGGTCTACAGGTGCCGCATTCCCCAGGTCAAGCCACTTTTGAACCAGAAACAGCGGCAGAAGCGCCTGACCTGGGCTACAGAGAAGCAGCACTGGACTGTTGCTCAGTGGTCCAAAGTACTTTTTTCAGATGAAAGCAAATTTTGCATGTCATTCGGAAATCAAGGTTCCAGAGTCTAGAGGAAGACTGGGGAGAAGGAAATGTCAAAATGCCTGAAGTCCAGTGTCGAGTACCCACAGTCAGTGATGGTCTGGGGTACCATCTCAGCTGCTGGTGATGGTCCACTGTGTTTTATCAAGGGTAGGGTCAATGCAGCTAGCCATCAGGAGATTTTGGAGCACTTCATGCTTCCATCTGCTGAAAAGCTTTATGGAGATGATTTCATTTTTCAGCACGACCTGGCACCTGCTCACAGCATCAAAACCACTGGTAAATGGTTTACTGACCATGGTATTACTGTGCTCAATTGGCCTGCCAAATCTCCTGACCTGAACCCCATAGAGAATCTGTGGGATATTTTGAAGAGAAAGTTGAGAGACACCAGACCCAACATTGTGGATGAGTTTAAGGCCGCTATCGAAGCATCCTGGGCCTCCATAACACCTCGGCAGTGCCACAGGCTGATTGCCTCCACGCCACGCCACATTGAAGCAGTCATTTCTGCAAAAAGATTCCCGACCAAGTATTGAGTGCATAACTGAACATAATTATTTGAAGGTTGACTTTTTTTGTATTAAAACCACTTTTTTTTATTGGTCGGATGAAATCTACAAATTTTTTGAGCCACCTCAACTGGCCTCTTTCAATGCGGAAGAGCAGCGGATCAACTCCGAGCTCTCCACGGATGGTAGAGCTTCTTACCTTATCACTAAGGGAGAACCCCACCACCCGGCGAAGGAAGCTCATTTCAGCCGCTTGTATCCGCAATCTTGTTCATTCGGTCACTACCAAAGCTCCTGACCATAGGTGAGGGTTGAAATGTAGATCGACTGGTAAATTGAGAGCTTCGCCTTGCGGCTCAGCTCCTTCTTCATGCAGCATGCAAACAATGACAGAAGGGGAGGAATAAGTAATGAACCATCAACCATGAATATTTGGTGCCCTCCCCCTCTTTGGCAGCAATAACTTCAACCAGACGCTTCCTGTAGCTGCAGATGTATGTGTGTGTGTGTGTGTATGTGTGTGTGTGTATGTGTATGTATATATATATATATATATATATATATATATATATATATATATATATATATGAGCGTGTGGTTTGTGTTTATAGGGAGTAGATGAGAGGAGTGAATTTAGGTGTGAACTGCATTCAGCCCAAGCAGCTCAGCCATGCCGCTCAGCCGGAGCAGGCAGAAAACAGTTAGAGAATACAATGATGCAGGGGCGCGATCTATGTTAATCCTCTAAAGCAGAGGTGAGTGTGCTTGTGTTTATTGGGAGTAGATCAGAAGAATGAATTCAGGTGTGAGCCACCTGAGCGGCTCAGCCACGCCCCTCAGCTGGAGCGGAGAGACTACAGAGTTAGAGGCACAGCCGCCAAATCAAAGTTCCCCAAAAACACAGGCCATAACAAAAAGAACATGAAGTGTAATAAATTGGATAAAAACACCCAAAAGGATAAACATGCTACAGCACAGTGCATAAAATCACACACACAAACATTCTAAACATTAACTTAGGTACTGTGCTGGAATAATAATCGAAAACGACTTCAATACTACAGTGCTTTACAACAATTCAGATGATTATTCCTCTTCAGGCACTTCAGAGGAACCTGTCATTTCTTCAGGAGAAAGTCTTATTTCTTCAGAAGAGACATCCAGCGTCATTGCCTTTTTCTGGTGCTTAGCCGACGTTTGAGTAGCATCATAGAGCTGAACTGGCAATTAAAACACACTAATAAAAGGCTCATTGACAATTTGTGCACAAATGAGGAAAAAGGAGCTTATACATCATCTCAACTAATCAGCAGGAGGGAGAATAGCCATTGGCTGAATTTAAATGACATGACAGTTACTCGGCAATTCTTGAATATGCGGGGACTCAAATGTAAAACCGCAACTAGTCAAGGGTGTACAGTACGTGTGTGTGTGTGTGTGTGTGTAAACAAGGATCCTTCATTTTCCATGATTAATTGGGGCAGAGATCCCCAATTCCGCGAAGTAGGATCAAACCCTTCCCCCCGACGTGTCTTATGTGTATGTAATATCAATAAATACACATCCAATGCTATAAATGCTTATGCATTATTTTTTAATGTTTGTTATTATAAGATGTAAGTAAAATATAAATACACACATACACGCGAGCACACGCAAATGCGTGTACACGCACTCAGATGCACACCTCACAAAAATCTAAGTAGTTTGTCAGTGGTCCAATCCCCCTTTTCACCACTGTTGGGCCCTCAAGCAAGACCATTAACCCTCAATTGGTCATTTGTATAAAAAAAGTGATAATTGTCTCTAGGCATAAGAGCACCTTCCAAATGATGTAAATTTATATTATGTATGTACTGTGGTACTTGACCTTACAAATTAATTCTTTCCAGAAGTGGTTTCGTAACCTGATTTATTTTTTTTGTAGGTTGAGTAGCATTTTACAAGGCCTGTGTTTGTTCTAAGGCCCACAATACTACCCCTTAAACCCTTTAAAAATTATAAAAGTATACCTTTTAAGGTCTCAGTTTGCTTCAATATCATACCGATGACAGAGGGGTTTCGGCCATATTCCTTTGCGATATCAATCAACTGCATGCCACGAGCCCACTTCTTCTTTTCACTCGCACTGGGAATCACTTTCACCAGGAATCACACGTGCGTGTGTTGACCATGTATTCTTAGCAGAATTATAATCTTAGAAATGTTTATGCAAGGTTAAAAGCCTGAGCCAAAAAAATAAAGTCGCAATGAGCACACTCGGGAAAAACTCACAAAACAGCAGTAACTCTGTCCTTTACGTGTATTAGAACTCAGTGACGAACAATGGCTCAAAGGCACATGAAAAGAATCATGGGTATTATGGAGATGCGGCTCCATAATAGCCAATAGGAGGCCAGCGGGATGGAGTGTCGAGAGACAGCCAATAGGAGAGCAATTCGCACATTGTTTGAAATTTTGAGATGGCGCGTTTTGTAACGTGAATCTTTTTCATATCCAGAGATAGAAATTTTAGGTAAATGCGTTTCGTAACTTGGATTTTTCGTTTGTTGGGTCTTTCGTAAAGTGAGGTACCACTGTACTCAAAATTAAGCTCAAAATTCCTTCACATTTATTTCCATATACACACACAAATTGGGAACATAACACATTCTATTCCACATCAAAATGTGATGAAAGCTACCCCAAATTTGTTTTATTCCTTTAAAGAAATTGAAGAAAAATCAATTTTAGGTTATTAAAAATTAGCAGTGTCTCTTTTATTCTTTGCAAACTTAAACGTTCAGTGTACAAACTGAAACATGTAAGATTTTGTTTTTCTTTGATTCTCTAAACTAATATTTATTTGCATAATCACTCTTTTTGAAAACTGCCGTACGACATGTAACACAGATGTACGGCAGTTTTCAAAACGGGTGATTATGCAAATAAATCCTTAAATTCCTCTATAATCAGCATGTCCAACATTTGCTACCTTTCTTCCTTAAATAAGGGAAATCATTGGCTCCTATTTTTCAAAGAATAAGTGATGTCACTAATTGAACTCCACACTGCTCTTGCTTTGAACACAAATCTTTGAATTAGTGATTCAATTACACAGAATCAGCAGCATGCAGGTCAGAACTGTTGGTTCTGTTGAGTTCTGTTACTCTACTACACCTGATCGTAAATTATTGCCATGTATAAATATAATTGTAACAGTGAGCGATCAGGTTAGTGATGTCTGACTGCTATTATTTTGAACACAACTGTATATACCGTGCCTTGCAAAAATATTTCCTCTCGGATTTTTTTTAATTACATGTAATTATTTTTTTTGCATGAAGTTTGTGATGAACCTGTACAGAAATGGTTCAAGTTGTTGAGAAAAATATATTTAAATTTTAAAAGACTAAAATCTAAGAATAGGCATGTTAATATGTATTCACTCCCTTCGATATGAAGTCCCACTGGTGCAACCAATTACCATCAGAAGTCACGTAATTAGTGAAATGAAGTTCACCTATGTGCAATCTAGGTGTCACATGATCTCTCAATATAAACAAATTTTGAAACAAATGGGTTATAAAAAATATACCAAAATCTTGATGATCTCCCAGAGCACCATCAGATCCACAATCTTCAAATGGAAAGAACATGCTGTCAAACTACAAACCTGGCAAGAAAGGCCTCTTACAAAAAGGACAGACCGGACAAGGTATTAATCAGAGAGACAGCACTGAGACCAAAGGTAGCCCTGAAGGAGCTATAAAGTTCCACAATAGAAACTGTGTATAGGACCACAATACGCCGAACAACCTGTAGAGCTGGGCTTTATGGAAGTGGTGCAAAGGGGGGTAAACCATCCTTTCAGAACTATAAACAGAATCCTTATGTCAGAAGGATGGTATTTTTGGGGAGAATTCAAAGCTGTTTTTGTTTTTTTGTTTTTTAACTTATTCACTAAAATACAAGTACAATATTAAAGAAATGCCAAGTTCTTATGGGGATCTCTGATTTTATGCAGTGCCTCAATTAATGTATTACAGTAGTGCACTTGTATGACAATTTGGGGTTTGATCATTGAAATTTAAATATTACATTTCCTTGGTTAAGCAGCATGTTTTCATCTGCTTCCACGATTTCGCAAAAGCACTGCAGCCAGAACCGTACCAGGACAAAAGGCTAACAAATGGCGAATAATCAAAGTATTTTTCAATTGATTAATTGAAATTGTGTTAATTTTACAGCCCTTTTTTGGGAGGGTAAATACAAATTACAGGGACATATTAATAAGCCTAGAACCATTATTATATTGTAATTATGTGAACTGCACTGTCATTAATCACATGTTTAAAGATTCAGTCACATTGTGGTGTACAGAGCTGCTTTTTAGCCAAACTAGATTAAATCCTTTGTAAAGTTTAGGTATTTCTTGCCGAAGATTTGTCACCTCATTTACATATGTAAGTAAATTGGTGGTTGTGGTCGTGTTCCTGTTGTACATCACTGCACTGTGTGTACTGTCCAAAGTAAGACTTAAAAGCTGAGAGAGTGAAGGACCCATCATGGAACACCCTGAGGATTATGTGTGTGTGTGTGTGTGTGTGTGTGTGTGTGTGTGTGTGCTTGTAGGCAGTGTTGATGGTGCTGGAGTCTAATGGCGATGCAGCGATTCAGTCGATGGTGAAACTGCTTCACTCATTTTGGAAATCTGGACTCATCACACTGGACCAGATGAACCGGGTAATATTAAATATTCATACCTTGAATGACAGGTTTGTTTTTTTTTTTCTCCAACTCTGCCTCCTTTGATTGATCACTGGGTTATAAGCTGTCCAGTGGTGATATTGTATGAAGTTAACAAAACAATGCCATGTACAATTCATGCTGTAAACCATGGGGTTTCTAGACTGAAAAAGGGGGGGGGGGTGTCAAAAATTCAGCAAAATATTCTAGTGAAAGCACTCACATTTTAATTGACTTCATTTTAAAACAGCACAAAAAATGAGATGGATAGAATTTAGCTAATGAATCAGAGTGACCTGTCTGTTATTTATTTATATATGTTGACTAAGTACTTTGCTTTCTTCCAGAAGAGACAGGAGCATAGGGTAACTTATGAAAGCGGAGGTAGGAGCACACAGGTAGATTACATCTTGTGTAGGCGATGTAATTTGAATGAAGTCGGTGACTGCAAAGTAGTAGTGTGTGAGTGTGTTGCCAAACAGCGTAGAATAGTGGTGTGCAAGATGATGCTGATGGTGAGGAAGGTGAAAAAGGCAAAGGCAGAGCAGAAGACAAAGTGGTGGAAGCTGAAAAAGGAAGAGTGTCGTGCTGTCTTCAAAGAGGAGTTGTATTGACTGATGACAGAAGTGTGTTGGGAAGATGGAAAGAGTACTTTGAAGAGCTGATGAATGAGGAAAATGAGAGCGAAAAAAAGAGTAGAAGAGGTGACTGTTGAGGACCAGGAAGTAGCAAAGGTTAGTAAGGGCGAAGTGAGGAGGGCACTGAAGAGGATGAAAAGTGGAAAGGCAGTTGGTCCTGATGACATACAGGTTGAAGGTATGCAAGTGTCTTGGAGAGGTAGCATTAGATTTTCTGACAAGAATATTCAACAAGATCTTAGAAAGTGAGCAGATGCCAGAGGAGACGTGCAGAATTGCGGCAACTACAGAGGGATAAAGTTGATGAGCCATACAATGAAGTTATGGGAAAGAATAGTGGAAGCTAGACTAAGGGCAGAGGTCAGCATTTGAGAACAACAGTTTGGTTTCATGCCAAGAAAAAACACCACAGATGCAGTGTTTGCTTTGGGGTGGTTAATAGAGAAGTACAGAGAAGGCCAGATGGAGTTGCATGTCTATTTACAATATATATTCAGTGGTTGTGGGGGGGGGGATCTCAGTCCCTATTAACCGCGGAAAATGAGGGATCTCGGTGTGTGTGTGTGTGTGTGTGTGTGTGTGTATGTATGTCTACATATATACATATGTCTTTGGCGCTGGATAAACCCCATAAACCCTTTAAAAATTATAAAAGTACACCAATTTTGTATGAAATGTGTTAAAAGTAAACAAAAATTATTTATTAAACCATTTAAACATTTCATTAACATATTAAACTATTTTATGAACATTTATTAATTAAACCATTATTAAACATTTTTATTAACACGCGCACACACACACATACACACACACACCTGTCTATATCTCCCTCTCTCTCTTTCTTGCTCGCTGCGGGCCACGCCCACAGGACGTGGAATTCAAAGTGCATTCCCTGCTTTAGAGTTGGAAGGTCCAAACTCAACTTTAACTTAATTCCTTGAGGGATCGGAATTCCAGATGAGCTCAAATTCGCTCACATTTATTAAACATTTACTGAATCAAAAAACTAAAGAGCTAAGCTTCCTTCTTTATCTCTCTCGGAATTACAGTACAGAAAGATCAGAGGTCCTCACTGTATTTCTGTTTTAAGGTCTTTTTCTGGTTCTGCGTCATCCCTCCTAGCCAATGGGAGGCCAGCGGGGCGGGATGTTGAGAGACAGCCAATGAGAGAGAGCAACTCGCGCATCGTGTGAAATTTTGATTGGCGCGTTTGAATTTCTTTTCATAAGAGGGGGTTGTTTTCATATCCCGGGGACGGAAACTTAGGAAAATGATCTTCGCAACATGGGGGTTTCGTAAATAGGGGGCCGAGTGTGTGTGTGTGTGTGTTTATTTTATATATATATATATATATATATATATATATATATATATATATATATATATACACACAGACGCTCCCCGCTTTACTTTAATTCGCTTTACATATTTTTCGATTTTACATTAAAAAAATATACAAGTCAAATTTTGAGTTTAGCGCGCTTTATATAGTACGAGACGTATTTATGCAGTATGCTGACGTAGTACGCTACTTACACATTACACTGCGTCCATTGTTTACAAACGACAGACCGAACGTGCCCTGCTTCTTCCCAGTTCATCACGTGTTACTCTTGTGTTAAGACGTCGTCTCTGTTATCTTTGTGTTTACACTGTTTTGCGTACTTTTGTAGCCCTAAGCAAATATGGTTGGTCAGAAGCATAAGCCTACGAGTGCTAGTGGTAATCAGAAAAAACAGCAAGCCATCTCGTTTGACACGAAGATGGCTATTATCAAGAAAACTGATGCTGGTGAAAAACATGTGAACGTTGCACGTTTCTTCCAAATGGCTCCATCGACCATCGGAACCATTAATTAATGTTGATATTGTTTTACAATGTTATGTTTATAATACTTGATTTTGGAGTATTTTATGAGATACGATAATGGTATTTATGGATGTATAGTACAGTATGAACGGTCATATGTCACTGGAACATACAGTAACAACTTATGTTTTTTTTTCACCTTATGTTTGGCCATTTGGAATGTAACTAAAACATAAGTTGAGGACCGTCTGTAGGCCCTCAGTAGGCCCTCATTATTCACAGGGGTTTGGTTCCGGCCACTCCCACGAATGAATGTGATCCGCGAGTTCTGTATCCGGAAGTAAAACCCCATTATCATATTACATGTGCGAATGATCAACCAGAAGTAAAATACTATGTATCTATTACATGCGCTAAAATATGCTTCTTAAACACATTCTATAGATAGTCTTACTCAGTAGTACAGTATTAATATAGTAAAATGTAGTAATAAGGAAGAAAAACTTAATTTTTTTACCACGATATTTATTGATAATAAAATATTAACATTATACAGCATATAGAACACCTTTAAATGTGTTTTTCTTGAAACATTCAGCACTGTAGTTTTCAAAAATGCCCCCTCAAGGAAGGTATTGCATCAGGCATGAGATGACTGAATTCAGTCGAGCAGCTCAGCCACACCCCTCAGCCGGAGCGGGTGGAAAACGGAGTTCTAGAGTGAGAGAGTTAGAAAGCGTCACAAACCAAACAAGCGGTGACGTGATGCGAGTTAATCCTCTGGCGCAGAGGTGAGCGCGCTTTTGTTTGTGAGTAGATGAGAATAGTGAATTCAGGTGTGAGCCACCGAGCAGCTCAGCCAAGCCCATCAACCGAAGCAGAGAGAAAATAGCTAGTTAGAGGCACAGCGTCAAAATCAAAGTCCACCAAAATACAGACATAACAAAAAGGATATAAAAGAACAAGAAATGTAACAAATTAGATAAACAAAACAAAATGAGAAACATGCTACACCACAGTAAATAAAATCACACATAAACTTAGGTACTGTACTGGAATAATAATTGAAAAAGACTTTAATAGTGGAGTCTTTTACAACAGTTCAGACGATTATTCCTCTTCAGGCACTTCAGAAGAAACTGTCATTTCTTCTGGAGAACGTCTTATTTCTTCAGAAGAGACATCCAACGTCATTACCCTTTTCCTGGCGCTTAGCCGATGTTTGAGTGGCATCATAGAGCTTAACTGGTAATTAAAACACACTAAAAAAAGGCTCATTGACAACTTTGCGCGAATGAGGAAGAAGGGGCGTTATCATCTCAACCAATCAACAGGAAGGAGGACAGCCATTGGCTGAATTTGAATGACGTGACAGTTGCTCGGCAGTCCGTGAATATGCAAACCGTCAGTGCAAAACCGCGAATAGTCAAGGGCCTACTGTATAAATAAACAGTCCTATATAATGTTTTTGCCCCTGACCAATTTCTGACAATTTCTGACCATTTCCACTGTCATCCATTTCAGGTCAAGAAAACCTAAATATTATACAAAGACAAAAACACAAGTCAACACAAAATGCAGTTTTCAGTGCCAATTGCATATATTGAGGGGGGGAAAAACCATCTGAAGCTACCATGGCCCATGTGCATAAGTAATTGCCCCCTAAACCTAATAGCTGGTTGACTCACCTTTTGCAGCGCTAACTGCTGTCAAGCATTTGTGATGAGGCGATGAGTCTTTCACATCACTTTGATGGGATTTTGGCCTACTCTTCTCTGCAGAATTGTTTAAGGTCAACCAGATTGGGTGGTTTTCTGGCATGAGCAGCCATTTTAAGGTCATGCCACAGCATCTCAATAGGGTTCAGGTCAGGACTTTGACTAGGCCACTCCAAAAACCTTATTTTCTTTTTTTAGCCATTCAGAAGTGGACTTGCTTGTGCTTCATTGTCTTGCTTCAGAACCCAGGTGCGCTTTAGCTTGAGGTCTCGAACTGATGGACAAACATTCTTCCCCAGGATTTCTTGGTAGCGAGCAGAATTTATGGTTCCAGTCATGACAAGTCGCCCAGGTCCTGAAGCAGCAAAGCAGGCCCAGATCATCACACTCCCACCACCATGTTTTAGTTGTTGGCACAATGTTCTTTATCAAATGCAGTGTTCCTTTTGTGCCAGATGTAACGGGATGCATTTCTCCCAAATAGTTCAGCTTTTAGTTTCATCGGTCCAGAGAAGTATTCCCAAAAGCTTTGCGGATGATCAAGGTGATTCTTGGCAAAAGTGATTCGTGCCTTGATATTCTTTTTTGTGAACAGTGGCTTTCACCTTTGAACTCTTCCATGGATGCCATTTTTGCCTTGTGTCTTTCTGATGGTGGAGTCATGAACAATAACTGAGGCAAGTGGGGCTTGTAGTTGTTTAGAAGTGGTTTAGTGGATCCTTTATGACTTCTCAGGTTAGTCTGCACCGTGCTCTTGGAGTAATTTTGGTAGGCTGGCCACTCCTGGGAATGGTCATCATGCCTTCTCCATAAATGGAAAATGACTGTGGAGTCCCAAAGATTTACCAATAACTTTGTATTCTTTCCCAAACTGAGACATCTCTATAATCTTCTTTCCTGTTTTCTCTTGAAGCTCACTGGATCGCGGAATGATGTGTGCTCATTATGGCCTACCTCACCTTTTCAGACAGCTTTTATGTTGGGAATCTCCTGATTGTAAAATATCTGGCAGCAATCAGACCTGGGTGTGGCCATGAAATTGAACTCAGGTTTCCCCAATAATAGGATTAATCACAATTACCTCATGTTTTGTGAATGGGGCATATACTTTTCCACAGAGGGTCATGTAGGTTCTGTTAAATTAAATCACAACTGGAAAACGGGGCAAAAATGTTTATCGACACTCACACACATACATGCACACATACTAGTCCTTCTAAAAAAATTAGCATATTGTGTAAAGTTCATTATTTTCTGTAATGTACTGATAAACATTATACTTTCATATATTTTAGATTCATTACACGCAACTGAAGTAGTTCAAGCCTTTTATTGTTTTAATATTGATAATTTTGGCAAAAAAGTAAAGAAAAACCAAAAATCCTATCTCAAAAAATTAGCATATTTCACACGACCAAAAAATAAGTGTTTTTAATACAATAAAAAAGCCAACCTTCAAATAATTATGTTCAGTTATACACTCAATACTTGGTCGGGAATCCTTTTGCAGAAATGACTGCTTCAATGCGGAGTGGCATGGAGGCAATCAGCCTGTGGCACTGCTGAGGTGTTATGGAGGCCCAGGATGCTTCGATAGCGGCCTTCAGCTCATCCACAGTGTTGGGTCTGGTGTCTCTCAACTTTCTCTTCACAATATCCCACAGATTCTCTATGGGCTTCAGGTCAGGAGAGTTAGCAGGCCAATTGAGCACAGTAATACCATGGTCAGTAAACCATTTACCAGTGGTTTTGGCACTGTGAGCAGGTGCCAGGTCGTGCTGAAAAATGAAATCTTCATCTCCATAAAGATTTTCAGCAGATGGAAGCATGAAGTGCTCCAAAATCTCCTGATTGCTAGCTGCATTGACCCTGCCCTTGATAAAACACAGTGGACCAACACCAGCAGCTGACATGGCACCCCAGACCATCACTGACTGCGGGTACTTGACACTGGACGTCAGGCATTTTGGCATTTCCTTCTCCCCGTCTTCCTCCAGACTCTGGCACCTTGATTTCCGAATGACATGCAAAATTTGCTTTCATCCGAAAAAAAGTACTTTGGACCACTGAGCAACAGTCCAGTTTTGCTTCTCTGTAGCCCAGGTCAGGCGCTTCTGCCGTTATTTCTGGTTCAAAAGTGGCTTGACCTGGGGAATGCGGCACCCGTAGCCCAGTCCATTGCTTCCACAGGTCCCCCAAGGTCTGGAATCAGCCCTTCTCCACAATCTTCCTCAGGGTCCGGTCACCTCTTCTGGTTGTACAGCGTTTTCTGCCACACTTTTTCCTTCCCACAGACGTCCCACTGAGGTGTCTTGATACAGCACTCTGGGAACAGCCTATTCGCTCAGAGATTTCTTTCTGTGTCTTGCCCTCTTGCTTGAGGGTGTCAATGATGGCCTTCTGGACAGCAGTCAGGTCGGCAGTCTTACCCATGATTGCAGTTTTGAGTAATGAACCAGGCTGGGTACCTCAGGAAAGGGAAGCAGTTCTCCACAAACATTGTTTACAGTGGAAGTGGAGAGTTGCTCACCTCGACTGGGGATGTCATTGGGAGATGGAAGGAGTACTTTGAGAACCTCCTCAATCCCACCAACATGCCCTCTGTGGCGGATGAAGACTCTGGCGGTTTGGACAGGGGTCTGCCCATTACTGGAGTGGAAGTCACTGAGGTGGTTATAAAGCTCCTTGGTGGTCGGGCTCCAGGTGTGGATGAGATCCGGCCTGAATATCTCAGGGCTTTGGATGCTATAGGACTGTCTTGGTTGACATGCCCTGCAACATTGCATGGTCATCGGGGGCTTGTACCTCTGGATTGGCAAACCAGGGTGGTAGTCCCCCATTTTAAAAAGGGGACCCGGAGTGTGTGTTCCAATTATCAGGGAATCACACTCATCAGCCTACCTGGGAAAGTCTATGCAGGAGTACTGGAGAGGAGGAGCCGATAGATAGTTGAACCTTGGATTCAGGAGGAACGATGTGGTTTTCGTCCTGGCCATAGCGCTCTTGACCAACTCTATACCCTCCACAATATCTTGGAGGGATCATGGGAGTTTGTCCCATCTGTCCACATGTGTTTTGTGGATTTGGAGAACGTTTTTGACCATGTCCCTTGGGGTATTTTTATGGGGTGTGCTTCGGAAGTATGGCGTTCCGGACCTGTTGCTATGGGCCATTCGATCACTGTATCACTGGAGTCAGAGTTTGGTCCGTATTGCTGCTGCTTCTTTTTCTTTCGGCTGTTCCCTTCAGGGGTCGCCACAGCAAATGATCTGCCTACATCTCTCCCTATCCGCTGCATCTTCTACTCTTACTCCAACGACCTTCATGTCCGCCTTCACCACATCCATAAATCTTCTCTTTGGTCTTCCTCTGGGCCTTCTGCCTGGTAGTTCCAACCTCAGCATCCTACTACCAATATACTCACTATCCCTCCTCTGTACATGTCCAAACCATCTCAATCTTGCCTCTCTGACTTTGTCTCCAAAACATCTAACATGTGCTGTCCCTCTGATGTACTCGTTTCTGATCCTATCCATCCTCGTTACTCCCAAAGAGAACCTCAACATTTTCATCTCTGCTACCTCCAACTCTGCCCCAATGACCACTCTTTCACCTCTGAGGGTGCGCTGCATCACCTCATCTAAGTCACTCCAGAATCTCTCCTTCTCTTCTAACTTACATCCTGCCTGTGGGGCATAAGCACTAACAACATTGACCATCACGCCTTCAATTTCTAACTTTAGACTCATCACTCTGTCTGACACTCTTTTCACTTCTAGAACATTCCTGACAAACTCCTCCTTCAAGATGACTTAGCTTTCCTACCTTTCCACCTGGTCTCCTGAACACACAGTATGGCCACCTTCCTCCTCTGCATCATGTCAGCCAGCTCTCTACCTTTTCTTTGCATAGTTCCAACATTCAAAGTCCCTACTCTCAGTCCTAGGCTCACGCCTTTCCTCTTCCCTCTTTCATATAATATATAGCTATATATATATATATATATATATATATATATATATATATATATATATATATATATATATATATATAAAACCGCTTCATGGTTATAAAAGTACATACTTTTCATTAAGGGCCGGCGGAAGCGCCGGCTACTATTAGCCTCGTGCTGGTTATATTTTATAATAGTAAATAATAATATTTAATAGTATAATAATCATCTTTAATAAATACATTTTCACGGCTTTGTTAAGCTATGTACTTGACAACACGGATCACTTGTTTTGATTATTTCTCAATTGGTTCACTTCCGATATCCCATGATGCAGTATACTACCTCATTCAAAAGCGCGGCCATGTGCCTGTGCTCCCGTGTAGACTTAGATCGTGACGGGTCGTACAAACCCTGGTAAAATATAGTCTAAACTGATGTGAGTTGTACGACAAGCATGGCGCCGAAACGAAGTAGATCTAAACAACCAACATTAAATACATTGTGGAAGCGACTCAAGACCAATGATTCCACTGTTTCAGAAAGATCTGTATCTCATGAAATAGGTAAAGTTTAATGTCATGTCCGAACACAAATTATTTCTTGATTGCACAGAGCGACAATAGTGAAAACTAGCCCCCAACTAAACTAGCCTAATCTTATTCTAATAGCCTAATCTCATTAATCCTAAAATGATATTACATAAACAGTTTTGACAGATTAGGGTAGCACTTTGATTCACAAATGTTCTATATTAGTAAGGTAACAGATTTTTCAAATAAGAAGTTTTATGTACTTTCAGAAGTAAGTCTACTATTCTTGTAACAAATACTATTTTTTATAATATAAACTTTTAGTTTTATTTGCTTCTAGCTTGTCTGATTTTCTCATAAATATGGGCCTAGAATGCACCACAGAGCACATGAATTTTAAAAAAATTTCTGGGGGTTGCCCCCAGACCCCCCTGCGGGAGAGGACCCCCCCCCCCCCATCCCCATGCTTGCCTCAAACAATGTCCACCCCCTACTTATCAATATCCTCTTTCTAATCTAAAACCTAATTAATTACCTTGAAAGTACCTTTCAGAATGCACCTCTGAGTCATAAAAAAAAATCTGGAGCGTGTGATACGCCCTCTTTAACAATTTCCTTCGGGATCAATAAAGAATTCTAATTATTCCACCCTCCTTGCTCTGCATTCACCTTGGGCCTGCGGCTATGCAGGTTTGTCCTGCTGCTTTACAGCCAGGGCCTCCTGCCTCATCAAATGTAGCCTTTTTTCAAAATCACTCATGCTGTAAACAAAGTTACAAGCAGTCCAGAGAAATAGTTTTTTTTTTTCTCTCTCATTTTTTCTTAAACTCATTATTGTTTTTATAACTGTCACATTAAGTGTGTTAAAGGCATTCAATCTTAGCTTAATAGTTTACAAAATTGAAAAAAAAAAATTAAGCTTTATAATAAATCAGATTTATTAATTTTTCTGAAAATTGGTTTAGATTTTGTCCCATTTGCATTTATTAGTATAGTGTCCTTGTGTATGTATGGATGTTTAGATGTACAGTGGAGCTTCGAAATCCGACTACTCTAGAGTCCAAACAAATCGGAATCAGAACCAAAATTCCGTGAATGGTCAAACTCGAGGAACACACGAAAAAAAAAAAAAAACAAGACCGAGAGGGAATAAAAGTGCGGGACTTCCGGAAGTTGTTGATACTATGTATGTTCTGGGGAAGTCCGGAAGCTGTTGATGCAGTACTATGTACGTAAAGCTAACGCTCTAAAGCTATCTAATCACTAACGCCATATACCACCTCTAGTGACAAATACTATTTAGAGTACCGAACATAAAACCCACAGATCAGCTTATAGGCATAACCTCCTAGACGAAGCTGAAGAGGATGTATGTATGTAAGCTAAACTAAAGCGCAAGCAGCGCTGCAAACAGTTTAACTATGCAGTCATCAGCCACTTCCATAAGGTTTTGAAAAGAAGGCATAAACAAGCCACGTTAGAAATGTTCATGAAAAGTAGGAGCATCCGGAAGAAAAGTCATCTATTCAACGCAGTAGCAAGAGAAAGTAACACCTTTTGGCTGATTTACCCGAAGCTGTTATGGAATGAAATCTGCTTCTCTTCCTTTCCAACATTTACGTATGCCAACTGCTCACCACCACAAAGGTTAAACTTTAATGTTCTTATGCTTTAACTGCACAGTATGTTATTGTCTCTTACAAATGAGTTGAAATGTGCGTTGGAGAGGGGCGTAGCGAAGTGCGAAACAAATACACCTGATTCCATTTAATTCAGCTAATCTAAAGCATGAGCAGCACTGTGAACACCTTTAACTATGCAGTCTTCTTCTTGTTTTCCTTTCGGCTGTTCCCTTCAGGGGTTGCTACAGCGAATCATCTGCCTCCATCCTTTAACTATACATGAACCTAAACAATCTAAACAAAAGCAGCCATTTAAGACAGAAACACAAACCACCTCAAAAATAAAACAAAGTTACATAATAACAAGAATATTGCATCTAATATCCCGAGAAGTCACCTCACACACAACTGGGTTGTGAAACCGGACATGGCACTCTGTTCGGGGGAGGGTGTGTGTGATGGGTTCAGCTGGTCGATAGTGAGACAGACATGAGTCGCTTGCAATGAAGGAAAATGATAAACAAAAACGTTTAAACTTTCATTTGTACGTGTACTGACTGTTACTCTCTCTCTCACACGAGAGAGAGAGAGAGAGAGAGAGAGAGAGAGTGAGTGAGTGAACCCATCTCACACACACACACACACACACAGTGAGACGTGGTTGAGTGATATCGCAAAGGAATATGGCCAAACCTGTCTCCCATCGGTACGATATTGAAACAGAAGGAGGCCTTAAAAGGTATACCTTTATAATTTTTAAAGGGTTTAGGGGTAGTATTGTGGGCCTTGGAATCAGGGATGGGAATTTTCCACCAATCGGTGGATTTTCGCCTTTTTGTAAGTCAAATAGGTCATTTTTGAAATTGATGCAAATCCAGTCTAAAAATCTGTGTGTGTGTGTGTGGGGGGGGGGGGGGTAGTGCCATCATCACTGGTCATCTGGTCATATTATACCCAAATCCAAATACGCGAGGTGCGTGCTACCCTCATTTTGTTTATCTGTGTGGTTGTTGATATCGCCTTGTGGAGTGAAACACGGCTGGTTCTCAGCAAACCGATGCAGCACCAGAAGTCACATTAATAGTAAGCAGTGCTGTCGTAGTGGGTACTCGCCGTTACAGGCCGGGTACCCACTTGTTTTAGTGGCTGAGTTGTGTGTACTGACTTAATTTGGTCTACTTTATAGTTGATCAACGTAAATTTACGCGACTGTGTAAATAAAAAGTGGAGATGAAGTGCTAAATAGTTTCAAAGCCTTTTAACCCTCCCCGCGCTCCATGCACCTGGAAAGGTATGCCCTGGAAAGGAGACGAATGAAGGTTAGCCTCAGTAAAACAGAATACATGTTTGTGAACACAAGGACCCAAGAGGAACGATGAGGTTACAGGGGGCAGAGATAAAGAAGGTGGAAGATTTTAAGTACTTAGGCTCAACAATCCAGAGCAATGGAGAGTGTGGAAAAGAGGTGAAGAAACGTGTGCAGGCAGGTTGGAATGGTTGGAGAAAAGTATCTGGTATGATAGGAAAGTATCGGCAAGAATGAAAGGAAATGTGTACAAGACAGTGATGAGGCCAGTGATGTTGTATGGTTTAGAAACAGTGGCCCTGGGGAAAAGACAGGAGGCAGAGCTGGAGGTAGCAGAGATGAAAATATTGAGGTTCTCTTTGGGAGTAACGAGGATGGATAGGATCAGGAATGAGTACATCAGAGGGACAGCACATGTAAGAGGTTTTGGAGACAAAGTCAGAGAGGCTAGATTGGAGATGGTTTGGACATGTACAGAGGAGGGATGGGGGGGGGGGAGACGGCATAATCCAGTGTCTCTCCCTCACGCCGGTCCCAAGCCCGGATAAATGCAGAGGGTTGCATCAGGAAGGGCATCCGGCGTAAAACAAATGCCAAATAAAAAATGCGAGTCAAAACAAAGAATGTCATACCGGATTGGTCGAGGCCCTGGTTAACAACGACCGCCATCAGTGCTGTTAACCAACAGGGCTGGTGGAAATTGGACTACTGTTGGTCAAAGATGTTGACGAAGGATATGCGGGAGGCGTGTCCGTAGGCAGAGAGAGAAGAGGGAAAGCATGAATCTAGGACTGAGAGTAGGGACTTTGAATGTTGGAACTATGGCAGGAAAAGGTCGCGAGGTGACTGACATGATGCAGAGGAGGAAGGTGGACATACTGTGTGTTCTGGAGACCAGGTGGGAAGGCTAAAAGCTTCGGAGCAGGGTTTAAGCTGTTTTTTCATGGTGTGGATGGGAAGAGAAGGCCTAGGTGGCCTTGACCCCTGCCAATTTTTCCTCCTTTTCCATAAAGGCCTGTTCTCATCCCGGTTGGAATGAATCAGGCCTTTTACATGTAAAATGCTACTCATGAAAAAATCAGGTCACGAAACCACTTCTGTAACGGATTATTTTCATAAGGTGAGGTACTACTGTATTTGAAATGAGAAAAGTGGATTCAGAATCCGAACAGCCGTCTGTAACGGATTAAGTAGTTATTAAGTGATCCTGAGGTTTTTGGGGTTCTTTTTTTCCTTCTTCTTTTTTAGCAGAGTCTCCATAATGTGCAGTAATATTACAATAATAAATTTCTAAGATTAAAATACAACAATAATGATGATAGTTATTATTAGTAATAAACAATAATTACATTAGGGTTGCTGTAGTATTGAATTTGTAATGCTATATAAAGTTTAATATATATAAATTACAAACTGTGTGTATATATGTGTGCCTGTGTGTGTGTGTGTGTGTGTGAGTATATATATATATATATATATATATATATATATATATATATATATATATATATATATATATATATAATAATATACATATACATATACACACGTGTGTGTGTGTGTGTGTGTGTGTAGGGATTCCAGCGTGTGTATGATGAGCTCCCAGAGATCAGCCTGGATGTTCCTCATGCTCACTCTATCATGGAAATGTTTGTGGATGTTTGTCATCAAAAGTCCGTAATCACCAAGCAGCTGAGAGACGCCTGCCCCTCCAGGTGTGTACCATTTACATATTCCACAAGCAGCAGTGGTCAACAGTGGTGTTTGCATCTCAGGATGTGATTGGTAACATTATACAAAGTGGAATCACTGCAGGTCTGCTGAGCCTGAAAGGACATTGGGATGCAACCAAAACATTGATGGAATGCAAAAACACATCCTAACCACTAATCTGTTTTTTGTAAGCCTTTTTGGGTACAAAATGTTCACTAAACATGATCAAAGTTTTACGTAACACTGTGTTTTATCTTGCTACGTAACAGTTATGTGAACTGTTCTGAGAATTATCCTGTTCTTATGATTATAAAACATCCTATTTGTGATTTGTAAGGAGTCATGTGGCTGGAATACAGCTCTGTTAGTTTACACAGACATGCTTCCACCGTGTTATTCAGAATAATGCATTTTATTTAGCTTTGTGTACTGTATATAATGTCTTCCTTTCGGCTTTTTCCCCTTTTACTCGGGAGTCGCCACAGCGAATATTCTGATTCACACGTTTGATTTTGGCAGAGGTTTTTACGTCGGATGCCATTCCTGTCACAACCCTTTTAGCAAGGGAGAGAAACACGCTGACGGCTTTGCAGCCTACTCTTTACGAAAGTCAGCAATGGTTCTTTTACATGCCTCTCACCATAGACAGTAAGAGACATGGCCCGCCTTTGATAACCCAGTTAGCCACACTGGGGGTGTGTACTGTATATAATCACACATCATAATGTATAAAATGCCCATTTGTCTCTATTATTATTATTATTATTATAATTATTATTATTATTTTAAGTTACCTGCATATTAAATTAAATAATTTCACTTCTAAAAATGGGGAGGGGGGGGTGATTTATATACCTGTTATAGTGCCATTAACATCAGGTCTGAACTGTTATACAGTTTAAAACATTCCATTTTTATGGAGTACATTTTCACAAAAAAATTTATTTACTGATTTCTACTAATCAAAAAGCAAAGTTTTGGAAGCCAAATGGATAAATAAAACGTGTTGCGGCTTTTAATTCTATTATTTATATAAAATATTTCAGGTTTAAATTTAACTGCATTATATCAGGATTTTAAAACGTGAAACGACCGTTAGGGCGCAAAACATGAGGAGCCGATCATTTTGCCCCCCCAATGAAGTGTTATTTTCTTTCAGTCCCTCAGCCAACTGATCCTGTAATAATATCCATATTCATGCAACACTCAGCTGTAAGATTCATGTAAATGAAACAATTAAGATTTTTAGTGACATATGCATACAGATTTTGTTGTATATTTGATTATGAACATCTTTAGTTGTTTATACTTCTGTGCTCATCGGCTATGCGTTGTTGCTTGCACCAAATTGTCTTCAGTGTACCAAGTAGACTTGGACTAAACATCTGCGGTCTGGCTAAAAGACTTGGGTCTAAACATCCGCTCGGCGTAGTTTAGTCTCAAATTATTTTATTTTGTATTATTATTTTGTCAACTCAAATATATAAGCTTTGTTTTTATATGAAAATGACATGATTTCTCATTAATTTAGCCATTCTATAACTTGAATGAAAACCTTAAGCTGGTATTTTATCGATTTTCAGCGGTATTACAGGAATAATTTTTGCATGAAAAATGCAGGAAAGGAAATGATCTCGCCGTCTTGCAGTGTTTCAGAGTGAATCCGAAAGAATGCAAGCAAAACTGCACAAACCAACAGAAACCATCAGGCGTTTCAGTCTTTGGCAGTTGGGCCTATTTGGTGATAGAAGGGTGTGCAGTCTGTTTTTAATCGCTGATAACTGATTACATATGCAAGTTATACACATAAAACAGGGCATCTGGCGTAAAACTTCTGCCACATTTCCAATGCAAATGATCAAAACAAAATTCATACCGGATCGGTCAAGGCCCGGGTTAACAACGACTGCCATCAGTGCTGTCAACCAACAGGGTGCTGATGGAAATTGGACAACTGTTGGTCAAAAAAGGAGAGGTGGGAGGTGTGTCCGTAGGCAGAGAGAGAAGAGGAAATGCGTGAGCCTAGGACTGAGAGTAGGGACTTTGAATGTTGGAACTATGCAAGGAAAAGATAGAGAGCTGGCAGACATGATACAGAGGAGGAAGGTAGACATACTGTGTGTTCAGGAGACCAGATGGAAAGGTAGCAAGGCTAGAAGCTTAGGAGCAGGGTTTAGGCTGTTTTATCACGGTGTGGATGAGAAGAGAAATGGAGTAGGAGTCATCTCGAAGGAGGGGTTTGTCAGGAATGTTCTAGAAGTGAAAAGAGTGTCAGAAGGAGTGATGAGTCTCAAGTTAGAAATTGAAGGCGTGATGGTCAATGTTGTTAGTGCTTCTGCCCCACAGGCTGGATGTGAGCTAGAAGAGAAGGAGAGATTCTGGAGTGAGTTAGATGAAGTGATGCAGAGTACCCCCAGAGATGAAAGAGTGGTCATTGGGGCAGACTTCAATGGACATGTTGGTGCAGGCAACAGAGGAGACAAGGAAGTGATGGGCAGGTTTGGTATCCAGGACAGGAACACAGAAGGACAGATGTTGATCGATTTTGCAAAAAGGATGGAAATGGCTGTTTTGAATACTTTCTTCAAGAAGAAACAGGAACATAGGGTGACTTATGAAAGCGGACGTAAGAGCACACAGGTAGACTACATCTCGTGTAGGCGATGGTTGCCAAACAGCATAGGATGGTGTTGTGCAGGATGACGCTGGTGACAAAGGTGAAAAAGGCAGAGCAGAAGACAAAGTGGTGGAAGCTGAAAAAGGAAGAGTTGTGTTCAAGGAGGAGTTGAAACAGGCTTTGGGTAGTCAGGAAGTGCTTCCAGATAACTGGACAACCACAGCCAATGTGATCAGGGAGACCGGTAGGAGAGTACTTGGTGTGTGTCCTCTGGAAGGAAAGTAGATAAGGAAAATTGGTGGTGGAATGAGGAAGTGCAGGAGTGTGTACAAAGGAAGAGGTTAGCTAAGAAGAGGTGGGACACAGAGAGGACCGAAGAGAGTAAACAGGAGTACAGGGAGACACAGCGTAAGGCGAAGGTAGCAGTGTCGAAGGCCAAACAGAAGGGCATATGATGACTTGTATGATAGGTTGGACAGTAAGGAGGGAGAAAATGATTTATACAGGTTGGCACAGCAGAGAATTTTGAGATGGGAAGGACGTGCATCAAGTTCGAGTGATAAAGGACAGAAAGGGAAATGTATTGACTGATGACAGAAGTGTGCTGGGAAGATGGAAAGAGTACTTTGAAGAGCTGATGAATGAGGAAAATAAGAGAGAAAAAAAATAGTAGAAGGGGTGACCGCTGAGGACCAGGAAGTAGCAAAGATTAGTAAGGGCGAAGTGAGGAGGGCATTGAAGAGGATGAAGAGTGGAAAGGCAGTTGGTCCTGGTGACATACCGGTTGAGGTATGGAAGTGTCTAAGGGAAGTAGCAGTAAATTTTCTGACAAGAATATTCAACAAGGTCTTAGAAAGTGAGCAGATGTCGGAGGAATGAAGGAGAAGTGTGCTTGTACCCATTTTTAAGAACAAAGGAGAGGTACAGAGTTGTGGCAACTACAGAGGGATAAAGTTGATGAGCCATACGATGAAGTTATGGGAAAGAATAGTGGAAGCTAGACTAAGGGCAGAGGTCAGCATTTGTGAACAACAGTTTGGTTTCATGCCACGAAAGAGCACCACAGATGCAGTGTTTTCTTTGAGGATGTTAATAGAGAAGTACGTCAGAAGGAGCTGCATTGTGCCTTTGTGGATCTGGAGAAAGCATATGACAGGGTGCCGAGAGAAGAACTGTGGTATTGTATGAGGAAGTCTGGAGTGGCAGAGAGGTATGTTAGAGTGGTGCAGGACATGTATGATGGTAAGACAGTGGTGAGATGTGCTGTCGGTGTGACAGAAGAGTTCAAAGTGGAGGTGGGACTGCATCAAGGGTCAGCTCTCAGCCCCTTCTTGTTTGCTATGGTGATGGACAGGCTGACAGACGAGGTTAGACATGAATGTCCATGGACTATGATGTTGGCAGATGACATCGTGATCTGTATTGAGAGCAGAGAACAAGTGGAGGAAAATCTAGAGAGGTGGAGGTATGCTTTGGAAAGGAGGGGAATGAAGGTAAGTCTCAGTAAGACAGAATACATGTGTGTGAACGACAAGGACCCAAGAGGAACTTTGAGGTTACAGGGGGCAGAGATAAAGAAGGTGGAGGATTTTAAGTACTTAGGCTCAACAATCCAGAGCAATGGAGAGTGTGGAAAAGAGGTGAAGAAGCGCGTGCAGGCAGGTTGGAATGGATGGAGAAAAGTGTCCGGTGTCATGTGTGATCGGAAGGTATTGGCAAGAATGAAGGGAAAAGTGTACAAGACGGTGATGAGGCCAGCGTTGTTGTATGGTTTAGAGACAGTGGCCCTGGGGAAAAGACAGGAGGCAGAGCTGGAGGTAGCAGAGATGAAAATGTTGAGGTTCTCTTTGGGAGTAATGAGGATGTATAGGATCAGGAATGAGCACATCAGAGGGACAGCACATGTTAGATTTTTTGGAGACAAAGTCAGAGAGGCTAGATTGAGATGGTTTGGACGTGTACAGAGGAGGGATAGTGAGTATATTGGTAGTAGGATGCTGAGGTTGGAACTACCAGGCAGAAGGCCCAGAGGGAAGACCCAAGAGAAGATTTATGGATGTGGTGAAGGCAGACATGAAAGTCGTTGGAGTAAGAGTAGAAGATGCAGAGGATAGGGTGAGATGGAGGCAGATCATTTGCTGTGGCGGCCCCTGAAGGGAACAGCCGAAAGGAAGAAGATACTCTATGTTCAGCACTCAACTTTTGCTTTTCCACAAAAAAATTTTAATACAGTTGTACATCACCTTACGAAACTCTCACCAAACGAAAAATTCAGGTTACGAAAAGCATTTTCCTAAAATTTTTGTCTCAGGATACGAAACAAGTTCACGTTACGAAAGCGCCATCTTAAAAATTCAAACCCGCCTTTCAAACATTCAAACAATGCACTCAACAAGGCACTTCACTCAAGCGCCATCTGAATCCACCATGATGCTTTTTGTGTAAAGGACAGAGTTACGGTTGTTTTCTGCTTTATTTCTTGACTCAGGCTTTTAACCTTCCATAAACATTTGTAAGATTATAACTCTGCTAAGAAGACATGGTCAACACACGCACACACAGACACACACGTGCGATTTCCGGCACGAGTGAGGAAAAGAAACGGGCTCGAGTGATGTCACAAAGGAATATGGCCAAACCCGTCTACCATCGGTATGATATTGAAGCAGAAGGACGTCTTAAAAGGTATGCTTAAAGGGGTTAGGGGTAGTATTGGGAGCCTTAGAACGAATCACGCGTTTTACATGTAAAATGCGGTTCAACTTACGAAAAAAGCTCTGGAACGGATTAATTTCGTAAGGTGAGGTACCACTGTACAATAATTACCACGTTTACAATTACCTAATGAAAAAGCTTTTATCAGTGCTGGACACCACTTGTATATATCCGTGACAGCAACCCTTCGGTATCGGCTAAGGGGTGTGTGTGTGTGCGTACACACATGTCGTGATGATGAAGCTCTAATAGTCTGTCTCACTATCAGTGAAGCTGCCATTTATTCCTAACAATTTGTGGAATTATGTTCAGTTATTACTGCACTAGATAGAGCTATCAAACTATGTGTACTGCTTATCATGTGACAAGTATACGTCACTTGGTTTAAACAAGTTAGCTGTAACTTTCTCTTATTCGTATGACTAGTAAACACCTTCAGACTTTTGAACCAGTTGACAGTAAGAGTCACTGATTCAATCGATTCATGGTTTCACCATTTACAATGAACTCTTTCTCATAAAAGATCCATCACAACAAATAAATAGTTTCAGTAAAAGTGTTTACATCACCAGCAGTGAAAAGTTATCTTCAGCCTCTGAGTGTATATTTAAGTCCTTGTGGATAATCAGCAGGAGTGAGGGGCTTCTAGGATCAGAATCAGTAGTAGCGCACCAGGATGGATTGCAGAGCAGAAGTTAGATAAGATAAGATAAGATACAGCTTTATTAATCTCACAATGGAGAAATTCACTGTTACAGGCTCTTGAGGTACTATCAGTAGGGGGTGCAAAAATAGATACAAGTACAAACATACACACATACATATATTATATAAGTAAATAAATAAATAGATACATAAATAGTATAAATTACTAAACAATAAAAGAAAAGAATGGAGCAACTTTATAGACTGGCCTATATTAAAGTGTAATGTATCTGAGTGCAGAGTAGATGGGTTGATATGGTTGATATGGTTCACAGTCAGTGGGGTAGATGTGGCTGATTAAAGTGCACGGGGGTTTTTATTGCACATAACCGGTATTTTCACAGACAGTTACAAAGTGGCGTTGTACAGTCTGATAGCGGTGGGAATGAACGACCTGCGGTAGCGCTCCTTCCTGCACTGAGGATGCCTCAGTCGTACACTGAAGGAGCTGCTTAGCTTCTCTACAGTCTGGTGCAGTGGGTGAGAGCTGTTGAACAGGATGGATGTGAGCTTTGCTACCATCCTCCTCTCACTCACCTCCTCCACAGAGTCCAGTGGGCAGCCGAGGACAGAGCTGGCCCTCCTGACCAGCTTGTTCAGTCTCTTTCTGTCCCGCTCTGTGCTGCCCGGGGCCCAGCAGATGGCAGCGTAGAGGATTGCAGAGGCGACCACAGAGTCATAAAATGTCCTGAGCAGAGGTCTGCATATGCCGAAGGACCTGAGTCTCCTCAGAAGGTGGAGGCGACTCTGGCCCTTCTTGTACAGGGCGTTGGTGTTGTGGGACCAGTCCAGTTTATTGTTAAGGTGAACACCCAGGTACTTGAAACTGTCCACTGTCTCAATGTCCTGTCCCTGGATGTTCACTAGTAAGTGTGTGTGTGTGTTTGAGTGCTTCTCCTGAAGTCGACCACCATCTCCTTCGTCTTCCTAGTGTTCAAGCACAGGTGGTTGCGCTCACACCAGTCCACGAAGTCGACGATGACCGACCAGTACTCCAGCTCGTTCCCCTCTGACACACGGCCCACGATGGCGGAGTCGTCCGAGAACTTCTGGAGGTGGCAGCTGTTTGTGTTGTATATGAAGTCCGAGGTATAGATGTTAAAAAGGAAGGGTGAGAGGACGGTGCCCTGCGGTGCCCCCGTGCTACAGACTACCACCTTTGACTTACAGCCGCGCAGCCGCACGTACTGTGGACGGTTAGTAAGGTAGTCAATAATCCAGGCAGCAAGATGCCCGTCCACTCCCACGCCCTCCAGCTTCCTTCGCAGGCGCCGCTGGCCTGATGGTGTTGAAGGCGCTGGAGAAGTCAAAGAACATGACCCTCACAGCGCTGCCGGGCGATCTCCAGGTGGGTGAGTGCCCGCTGCAGAAGGTAGATGACGGCGTCTTCTACTCCGATGTTGGGCCTGTAGGCAAACTGCAGCGGGTCTAGGGTGGGGCTCACCATAGAGCGGAGGTGTTCAAGGAGGAGCCTTTCCATGATCTTAATGAGGTGGGAGGTCAGGGCGACAGGTCTGTAGTGGGCTGGTTCCTTCGCTTGTGCTGTTTTGGGAACCGGAACCACACAGGAGGTCTTCCAGAGGACTGGAACCTTCTCCAGGCTGAGGCTCAGGTTGTACAGGTAGCATAGTACCACACAGAGCTGGTCTGCGCAGGTCCTCAGCAGCCTGGGACTGATGCCATCAGGTCCTTCAGATTTCCTCTGATTTAGTCGCCTCAGCTGTCTCCTCACCTGGTCTGATGTGAAGGAGAGGGGGGGCTGGGGTGGGCTGCAGAGGGAGGGGGATGTGTCTGTCGGGCTGTAGCAGTCAAGTGAAGTTGGCCTGGGGAGGGGGGAGGTGTCAGCTGGTCTGGAGACGTGTGAAGAGGGGAGGGGGGAGAATCAAACCTGTTGAAGTAGCAGTTTAGTTCATCCGCCCAGCGCTGGTCACCATCAGCTGTCCCTCTGACACTCTGCCCAAATCCAGACATGGTCTTTAGTCCTCTCCAGACGTCGTTGTTCTGAGCCAGCTTCTCCTCCATCTTCTTCCCATAGTCCTTCTTTGCCCTCCTGATCCTCCACTGGAGCTCACGCTGGACCTTCTTCTGATCCTCTCTGTCCCCCGAGATGAAAGCCCTCTTTTTCTGGTTCAGGAGGACTTTGAGCTCAGGGGTGACCCATGGGTGGTTGTTGGAGAAGCACCGTACTCTCCGTGTTGGCACGGTGCTGTCCACGCAGAAGTTCATGTAGTCGGTGATACAGTGTGTGAGGCCGTCGATGTCATCACCAAAGGAGTTACAGAGCATGCTCCAGTCTGTGGTCTGGAAACAGTCCCTAAGCCTCTCGTTGGTCTCCTCGGTCCACACTTTCACAGACCTCTTCTGTGCAGGTTCCTTTCGCACCCTGGGTGTGTATTGGGGGAGCAGGTAGACCAGGTTGTGGTCTGATCGTCCCAGTGGGGGGAGGGGGGAGGAGCTGTAAGCATCCTTCACATTTGCATACAGTAAGTCCAGTGTTTTATTGTCTCTTGTGGCGCACTTCACGTATTGCGTGAACGTCGGAAGAGAGGCGGAGAGAGGGGCGTGGTTAAAGTCCCCAGAATCATGGCGCGGGGGTGACGAGTCTGTGTCTGATTAACGGCGCTGTGTAGACGCTCACACGCGGCCGCCGCATCAGCCGAGGGCGGAATGTACACGCAAAACACAATCACGTGTGAAAACTCCCTCGGTAGATAATATGGCCGCGCGCTTACCGCGAGCAGCTCTAGGTCCCGCGTGCACAGCTGCTCCTTCACGTGCACGTTTGCCGGGTGGCACCATCGTTCATTCACATAGACCGCCACACCCCCTCCTTTCTTCTTACCGCTCTCCGTTACACTCCGATCTGCACGCGTGAGTGTAAATCCGTTAAGAGAAACCACAGAGTCCGGTGTGAGTTCATTCAGCCAGGTCTCCGAGAAACACATGAGGCTGCAGTCCCGGTACTGCCTCTGCTGCCGGGTCAGCGCCGCCAGCTCCTCCGTCTTGTTGGCGATCGCGCGGACATTTCCCATGATGACAGAGGGAACACATGTCCTCCGCGTCTTTCGTCCCCCTCTGCAGCCTCTCCTTTTCCTCCGTATTTCCAAAGGAACAACGGGCTTTTCCGCGTGAAGGAGGGCGGGGCCGCGCCAAGAGGCCGAGGAGGGTCTCACGTGTGTAAGACCTGCGTTGCTCAGAGCCGTCGGTGAATGAGTTTCCTGACGCCGATCCAAAAAGTGAAAATAAAAGTGCACAGAAGAACAAAAGCATCATGAAAGTATGTTTTCCAGATGCAGGATTGAAGAAAGAAAAAGAAAATTTGAAAAAAGATAAAGAAACACGCCTATATACAATAGAAAAGAGAAAAAAAAGAAAAATAAACTGAAGAGCTCCTGTAACTGGCTGCAGGTCACCCGGCGCCATCTTGAAAAAAAAAAAAAGTTGCACGTGTGCCTCAACAAAAACTCAGCTCAGAGAAAGGTTGTTAGGTATGCTTCTAACAGTGATCCAATGATGGTTTAGGTCATGTTTATGCAGAAATGTATAAAATTCTTAAATGTTGGCAAAATTTCAAGCATCACTGTAGTTTTATTTTCTCTTGTATACTCTTTTATATTATGTGAATCAACTTTAACATGGCAGCAAAAGCTAGATCTGTTTAGTTGTTGACAAACGTTCAGTTGAATATTTTTTACTGTTGGGCAAAATAAATGCTCTCATTATGCTGCAGTGTAACTTATAAGGAATTGTATTTTAATGTTTAAATTTTTATTCTTAAATAAATGATCCATATCTCAGTAACACTGGTATTTAAGAAATTTGTTCCGATGCGCACTTTTAAGTTCTTAATTTAATGCACTGCATTCCAATCCTGGTTCTGGAGGGCCCAAATGCTACACATTTTAGTGTTTTCCTGCCCTAACCTGAACCCGTTTCAATTTATGCCTGTTCATTAGCTAATTATTTAAATATTGTGTTTTGGGAACAAGGAAAACACTTACAGGACCACCATTGGAACCTCTATCCAACATGATGCACAGTTTATCGTGGACTTATGAAATGAGTGTGGCAAGGAGATATGCTCTGACACTGACTTATTTGTCCAGCAGGGGGAGAAAACGTTTTGTGAGTGAAGGAGATGGTGGGACCCTTAAGAGCTGAAGATGGGGCATAGAGAATGAAAACATACACAAGCATGGAGGACTAATATTTGGTGATGTTAAGGTTTGGATGGAACTAATAGTCATGTGAAATAAATTTGAAAGATATGAAGTTGTGTTTAACCCACAGCCCTTCTCTCTTTCTCTCTCACACACGTAAAAGCTTAATTGCTGCAATGTCAAATGCAAAAAAATGTGTGTTTGGGTGTGTGTGCACAAAATTAAAGCTTTACTTCATGGCATTAATATTCACACATTTTGACGCTGTGTATTACAGAAATAATAAAGATTTTCTGCATTGTCTCTTTCTGAACCAGTTTCAGTCTGTAGAATTTAGTAAAAACATTATCTATGTAAGGGGTATGTTATTCAGCAGGTGATGAGTCGAAACCCAAAACAAACACGTTCATGATTCTCACATTTTAATTTTCCTAATTATGGTAAAGGTTATGAAATTAGAATATTTTGAGTGATTAAAGTGAAGAGTTTCTTGTGGCTGTGGGCTTTAAAAACATTACTGAAAAAATAATTTTGGATTTTCAAAATCGTTTCTGTGGTCAGTTTGGTTAGGGGTGGTTCAACACTTTCACAAGGGTACAGAGAGTACACTTTTTCAAGGAAAAAAAAGCATACATTTTAAATGTTGGTTTTCCCAAGTAAATGAGAAACGGGAGAATTCATAACGTGAACAATGTGACGTCTAAAATGTATTGATTAATAAATAAATGTACAGTTAAATGTTGCCTGCTTATTCAGTTTTATACATGTGCAAGCAAAAGTGTATATATCTCTGCATCTCATGCATTTTTTTTTTCATGCATACATTGGAATGAGAGAACGGTTTATCTTCAACATTTTACTCTATTTCTATGCAGTCAAAAAAAAAAAAAAACACAGCAAATAGTTTCAAAATAGAGTACTTTCTTGATCCCAGAGGAAATGAAGTGCAGACAGTTGCTTCATCATCATCATTTCCTTTCAGCTGTTCCCTTTTTTTTCAGGGATTTTTCTCGTGTGGCCTGCCTTTGACAAGCCAGTCATATACTAGTGCTTCTCAAAAAATTAGTATATTGTGATGTTCATTATTTTCTGTAATGTCCTGATAAAAATTAAACTTTCATATATTTCAGATTCATTGCACACCAACTGAAATATTTCAGGTCTTTTATTTTTTAATACTGATGATTTTGGAATACAGCTCATGAAAACCCAAAATCCCTATTTCAAAAAATTAGCATATTTGATCCGATCAATAAAAAAAGTACTTTTAATACAAAAAAAAAAAAAGTCAACCTTCAAATACTTATGTTCAGTTATGCACTCAATACTTGGTTGGGAAACCTTTTGCAGAAATGACTGCTTCAATACGGCGTGGCATGGAGGCAATCAGCCTGTGGCACTGCTGAGGTGTTATGGCGGCCTAGGATGCTTTGATAGCGGCCTTAAGCTCATCCACAGTGTTGGGTCTGGTGTCTCTCAACTTTCTCTTCACAATATCCCACAGATTCTCTATGGGCTTCAGGTCAGGAGAGTTGGCAGGCCAATTAAGCACAGTAATACCATGGTCAGTAAACCATTTACCAGTGGTTTTGGCAGGTTTTGCTGAAAAATGAAGATCATCTCCATAAAGCTTTTCAGCAGATGGAAGCATGAAATGCTCCAAAATCTTCTGATAGCTAGCTGCATTGACCCTGCTTCTTGATAAAACAGTGGACCAACACCAGCAGCTGACATGGCACCCCAGACCATCACGGACTGTGGATACTTGCCACTGGACTTCAGGCATTTTGGCATTTCCTTCTCCCCAGTCTTCCTCCAGACTCTGCCACCTTGATTTCTGAATGACATGCAAAATTTGCTTTCATCCAAAAAAAGTACTTTGGACCACTGAGCAACAATCCAGTGCTGCTTCTCTGTAGCCCAGGTCAGGTACTACTGCTGCTGTTTCTGGTTCAAAAGTGGCTCGACCTGGGAAATGCAGCACCTGTAGCCCATTTCCTGCACACGCCTGTGCACGGTGGCTCTGGATGATTCTACTCCAGACTCAGTCCACTGCTTCCACAGATCGCCCAAGGTCTGGAATCAGTCCTTTTTTCACTTTTTCCTTCCCACAGACGTCTCACTGAGGTGCCTTGATACAGCACTCTGGGAACAGCCTATTCACTCAGAGATTTCTTTGTATGTTACCCGCTTGCTTGAGGGTGTCAATGATGGCCTTCTGGACAGCAGTCAGGTCGGCAGTCTTACCATGATTGCGGTTTTGAGTAATGAACCAGGCTGGAAGTTTTTAAAAGCCTCAGGAATCTTTTGCAGGTGTTTAGAGTTAATTCATTGATTCAAGTGATTAGGTTAATAGCTCGTCTAGAGTACCTTTTCGTGATGTGCTAATTTTTTGAGATAGGAATTTTGGATTTTCATGAGCTGTATGCCAAAATCATCAGCATTATTGTTTTAAAAGACCTGAAATATTTAAGTTGGTGTGCAATGAATCTAAAATATATGAAAGTTTTATTTTTGTCCGTACATTACAGAAAATAATGAACTTCATCACAATATGCTAATTTTTTGAGAAGGACTAGTATACATGTATATATACACACAGACGCTCCTCAGCTTACGAACGAGTTTGGTTCCAAACGGTCGTTCTTTGGATGAGTTTGTTCATAAGTTGTTACAGAGCATTCTTGTAAGGAGCACCAGAGAACTATAATCAAACTTCGACATGAAGATAATCTGATTTATTTATTTATCCGAAGTGTATGTAATGCTTCCTAGATCATTCTGTTTTATTGGTGGATTATTTGTGAATCATTTCCCAATATGATTCATGGTTTGTGTCTCATTCAGCCCCACGTTGACCCGACTCGACTCAACCTACTGCCTGCGCACGTGAAGCTTTAAAAATCTTTATGGTGTTAAATCATGACCATCACAAATCATTGTTAATGACACCATTCCTCTCATGGCACCACAGTAATCATCATCCTGCACATCAAAACCACTCAGCATCGCCAAGGCACACCATTTAACCCGTCAGTCCCATCCCAAATAATGTAGGATCTAGAGGTGCGCAGTGGCCGTGCGTGCGCTTCAGGCTGCGCGTCGCTGGAACGGTGCAAGACTCAGAGCAGCACGAGCACGTTACCGGCTCACAGGTGGAAAGTTCATACGAGTGGGGGACATTAAACACTTAGAAAATTTAACACCTCTCTCTCTCTCCCCATAATCATCACATTATCAATATCATTATGTCCCGTGTTTAAACTCCTGGTTCCTCTCAAACACAGCACAGCGGATCTGATCAGATTTACAGAGAGTTTCACAAGGTTAGACAAGATTCCCCATGGACTATGATGTTTGCAGATGACATTGTGATCTGTACTGAGAGCAGAGAACAAGTGCAGAAAAATCTAGAGAGGTGGAGGTATGCCCTGGAAAGTAGAGGAATGAAGGTTAGCCTCAGTAAGACAGAATACATGTGTGTGAATGAGAAGGACCCAAGGGGAATGGTGAGGTTACAGGGAGATGAGATGAAGGTGAAGGATTTTAAGTACTTCGGCTTAAGTACTTGTTGAGTGGAGTGTTTAGTTAAAAGTATTTCATTATGTGAAGGAGCAGATCTAGGGGTCTCCGGCATAGAAGGTTCTGGTAAACTAATGTTGGGATGCATTCGCACCCCCATTCTACATGCTTACCCAGCTCCATTTGACAGTGGAGTGGCTGATTGACCAAATGTTCAGGTTTCCTCATGTCTGTCTGTCTTCTGGTTCTTCTCTTTTTGTAATGCTGCTATAGCCAGTCATGCTGGAGTCCTTGCTTGCAGTGGTGTTTATTTGATGTAATAAGGCAGAGAAAATTTTTATCCAAGAAAACTAAAAAAATAAGCATAAATATATTGAGAAAAGAAATTGTGCTTTTGTAGTTTTAAGACAGACGCCAACAAGAAATATTGCCACCCTGGTTAAGATGTGTTCAAAGCCTTAAAATAAATCAATTGTTTATTGCAGAAAAATGCAATCTTCAACTCAACTGAATTTTAAGGTGGAAAATAATCCCTGACAAAGAAATATATATTTTTTTTTCATAAAATCACGTAGTCCACATTTTTAGCACCCCTAACAATTCCTAGGAAATAAATTTAATTGAAGTATTTTTGTCATTTCTACAGTAATTTACAAAGTTGATCAGAGTATCGAGGAACATTTAATTATTAATTCATCACTTCCTGTTTCCCTGAGGTATAAATGATGTGACACAGAGGCCATTTCTCTTAGCCACTCTTCAACATTCAAGTAAGGTAGATGCGTGTCGACCTACAAGGAAATCGCCCCTTGCCTGCACCTGCCCATATCTACTGTCCGAGAAAACATTAAGACATTTAAATTAATTGGGACAGTAGTAAACAAGCCTGGACGAGGACCTAGGGTTATTTTGCCACAACACACAATTAGGAGGATGGTAAGAGAAATAAAAAATTCACTAAAGCACAATGTTAAAGAATCGCAACAAATGGGAGCATGTTGGGGGTCACAAAGTTTCTAAAACAACCGTCAGGTGCTATACATGCCAACAAGTTGTTTGGGAAGTGTGCAGGGAAAAACCTTTTTTCACTTACAATCATAAATGTAAATGCCTGGAGTCTGCTAAATAGTACTGGGATTTCAACTGGGACCATATGCGTTGTTCAGACGAGACCATGATACAGCTTTTTGGAAACAAACACTCAGTGGATCTGGTGGAACACAAAAGATAAGAATGCAGAAAAGCACCTCATGCCCACTATGAAGTATGGGGAGGATCGGTGATACTGTGGCCTGTTTCTCTTCCAGAGGCTCTGGGAATCTTGTTAGGGTGCATGGCATCAGGAATGCTTTGAAATACAAGGACATTTTAAATCAAAATCTGGTGGTCTGTGCTCGAAAGCTGAAGATGGGTTGTCACTAGATCTTTCAGCAACATAATGACCATAAACATGTGGCCAAATGTAAACAAAAATGGCTCACCCAAAACAGAATCAAGTTCCTCCCATGGCCGTCTCAGTCACCAGTCCTCAACCCTATTGAAAAACCTGTGGAGTGAGCTACAGAGGAGAAGACCAGGTCTCTGGAGAATTTAAAGAGATTGTGCAGAGAGGAAATGGTCAAAGATCCACTTTCTGTTTTTCCCATCTTGTGAAACATTATAGGAGAAGATTATGTGCTGTTGGCAAAAGGCGGTTGTATAAAGTATTAATATCAGAGGGCTAATAATTGTGACTCACATGATTTTATGTAAATTAATTATTTCTTCATGTGGGATATTTTTCCCACTGAATAAATGGACTTGGATTAAAGGTTGGATTTTCTTCTTTTTTTAATTGTGGTTATATATTATTTAGGGGGGAAATGTAAAGTTAAATAACACATCTTAACCATGGGTGCCAATAATTATGGAGGGCGGTGTATGTACTTTATAAAAAGGAATAAAATGTAACCGAATCCAAATATGAACTACTGTGGAATAGCACATGCAGTACACTTCAGCATGAATTAAGTCTGACTACAAGTAAACTCAGGTATTTTGCAAGCTCTCAAGTTAAGGTCAAATTGGAATTCTGTTTTCATAAAAGACCAAATCTTTGCTGTTTACAAAACAATTTTAAATTGAAGTAGCTGAAAAATTCTAATTCTTTTTTCAACTGAGATAATGTTGTTGTTAATGTCTTATCTGTCTTTACCTTTGCTCTTAGTCTTATTGACATATTCTTATTGTATTAGACAGCAGTATTATGGTCTTTGTCAATATTCATTTTAAAGGTAATTTCTTGCTCTGTACTTCAAGTGATGATGATAAAAGCACATTCTGATAAATGAAAGTGTTTCAATGATGTCCATGGATCTATTACTCACCATCTTCCATCTATGCTTTCAAGTTGAGGGTCATTCCACCCTTATTATTTTTTAACAAAACCTGGGGCTTTAAATAGATTAAATACATAATTAAATACAAAACAAAGGATTGAAAGAACTGCATTCCAGTAAACAAAGGTACTTTTCTGAAAGAAGAGGGTGTATAATGTTTTTGTAAGACATCTCCCATTTCAGGTTCTATATCACCTGGCTTCACAAAGACATTTCTGTAGAACTGGTTTGCATCATGGATGGACATCAGTCATTTATTTATTTCCAAAACAATCATAAAAGGTCAATCCCAGTTTCGTTAGAAATGTCTTTACTTAGAAATAAACCATATTTCACAAACTTAACTGCAAGGTAAAAATTATTCAAGAGTATTTCTTCCTAGGGAAATTTCAATTATTTAATGTTCATCCAAAGTTCTATACTCACACTGTATTTCACTTGTCATAGAAAATTTATACTTAAAGATGTCAGACACTCGCTGCTTTAAAATTTGGAGTAAAGTTCTTTGTATGGGATTTACTGCTTCTAATTTTGTTCATGTCAATCTGTGTGTCTTTACACATACAGATGTGTGTGTGTGTGTGTGTGTGTGTGTGTGTGTGTGTGTGTGTGTGTGCATATTTATATATACAGTAAAACCTCCGCTGACAAACCCTTAAGCTCACGAACTTTTCGCCTCAAGAACATTAAATTTGCGAGCATATTGTTTCTGCTGACGAACTAGTTTTCGGCGGACGAATCAAACCACGCGGCCGAACAGCGCCACGGTGGCGGCCACGAGAAGCTGACGCACGCTCACGGCGTCACAGTTCGTCACACCCCTTTCTTTGAATGCGGAAGTGGTTTGTGTTTGCTAGACATTTTGGACCATATTGAGTGTACTTTTGCTATTATGGGACCGAAAAAGACCCCACCACAGGCGGAGATCATTGAAAAACACGAACGAGGTGTGCGTTTGTGTGACTTAGCGTCCCAGTACCAGTACGCTAAGTCTACCATTGCTCCCATCCTTAAGAACAAGGAAGCTATTAAGGGTGCGTGTGCTAAGGGTGTTTCCAAACAGTAGGCGTTTCCAAACACGCCTTCCAAACAGTAAGTCCCTCCCTCCCACTCCATTCCATCAAGCCATAAACTACCATCACAAAGGTAAATAAAATGACTTTATTATACAGTACAGTTTATTTCTTTAATTACAATACAATAGACATTTATTATACATAAAATAAGGTATATTTTTGTGTAGTTTTAAGGCTTATTTAGTAGAAAATTATGTTTTATGGGGACCTGGGAACGGATTATTCTCATTTTAATGGTTTCTTATGGGAAATAAATGTTCGGAAGTCGAACTTTTCGCCTCACACACACTTTCTGGGAACCAATTATGTTCGTGAGCAGAGGTATCACTGTACTAGTCCTTCTCAAAAAATTACATATTGTGATGAAGTTCATTATTTTCTCTAATGCACTGATAATACTTAAACTTTCATATATTTTAGATTCATTGCACACCAATTGAAATATTTCAGGTCTTTTATTGTTTTAAAACTGATGATTTTGGCATACAGCTCATGAAAACCCAAAATTCCTATCTCAAAAAATTAGCATATTTCATCCGACCAATAAAAAAAAAAAGTGTTTTTAATACAAAAAAAGTCAACCTTCAAATAATTATGTTCAGTTATGCACTCAATACTTGGTCGGGAATCCTTTTGCAGAAATGACTGCTTCAATGCGGCGTGGCATGGAGGCAATCAGCCTGTGGCACTGCTGAGGTGTTACGGAGGCCCAGGATGCTTCGATAGCGGCCTTCAGCTCATCCACAGTGTTGGGTCTGGTGTCTCAACTTTCTCTTCACAATATCCCACAGATTCTCTATGGGGTTCAGGTCAGGAGAGTTGGCAGGCCAATTGAGCACAGTAATACCATGGTCAGTAAACCATTTACCAGTGGTTTTGGCACTGTGAGCAGGTGCCAGGTCGTGCTGAAAAATGAAATCTTCATCTCCATAAAGTCAGATGGAAGCAGATGGAAGCATGAAGTGCTCCAAAAATCTCCTGATAGCTAGCTGCATTGCCCCTGCTCTTGATAAAACACCAGCACCAGCAGCTGACATGGCACCCCAGACCATCACTGACTGTGGGTACTTGACACTGGACTTCAGGCATTTTGGCATTTCCTTCTCCCCAGTCTTCCTCCAGACTCTGGCACCTTGATTTCCAAATGGCATGCAAAATTTGCTTTCATCCGGAAAAAAGTACTTTGGACCACTGAGCAACAGTCCATTGCTGCTTCTCTGTAGCCCAGGTCAGGCGCTTCTGCCGCTGTTTCTGGTTCAAAAGTGGCTTGACCTGGGGAATGCGGCACCTGTAGCCCAGTCCACTGCTTCCACAGGTCCCCCAAGGTCTGGAATCGGCCCTTCTCCGCAATCTTCCTCGGGGTTCGGTCACCTCTTCTGGTTGTGCAGCGTTTTCTGCCACACTGTTTCCTTCCCACAGACGTCCCACTGAGGTGCCTTGATACAGCACTCTGGGAACAGCCTATTCACTCAGAGATTTCTTTCTGTGTCTTACCCTCTGGCTTGAGAGTGTCAGTGATGGCCTTCTGGACAGCAGTCAGGTCCATGATTGCGGTTTTGAGTAATGGACCAGGCTGGGAGTTTTTAAAAGCATCAGGAATCTTTTGCAGGTGTTTAGAGTTAATTGGTTGATTCAGATGATTAGGTTGGGGGTTCGAGTCCCCACAAGGTTATCACTGCCCCCCCAGTGCAGCTAACTGCAAAACAAAACCGCAATCATGGGTCAATCATGCTTAGAGACAGAGGATGGATCATTCTGCCATTCGATGTAGGCCTTGCTTTTAGCATGGAGGCCGTCTCTGATCTTGTCATTGTTTTCGTCGAACCAGTCTTCATGCAGTCTAGTTTTAACTCCAAGCACTTCTTTTGCAGTCTCAGCAATGGTATCCTTGAAAGAGGACCAGTTTTCGGAGCTGCTATTGGAGGTCAGACCATTTTTGAGTTTTCTGTCAAGTGCTTCTTGGAACTTTGCCAGATGGATTGGGTTGTTCAGCCTGGTGACGTTGTAGGAGGTCCTGACAGTCTTGGGTCAGTTTCTGTAAGGCAGAGTACAGTGACATTACATCCCTGACCAGCCTGTGATCAGTCGAGCATTCAGCACCTCTAATGGCACGAGTCACTTGGACGTCCCTGATGTTACGTTGGCGCACGATAACAAATTCGATCCAGTGTTTAGACCGTGGGTGCATCCAGGTGGTTTTATACTTGTCTGCCATCCTGCACAAGCTGTTGGTGATACAAAGGCTGTGTTCTGCACACGGAGCAGGCACAGAGTGACATTGACCTGATGACCTCGTCAAAGTGTTCATAGAACTGCTCTTTGTCTTTTTCTGGACTAGTAAGTGTAGGAGCATATGCACTGATGACACTGAGGTGTCTGGCATTTCTGAGAGGAATGCGCAATGTCATGATATGTTCGTTAATTCCTACTGGCAGGGCTGGTATGTCCTTCAGCAGTGCTGTTCTAATGGCAAACCCAACACCATGTATCCTGTCCTCAGCTTGCGACTATCCTTTCGAGAAGGTGTATCTACCTCCTTCTCTCAGGGATCCTTCATCGGCAAGACATGTTTCACTGAGTGCGGGAATGTATATCCGGTATCGCTGGAGCTCCTTTGCAACAAGCGCCGTTCTCTTTGGTCTCAGTGTGCCGGCTCGGTCCAGAAGTGTTCAGACATTCCAGGCTCCCAGAATGAGCCTCTGGAGTTTTTTCTTTTGTATTGTTCGACTGCTGTGAGGATGAGTCTGTCAGCCGCAGTAAGCTGACCAGACACTAGAAGGTAAGCATTTGTCTGGGGCACCTTTTCTAGCCCCCTCCCTCATGTAAGAGTGGGCAGTGCTGTCCTAAAGAGGCTGCCCATTCATCCACAGGTGCTGCCGAACTGTCCTGTTGCCCTTAGACTCAGGAACAGAGCGACTACTTACCCATGGACCGCCTACATCCAAGGTTTGTGACTACAACCGCCAGTGTTCATCTCCACCTGTTGCTCCGCCACGCGCCCATCGCCACAGGACTTGAGGGGTCGGTAATAAGTTGATGAGATGCAAAACGAACCTGTGCATGAAGGCTTTCTAGTGAGAAGACCGTTGCACAGGGGCAATCCCACGCTCTTGGCGTCGGGAGTCTTGATCCAGTGGCATGGGGAACTGTTACAATGGGAGACTGCCCAGCTGCAGTGGATGACCAGGACTTCTATTGGTGCCATGGCCAGTTCTAGGCGCTCCACGACACTTGCTGCCACCGCCTTCACAACCGTTGGATCTCAGGTGATAATCTCTTCTGATTGTTCTGCCGGGGGTCAGTCTTTTCATGCGGACGCAGCCCAAACCTAACTCACTGAGGGTTTCAGACCCATCAGCTACCTTCACCTGGTTCAGCCGACTTGCCAAAGCCATTGTCCTAGGGGTGGCCGCTGTTGAATGCGACAGCTTTGAGCAGCCACAGGTGAAAGCTGAGTGCCAGCTGAGGACCAGTGACAGAATCAGGGGCTGCCCTGAGAAGGGCATGGCGTGTCCCCTGCTAAAAAGGTACTACCTCTCCCTGACCCCCCCCCCATATATGTATGTATATGCAAAGTAGCGAGGGATCCCTGTATATACATTCTTTCTTCCTTTCGGCTTTTTCACTTTCTCATACGTAGGGGGCTGACTGTATATATAATGTGTATAATGTGTGTGTGTATATATATATATATAATGTGTATGTATATAGTGTATATATAATATCTATACCCCAGTACAGCTAACTGGGTTATCAAAGGCAAGCCATGTCTCTCACTGTCTATGGTAAAAGGCATGTTAAAGAACCATTCCTGACTTTCGTAAAGAGTAGGCTGCAAAGCCGCCAGCTCATTTCTGTCCCTTGCTAAAGGGTTGTGTCAGGAAGGGCATCCGACGTAAAAACCTATGTCAAATCAAATATGTGAATCATTCGCTGTGGCGACCCCTGAAAAAGGGAAAAGCCAAAAGGAAATTTCTCTCATACACACACACACACACATGGAGTCCTCAGTTTACACCGGTCTCGACTTGCACCATTTCATGGTTACGAACGCGCCCCCATAAAAAATAAAATTATGCATCATTATGTCTTATGTGGTTACAAATGCGAACTAGTTTCAGCCCGTGGCGGAAGAATATGCTGTGTTGTAGTTGTGGGCCGAGAAAGATGGCGTCGCTTCCGTTTGCTCAGTCTCGGTACTGTAATATTTCACATCATTACGTCTTCCGCATTTATGTAAACAAATGCGAATTAGTTTCAGCACGTTGCGGAAGAATACACCGTGTTGTGGTTGTGGGCCGAGGAAGACAGCGTTGCTTCCCTTCGCTTAGTATCAGTACATTTGCCATTTTGATCATTAACACCACCTTTGTCTCTCCCGTTTATCGTACTTTTTGCCCTTAGTTATGGCTCCCAAGCGTAAGGCAGGCTTTTCTGATGGTAGTGCATCAAAGAAATGAAAGGCCATCACCATGGAAGTTAATGTGTACATAATAAAGCGATCTGAAAAGGGACAAACACCAGTGGGTATCGGCTGGTCTCTTGGCCTTAGTCGTTCGACTGTGGCTACCATCATCAAAGCTAAAGAGCGCATCCGTGACCATGTGAAAGGGTCTGCCCCTATGAAGGCGACAGTGATAAACAAGCAGCGTAGTCATCTAATTATTGAAATGGAAAGATCATTGGTGCTTTGATTGGAAGATCAAAATCAACTCCGTATTCCAGTGTGCCTTATGGTGATTCAGGAGAACGCGAAAAGATTGTTTGAGGCGTTGAAAATAGAAAAGAGGGAAAGAAGTGAAAGTGAAGGTTTGTGGCTAGTAGGGGTTGTTTTATGCGATTTAAGGCTCGGGCCAGTTACTATAATCTTAAAGTGCAAGGTGAAGCTGCTACTGGGGATGAGAAAGCAGCACATGAATTTCCGAAAGCACTGGCTGAGATAATTAGGGAGGGGGGTTATTCTGCTCAGCAAGTGTTCAACGTGGATGAGACAGGTCTATTTTGGAAGCATTTGCCTAACCGCACATACATCGCTAAGAAGGAGAAGCCAGCAATTGGTCATAAAGCCAGCAAGGAAAGGCTAACTTTACTTCTTGGGGGAAATGCTGCTGGCGTATTCAAACTGAAGCACTTGCTGGTGTATCAGGCTGAAAATCCAAGGGCACTCAAGGCATTTGGAAGAGTCAACTACCAGTCATTTGGAAGTCAAATAAGAAAGCATGGGTGTCATTTGCAGTGTTTGAGGACTGGTTCATCAATTATTTTGTGCCAAGTGTGGCGCGGTATTGCGCCTCCAAGGGTATCCCCTTTAAGGTGTTGCTAGTGCTAGACAATGCCTCTGGACAACCTGCCCAGCTGGGAGACTTTAACCGTAATGTCAAGGTGGTTTACCTTTCACCTAATACCACAGCCATTTTACAGCCTATGGACCAAGGAGTGATTGCTTCGTTCAAGGCCTACTACCTCCGAAGGACAATTGCTCTGGCTTTACAGGCAACTGAAACGAAGAAGGATTTGACTCTGAAGGACTTTTGGAAATCCTACATCCTTCTTGATGCTGAAGAACATTGCGGATTCCTGGGAGGAGGTTAAGCAAACATGAAAGGTGTTTGGTAAAAGCTGTGTCCTCAATTTGTGAATGATTTCCATGGGTTTGAGGACACAGTTGATCATGTTATCAAGAACATTGTTGTCCTGAGTAAGGAAATCAATTTGGAGATGGAAGTTGATGATGATACAGAGCTGCTGAAATCTCATGGAGAGAAGTTATCTGCTGAGGACCTGATACAACTGGAGAAGCAGATAATAGAGGAAGAAGAAGAAGAAGAAACACCCACCCCAGAGCCTAAGGGTTTCACAAGGCAGGCCTTGGCAAGAGTTTTTGCTGAGATGCAGCAAGCGTTGGCAACTTTTGAGGCTCAGGATCCCAACTTGGAAAGGTTCACGGGGCTTTCCAGAGGCATCATGGATTTGATGCAATGCTACAAGGAGAGCTTGGATGCAAAGAGGTTGCTCTCTGTCCAGTCTAACCTGGAGCAGTATTTTAAGAAGGCCTGCAACAGATCCTGTATCCTCTACCTCAGCTGCATCTACTACTCCAGGCTCACCTGCCCCTGCTTCTCAAGCACAATAAGCCTGTCTCTCCCTCCCTTACTCTATTTCATTCTTGTGGTAAGGAATTGTTTTCTCTGTAATACTTTTTATGTCATTAACTGTTACATTTTATTATAGCACTGTATGTACAGTACTTTTTAGTGGGGCAGTGGTGGTCTAATGGTATAGGGCGCTGGATCGCTGATCCAAAGGTTGGGGGTTCGAGTCCCACTCTCCACAAGGTTGTCACTGTCACCCCCCCCCAGTGCGGCGAACTGGGTTATCAAAGGCGGGCCATGTTTCTCATTGTCTATGGTGTGAGGCATGTAAAAGAACCATTGCTGACATTCGTAAAGAGTAGGCTGCAAAGTCGTCAGCATGTTTCTGTCCCTTGCTAAAAGGGTTGTGATAGGAAGGGCATCCAACGTAAAAACCTCTGCCAAATCAAATGTGCGAATCAGGTGATTCGCTGTGGAGACTCCCGAGTAAAAGGGAAAAAGCCAAAAGGAAGACAGACATGTACAGTACTTTTCAGTATATTTTATGTTATGTTCCGACTTACACTGAAATTTGGGTTGCATCGTGTCTTAAAAATGGATCAGCGTCGTAAACCGAGGACTCCCTGTATACACACACACACACACACACACACACAAAGTGGCTCCTTGTAGCTGTTTGCATGCAACAGCGGCTACATTCCAGGCAAGTCTCCACTGACTGGCAAAACCTGGAGAGAGTAGCTGATGGTCCAAGAAACCCCCGTGAGTTTTTCGAGTTGTGTACCCTAGCATGCAAAGATTGGATTTGGTGGAGTGTGTAGAGGGAACCACTGGTTTGGTTCAACGGACATGAAAGTTGCCCCAGCAAGCCGTGTGGAGCATGATCAGGGCTGAGTATGACATATAGTGCCCTGATGGCCATCCACTGCATTGCAACCTTTCTCCAGTTTTCTTAACTTGTCTTGCCACTGGATCCAGACAGGAAGAAATCAGAGTGAAGCTGTGCAACTCTTCCTCATTATGATCCAATTCAAGCACATGTCAAGACATCACCCCACTCCAATTTATCAAAGTCCTGTGGTGATAGGGGAATGGTGAAGCAGCAGGCGTGGATATACTGGAAGCTATAGTCATAATTCTGCATGCAGGCAACCCATGGAATTGGGTCGCTCTCTATTATCAAAGATTTCAATAAAAACTGACAAAGGGTATTCATATAAAACTATTGAGTTCATTCATTCGTTTTCTGAAATGCTTAATGCTAAGTAGTTTTGCAAACATTCTGGTGAACATCTCAGCCGACTCTGGTAGTACATTCTGGACAGCTTGCCAGACCTACAACTGTAATGAGTAGATGCACCTTGTGTTCCATGATGCCTGCACCCTCCTTACTCTGCATGCTGTGACCTGTTGTCATGTTTCATGAACCTGGAAGTAGCCACTCATGCCATGGATGAGATTTTCACTTATGTTCTCAAAATCATGCAATTTATTAGCTGATAAATGTATTCACTTTTGTCATATGCAATAGAATAGACTTTTTAGTGAAAAAGTGATGCTCTTACTGGAGCTGAACTCTGTCTCTCTATGTCTGTCATAATGAGGTTACAGAGTATGTGAAAGCCCCCTTCTTTGGCATCATTAAATACTGATTGACCTACACACTCTATGATGTTACACAATTGGAAATGCTACCACTCCAGAACATCCCACACACAGAGTTTACATATTGCCTTTGGATGTTATTGTTTTGATGTCTGAATCACAAGCTAGTGTTCATCCTTACGCCGGTCCCAAGCCCGGATAAATGCAGAGGGTTGCGACAGGAACGGCATCCGGCGTAAAACTTGTGCCAAAACTTCATATGCGAATTATCAAAACAAATCTCATACCGGATCGGTCAAGGCCTGTGTTATCAACAACTGCCATCAGTGTTGTTAACCAACAGTGTGCTGGTGGAAATTTGACTCCTGTTGGTCGAAGAAGAAGAGGTGGGAGGCGTGTCTGTAAGCAGAGAGAGAAGGAATGGCATGTGTCTAGGACTGAGAGTAGGGACTTTGAATGTTGGAACTATGACAAGAAAAGGTAGAGAGCTGGTGACATGATGCAAAGAAGGAAGGTGGACATACTGTGTGTTCAGGGGACCAGGTGGAAAGGTAGCAAGGCTACAAGCTTAGGAGCAGGGTGTAAGCTGTTTTACCATGGTGTGGATGGGAAGAGAAACAGAGTAGGAGTCTTCTTAAAGGAGGGGTTTGTCATGAATGTTCTAGAAGTGAAAAGAGTGTCAGACAGAGTGAGGAGTCTCAAATTATAAATTGAAGGTGTGATGTTCAATGTTGTTAATGCTTATGCCCTCAGGCAGGATGTGAGCTAGAAGAGAAGGAGAGATTCTGGAGTGAGTTAGATGAAGTGATGCAGCGTACCCTGTTAGGATCCGTTGAATGTGGAAGAAGACGACTGGAGACTGGTTTTGAGTTGAATATGAGAAGCTTTATTGCGTCGTTTGCAAAGGACGGAGACCCAACCAACATGCCTAAAAGACACACTAATTAAGGTCTGAGGTCTCCCTCGCGGGGGTTGCTTTTAAGGGCTGCAGACCAGGTTCCTCCTTCTGGAATTTATGATTGGGTCTTTGATGCGTTATTATCTCAACAAGATGCAATAAATCTGGGGTGACCCCAGGCCCATCCCTACCCCCATAAACCTTCACCTCCTAACCTCAGAGTTATTTACAACTCGAAACTATTTGGTCGGTTGAAGATTACCCTGACAGTGAAGGTCTAGGTGTGGCAGGTTACCCAACATGCACTTTTACAACAGAGATAAAGAATGGCCCCCCTTTAAGCATTCCATTTGATTATTCTCAACAAGCCCCCAGGTATAGCAAAACACAAAGAAATAAAGCACCATTATACAGCCATACAAAACAGCGTGCCCCAGAGAACATGATATTGTGATACACTTTTACAATTCCCCCTTTTGATCTCCTTTAGGAGATCAACCAAGGAACCATTCATAACAAAAATAGAACAGCGGAGTAAACGTACACAAGCAATAGAAAGGCTATATAAAAGACAATTATGAAGTCCGTAAAGATCTAAGCAAATATGATGTCTATAAAAACTCTAACTGCATGCAAAATTACCCATAGTAAAATCTAATCAGAACTGGGGTCTAAGTGCGACCTCATCTACCAGAGACCCCGGCGAAAGGAGAGCTTCCGACTCGGCTAACAACTGAGGAAATTGATATGGAGGGGGAGGAAAAGAGCCCCCTTTTTCCAGAGTGGAAGAGATGCACCTAATACATAGGAACGAATGCAGGGGATGCAGCAGCACCCACACAGGGCGAGGAGTCCGGCCACTGAGATGATGGATATCACAACTGAAACGATCAAACCTTTCCACTTACCAAAGTGTCTGTCCAGCCAATCAAGTATTACATTATCAACACCTGAGTGTTCCTTCAGTTCGGTGGCCAGAGTCCGCAGCCCGTCCAAGGCCTTCGTGACAGACCCGTCTGGCGCGGTGTTATTGGGTATAAAGGTGCAGCACTCTTCCCCAAACATGGAGCAAACGCCACCATGGGCACTAAGTAAGAAATCTATAGCCATGCGATTTTGATATGTCATAAGTGAATTGGCCCTGAGCTCGGCTGCCAGTCCTTCTACGGCATCCCTGGTAAGATTGGTCAAGCGTTGAACATTATAATGAATATAATTGATCCTATCAACATTCTTGTTGATAGTGCACCACCAGCAAATAAAAGATTCAAACCCACCCGCAATCTGGTCTACTAATTTGTATTCGTCTGGTACACCGCGAGGGACCCCTATTGCATCGATATAAGTGGGAGACCCTTGAAAGCCTTGCTTCCCGAGCGCGGGAATCGACCGGCGCGTGCGCTTAATATCGAACGAGGAGATAGACTTTATGAGTGCGTGAGAGGACACCTACTAGATCGGATGCTGAGGCTGGTACAATGGAGATAGGCATGAGTAAGGTGATCAGGGTGCAGGTACCTGACCAGTTGGGAGGGAGCGTGGGATGTAGAACCGCCCCTCCGCAGTACCACCAAATATCCGCTCGGGCTTTGGTGAGGGTGGTGGAATTGGACCAATCTGACACGTTCGTGGTGGAATTACACCAGCCTGGGGAAATGGTTCCTACCCTAGAGGACGAAGAATTGCCTTGCCTAGTAATACAGGAGTGACCGTAGCGCACTGGTTGAAACATTGGGGGATCGGGTGAACTCGGGGTCAGAGGAAAGACTGTCTCCCATCCCTGACAAGGTGGTGAGGGGTTGTCAAGCATGTGTAATTCTAATATACAGTGAAAGGAGTCGGGATTAGTGGTCAATGGAGAGGGCGAGGTAATCAGCACAGGTCGGGCCGTGGAACATATCACACAGCTGTTATTAGAGTATGACCGAACCAGGCCCTGCATCATAACCAGCCATAAGTTTTTGTCCGTAAACCCAGTAGCCTTGCGAATAATCTGAATCGGGGAATCTTTTGAAAAATCATGAACCTTTACGCCATCCATTTGAGGGGCAAGGGTCGCATTAATCGCTGGGTCTTTGGGTGAATGTGATTTCAAAGTTGTGACTTTGGGAGGGTCCACCAGAGTAATTTTGATAAGGCCCAGAGGGTCGGATCCAGATATCGATACTCCTAGAGTGATGATGCATTCGCCCCCAATACAACCCCGGAGACCCCACTTATCCGGTCGGTCCCCGAGACAAGTATACATGTTATTAATGGACAGGGAGATAGGATTCTGGCTTATGTGAAAGTCGCGCTGTATTGTAACTCGTCCGCGTAATCTCCCGGCGGTATGGCCGTCCGGTGTCCATGCCCCGGTGTATGCTATAACGTTCCCCCAGGAAGGACACCATCGGTCATACGGCGTATACCTCAAGACTGCACAGAGATAGAGGTCGTATCCCTGCCACGTGATGTTCTTATCTGCCAGTTTATAACAGTACAAAGGTCAAAAGTAAATGTGGCTTTAGTGCCTTTGACGTACTTAATTTCTATACCCCCATATCTGGCCAGGCACTTGTCCAGGCTGCGCGGAGTGAATCTAGTTTGTGTGACTAATCGTCGGCGTCTGCTGTGTGCTGTGGTGGTTATATCGTTCTGTGAGGGAGTAAAGGGCGGGTCAAGTACCCACAGGATGGGGAGCACTACCAACAAGGAAACTAAAAAAGAAATACACATTAGTGGGCCCGAGGAGAGACCCCATCTGGCTTTACCTTCCATGTAGAAACTAGCAAGCTAAACCTTCAATATGACAGAGTAAATTCTTCACTGTATTCAAGGGAGGGTCACGCGCTACACCTTAAAGAGCTTACGACCTTCAATACTCTGTCACACAACTCAAAGCAAAAGCACATTACAAAGAATAGTTAAAACAGTATAATTAGAATAACACTCCTCAAAACTTGCGTTGGTAGCTTGGCACGCTACTTGTTGCAGGGGCGCGTTGTTCCTCCGCCTTGCCGTGAGGGTGAGGGTTAGACTACCTCACCCCCTTTTGCCACCCAGGGATTATTCTGCCCTGCGTTGTTGGTGGTCTTTTTCTTCGTCACCGCCGGTGATGAGGTTGCTGCTTCACACAGGTCCCTGTGTGTGTTGACGAAGTGATCTGGAGGGAGCTTCTGCCGCTGCGCACTGGCTCCAGTGATACCAGGTGTCGCCCTTGCTGTCCAGCCGGACGGCGTGCGAGGTGCGCTCTTTGATCTTATAGGGTCCCGTCCACCTTGGCTCCGTCCACTTTCGCTTGAGGACTTTCAGGAGGACCCACTCTGTGTCTGGAAGGCCGCCGGTAGATGCCTGATACTGCTCCCCCACTTGATCTGAAAAGGCTGCAACGAGACTTTGCAATTCACGATAATATTGTTTATGTGTTAGGTTTTGTGCATCAGTGTCCAGTGCTGTGTGTGGTCCAGGCAATGGTCTACCGGTCTGTAGTCCGTGTGGAGTCAAGTGTGTGTTTTGGTTTACGGAACTTCGGATAGATAGTAAAGCTAATGGTAAGGCATCCAGCCATGTCATTTTGGTCTGTGCACAGATCTTAGCCAATTTGTCCTTAATAGTTCTATTCATTCTCTCGACCTTACCTTGTGACTGTGGGTGGTATACGGAGCCAAATTTGTGGGTCAGTCCCAACATGATTTCCACCTGTTGGAGGTCTTTATTTTTAAAATGAGTCCCGTTGTCTGATCTTACCCTTTCAGGAAACCCATGTCGAGGGATGTAGTGGTTAACCAGACATTTAACCACGGAGGCACTGTCCTCCTTTCTGGTGGGCCATGCTTCGGGCCACCCCGAGTAACTATCCACACAAACCAGTAAATATCGATACCCCTTAACCATGATGTTCATGTCGGTATAATCAAGAATTATCTCTTTCCCTGGCTTCGTGAGCAATGGAAAACGCCCTCATGGGCGGTTTCACCGTTGGTCTGGGGTTATATTGAGTGCACACTTCACATGTTTGTACAAAATGTTTAATCATATCCTTCAAAAATGGATGCCACCAATTATCCAAATTCTTCATCATCTGCACTGTCCCCACATGCCCCACACCATGCGCCTCTTTGAATGTACTTGTTCTAAGACCTGGTGGCAGAATCACCCTGCCATCCGGTCCTCTCCAAAGACCCTCCGTCCACGTACCCCCCCTTGCCTTCCAGAGTGTTTTCTCTTGTGGTGACGCGAGATCTTGTTCATGTATCAATATTTGTGTGTGTCTGTCTCTTACCGCCTCTTGTTCCGCTTGTATTGTGTACATAGTGGGTGTGTAGCCTGCGGCCTGTTTTGCAGCTGCGTCTGCTGCGTCATTACCCGCCTTAGTGAGTGAATATGTTTTCTCATGTCCCTTGCACTTGATTACTGCCACTTTGCTGGGAAGCAGCAAACTATCCGCGAGGTGCTTCATATCTTCCTCGTGTTTAATCGGTTTGTTGGACGCGGTTAGGAAGCCGGCTCTAAGCCATTGTCCTAGTTCAATGTGTACTGCGTTTATGGCGTATGCTGAGTCGGTAAAAACATTAACTTCCTGTCCTTTACCTAATCGGAGCGCTGCTACCACTCCTAATATTTCCGCTCTCTGAGCTGACTGTCGCCCTTCCAGTCTCTTAGCTTCCACTGTTACCATCCCCTGTGGTGTCTGTTCTACTACCGCGTACGCTGCTATGAGTCCATGTTTATCATGTCTGTAACAGCAACCATCCGTATATAAGTTCCTGGCGTCCGGTATGGGGTCTGAGTACAGTCCTTCCCTGACCGTGGTCATCTGAGTCACTTTCTCTGCGCATTCATGCGGCTTTCCTAACCCCATCTTGTCCGCCCTGTTGTCTCCTCGTGTGTAAAGTGTAAATTCGGAGCTTCTAGAACCCTGCATATTCTCATTTGTCTGAGTGGTGTTAGTGTGAAAGTCTGCGAGTTCACGTGACGCCACAACACTATGTGTAGTTAGCACATGTAGGGCGTGGTTCATGACGATGTGTGCCGTTTTTTGAATGAGTTTTGTGACTCCGGCCGCGTGCTGTGTGCAAATTGGGTGTCTTTTCTCAGTGTTATCCAGCATGACGCTAAGGTACATTAATACTCGTCTATCTCCCCCTTTTTTCTGGAACAGCACCCCATTTACGCATGTGGCTGTTCCAGAAACATCAAGATAAAAGGGTTGTGCATAATCTGGAATAGCCAAATCAGCCGCTGAGGCCAACTCTTGTTTGAGAAGAATGAACGATTCCTCTGCATCTACTGTCCAATTGAGCGTGGCTGAGAGGTTACGCATGCCTTGTTCCTTCACTAAGTCCCGTAATGGAAAGGTTAGACCTGTATAGTTAGGGACGTAATGACGGCTATACCCTGTGAGGCCTAGAAAAGATAGCATGTCCTTAACTAGCCGTGGTTTGGGGTGATGTAAAATGGTCGATTTATGTTGTGATGTGAGGCCTGACCCCTTCTGAGAGATTTGGCGCCCTAAAAAGGAGACTTGCTGACGACAAATCTGTAATTTGTGTTTACTGACCTTAAACCCCGCCTGAGCTAGATGTTTGAGAGTTAGCAACGTCCCCTGCAGACAGAGGTCAACCGTGGGTGTCGCCAGCAGTAAATCATCAACATACTGAACCCGAGTGACCCCCTCTGGGAGAGTGCATGCTTCAAGGACGCGTTTCAAAACCTGATTGAAAATACCTGGTGACAGTGCGAACCCCTGCGGAAGTCGAGTGTATCGGAACTGAGTACCTCGGAAAGTGAAAGAGAAAATATCTCTGCAGTGTTCTGTCAGTGGAAGACAAAAGAAAGCATTAGCCAAATCTATGCAAGTAAACCAGCGATGTGCCGGGTCGAGACAGGTCAGAGCAACATATGGATTAGGCACCGGAACCGTGGCCGTTAAGAGGGCAGCGTTAATGGCCCTCAAATCGTGCGCCATACGATACTTTCCCGTCCCCTTCTTCTCTACCGGGAGTATAGGTGTATTCCAATCAGAGGACGAGTGCTCCAGTACCCCCTTTTCTAGTAAACCTGCTACTATGTCCGCAATCCCTGCCTCGGCTAGTGGTTTATGTGGGTATTGTCTGATCCAAATTGGCTCTGTCGAGGTAAGTTCAAAAGTAACAGGTTCACATTGTACTAGCCCGACGTCAGTAGGGCCTTGTGCCCACAATGTGTCTGGAAGTTCGTCCAATAGTGCCGCTGCCTCTGGATGGTCAGTTTTTTCCCTTCCATGATGCCTAGATATGTGTGCGTGTTCTAAAATGGCTGTATCTGAAGCGGTCATCTCAATGCAATACATATTTATGGTGGGGGAAAAAGTGACATGTCGCCATCGCGTGAGTGTCCAATCGGTGTGGGCTTTGGCCCTTTTAACGATAGTGCCCAATTCTTTAGCCTGATGCGCTGGATGCAACGCCAGTGAGACATGCGGTGCAGCCTCGTCTGACATTTCATACCAGGCCATTTGTTCGACTGTTAGATCTACCCCCGCCGCCACCCCCTCGGGAGCCACATAAATATTACGTGTAATTATCTGCCATTCTGTCCCCTCAATTTGGGACGCAAAATCGTCCTCGTAACATTGGTTCGAGTGCCTGTCATAGAACAGAGTGACGTGTGGTGCATCGGGAGGCGAGACATAGGGATGGATCTGAGAGACCCAGGGTTTCCACTGGAGAAAGGTGGAGAGAACCCCGGTGTGCCTGGGTTCCTGGCTGTAGTACACCCCAGTAGATGTCGGCATGTGGTTCAGCAAGAGGCTGCATTAGGTACTGTCCTGTGACCGTATAGGGCGAGTGGCCGCATGACAACTTGGTGCCGTCTGGTAATGAGACAGTCAGTCCATCTGGTTCGCGCATGATGGTAGCTGGTAGGAAACCAGCAGGTCCCTTCCTAGTAAGTTGGTTGGTGTGTTAGGGGAGTATACATACGAATGCAACAGTCTTTGGAGGCCTATACGAGTGTCCAGAGGTATAGTTGTAGGCAGCGTGGTTGGTACCCCAGAGAAACCCATTACAGTAATCGAGTGCTGTGTTAAACAATGTCTCTTTGGCATGGAGCAAATGGAGGACAAAGTGGCGCCGGTGTCCACCAAAAAAGTCATTGATCTGTTTTCTACTGTGACCGACAGTACAGGCTCTGCCGCCACCTGCTCCTCGGGTATCTCTGTGGGGTGTGTCATTGTTGGTATTCGTAGCCTCCCACATGGGAAGCTGAGTGGGTTGACCAGCTGTCGGCGGGAGTTGTGGCATCGAACTTCCTGTTCCTCGGCCTCTCCCTCGTTGACCGTACTCCCCTCTTTGTATGCGGAACGGACAATCTCGGACCCAGTGGTTTGGATCACCACACATATAGCAACCCCGGTTGCTCCCGTACCATCCCCCCCCAGGTACTCCCCCATAGCCTCTCCTCTGCATGCCCCTGCCTCTGCCTCTGTACTGCGGTTGGTGTGAAGGATATGTTGTATATTGAGGTGGCTGCTGTGGTGGAGAATATGTTGTATATTGAGGTGGCTGCTGCGGTTGGGGTGGCTCCCCAGTGGGGACGGGGTATGGTTCCAAAGCTTCAGCTGTCATTTGTTTATGTTGTTCACGAGGTTTCTGTTTTTGTCATTCGCGTCTTGTCTAGCCTTATTTAATTGAAGTTTTAGGAGCTGTGACTGCAGCTCTTTTATTTCTGATTCATCACTTTGGTTCTTGTCCTGCGCCTGGGTCAGGTGGTGCACCAAATGTTTATCCCAGACATGGGAGTCTGCTCCAGCCATGTCCGGATTATTTATCATTAAATTTTTCACCGCCTCCGGCACCCGTTAAATGCGGCCTGGCGGAACCATTCCATCTGTATGCCCTGATTGCCTGGGTGATAACCTGTCAATTTAGTCCACGTCTCCGCGGATCGGGTTATGTACTCTCTCGGGTTCTGATCGGGTTCCACTTCAGTTTTGGCATGACCGTAGACCGGGCAGTGGGAATTTAATCCTCATTGCCTGGCCTATCTCGGTGCTGTATGTGGTGAATGGTGTGCTGTCAGGAACTATTGTGGTGTTTGCATCTTCCTCGATGCCTCTAAAGTCGGTGGGGGCCATGCACCGTGCTCCTATGGCCCTGAAATCTCCAATCGCTAAAGTGTGTCCGGCTGTGAGTGTGTCCAATTTGGCCAGCCACATATTCCCTCCGTCTACTACAGGCGGCAGTTTGTCCACTATGGCTTGTATATCTCCCACCCCAAAAGGTTTGTATTTCGGGTCATGCCCGGCATGGTGGTCAAGGGAAATTGTGTAGCGTGTCCTGACCCTGTCAGGCATTTTTTCTGTCTGAGTCTCACGGACCGTCGCGGTATCGACCTGTGTGTTAATAGTCCTTCCACCTCTCTGGCCAAATCCAATGAATAATTTGCTGTTCTAATTAATTCCTCCTCCAATATGTCTGCATACTCTTCTAAATTGCCCTCCGGCTCATTCAACTCTGTCAGATCTTCGTGTTTATTTTCCCCTTCTACCTCTTTGTCGCTCTCCCATACCCCTCTTATCTTTAATGTTGCCTTCCCAGGGGCATAAATCTTATGTTTGGGTCTGGGATTTGGCCCTCTAGTGGCATTCCCCGGGAATTCATCCCTGACGTCACTGTCTATCTCCCTCACGCCCATCCTTTCCTCATGCTGTTCTCCGTCACCTCCTCCCTGTCTCTTTATTTCAGCTCTAAGTTGACGCGCTTGGCGAATGGTTCAGGCTCGTTGTGTGATGTATCCATAACTGTTCCCCCTTGCCGGTGGACGGGCGATGTGTGCACTTGATTGGGGATGGGTGTGTCTGCAGTCGGGGGTGGTGCATGGCGCCGCAAGTCTCGCCGTTCTCAGTTCGTAGGGACCCTGAGGTGATATATAGAGTGGGATATACACTGTTAACGCTGGGTGTTAAGGGTGCGTATGGTGGGGGGCGCATAGGTTCAATGTCAGGTGCTGTTACCGGTCCGATGACATTCGTGGTGGTCTCCTTCAACTGGGAGTGGTGAAGATGCGTGACACTCTGCCAGCAGACCGCGAGATCCGTCCACCCCTGTTGGGCGCTCTCCATTTCCTCCACCTTCTTTTTCAGCATGGATCTAGATATTAAATTCGCCTTCTCTCCCTGCTCTCTTGCTTCTCTGGCTTTTTCTGAATATTCTTTAACCTTTTCCCATAACCAGGATCCTAAGTGGCCACTGTCCCCAACTGTTTGTTTTAGATTTCACCAGCTCATGCAGCTTTCGTCTGGCTTCATCTACAACTTTATTTTTCTGTTTCAGTGTGCTCTTTAGCTCCACTGATTTCAAGGTGTTCTCAATCTGTGCATATAATGGCTTCAGGGGTTCATCACCTAGCCCCCGTTCATTTATTTCTTTATCAAATTCACCCTCCATATCTCTTAACTCAGAGGCCAGAGAGCGCGGGTACACCCGTTCACTCTCCCGGATCGGGACTGTTTAGACGCTCACAGCCAGTCAGTCCGTCAGCGCTAGGCTGAGCGAATGACCCAATTAACCACGGCAGGCGGCTTGTGTTGTCACCGTTAGGTTTCCACCGCACAGACAGATTATGTTAACACCGCTAGGTTTCCTCTGTCTGCTTCTCTGCCCAGCTAAGACACTGTCAAACGTCAGCGTCCCTCTCGACACCTCTGAATTTTATTCTTCCCACTTCCCTCTTTCCCTAACACACAACACACGTTGCAACACAGTACTCACATGAAATAGAAAACAATACAATTTACGTCCACGCACGTTACAATACAATACATACATGTAATCGAAAACAATACAATTAACGTCACACACGTACCACACAACACATACATAAAACAGAAAACAATACAAATAATATCACACACTATTAATCTCTTCAATGCTTCCAACACCTCAGCGTGTTGGGGGCCTTTCACCCAATTAATGCTTCCAATACCTCAGCGTATTGGGGGCCTTTCACCCAAATAATGCTTTCAACGGCTAATCCGTTGAGGGCCTTTCACCCAATTACTAATGCTTCCAACACCTCAGCGTGTTGGGGGCCTTTCACCCAATTAATGCTTCCAATACCTCAGCGTATTGGGGGCCTTTCACCCAAATAATGCTTTCAACGGCTAATCCGTTGAGGGCCTTTCACCCAATTACTAATGCTTCCAATACCTCAGCGTATTGGGGGCCTTTCACCCGCATAGACGCATGCTTTCAACGGCTAATCCGTTGAGGGCCTTTCACCCGACTACGACGTACAGTTTTATATAGCACTGACGTGGTACTTTGGGGAGCCTTCAATCCCCCGGGACTCCAACCCAGCCTTTACCACGGCCCCTCGTCAGAAACCGGGAGGGTACGCCACCACCAAGGCGCGTCTATTTTCTCTTATCTCTTTTTTTTTTTTTTTTTTAATCTTAAAATTAGGTTCTCATACAACTCTTTTAATCCTTTTCCTTCAAACTTCCGGAGAGGACACAGTTTTTAGTTTAATCAATATGCAGAGTTCGATTTAAACAGGTTCTGCTTACCTTTAGTGATTGCCGGCCTGTGTCCTTCTCCTTGGTTCACGAGGAAAAGTTTGGGTCGAATTTCCTCAACTCACGTTCCTCTACCACATCCCGGACGAGCCCCCAAAACTGTTAGGATCCGTTGAATGTGGAAGAAGACGACTGGAGACTGGTTTTGAGTTGAATATGAGAAGCTTTATTGCGTCGTTTGCAAAGGACGGAGACCCAACCAACATGCCTAAAAGACACACTAATTAAGGTCTGAGGTCTCCCTCGCGGGGGTTGCTTTTAAGGGCTGCAGACCAGGTTCCTCCTTCTGGAATTTATGATTGGGTCTTTGATGCGTTATTATCTCAACAAGATGCAATAAATCTGGGGTGACCCCAGGCCCATCCCTACCCCCATAAACCTTCACCTCCTAACCTCAGAGTTATTTACAACTCGAAACTATTTGGTCGGTTGAAGATTACCCTGACAGTGAAGGTCTAGGTGTGGCAGGTTACCCAACATGCACTTTTACAACAGAGATAAAGAATGGCCCCCCTTTAAGCATTCCATTTGATTATTCTCAACAAGCCCCCAGGTATAGCAAAACACAAAGAAATAAAGCACCATTATACAGCCATACAAAACAGCGTGCCCCAGAGAACATGATATTGTGATACACTTTTACAACCCCCAGAGGTGAAAGAGTGGTCATTGGTGCAGACTTCAATGGACATGTTGGTGTAGGCAACAGAGGACACGAAGAAGTGATGGCCAAATTAGGTATCCAGGACAGGAACACAGAAGGACAGATGTTGATCAATTTTGCAAAAAGGATGGAAATATCTGTGGTGAATACTTGCTTACAGAAGAGACAGGAGCATGGGGTGACCTATGAAAGCGGAGGTAGGAGAACACAGGTGGACTACATCTTGTGTAGGCGATGTAATTTGAAAGAAGTAAGTGACTACAAAGTAGTAGTGGGTGAGAGTGTTGCCAAACAGCATAGGATGGTGGTGTGCAGGATAATGCTGATGGTGAGGAAGGTGAAGAAGACAAAAGCAGAGCAGAAGATAAAGTGGTGGAAGCTGAAAAAGGAAGAGGGTCGTGTTGTCTTCAAGAAGGAGTTGAAACAGGCTGTGGGTGATCAGGAAGTGCTTCCAGATGACTGGACAACTACAGCTAATGTGATCAGGGAGACAAATAGGAGAGTACTTGGTGTGTGCTCTGGAAGGAAAGTAGATAAAGAGACATGGTGGTGGAATGAGGACGTGCAGGAGTGTGTACAAAGGAAGAGGTTAGCTAAGAAGTGGGGCATTGAGAGGACCGAAGAGAGTAAACAAGAGTACAGGGAGACACAGCGTAAGGCGAAGGTAGCGGTGTCAAAAGCCAAACAGAAGACGTATGATGGGTTGAACAGTAAGGAGGGAGAAAACGATTTATACAAGTTGACACAGTCGAGAAATAGAGACGGGAAGGACGTGCAGCAAGTTAGAGTGATTAAGGAGGAGAAGTGTGCTGGTGCCCATTTTTAAGAAAAAAAGTTGATGAACCATACAATGAAGTTATGGGAATGAATAGTGGAAGCAAGACTAAGGGCAGAGGTCAACATTTGTGAACAACAGTTTGGTTTCATGCCAAGAAAGAGCACCAGAGATGCAATGTTTGCTTTGAGGATGTTAATAGAGAAGTACAAAGAAGGTGAGAGGGAGCTGCATTGTGCCTTTGTGGATCTGGAGAAAGCATACAACAGGGTGCCGAGAACTGTGGTATTGCATGAGGATGTCTGGAGTGGCAGAGAGGTATGTTAGAGTGGTGCAGGACATCTATGAGAGATGTAAGACAGTAGTGAGGTGTGCTGTCGGTGTGACAGACGAGTTCAAGTGCTCTGAGCCCCTTCTTGTTTGCGATGGTGATGGACATGTAACCCATGTAAATACGTGGTTACTAATTTTATTGGAAACAAACCCTAATTTCCAACGCTCCCTGAAAGCACTATAGTTTCCTAGTCCCCTTGAACGCATCATAGGCACGTGCTGCGTGCGCCTGGCTGAGCTCAGCAGAGCGTGCAACAGAGAGCGTGAGGAGCAGGACGCATACAGAGCCCTCGAAAAGCGACGAAGCCTTGTATGTGTTTTGTTCTCTCTGAATCAAACCGGGTGGAGAGTGTTTGTTTTCTTGGAAACTCCGACTGTTTTTTTTAGTGGATCTGGATTTGATCTTGAAGCTGGTTTCGGACACGGATGGCGAGCCAAATCCAGTGAGAACTCTTGGGGAATCCAGAAGCAGTGTGGCCAACTGTTCTCTGGATGCGAGAGTAGATCTACAGACCCAACCACTTCAAATCACAGGATCCCAGATAAGAACAAATAAGAACACCTCTATCCCAAACGGATCACAATCCTGGAAAAGACTCCCGAATTCACACAAATCGAACCTTAGAGACTTAAGCTTATTTTATTTTATTTTTGTTTTGTAAAGAGTGTTCTACAGCATTGTTTGCACTGTTTCTTGTGATATTGTTAATTGTAATAAATCTGCCGGCTGTTCAACTTTAATTTTCCACAATTCATTTTACTCCTCTAGAGCCTAGTATAAAATCTAGCACAGCTATATCAAGCTGGTGTTACAGACAGGCTGACAGACGAGGTTAGACAAGAATCTCCATGGACTATGATGTTTGCAGATTACATTTGGAAAATCTTGAGAGGTATGCCATGGAAAGGACAGGAATGAAGGTTAGCCTCAGTAAGACAGAATACGTGTGTGAACGAGAAGGACCCAAGAGGAACGGTGAGGTTACAGGGAGCAGAGATGAAGAAGGAGTAGGCTCAACAATCCAGAGCAATGGAGAGTGTGGAAAACAGGTGAAGAAGCATGTGCAGACAGGTTGGAATTGTTGTAGAAAAGTGTCCGGTGTGATAGGACGGTATCGGCGAGAATGAAAGGAAAAGTGTACAAGATGGTGATGAGGCCATCGATGTGGTATGGTTCAGAAACCGTGGCACTGGGTAAAAGACAGGAGGCAGAGCTGGAGGTAGCAGAGATGAAAATGTTGAGGTTCTCTTTGGGAGTAATGAGGATGTATCGGCTCAGGAATGAGTAAATCAGAGGGACAACACATGTAAGAGACAAAGTCAGAGGGGCTGGATTGGGATGGTTTAGACATGTACAGAGGAGGGATAGTGAATATACTGGTAGTAGGATGCTGAGGTTGGAACTACCAGGCAGAAGGCCTAGAGGAAGACCAAAGAGAATATTTATGTATGTGGTGAAGGAGGACATGAAGGTAGTTGGTGTTAGAGATGATGATGCAGAGGATAGGGTGAGATGGAGGCAGATGATTCGCTGTGGCGACCCCTGAAGGGAACAGCCGAAAGGAAAAGAAGAAAACTGACTGTATGGTAATTAGCACGCATAAACTTGTCTTATTATTGTACTGTATATGTGAGCATAGGTTATGATTAAATTTTACATCAAGTCTTAATCAAGGCTCAAGCATGATATTTTTTCTTGCACAAACACTGATACACCCTCTTGCACACACTAGTACACTTTTTACACAGATACCAGTTTTCTCTCACACAAGTACACCCTCTGATGCACACTAGTTCACGCTCAATCAAATAGAAGTAAGTTCTCTTTTACATATTTATACACTCACCAGTACACACTAGTAAATTCTTACACAAAATACAAGAGTATGTAACCATAGATTTTACTGGGGCACACAGTCTGCAATCTTTATGATTTGAGAACCTCATTATGTGTATGATCAAATTGTGATGATATTGAGGGAACTTGGTGGATTTGTGATTATTGTGTTGATCGTGGCAAAGTTTTTGGCTTTCAAAAATTTTATGTAATGATTACAATTTGAGGTCAATCGTGAAAGAATGTGGGAATCTTGGTGGAGTTTAACAGAGTGTAACCGACCTTAATTGCCAATTGTAGTGTATCATGATGAACCTAGAAATAGGACTCCATCAACTTTCATCTCCTGGATGCAACCTGCTTCTTTTTTTAATACCCCAATCATGCTCCAAGAGTGCTCATAAATTGTAGAGCCACATGTGGATGTGTGACGTGTGTAAGATGGTATACTAGCTTTTGAGAGAGAGTGCACCAGTGTGGAGCGGCAAGAAGGCCCTGGGTTTGATTCCCACCTTGACTGTTTCTGTGTGGACTTTGCATGCTGTCCCTGTGCTTGTATGGGGTTTCCTCTGGGTATTCTGGATTCCCAATACAGTCCAAAAACATGCACAGTAGGTTAATTGACTGTTCCAAATCTCTCCTGAGCGTGAATGATTGTGTGAGTGTCAGCCCTGCAATGGCCTGGCGAGCTGTCCAGGGTGTAACCCGCCCTCACCTAGAGTCAACTGAGATAGGCACTAGCCTCCCCATGAAACTAATTAGGATTAAGTGGTTCAGAAAATGGGCACTGGTGGCCTGGTGGTAAGGTGCTGTATCACTGATCCTAAGGTTGGGGGTTCAAACCCCACTCTCAGCAGGTTGTCACTGACCCCCAACCCCCGGCACACCCAACTGGATTATCAAAGGCTGGTCATGTCTGTCACTGTGTATGTTGGGAGGCATGTAAAAGAACCATTGCTAAATTTCGTCAAGAGTAGCTACATAGCCATCAGCATGTTTCTGCCCTGCGATGGCCTGGCGAGCTATCCAGGCTGTACTCTGTCCTTGCCCAGAGTTGGCTGAGATGAGTGCCAGCCTCCCCGCTAATTAGGATTAAGAGATGACAGAAAATGAATGAATGAATGGTTCAGGAAATGAATGAAAGCTTGTACCAGTGTGTGAAAAAGGGTGTAGAAGTGCACTAATGTATGTCAGACGGTGTACAAATGTTTATAAGTTGGTAAACTGTGTGACAGTGTACTAGAGTATGTAAGAGAATGTACTAGTGTTTGTGCAAGTGTAACAAAGCTTCAAGTTGTATGTTATACGGGTTATTTTGTGTACAATACACAAAATATTATTTTATGTATTCAATTGTTTTACCTGACAAAGAAATGTTGTTTGGGTGTATCTTAGTTGACCTTATGCCTTTCCTTCCTGATCTGGGAAACCCTGTGTAACCACTATAAAACTGACCAGTCCAACCGATTCATTTCCTCTTTGCCATATATCACTTGGGAGGAAGTGGTCATCAAGGATTCACTTTTATTTATATGTTGGATTCACTTTTATTTGTATGTTATTGTCAGTGTCTCCAAAAAAAGTTGCTCGTCGGAATGACAATGGTGTGATCTTATTCATAAAAAGCACCACACAACACAGAGGATACAGGATACATAAGAAGGTGTATTAGTATGTGTAAGATGGTGTTTGTGTAAGTGTGTACTGCCATATTTAATGCATACACTTTAGCGCTAATGCCGTCACACAAGAGAAAAACAAAATCATAGCTAAATGTTATTGGGTGCTCCATCAATATAAACAATACAAAACTGTCCATAAATTTGTATTATTTATACACATCCTGATTGGTCAATCCATCAAGAAATGAAAGTTTACATTAGTACTATTTCGCAAACACAATAACCTTTGTACTTAGGAGTGGCTAACTTGTTTGCTGAAGATGAGTGAGTGAGTGATTGCTTACTTGTTGATTTTAGTACATGTACTGAACAGTGCATGGTTGAATTACTAAGTCAGAACATTGCAGTGGCCCTCACCCAGAGTCGGATGAGATGGGTGCCAGCCTCCCCGCGACCTTAATTACGATTAGCGATTCAGAAAATGAATGAATGAATGAACACTGCAGATGAGAGAATATTAAAGCCAAAAGAGACTGAACATGAAGTAAGCTCTAGCTCAAAGATTTGATATATGACTTGAGAAATGAGAGAAGGTTTGTGATTCTTCAGTGACTGAAAAGCTGCATTCACATTCTGAGACTGAACACGGATGGAAGGGAATGGCATAAAGTAGTCACCCACATCAAAGACATTAAACCGTAGTGAATATGTAAAAGGTGTGGCAGTGGTGGTCTAGTGGTATATCGCTGATTCTAAGGTTGGGGGTTCGAGTCCCCACAAGGTTGTCACTGTTCCCCCAGTGCAGCTAACTGGGTTATCAAAGGCAGGCCATGTCTCTCACTGTCTATGGTGAGAGGCATGTAAAAGAACCATTGCTGACTTTCGTAAAGAGTAGCTGCAAAGCCATCAGCATGGTTCTATCCCTTGCTAAAGGGTTGTGACAGGAAGGGCATCCATGTGAAAACCTCGACCAAATCAAATGTGCGAGTCAGTTGATTCGCTGTGGCAACCCCTGAGAAAGGGAAAAAGCCGAAAGGATTAAAGAAAAGAAATAAAATGTAAAGGATGACTGCAGCAGAGTGCAAACAAGCCAGTTTACTAAAATTCTCTCTGCTATCACCGGTAGTAAAGATAAATATTAAATAAAGTTCTTCACTAAATAATTAGGTTTTCAACCAAGAACGAGTGTCTGCATGCTGAAAATTGAAAGGTTATTTTGAAGGTTGTTTCATAACTGTGGAGCTTTTGAAAGACAAAGCTTTGTTGTTTAAAAAATAAAACAAAACAAAAGAGTATATGCTCCTTTTGATCTTTTCATGCGTGGCAGTTCATAAAACACCAACTGTTCTGTCAGGATTTGTGGCACTTGATCAGTCAGCACATTATATAGCCTCTTTTCCTTTTGGCTGTTCTCGTCAGGGGTCGCCATAGCAAATAATCTGCCTTCATCTTCATGGAAGACATATTCATGATTCGCATGTTTGATTTGACATCGGTTTTTACATTGGATGGCCTTCCTGACACAACTCTTAGCAATGGCAGAAACATGCTGATGGCTTTGCAGCTACTCTTAACGAAAGTCAGCAATGGTTCTTATATATATATATATATATATATATATATATATACACACACACACACACATACAGTGGGGCCACTAAGTACTGGGCAATGTAAAAAATGTGCAAGTTCACCCATTTAAAAAGATAAGAGAGGTTTGTAATTTTCATCATAGGTGCACATCAAGCTTGAGAGACAGAATGTAAAAAAAATCCAGGAAATCACATTGTATGATTTTTAAACAATTTATTTGTGAAAATGGGAGGCCAATAAGTATTGGGCAGCTTGAAAACAAACATTATTTCGGCCCCCACTCATTAACAGTATGAATGACACCTGTTTGAACTGATTAGATGCATAAGAGACACCTTCAAACTGTCAGATTGCAGTCTTCACCGTGACCAGGACCAGAGAGCTTCCCAAAGACACCAGAGATAAAATTGTATAACTACACAAAGCTGGGATGAGTCAAACTGCAATTGCTAAACAACTTTGTGAGAAAAGATCAACAGTTGAAAACATTATTAGAAAATGGAAGAAGTATAACATCACTGACAACCTCCCTAGGAGTGGCGCTCCATGCAAGATCTCACCTCGTGGGGTTCAAAGGATCCTGAGAACAGTGAGTAATCAGCCCAGAACTACACGGCAGGAACTGGTCAATGATTTGAAGATGGCAGGAACCACCGTCACAAAGATGACAATAACTAACACATTACGTCGTCATGAGATGAAATCCTGCATTGCCCGAAAGGTTCCCCTACTAAACAAAAAACATGTAAAGGCCCGTCTGAAATATGCTAAAGACCATCTGGACGATCCAGAGGAGGATTGGGAGAATGTGATGTGGTCAGATGAGACCAAAATTGAACTTTTCGGTTTAAACAGCACTCGCCGTGTTTGGAGGAAGAAGAATGCTGAGTTGCATCCCAAGAACATCATACCCACTGTGAAGCATGGGGGTGGACACATCATGCTTTGGGGATGCTTTTCTGCAAAAGGGACAGGAAGACTGCACCATATCAATGGTAACATGAATGAGGCCATGTATTTTGACACTTTGGGTAAAAACCTCCTTTCCTCGGTCAGAGCATTAAAGATGAAACATGGCTGGCTCTTCCAGCATGATAACAATCCAAAGCACACAGCCAAGAAAACCAAGGAGTGGCTCCATAAAAAGCATATCAAGGTTCGGGAGTGGCCGAGCCAGTCTCCAGACCTCAACCCAATTGAAAACCTGTGGAGGAAGTTAAAACTTCGAGTTGCCATGCGACAGCCCTCAAACATCACAGCTCTAGAGAAGATCTGTGCAGAGAAGTGGGCCAAAATACCAACTAAAGTGTGTGTAGACCTGGTCAAGAACTACAGGAACTGTTTGACCTCAGTCATTGCCAACCAAGATTACATTACAAAGTATTAAAAGTAACTTTAGCTGGCTGCCCAATACTTATTGGCCTCCCATTTTCACAAATAAATTGTGTAAAAATCATACAATGTGATTTCCTGGATTTTTTTTTTACATTCTGTCTCTCAAGCTTGATGTGTACCTATGAAAGAAATGACAAACCTCTCTTATCTTTTTAAATGGGTGAACTTGCACATTTTTACATTGCCCAATACTTATTGGCCCCACTGTATAAATATATATATATACACATATATATACACACACACACACACACACACACACACACACACACACACACACACACACACACACACAGGGATCCCTCACGACTTCACGCTTCAATTAATGCGGCCTCAGTGCATCACGGTTTTTAAAAAAAATTAAATAATTTGTTCATCCAAATAAATTAAATGAAATAAATATTCATCTAAATAAATATTACAAATATTCATGAAATAAATAAATATTCATCGAGTTAAAAAATAAGGAAATTAAGAAAGAATAGGTGGAAAAGTTACGGAAAATGTAACAAAAACAAGGCCAATTATCCAAAAAACAAAACCCCAAAAATCCTAAACCAACACAAAACAAAAAACAACCCAAAAATCTCCCATCAAAACATTGGATACATTGTTGCATGTGTGTGCACACACATCTGCGCACGTATGTATGTGTGCCATCTTCTTCTCATGCAATACCATTTGTATGTGTGTGTACAGACGCTCCCCAGCTTACTAACGAGTTAGGTTCAGGACGGCCATTCTTAGATGAATTTGTTCGTAAGTCGTTACAGGGTATTCTTTAAAGGGGAACATATGTTTAAACCTTGTATAAGTGACCGATATGTTTGTACTGTATACAATCTCTGCCCCCCCCCCCAATCATCTATACGTTATCAATTTTGTCTTGTGTTTAAACCCCTGGTTCCTCTCAAGCACAGCACAGCAGATCTGATCAGATTTACAGAGAGTTTCACTCTTATCCAGTTCATTACAATACTGGAGTCAATTTGTTTATATTATATATATATATATATATATATATATATATATATATATATATATATATATATATATGTATGTATATATATATATATATATATACCCCCAGAGCAGCTAACTGGGTTATCAAAGGTGGGCCATGTCTCTCACTGTCTATTGTAAGAGGCATGTAAAAGAACCATTGCTGACTTTTGTGAAGAGTAGGCTGCAAAGCCGTCAGCGTGTTTCTGTCCCCTGCTAAAGGGTTGTGACAGGAAGGGCAATCGACATAAAAACCTATGCCAAATCAAAATTGTGAATCAGATGATTCGCTGTGGCGACTCCTAAGAAAGGGAAAAAGCCGAAAGGTAGAAAGAAAGAAATATATACTGGTCCTTCTAAAAAAATTAGCATATTGTGATGAAGTTAATTATTTTCTGTAATGTACTGATAAAAATTAAACTCATGTATTTTAGATTCATTGCACACCAACTGAAATATTTCAGGTCTTTTATTGTTTTAATACTGATGATTTTGGCATACAGCTCATGAAAACCCAAAATTCCTATCTCAAAAAAATTAGCACATCATGAAAAGGTACTCTAAATGAGCTATTAACCTAATCATCTGAATCAACCAATTAACTCTAAACACCTGCAAAAGATTCCTGAGGCTTGTAAAAACTCCCAGCCTGGTTCATTACTCAAAACCGCCGACCTGACTGCTGTCCAGAAGGCCATCATTGACACCGTCAAGCAAGAGGGTAAAACACAGAAAGAAATCTCTGAGCGAATAGGCTGTTCCCAGAGTGCTGTATCAAGGCACCTCAGTGGGACGTCTGTGGGAAGGAAAAAGTGTGGCAGAAAATGCTGCACAACCAGAAGAAGTGACCGGACCCTGAGGCAGATTGTGGAGAAGGGCCGATTCCAGACCTTTTGGAACCTGTGGAAGCAGTTGCCTGAGTCTGGAGTAGAAACATCCAGAGCCACCGTGCACAGGTGTGTGCAGGAAATGGGCTCCAGGTGTCGCATTCCCTAGGGCAAGCCACTTTTGAACCAGAAACGGTGGCAGAAGAAAGTACTTCTTTCAGATGAAAGCAAATTTTGCATGTCATTCAGAAATCAAGGTGCCAGAGTCTGGAGGAAGACTGGGGAGAAGGAAATGCCAAAATGCCTGTAGTCCAGTGTCAACTACATTGACTGTGGAGTCAGTGATGGTCTGGGGTGCCATGTCAGCTGCTGGTGTTGGTCCACGGTGTTTTATCAAGGGCAGGGTCAATGCAACTGGCTATCAGGAGATTTTGGAGCACTTCATGCTTCCATGTGCTGAAAAGCTTTTTGGAGAGTATTTCATTTTTCAGCACAACCTGGCACCTGCTCACAGTGCCAAAACCACTGGTAAATGGTTTACTGACCATGGTATTACTGTGCTCAATTAGCCTGCCAACTCTCCTGACCTGAACCCTATAGAGAATCTGTGGGATATTGTGAAGAGAAGGTTGAGAGACACCAGACCCAACACTGTGGATGAGCTTTAGGCCGCTATCGAAGCATCCTGGGCCTCCATAACACCTCAGCAGTGCCACAGGCTGATTGCCTCCATGCCACGCCGCATTGCAGTCATTTCTGCAAAAGGATTCCCGTTTTTTATTGAGTGCATAACTGAACATAATTAATTTAAATTAAAATAATTATTTGAAGGTTGACTTTTTTTGTATTAAAAACACTTTTTTTTTTTTTTTTTTTATTGGTTAAATGAAATATGCAATTTTTTTTGTTTTTCGATTGGGTTTTTCTTTACTTTTTTTGCCAAAAGTATCAATATTAAAACAATAAAAGGCTTGAACTACTTCCGTTGGTGTGCAATGAATCTAAAATATATGAATGTCTAATGTTATCAGTACATTACAGAAAATAATGAACTTTATCACAATATGCTTTTTTTTTTTTTTTTTTTTTTTTTTTAAGAAGGACCAGTATACACACACATATATATAAAAATAAAGCAACATTTTATAATCAGTGAGAATTTTAACTTGGGGCCAATGCATTATAAAGAAGATGGAATTATAATTTGTTTGTTTTTAGTACAGAACCTGGCTGTTGCATTTTGGACTAACTGGACTGTTTTTACACAAAGAACATCCACACAGAATAGCTAAAGTTAACAAAATCATTTACTAGGTGTTATCAACTGTAAAAAATGAGCAAAGGAGTATTCCAAAATCTTCATTTCTGAATAATTATGCACATCCCTACTTGAATTGCAACCTTATTATGCTGGAGAGGTTTGCGTGTCCTAATGAGTCAATGAACTATGGTTGTTTGTTGGGGGCATCATGCCCCTTGTAGGGTCACCCAAGGCAAACAGGTCTCAGGTGAAGGTCCAAAGAGCGGTTCAAATGACCCCTATGGGTAATGATAAAATAACATCATTTCCCTTGCATTGATATATGGTCACCAAGGACCCCTCAGAACCAGAACTATAGGAGAGGCTCAAGAGTGATTTCTGCCACTTCTTCAGGGACCAACCCACCTATATCTGTCTGTCTTCCTTTCGGCCTTTCCCCTTTATAATGACAATAAATATATATAAATACCGTATAACAAACCTTATAAATAACAAATCCATGGCCATGTCGAGAGGAATAATCACTGGTGGCACTGGTGCTTGGTTTGGGGCTCCTAAGCACCTCCAGAGCCTTTGCTTTAGTACATATCATGTTAGTGTCCAAACTCACAGGCGTTTAATTCTCTCTCCCTCTGCCTCTGCATGCGTTGGTGAGGGGCGTGGCTGTTACGCACAGGCGAAATCTAGAGAGCACACCTGAAGCCACTCAGCCATCAACGTGTTATAAATGGCTCCGTGATCGACCAGTTTCCGTGTTATACTTTCCCAGTGATTTTGGTTCTTCCATCACCACTACGGTGAACACGATTTTCCCCGCACCCCAGTGCTTCCCCTGAGCTCAATAAAAGTTATATTCCTACTCTTGAGGGCGGAAAGGTATGTTAGATGCTGGGAAATATAATCTCGACCAATCAGCTTTGCTGAATTCACAGCCAATCAGAGAACACTCAAGTCAAGCAGGAGAACAGAGCATGTTGGGGAGCGTAGCTGAATGTAGTACCATGAATTTTAAATAATCTCTCTCTATCTCTCTCTCTCTTTAATTTTTTTAATTTCCTGATGGGAAATCCTGCGATATTGCGGGGACACGAAGTAGGAAACGCGAAGTGGCGGGGGATTACTGTAGTCTCACTGTTGTTTATGCTTATGTACCAAATGACAATTCGGAATAACTACGGTTTTTGGAGTCTTTAGGGGGTGTTTTAGAGAAAGCTCCCCCTGGGGACTCCCTCATCATCTGGGAGACTTCAATGCCAATTTGGGCAATGATAGTATGACCTGGAAGGGTATTATTGTTAGGTACGGTCTCTCCAATATTAATCTGAGTGCTGTGTCATTGTTGGACTTATGTGTTTATGGTTTGTCCATTACGAACACCATGTTCGAACATATAGGGGCAGTGGTGGTCGAGTGGTATAAGGCGCCGGATCGCTGATCCAAAGGTAAGGGGTTCGAGTTCCACTCTCCACAGGGTTGTCACTGTCCCCCCAGTGCAGCTAACTGGGTTATCAAAGGCGGGCCATGTCTCTCACTGTCTATGGTGTGAGGCATGTAAAAGAACCATTGCTGACTTTCAACAAGAGTAGGCTGCAAAGCCGTCAGTGTGATGGTCTGGCGAGCTGTCCAGGGCATACTCTGCCCTCGCCCTGAGTTGGCTGGGATGGGCACCAGCCTCCCCGCGACCCTAATTAGGATGAAGCGGTTACAGAAAATGAACTGAACTGATGTTCGAACATAAGAGTGTCCATAAGTGCGCTTGGCAACAGGCCGCAGTTCTATCATTGACCTTATAGTCATTTCACCGAGCTTGCAGCTGAATGTTCTGGACACCCAGGTGAAGAGAGGAACTGAGCTGTCAAACGAACACCACCTGGTGGTGAGCTGGCTTCGATGGCAGATGTGGCTGCTCTACTGACCTGGCAGGCACAAGCATGTAGTTAAAGTCTCCTGGGAACATTTCACAGAGTTTCCTGTCAATGGGGCCTTTAACTCACACCTCCAGAAAAGCTACAACCAGACTATATGGGCACACATTAGTTGGCATCACACAGACAATGCATTGCTGATCATCACACAATGCCCATCAATACATGGCTTTATCAGTTCATCAGAGTACCCTGCCTCGTCCAGAGTCGACTGAGATGAGCACCAGCCCCCACCCCCCGTGACCCTAATTAGGATTAAGCGGTTCAGAAAGTGAATGAAATAAGCTTTGTGATGGGACTGCAAATCAGACCTTTTAAACTGTGGAATTACTTAATGAATGACCTTTTTCCACATGGCCTGCCAATAAAAACTTTAGTTTCCAATCCTTTTCAAATGTCTGGTATTTCTCTTCATATTTCCATATCATTTTCTTAACCCTTTTTTTGTTTGTTAACTAGTGTTCATATCAGTTTTCTTAGAATAAGACTAAAAATAAATTGTGAATGTACTTTTCAGGACATTGACCTATGGGGACATAAAGGATTGATGTGTGTGAATACGAATGAAATTATTTATGCTGACAGTATTTTTTTTAATTGTTATTTAAAACATTTTTAAAGATTGTATTTCCTTAGGCAAGATCTAAGGGTTAGGGTTACCAGCTGACCACTGAAGACCCATGGGTAGTGCTCGAGAAAGGATTGAGTACCAAATTTCAGGTGATTATGATTGATACATTCTACCTTCCTCTCTGTATGCCATGTCTTTGATTGATAAGAAAATGTCATTAGAGGTAAGGGATTGGTACTCTCATGGTTTAGATCTTATGTAAGTGACTGTTATCAGTTTGTATATGTAAATAACAATTTCTCAGTATGTTGTAATGTGTACGAGGCAAGCTTGTAAATCAATATTACATGTCCTTGATCTTTGGGATATTAATCAGGTAGGAGTTGCATGATGCCCAGCGCTTTGCTGTGCCGTTCAGTGCATGGTGTCCTTCACAAACTGCACTGGAGTGTGATACAAATACTGTGTTGCTGTCCCTCTATATATCGCAGATGAATTGATATCGCAGTCAGATTATATGCTCTGCATTTTCATTATAGTGTATAATGTTCAAAATGAATTTCTGTAATGGGTTTAAGCTCGCAGATTAATCACAAACAACAACAACAACAACAACAAAAAAACAGTAAAAAAGTTCCTCGGTGAGGTGAACAGTATCCAATTCATGACAGAGGATGCTTATGAGGATGCCTGTAAGCCTACAGATATTTATTTGCATTTAGAGCATTTAGCTGACACCCGTATCCAGAGCAATTTACAGAAGTATTTGCATAACCTACAATCTTTTTCATTTGTAGTTTATACAGACGGTCCCCGACTTACGTTTTTAATTGGTTCCAGACGGCCGAACGTAAGTTGAAAGTGAACGTAAGTTGTTACAGTGACGTATGACGTATACCGCCATACAGCCATAAATACCATTACCGTATCTCATAAAACACCCCTAAATCAATTATTATAAACATAACATTGTAAAATTATATCAAATAATATCAACATTAATTTCAAATAAGTCACTTATTTATACTGAGTCACTTTATATGAAGCTTAAAACAGCCAATCTGTCATGGTGGGAGTGTTTGCGTAGGACCCAAGGATGCAGGAGACCGAAATAAGGTTCAACGATTTATTAAACGTTCAGAACTGGAAATCGCTAGAAAATGCAGAATGGCGAGAACTGGTCGTGCACGAAGCGTGGGCCAGGGATCAGAGAGAACGTCGAGGAACAGAGTCACTAGAATCAATCTTCTGACAGCAGAGGGAAGCATGTAGCTCCCATTTATAGCTGGCTGCCGCTGATTGCCGATTAGGACCAGGTGCGCTCCGCTCCGAAACTCCTCTACCGGCGACCACCATGCCCCTCGCCCGCACCTGCAATGAGACACGAAACACTGGGTGCACCTTTAGGGCCCAATGTATCGAGGAGATAGTTTCTTCGACTCAACTTGCAGGGGCAGGTCCCGGGAGGAGAGCCACACTTGTTGTCTGACCTTGTAGGGAGGTGCCGGGGTTTGGTGGCGATCGGCCATCCTCCGGTTTCGGGCCGCTGTTCGCTCCAGGACAGCCCGTGCTTCCTTCCAGACCCGACGTGCTCTGTGGAATTGTGCCTGGATAGATGGGACAGCCACCTCAACGTCCTGGCTGGGAAACAGGCAGGGCTGGAACCCATTGATCACCATGAAGGGGGACATCCTGGTGGCAGTGCAGATCAGCAAATTGTGTGCGTACTCTACCCATGGGAGGTGTGTGGCCCAGGAGGCTGGGAAGTGGGAGGCGATGCAGCGCAGGGAGGATCCGAGGCTTTGGTTCATGTGTTCCGCCTGCCCATTCGACTGGGGGTGGTAACCCGATGTCAGACTGCAGGAGACTCCCATGGTGTCGCAGAATGCCTTCCACACTCTGGATGCAAATTGGGGGCCCCGGTCTGACACGATGTCCTGGGGAATGCCATGGAAGCGGAAGACGTGTTGGATCAGGAGACCCGCTGTTTCCATTGCCGAGGGGAGTTTGGGTAGGGCAACGAAATGGACTGCCTTGGAGAACTGGTCCACTACTGTCAGGATGACAGTGTTGCCCTCAGACGGGGGTAACCCGGTGATGAAATCCACCGCTATGTGCGACCAGGGGCGATGGGGAATGGGTAATGGTTGGAGGAGACCCGTGGGTGCATGATGGGAGGACTCCATGGCGTCTTTCTCCGGCTTAGAGAGGTTGTAGAGTCACTGGGAAGGGAGCGTGGCACCTGGAAGTAGGCTGATGGCACAGTCATATGGTCGATGCGGGGGTAAGGAGCGAGCCCGGTCCTTGCTGAAGACTTCTTGCAGATCGTGATATTCCTTGGGCATGCCGGCCAAGTCCAGATCCTCCAGGTCAACCGGGGTTCATGATGCTTGGGAGGGGATGGCCGCCATCAGGCAGTGCTGCAGACAGTAGTCGCTCCAGCCATGTATGGTGAGGGTGCGCCAGTCTAAGTGGGGATTGTGGGTCTGCAACCAGGGCCATCCCAGCACTAGGGGAGAGAGAGAGGCAGGGAGAACAAATAGTTCAAGGTATTCTTGGTGATTACCGGATAACGTGAGCTTCACTGGCCTGGTCTTGTGCGTGACGTGGGTGATGCGTTGGCCATCTATGGCCACCACCTCCTTGGGGCTATCAAGTTCCTCCACGGGGAGCGCGTGGAGCTCAACCATCTCTGTATCGATAAAGTTCGCGTTAGCGCCTGAGTCAATGAATACCGCTACAGGATGAGAGTGTTGTGCTGAGTGTAGTGTACCTTGAACTCGTACGCGCTTCCCGGGGGTCGTGGAGGATCCTTGCGTCGCTGGCGGGCTCTGCCGCGCGGGGCACTAGGCAAGGTAATGGCCCTTACCGGTGCAGTAGATGCAGAGGCCATCGTCCAGCCGCCGGTGCCTCTCTTCGGCCGTCAGTCGGGTGCGATTCACCTGCATGGGCTCTGGGTCATCATTATCCCTCAGGGGAGGAAGTGGCGAGTGCGTTCGAAGGTGGGGTCCACTTCTGGGATCCATCCCTCTCCCTCAGCTGGTTGTCCAATCTCGTCGACAAGGCGATTAATCCCTCCAGCGTGGTCGTCTCGTCTTGGGCCGCGAGCTCATCTTTCACCCGTTCATCGAGCCCTTGCCGCTCTCGATGGCGAGAATCCGGAATTGGATGGCTTATTCTGACACCGACTGTGCGCCTTGCCGGACACAGAGGAGCTGGGAGCTCGCCTCCTCACCTTTCACCGGATGATCAAACACCTTCTTCATTTCTTGCATGAACCGTGCGGCCTGGGAGAATAATTCCGAGGTGTGGGTAGCGACTGCCAGTGCCCAGGACGAGGCTCGCTCTGTAAGTAAGCTCATGATGAAAGCGGTTCTTTCTTGATCTGTGGCGTATGTGACCGGCTGCTAGCTGAAAACAAGTGAGCACTGGTGGAGGAACTGTGCACAGTAGCCGATCGCGCCCGAATATCTGGCTGATGTGGGGATGAGTGGTTCTCGGTGCACAGGGAGTAACGCTGGTGCTGCTGCCGAAACGGAGGGTGAAGGGTGCGGGGGCGGGTTCATGGTAGTGAGATGAGCGGCAACGGCATCCATCCTTCCGCCGAGCTGCGCCAAGCTGGTGGTGATGTGCTGGAGGGTATCCACCATTTGGTGCATGGTGGAGTCATGTCGTCCCAACAGGGCTCCCTGGTCGGACAAGGCTTGCCAGAGCTGAGCGGTCTCTGCTGAGTCCATGTTCAGGTCAGAAGATTCTGTCATGGTGGGAGTGTTTGCGTAGGACCCAAGCATGCAGGAGACCAAAGGAAGGTTCAATAATTTATTAAACGTTCAGAACTGGAAATCGCTAGAAAACGCAGAATGGCGGGAACTGGTCGTGCACAAAGCACGGGCCAGGGATCAGAGAGAACGTCGAGGAACAGAGTCACTGGAATCAATCTTCTGACAACGGAGGGAAGCATGCCGCTCCCATTTATAGCTGGCTGCCGCTGATTGCCAGTTAGGACCAGGTGCGCTCTGCTCCGAAACTCCTCTACCGGCGACCGCCATGCCCCTCGCACCTGCAATGAACTGAGGAAAGGTTAGTGTCTCCAGCCAGCACAGACCATGACACAATCAACGCTTACAATATGTGAGGTGCTCAATACCGAAAGTAGTGTACTTGCGAAAGTAGTATACTTGCTGTGGATTATACAGACTTCTGGTCTTTCAAGTACACAAGGGTGGCGTTGAACTCGTTTAGAACACAGCCTGCACTGATGTGAATCTCAGCAAAGCGGAGATTTCTTTCTTTTGTGTAAGTAAGTAAGTAAACTTTATTCAAGAGATGCATACAAAGAACAAGTACAAATCCTAATGAATATTAATATAAAAATAAGTATACACTCTTAGGATTCTGCTAAAAGATAATAAATTTCTGTAATTTGTGGATTCAGGTTTTCATTCATTTTACGACTCTTTGTTTAACTGAGTATGCATTAGATTGTGCCGATCTGAGCAGATAGTTAATTCATCTCTGTGTATGAGACTTGCACCCATGCAACCAGGATTACACTTCTGACCAACCATATTTGCTTAAGGTTACAAAAGTCCGCAAAACAGTGTAAACACAAAGATCACAGAGATGATGTCTTAACACAAGGGTAACACGCTATATAGCTGATATATATATATATATATATATACACACACACACACACTCAATCTGTGGTTTGTAAACAATGAATGCAGTGTCATTGCGTCATTATGTCAGTGTACTACGTAGATGCATCTAAAGTCAAAATTTGACTTTTAAAAAAAAAACAAAAAACAAAACAAAACGGATGAATGTAAGTCGAGGAGTGTCTGTATTTCCTTTACAATCCACCTTATCAAAATGGAAGACTACATTTTGAAGCTGAGGAAATTTGCAAATCTGGACTATCAATCAAAACAAGAGGTAAGAACTATTATACATTTACATTTCACACTACATTTACATTCTACTGCAGACCAGTAAACATGAACTGGTAATAATGTAATATTCTGTGGGTCAAAGTTGCTTTAAAATGAACTGAAGCAACCATGCACCACATCGATTAGCAACATGTCTGCATAGTTGGAGGGTCTGGGTGTTGAGCTGGCCTGACTAAAGTTTAAAGTTTAATCTTCTTTTCCTTTCGGCTGTTCCCTTCAGGGGTCGCCACAGCAAATCATCTGCCTCCATCTCACCCTATCCTCTGCATTTTCTTCTCTTACACCAACGACCTTCATGTCCTCCTTCACCACATCCATAAATCTTCTCTTTGTTTTCTTCTAGGCCTTCTGCCTGGTAGTTCCAACCTCAGCATTCTACTACCAATATATTCATTATCCCTCCTCTGTACATGTCCAAACCATCTCAATCTAGCCTCTCTGACTTTGTCTCGAAAAACCTCTTACATGTGCTGTCCCTCTGATGAACACATTCCTGATCCTCTCCATCCTCGTTAATCCCAAAGAGAACTTCAACATTTTTATCTCTGCTACCTCCAGCTCTGCCTCTATTTCTCTGCTGTGCCAACCTGTATAAATAATTTTCTCCCTCCTTACTGTCAAACCTATCATACAAGTCATTATACACTTTATATTTGGCTTTTCACACTGCTACCTTAGCCTTATGCTATGTCTCCCTGTACTCTTAGCTAACCTCTTCCTTTGTACAGACTCCTGCACTTTCTCATTCCATCACCAAGTCTCCTTATCTACTTTCCTTCCAGAGCACACACCAAATACTCTCCTACCTGTCTCCCTGATCACATTAGCTGTAGTTGTCCAGTCATCTGGAAGAACTTCCTGACCACCCAAAGCCTGTTTCAACTCTACTTGAAGACAACACAACACTCTTCTGCTCTGCCTTTGTCTTCTTCACCTTTCTCACCATCAGCTTCATCCTGCAGACCACCATCCTATGCTGTTTGGCAACACTCTCACCCACTACTTTGCAGTCACTGACTTTTTTCAAATGGGCAAAAAGGGGCCGGTGGTGTAGTGGTTAAGGTGCTGTGCTCATGATCGGGAGGTTGTGAGTTCAAATCCCACGAAGACCCCCACTGTGCTGAGACCCCTGGGCAAGGTCTCAACCACAAGTGTGCCTCTGTTCACCCAGCAGTATAAATAGGTAGCAGTAAAATGTACTGAGAAGGTAACTAGCAATCCCATCCAGGAGGAGTTGAACTCCAGTGGCCGGTTGTTGAATATACAGTTATTTTTTAACCACTGGTTAAGTAGAGTTAACTGACTGTTAAATTTAACACTGCTGTTATCTTGTTGTTCAAAACTCTGTTAACTTTAACCGAGTGTTAAGTTGACGTTAAAGTTAACACACCTAAGGACCGCCGCTAAATTTTTAACAGTGTGGTTAACTTGCAAGATGGCATACATGGCATAGCATAAACAAATATTAATACATATTTACAGCACAAAAACATACTATTAATTTTATAAAAGTACTGACCATTAGGCTGCAGATACAGGCTGGATGTCTTATGATTATTTTAGCCATTCATTCTCTGTGCGTCAATGTTTGTGCTCTAACACATGTGCAGGAGCCAGAGGTGGGACTAACAAACTGTGCGTTATTCTCACACTCGCACTTTGTTTGATTGACAGTGTTCAGCTATTATTGCTTACTGATAATATTATGCTTGTTGTTTGGTCAGCTCGGGCGTGCACATGTGCAGTGCCCATTACACATTCACTTTTGGTTTACTTCCTGACTATAGTCATGCGTAACTTATCTCCGACTTTCTCTTCAATAATGGTCATTAAGTTTATTTATAAGATTGTGAATACACAATTTCTTGTCCAGCGGAACTCAACTCCTGCTGTGGGGGTGTGCATGTGCACCCTGTGCATCCCCCCCCAGCCTATGCCCTTGATCAGCTGCCTTTTGATGTTTCAGCAGCTGATACAGTGTTGGGTAGTATTCACTGCAGACTTTGCAGATATGCAACACCACAGGTGGTTGGCGAATCACGCATTCAGAGTTTCAAACATACACGCACAAAAAAAAAATATTCACGAACGCAAGCATTATTGTTGATCGACATTTTTATAATATTAAAAAGCGTACACAGACATCTTACCCCCCCCCCCCTGAAAATATTGAATGAGCCCTTAGTGCCTACGACTAACGTTAACCACACTGTTAACTTTGACGGCAACGTTAACTAACGACGTGACTAACCATGCTTTGAACAACATATATTTAACGGTCGGTTAGCTAACAGCGGGTTAAAAATTTAACCAGCCTTTAGGGGTTAACCGATGGTTAAAATAACCATGTTTTGAACAACCAGCCCCTGGTCGCTTCACAGTACAGAAACTGGGGATAAGCACCGGCCTGATGAGCCACTAGGCTCGTGTGAAAACACCAAACAGACTTTACCTACCTTATCTTTACCTTCAAATTACATCGTCTACACAAGATGTATGCTACCTGTGTGCTCGTACCGCTGCTTTTATAAGTCATCCCATGCTCCTGTCTCTTCTGGAAGAAAGTATTCACCACAGCTATTTCCATACTTTTTGCAAAATCTATCAATATCTGTAGGCGGCATGGTGGCGTAGTGGTTAGCACACCCGCCTCACAGCAAGAAGGCCTGGGTTCGATTCCCAGCCTGGGTGTTTCTGTGTGGAGCTTGCATGTTCTCTCCGTGATTGTGTTGGTTTCCTCCGGGTGCTCTGGTTTCCTCCCACAACCCAAAGACATGGACAGTAGGTTAATTGGGCGTTCTAAATTGCCCATAGGTTTGCTTCATGCAGAAGGCAATGACAAACCACTGCACTAATCCTGCCAAGAAAACCTCCATGAAGATGATAACCAAGGTGTTATCCTTCATGGTGGGTCGCCAATGGTCGTCCTATGACTCAGGCACTAGATAGCTAGATCAATATCTGTCCTTCCATGTTCCTGTCCTGGATACCAAACCTGCCCATCAGTTCCTCGTCCCCTCCATTGCCTGCACTCTTTCACCTCTGGGGGTACTCTGCATCACTTCATCTAACTCACTCCAGAATCTCTCCTTCTCTTCTAGCTCACGTCCTGCCTGTGGGGCATAAGCACTAACAGCATTGAACATCACACCTTCAATGTCTAACTTGAGACTCATCACTCTGTCTGACACTCTTTTCACTTCTAGAATATTCCTGACCAACCCCGCCTTCAAGATGACTCCTACTCCGTTTCTCTCCATCCACACCATGATAAAAGAGCGTAAACCCTGATCTTAAGCTTGTAGCCTTGCTACCTTTCCACCTGGTCTCCTGAACACACAGTATGTCCACCTTCCTCCTCTGCATCATATCAGCCAGCTCTCTACCTTTTCCTGTCATAGTTCCAACATTCAAAATCCCAACTCTCAGTCCTACACTCATGCCTTTCCTCTTCTCTCTCCACCTACAGACATGTACATACCTCCTTCTTCGACCAACAGTAGTCCAATTTCTACCAGAACCCTGTTGGTTAACAGCACTGATGGCGGTTGTTGTTAACCCGGGCCTCGACCGATCCGGTATGAGATTCGTTTTTTAAATCGCATTTCAATTAAAAAAAAAAAATAAAATTTGGCACAAATTTTTCCACCGGATGCCCTTCCTGATGCAACCCTCTGCAGTTATCTAGGCTTGGGACTGGGGTGAGGATGAACACTGGCTTGTGTCCCCCCTCATGGCTGAAGAAGTATATATATATATATATATATATATATATATATATATGGTCGGCCCCCTACTTATGAAATGAATCCGTTCCAGAGCCTGTTTTGTAACGTGGGGGGTTTCATCAGTGGGGGGGGGGGGGGCATTTTACATGTTAAACGCCATGTTTATTCATTCCAAGGCTCCCAAGACTACCCCATAAACCCTTTAAAAATCAATTTTGTATGAAATTTGTGTTAAAAATAAAAGAAAATTATTTCTTAAAGCATGTAAACATTTTATTAACATATTAAACCATTTTTTTAACATATGTATTAATTAAACCGATGCAGCCATGGGAGGGGGGGGGCACTAACCAGTGTCTCCTCCCCTTACGCCGGTCCCAAGCCCGGAAAAATGCAGAGGGTTGTGTCAGGAAGGGCATCTGACGTAAAACCAATGCCAAACTTTATCATGCAAATCACAAATATTACCTCCATACTTCAGTGGACATGTTGGTGCAAGCAACAGAGGGGACGAAGAAGTGATGGGCAGGTTTAGTATCCAGGACAAGAACACAGAAGGAAAGATGTTGATGGATTTTGCCAAAATAATGGAAATGGCTGTGGTGAATACTTTCTTCCAGAAGAGACAGGGGCATGGGGTGACTTAGCGAGTAAAAGCAGAGGTAGGAGCACACAGGTAGACTACATCTTGTGTAGGCGATGTAATTTGAAGGAAGTCAGTGATTGCAAAGTAGTAATGGGTGAGAGTGTTGCCAAACAGCATAGGATGGTGGTGTGTAGGATGACGCTGATGGTGAGGAAAGTAATGAAGGCAAAGGCAGAGCAGAAGACAAAGTGTTGGAAGCTGAAAAAGGAAGAGGGTCGTGTTGTCTTCAAGGAGGAGTTGAAACATGCTTTAGGTGGTCATGAAGTGCTTCCAGATGACTGGACAACCACAGCAAATGTGATCAAGGGGAGACAGGTAGGAGAATACTTGGTGTGTCATCTGGAAGGAGAGTACATAAGAAGACTTGGTGGTGAATGAGGAAGTGCAAGAGTGTGTACAAAAGGAAGGAAGAGGCTAGCTAAGAAGAAATGGGACATTGAGAGGACCGAAGAGAGTAAACAGGAGTACAGGGATACACAGCGTAAGGCAAAAGTAGCGGTGTTGAAGACCAAACAGAGGGGGTATGATGACTTGTATGATAGGTTGGACAGTAAAGAGGGAGAAAATGATTTATACAGGTTGGCACAGCAGATAAATAAAGATGTGAAGGATGTACAGCAAGTTAGAGTGATATACCTTAGACAGGAGTAGGAAACATGTTGACTGATGACAGAAGTGTGCTGGGAAGATGGAAAGAGTACTTTGAAGAGCTGATGAATGAGGAAAATAAGAGAGAAAAAAGAGTAGAAGAAGTGACCATTGAGGAGCAGGATGTAGCAAAGATCAGTCAGGGTGAAGTAAGGAGGGCATTGAAGAGGATAAAGAATGGAAAGGCAGTTGGTCCTGGTGACATACCGGTGGAGGTATGGAAGTGTCTAGGAGAGATCGCAGTAGATTTTCTGACAAGAATATTCAACAAGGTCTTAGAGAGTGAGAGGATGCCAGAGGAATGGAGAAGTGTGCTTGTACCCATTTTTAAGAACAAGGGAGATGTGCAGAGTTGTAGCAACTACAGAGGGATCAAGTTGATGAGCCAAACGATGAAGTTGTGGGAAAGAATAGTGGAAGCTAGACTAAGGGTAGAGGTCAGCATTTGTGGGCAACAGTTTGGTTTCATGCCAAGAAAGAGCACCACAGATGCAGTGTTTGCTTTGAGGTTGTTAATAGAGAAATAAAGAGAAGGTCAGAAGGAGCTGCATTGTGCCTTTGTGGATCTGGAGAAAGCATATGACAGGATGCCGAGAGAGGAACTGTGGAATTGAGGAAGTCTGGAGTGGCAGAGAAGTATGTTAGAGTGGTGCAGGACATGTATGAGAGATGTAAGACAGTGGTGAGGTGTGCTGTCGGTGTGACAGAAGAGTTCAAGATGGAGGTGGGACTACATGAAGTGTCAGCTCTGAGCCCCTTCTTGTTTGCGATGGTGATGGACAGGCTGCCAGACGAGGTTAGACAAGAATCTCCATGGACTATGATGTTTGCAGACGACATTGTGATCTGTAGTGAGAGCAGAGAACAAGTGCAGGAAAATCTAGAGGTGGTGGTATGCCCTGGAAGGGAGAGGAATGAACGTTAGCCTCAGTAAAACAGAATACGTGTGTGTGAACGAGAAGGACCCAAGAGGAACGGTGAGGTTACAGGGAGCGGAGATAAAGAAGGTGGAAGATTTTAAGTACTTGGGCTCAACAATCCAGTGAAACAATGATTCCAGTGAAACAATGATTCCAGTGAAACAAACAATGGAGAGTGTGGAAAAGAGGTGAAGAAGCGTGTGCAGGCAGGTTGGAATGGTTGGAGAAAAGTGTCTGGTGTGCTGTGTGATAGGAAGGTATCGGCAAGAATGACAGGAAAAGTGTACAAGACGGTGATGAGGCCAGCAATGTTGTATGGTTTAGAAACAGTTGCATTGAGGCAAATACAGGAGGCAACGCTGGAGGCAGCAGAGATGGAAATGTTCAGGTTCTCTTTGGGAGTAATGAGGATGGGTAGGATCAGGAATGAGTACATCAGAGGGACAACCCTTGTAAGATGTTTTGGAGACAAAGTCAGAGAGGATATATATATATATATATATATATATATATATATATATATATATATATATATATATATATATATATATATATATATATATATATAAGTAAAATATTAGTTATTATTAAAATACAGATTCATGAAATTTGCCAACCATTACATTTTGTTTTTCTTTACATTTTTAGGTTAAAGCCTTTTCATCAAAAAATGTTTGTGTTTCCCATAAAAGATGAAAATTTTTAGTAATGACTAAACAGAACTGCATTAGAAACTTCTTGTGCTACTTCTTTGTTCATCTATCTGAGAAAATAAAACCTTATTGGGCACATGACTAAAGTATAAATCTCGTATAATTGAGTTCCTTATGTGTGTTCTCATATGTTTACAAAAGTCTGTAAAATTGTAGTTATTTTAATGTTTCTTCTGTAGAAATTCTAGAGAATATCACATTAATATTCATAATAATAATAATACAAGACAATAATACAATGCAAGAAACCATATGAGAAATAGTTTAGTAGAAAAGTAGAAAATATATGTTAAACAAGTTATAGCAACCAAAAACTTATAACTAAGTATTTGATTAAATGAGACGTTAGGTTTTAGAAGTTTTTCAGTCCACCAAGTTTATGCAGATTTTTCTCTATTTAAATGACATTCATTGATTGATTGATTGATTCATTTTATGAACCATTTATTCTTAATTAGGGTCACAGGAAGGCTGGTGCCCATCTCAGCCGACTCTGGGCAAAGGCAAAGTACACCCTGGATAGCTCACCAGGCCACTGCAGGGTAAAAACACACTGACGGCTATGCAGCTCCTCTTCACAAGATTCAGCAATATTTCTTTTATATGAATCTCTCACCACAGGCAGTGAGAGACATGGCTGGCCTATGATAGCCCAGTTAGCTGTACTGGGATTGACAGCAGTGACAACCAATGACAGTGGGGCTTGATCAACCAACCTTGGGGTCGTAATCTATCACCTTATCACCAGGCCACCACTGTTAAATGACAATCAGCAATGCCATATTATTTTAATTCATCTAACATCTATAATAGAATTTTCATGTATTTTGCACATAAAGGTAATACCAGTTAATTTGTCTGTAAGTCATGGACAAGTAAAGTATTGTACAAAAAACATTTACAGCATTTGGCAGGCACATTTATCCACAGCAACTTAAATTATCATCTTATACATCTGAACAATTGGGGCCTTGCTCAAGGGCCAAGTTAAGGGCCTTGCTCAAGGGCCAAACAGTAGTGATAGTGGGGATTGAACTGCTGACCTTTGGATCAGTAGCCTTATTGATTAAGCCTCTAATGCAATTCACAGTAGGATCAAAACTTATTCTCTTGATATGAATGTCATTCCTTTGTGATAATCCTCTCTGTCTGATTGAACACCCGTTATTGTTTATGTATGTAAAAATAGCCTTTTGTCACTACGTGCACATGCAAAAGGGGGACAGGCAACTAGAGTTTCACCTGGAGACACTCCTTATAATTTCAGTTTACCTCTGGTGAAACCATCTTCCACAACACAGCCTGTTGTCATTTAAACAAAAAATCATTTGGAGGAAAAGATTATCATTTATATTCAGCCAGCTATGACTTTGAAAACTAAAAAAAGGTAATACAAATTTATTTATCATTTTAATTATTTTCACCTTACTTTTTTGTAATCATTTATTTGTTCTTAAAAGTATTGATTGTACACAGTAATGTGAAGACTTCTTTTTTTTTAAACTGTGAAGACTGCTTTACCATCTAGAAAATATATAACAGAAACAAATTAATAATTCTGGCAATATGACTGTGTAGACTATAGTATTTTTTATATTGTATATTAAGACAAAACTAGAGTTCAAAGTTAAAGTCAAAAGAAAAGCCTAAATTGCAAAATATACCTAATGATTTATTATTATTATTATTATTTTTATTATTATTATTATTATTATTATTATTATTATGATTATGATTATTATTATTATTATTATATGCATGGCTATGTTGTTGTAAGATTTGTTGAGATATAAGATTATATAAATATCGGGTATAAACTAAATCAAAATGTAATTAATTTCTATGGAATTTCAACAGGTTTGCTTTTCCTAAAAATAATGGCACAAGTAACACTATTCATCCTATGATATGTAAGTAAATTTTAAATAAGTCCTTATTAATTTTGACTGAGTATATTTAAGAACTTTAAAAAAAATAATAAGAAGAACATTATAGAAATATGCTACTAACTATTAATGCTATTAGTAGGGCAGTGGTGGTATAGGACGCTGGATCGCTGATCCTAAGGTTGGGGACAAATGAGTTGTCACTGTCCCCCCAGTGCAGCTAACTGAGTTATCAAAGGCCGGCCATGTCTCTCACTGTCTATGGTGAGACGCATGTAAAAGAACCATTGCTGAATTTCACAAAGAGTAGGCTGCAAAGCCGTCAGCGTGTTTCTGTCCCTTGCGAAAGGATTGTGTCAGGAAGGGCATCCGACATAAAAACCTATGCCAAATTAAACATGCGAATAATTCGCTGTGGCGACCCCTGAAAAAAAAGGGGAAAAGATGAAAGGAAATCTCATAGAAATATGCTATTAACATGTTTTTTACTTTTCATCTGAGTCCACCGAATTTACAAAAATTAATGTATATTAAGCGTCTGTTAGAACTACAGTAAAACCTCCGCTGACGAACGCTTAAGCTCACGAACTTTTCGCCTCAAGAACATTAAATTCACGAGCATATAGTCTCTGCTGACGAACTAGTTTTCGGCGGACGAACCAAACCACACGGTCGAACAGCGCCACGGTGGCGGCCACGAGAAGCTGACGCACGCTCACGGCGTCCCAGTTCTTCACCCCCTTTCTTTGAGTGCGGACGTGGTTTGTGTTTGACAGACATTTTGGACCATATTGAGTGTACTTTTGCTATTATGGGACCGAAAAAGACCCCACCACAGGCGGAGATCATTGAAAAACACGAACGAGGTGTGCGTTTGTGTGACTTAGCCTCCCAGTACCAGTACGCTAAGTCTACCATTGCTACCATCCTTAAGAACAAGGAAGCTATTAAGGGTGCGTGTGTGGCTAAGGGTGTTTCCAAACAGTAGGTGTTTCCAAACACTCCTTCCAAACAGTAAGTCCCTCCCTCCCTCCTCCCACTCCATTCCATCAAGCCATCAACTACCATCACAAAGGTAAATAAAACGACTTTATTATACAGTACAGTTTATTTCTTTAATTACAATACAATAGCACATTTATTATACATAAAATAAGGTGTATTTTTGTGTAGTTTTAAGGCTTATTTAGTAGAAAATTATGTTTTATGGGGACCTGGGAACGGATTATTCTCATTTTAATGGTTTCTTATGGGAAATAAATGTTCGGAAGACGAACTTTTCACCTCACACACACTTTCTGGGAACCAATTATGTTCGTGAGCTGAGGTATCACAGTATTTGCATCATTTCTGCATTATCAATGATACAGTATACAGTATTAGTATGTTCTTCATAAATTATCTACTTAATAAATAATTTCATTTAGAAAAATGTACACATGACTTGATCAAGGGAATGTTGAACTTCATAAAGTCTTCTTCAGCATATCCCAAAGACTTTTAATTGGGCTAAAGTCATTGTGGTCCCAGGTCAAAATGATTCATTATGTTCCCTGAACTGGGTGGCCATGGTGAGATGGTGGTTAGCACATCCACCTCACAAGAAAATTAGTCTTTGGTTCCAGTCCCGGACTTGGTAAGAACATTTCTGTCTGGACATCCTCCCTGTGCATCTGTAAATTTTCGCTGGGGCCTTTGACTTTCCACAGTTCAGAGACATGCACATTGGGCCACATAGCTGTTCCCAAGTCCCCTAAGTGTGGATGTGAGTGTGCTAGTCCTGCACTGGTCTGGCAAACTGTTCAGCGTGTATGCTACCTTCACCTAATGTTGCCTGAGAGAGCAATAGCGTTTTCTTTCTGGTTCACAAATCGAAGTAGCAACTCTTTGCTCATTACCCATTAGTCCATGGTTTCTCCAAATAAGAATGGGGGAGCACGAACACAATCCCACACTTATAGAAAGTATGCACTCAAGATCCATACTGTACATTTTGGAAATTCACAATGGTTAACACAGCTCAAGTGCAATGACTGAGGCTCCAGGCAAACCACTTTCGTGATCATGGAATACCCTTCCAGGTAATTTTATTCCATTTATTTTTGAATTTCTTCTTTTTAAATTCTTTTCAAGAATGAGCACCACAGATGCAGTGTTTGCCTTGAGGATGTTAATAGAGAAGTACAGAGAAGGTCAGAGGGAGCTGCATTGTGCCTTTGTGGATCTGGAGAAAGCATATGACAGGGTGCCGAGAGAGAAACTGTGGTATTGCATGAGGATGTCTGGAGTGGCAGAGAGGTATGTTAGAGTGGTGCAGGACATCTATGAGAGATGTAAGACAGTAGTGAGGTGTGCTGTCGGTGTGGCAGACGAGTTCAAGGTGGAGGTGGGACTGCATCAAAGGTCAGCTCTCAGCCCCTTCTTGTTTGCTATGGTGATGGACAGGCTGACAGACGAGGTTAGACAAGAATCTCCATGGACTATGATGTTTGTAGATGACATTGTGGTCCTTCATTATGTGAATGTCTTTCATTCCTCTCCTTTCTAGGGCATACCTCCACCTCTCTAGATTTTCCTCCACTTGTTCTCTGCTCTCTGGTCTCCAAAATCTCTTACATGTGCTGTCCCTCTGATGAACACATTCCTGATCCTCTCCATCCTCGTTACTCCCAAAGAGAACTTCAACATTTTCATCTCTGCTACCTCCAGCTTTGCCTCTATTTCTCTGTTGTGCCAACCTGTATAAATAATTTTCTCCCTTCTTACTGTCAAACCTATCATACAAGTCATTATACACCCTTTGTTTGGCTTTTGACACTGCTACCTTAGCCTTATGCTGTGTCTCCCTGTACTCTTAGCTAACCTCTTCCTCTGTACAGACTCCTGCACTTTCTCATTCCACCATCAAGTCTCCTTATCTACTTTCCTTCCAGAGCACACGCCAAATACTCTCCTACCTGTCTCCCTGATCACATTAGCTGTAGTTGTCCAGTCATCTGGAAGAACTTCCTGACCACCCAAAGCCTGTTTCAACTCACCTTGAAGACAACACAACACTCTTCTGCTCTGCCTTTGTCTTCTTCACCTTTCTCACCATATGCGTCATCCTGCACACCACCATCCTATGTTGCATGGTAACACTCTCACCCACCACTTTGCAGTCACTGATTTCCTTCAAATGAGCAAAAAGGGGCCGGTGGTGTAGTGGTTAAGGTTTTGTGCTCATGATCGGAAGGTTTTGAGTTCGAATCCCACGGAGACCCCCACTGTGCTGAGACCCCTGGGCAAGGTCTCAACCACAAGTGTGCCTCTGTTCACCCAGTAGTATAAATGGGTAGCAGTAAAATGTACTGAGAAGGTAACCTGCGATGAACTAGCATCCCATCCAGGAGGAGTTGAACTCCAGTGGCCGGTTGTTGAATATACAGTTATTTTTTAGCCACTGGTTAAGTAGAGTTAACCGACCGTTAAATTTAACACTGCCGTTATCTTGTTGTTCAAAACTCAGTTAACTTTAACCGAGTGTTAAGTTGACATTAAAGTTAACACACCTAAGGACCACTGCTAAATTTTTAACAGTGTGATTAACTTGCAAGATGGCGTACATGGCTAACGCTGCATTCATGATGCCGCATCAGTGGGGATGAATTCTTATAAATATACCAAAAACATTCGCAAATATATTTCAAACTACATCTGCAAGTACATGTGCTAAATACATTTAAAAATTGAGCTAAAGTTATTTATCTGTTCAAAGGCACAAACAAATATTAATACATATTTACAGCACAAAAATATACTATTAATTTTATAAAAATACTGACCATTAGGCTGCAGATACAGGCTGGATGGCTTTTGATTATTTTAGCCATTCATTCTCTGTGCATCAATGTTTGTGCACACATGTGCAGGAATCAGAGGCGGTACTAAGAAACCGTGCTTTATTCTCACACTCGCACTTTGTTTGATTGACAATGTTCAGCTATTATTGCTTACTGAACTATATTATGTTTGTTGATTGGTCAGCTCGGGCGTGCACATGCGCAGTACCTGTTACACGTTCACTTTCGGTTTACTTCCTGACTCTAGTCATGCGGAACTTATCTCTGACTTTCTCTTCAATAACAGTCATTAAGTTTATTTATAAGATTGTGAATACACAATTTCTTGTCCAGCGGAACTCAACTCCTGCTGGGGTGTGTGTGTGTGTGAGCATGTGCACCCTGTGCACGTCCCAGCCTACGCCCTTGATCAGCTGCCTTCTGATGTTTCAGCAGCTCATACCATGTTGGGTAGTATTCATTGCAGATATGCAACATCACAGGTGGTTGGCGAATCGCGCATTGAGAGTTTCAAACGTACACATGCGAAGAAAAAAAATATTCACGAGCACATGTATTATTGTTGATCGACAGTTTTATAATATTAAAAAGTGTACACAGACATCTTACCCCCTCCCCCCAAGCATGCGTTTTGTACACTTAGGAAAATGTTGAAAGACCTCGAAGTTAATGTTTGTGCGTGAGATTATATGGTCTGTAGCATGTTTAACAAACGATACCAAAAGGATAAACTTTATTACATTGAACTTGGAGTAACGTCTTGGAGTGACGTCTCAGAGTCAAATTATTTCTTTGTTCGTTTTAGTTTGTTGTTTTGTTTGTTCATGTTTTGCTCATCTATGACCGGTCGACCCTACTACAGCTATGAGATCGGAGTCTTGGGGCAACTAAGCATGCTCAGCACAAGCTAAGAATGCTATCCTGAGCTAATATGCTATGATAGCTCAATACTAGCCGGACTCCGGCTAACAATAAGCCCAGGCGGAGTTCTCAGAGTCATGTTGTTTCTTTTTATTAGCTGTTTTGTTTGTTCATGTTTTGCACTATGCTCATCTATGACCGGTCGGCCCTACTACAGCTATGAGATCGGAGTCTTCAATTCCTATCCTGAGCTAATATGCTATGGTAGCTCAATGCTAGCCGCACCCCGGCTAACAATAAGCCCAGGCATGAAGGGGCCAAACGACGACCCCATCTGCAGGGGATGACGGCCGTGTGAGGCTGGTGCAATTGCCTCGTCAGGTGTACTCTCCTCGAGCCATGTTTCATAGAAACACAGCATGGAGCAGTCCTGTACATCCCTCTGGGCTGCAATCTGAACATGAAGCTCACCCATCTTGTTTCGCAAGGACTGAACATTTTCAAGCATTATGACCGGAAGTGCTAACCAAGCGCCGGAGACTCTGAGAAAAACTCCCAGCTTGGTTCATTACTCAAAACCGCAATCATGGGTAAGACTGCCGACCTGACTGCTGTCCAGAAGGCCATCATTGACACCCTCAAGCAAGAGGGTAAGACACAAAAAGAAATCTCTGAGCGAATAGGCTGTTCCCAGAGTGCTGTATCAAGGCACCTCAGTGGGACGTATGTGGGAAGGAAAAAGTGTGGCAGAAAACCTGCACAACCAGAAGAGGTGACTGGACCCTGAGGAAGATTGTGGAGAAGGGCCAATTCCAGACCTTGGGGACCAGTGGAAGCAGTGGACTGAGTCTGGAGTCGAAACATCGAGAGCCACCGTGCACAGGCATGTGCAGGAAATGGGCTACAGGTGCCGCATTCCCTAGGTCAAGCCACTTTTGAACCAGAAACAGCGGCAGAAGAAAGTACTTTTTTCGGAAGAAAGCAAATTTTGCATGTCATTCAGAAATCAAGGTGCCAGAGTCTGGAGAAAGACTGGGGAGAAGGAAATGCCAAAATGCCTGAAGTCCAGTGTCAAGTACCCACAGTCAGTGATGGTCTGGGGTGCCACGTCAGCTGCTGGTGTTGGTCCACTGTGTTTTATCAATTGCAGGGTCAATACAGCTAGCTATCAGGAGATTTTTGAGCACTTCATGCTTCCATCTGCTGAAAAGCTTTATGGAGATGAAGATTTCATTTTTCAGCACGACCTGGCACCTGCTCACAGTGCCAAAACCACTGGTATATGGATAACTGACCATGGTATTAGTGTGCTCAATTGGCCTGCCAATTCTCCTGACCTAAACCTCACAGAGAATCTGAGGGATATTGTGAAGAGAAGGTTGAGAGACACCAGACCCAACACTGTGGATGAGCTTAAGGCCGCTATCGAAGCATCCTGGGCCTCCATAAAACCTCAGCTGTGCCACAGGCTGATTGCCTCCATGCCACGCTGAATTGAAGCAGTCATTTCTGCAAAAGGATTCTCGACCAAGTGCATAACTGAACATAATTATTTGAAGGTTGACTTTTTTGGATTAAAAACACTTTTTTTATTGGTCGGGTGAAATATGCTAATTTTTTGAGATAGGGATTTTTGTTTTTTCTTTACTTTCTTGCCAAAATTATCAATATTAAAACAATAAAAGGTTTGAACTACTTCAGTTGTGTGTAATGAATGTAACATATATGAAAGTTTAATTTTTATTACATTACAGAAAATAATGAACTTTACCACAATATGCTAATTTTTTGAGAAGGACCTATATATATATATATATATATATATATATATATATATATATATATATATATATATATATATATATATATATATTAGATTTTAGTATTATGACTCCTGGTAACTGGTACAGTGATGACCCTGGTTGTAAACATAATAATAATAATTCGTAAATACTAGTCACAAGTAATTCTAACTGCTACTCTCTCTCTCTCTCTCTCTCTCTCTATATATATATATATATATATATATATATATATATATATAGCTGCATTGTGCCTTTGTGGATCTGGAGAAAGCATATGACAGAGTGCCGAGAGAAGAACTGTGGTATTGCATGAGGAAGTCTGGAGTGGCAGAGAAGTATGTTAGAGTGGTGCAGGACATGTATGAGAGATGTAAGACAGTGGTGTGGTGTGCTGTCGGTGTGACAGAAGAGTTCAAGGTGAAGGTGGGACTGCATCAAGGGTCAACTCTCAGCCCCTTCTTGTTTGCTATGGTGATGGACAGGCTAACAGACGAGGTTAGACAAGAATCTCCATGGACTATGATGTTTGCAGATGACATCGTGATCTGTAGTGAGAGCAGAGAACAAGTGGAGGAAAATCTAGAGAGGTGGAGGTATGCCCTGGAAAGGAGGGGATTGAAGGTTAGTCTCAGTAAGACAGAATACATGTGTGTGAACGAGAAGGACCCAAGAGGAACTTTGAGGTTACAGAGGGCAGAGATAAAGAAGGTGGAGGATTTTAAGTACTTAGGCTCAACAATCCAGAGCAATGGAGAGTGTGGAAAAGAGGTGAAGAAGCACGTGCAGGCAGGTTGGAATGGATGGAAAAAAGTGTCCGGTGTGATGTGTGATAGGAGAGTATCGGCAAGAATGAAGGGAAAAGTGTACAAGACGGTGGTAAGGCCAGCAATGTTGTATGGTTTAGAGACAGTGGCCCAGGGGAAATGTTAGTTTGTCCACAAGAATTCAGAATGAAATGCTACAAAACGCTATGATATCAAAACAGTATGATATGTTTTCCACCATTTTTCGAATAATGACAAGGAAACCGTAATCCAACAGTTCATAGATCTGAACTTAGGCCTGTGCTCAGTGAAATGAGTCTGGTCGATCTCTAGCAAGGGCCGAATAATACAATGTGCCCAAAGCCCATCAGCTGCCTTGCCTTGATTTTGTCGTATCAGTGGTTTTGGTTCTGAACTTTGTTCAGTATGTAATTTTTACTTCACCTTCAGAGACTGGATTAGGGAGTGTAAAACTGCTGCTGGATCAATCTGTGTGTCAATTCCTCATTGTTGTATTTCAGGAAATGTTAATCATTTCCCAAATCAGGTGAATCCAACCTGGGTTAATATCTCTCCCTGAGCTGCAGGGAGAACTCCACCGTTCTTGGGGTTAAGTCAGCGATCTCAATCTTGCGACTGAGGATTCGCCTCATGCTTCGTTTTCTTCATCTTCATGTTCATCTTCCTGCACTTAATCGAGGGTCGGTTCGCGGGGGCAGCAGCCTAAGCAATGAGGTACAGACGTCCCTCTCCCCAGCCACTTTCTCTACTTCTTCCAGGGGGGGACTGAGGAGTTCCCACACTAGTCGAGTGACATAATCCCTCCAGCGTGTTCTAAGTCGACCACGGATCCAGAGCCTGAGATATCCAGGGCGGATCTAATCTCTCTGAAGCCTAACCACCGCGGAGCTTGTTGACTATCTCTCAGCTACCTCAAATCCATTGATGGGTGAACCCCCACTAAACACCCAGGATCTTGTTTCCCCATGGAGGGCATGTTGGCGGCATTGAGGAGTTCCTCAAAGTATTCCTTCCAACTCCAGACAACATCCCCAGTCGAAGTGAGCAGCTCCGCACTTCCACTGTAAACATTATTTGTGGAGAATTGCTTCCCCTTTTCTGAGGCGTCAGATGGTGGTCCAGAACCTTTTTGAGGCCAACAGACAATCACTCTCCTATTTATGGATGTGGTGAAGGCGGACATGAAGGTCGTTGGAGTAAGAGTAGAAGATGCAGAGGATAGGGAGAGATGGAGGCAGATCATTTGCTGTGGCGATCCCTGAAGGGAACAGCCGAAAGAAAAAGAAGAAGAAGATATATATATATATATATAAAATTTATAATTCATTCATTCATTTTCTGAACTGATTAATCTTAATTAGGGTCATTGGGGAGGCTGGCGCCCATTTCAACAGAATCTGGGTGAATGTAGAGTACACCCTGGACTGTTCACCAGGCCATCGCAGGACAGAAACATACTGACAGCTATGCAGCCTACACTTTTGGTAACTTGGCTCGAGGAGCGTACACCCGATAAGGCGATTATACCAGCCGGCTACATGGCCTTCATCTCCTGCAATCTCACGCGCCGGGGTCATCATTCGGCCCCCTCCCGCCGTATTGCTAGCTGGGACGTGGCTTGCATTGAGCTGCCTACCATAGAATGTTAGCTCTGCTAATAGCATGTTAGCTCTGCTAATAGCATACTAGCTCTGGTAATAGCATGTTCGCTCTGCTAATTGCATATTAGCTCTGCTTAGTTATACACACCCGAAGATACTCCAATCTTTCACTGTATTAGAGTCGACTGGTCGTAGATGAGCATAGTGCAAAACATGAACAAACAAAACAACAACAAAAAAACAAATTAAAACGAACAAAGAAACAATTTGACTCTGAGAATTCCACGACGTTGCCCTCTGGGCAGCGCCATCTTGGAGACGTCACTCCAACTTAAATGTAAAAGGACATGAGTAGTACTGTAATAAAGTTTATTCTTTTGGTATCGTTTGTTAAACATGCTACAGAATATAAAATCTCATGCATAAACATGAACTTCGGTACTGCTGAAAAAGATTTTAATACAACAGTTCAGAGAAAACCGTCGTTTCTCAGAATAAAGTCTTATTTCTTCAGAAGAGACATCCAGCATTTTCTATCGCTTAGCCAGAGAATACGCATAGCCTTTGAGTGGTATAGAGCTTAACTGGTAATTAAAACAAACACAAAAAAAGAGGCTCATTGACAACTTGTACGCGAATGAGGAAAAAGGGGCGGGGCATCAGCTCAACCAATCAGGAGAAAGGAGGACAGCCATTGGCTGAATTTGAGTCACGTGCCGGTTGCTCGCCAGTCAGCAAATAATCAAAACGTGGGTGCAAAACCACGAATAGTCAAGGCATACTGTATATACTAGTATATATATATACAGTAGGCCCTTGACATTTGTGGGGGTTTGGTTCCGGGCCCTCCTGCGAATCGAGATAATCTGCGAGTTCTGTGCCCGGAAGTAAAATCCCATGTATCACATCACATGCACAAATGAGCAGCCGGAAGTAAAATACCATACTTCTTAAACACATTCTATTGACAGTCTTACTCATTAATTCAGTATTAATGTAATAAAATGTAATAATGATCAAGAAAAACTTATTTTTTTTTACTGTGATATTTATTGATAATTAAATATAAACATTATACAGCATACATATAAAAACACCTTTAAATGCATTCTCTTTGAAAAATATACAGCACTGTAGTTTTCAAAAATGCCCACTAGAGGAACATATTGCATTAGGCATGAGATGACTGAATTTAGGTATTAACTGCATTAAGTCCGAGCAGCTCAGCCACAATCCTCAGCCGGAGTGAGTAGAAAACAGAGTTTAAGAGTGAGAAAGTTAGAAAGCGTTACAAACCAAAGAAGTGGTGATGTGATGTGAGTTAATCCTCTAGTGCAGAGGTGAGTGTGCATTTGTTTATTGGGAGTAAATGAGAATAGTGAATTCAGGTGTGTGCTATCGAGCAGCTCAGCCATGCCCCTCAACTGAAGCGGAGAGTAAACAGTTAGTTAGAGGTACAGTGCTAAAATCAAAGTCCCCCAAAACAAGAACCATAACAAAAAGGACATAAAAGAACAAGAAATATAATAAATTGGATAAACAAAACAAAATGAGAAACATGCTACACCACAGTAAATAAAATATAACACACAAACATTTTAAACATTACCTTAGGCCATGTACTGGAATAATAATTGAAAAAAGACTTTAATAGTTGAGTGTTTTATTCCTGTTCAGGCAATTTAGAGGAAAATGTCATTTCTTCCGGAGAAAGTTTTATTTCTTCAGAAGAGACATCCAATGTCATTACCTTTTTCTGGTGCTTGGCAGGCGTTTGAGTGACATCATAGAATTTAACTGGTAATTAAAACACTATAAATGAACTCATGGACAACTTGTGAGCGAATGAGGAAAAAGGGGCGTTATATCATCTTAACCAATCAGCAGGAAGGAGGACAGCCATTGGCTGAATTTGAGTGACGTGTGAGTTGCTCGGCAGTCTGCGAATACTCAAACCGTGAGTGCAAAACCGCAAATAGTTAAGGGTCTACACTAGTCACCTGGAAGCACTTCCTGACCACCTGACCAAGCCTGTTTCAACTCCTCCTTGAAGACAACATGGCACTCTTCTTTTTTCAGCTTCCACCACTTTGTCTTCTGCTCTGCCTTTGCTTTCTTCACCTTCCTCACCATCAGCGTCATCCTGCACACCACCATCTTATGCGTTCTGTCAACACTCTCACCCACTACTACTTTGACAATGACCACTCTTTCACCTCTGGGGTGCTCTGCATCACTTCATCTAATTCAATACAGAATCTCTCCTTCTCTTCAAGCTCACATCCTGCCTGTGGGGAATAAGCACTGACAACATTAAACACCACACCTTCAATTTTTAACTTGAGACTCATCACTCTTTCTGACACTCTTTTCACTTCTAGAACATTCATGATAAACCTCTACTTCAAGTTGACTCCATTTCTCTTCCCATCCACACCATGATAAAACAGCTTAAACCGTAATCTTCTAGTCTTGCTACTGTTCCACCTGGTCTGAACACACAGTATGTCCACCTTCCTCCTCTGCATCATGTCAGCCAACTCTACCTTTTCTTTTCATAGTTCCAACATTCAGAGTCCTTACTCTCAGTCCCAGACTCATGCCTTTCTTCTTCTCTGCCTGCCTATGGACACGCCTCCCATCTCTCTATCATCGACCAACAGAGTCCAGTTTCCACCAGCACGCTGTTGGTTAACAGCATTAATGGGAGTCGTTCTTAACCTGGGCTTCGGCACAGGTTTTATGTCAGATTTCTTTCCTGACACAACCCTCTGCATTTATCTGGGCTTGGAACCTGAGTGAGAAAGAACACTGGCTTGTACACACACACACACACACACACACACACACACACACACACACACACACACACACACACACACACAAAATAAGCCCAAGTTTGCAAAAAAACACACACAGAGAAAAACAAAACAAACAAACAAACAAAAAACAACCCAAACCCCCCCCCCCCAACAAAACTATTTACATTTTTTGTGAGGTGTGCATCTGAGTGCATGCGCGCGCATCTGTCTGTGTGTGTGTGTGTGTGTGTGTGTGTGTGTGTGTGTGTGTGTGTGTGTGTGTGCACGCGCATCTGAGTCTGAGTGTGCGTCTGGGTGCGCATTTGTGTGTGTGTGTGTGTGTGTGTGTGTGTGTGTGTGTGTGTGTGTGTGTATTCATTTATATTTTATTTACATCTTATGCATTATTTTTAAAAAATTTTAAATAAATGTTTAATAGTTATTATAAGCATTTATAGTGTTGAATATGCATTTTATGTATATTGTATTTTGTGAATTTTATGTATATTATATACACATAAACATGTATTTATACATCAGTCAGGGGGGTCGATCCTACTTTGCAGAATTTCAGCATTCATGGAGGGTCTCGGTTCTCATTAACTGCAAAAAGTGAGGGTTCACTGCAATCCCACCTAATCCCAACTGCTCTCCGAGCACCCCAATGTGTATACTCACTTTCGATGAGTTAAATGCAGAGAGAAATTTGTCTTGTGGGATTAATGGATGGACATTAATAAATGAAATACATTTTTAAAAATGGTGATTTACTAGTTAAATCTCTGAATTACTGAAAAGGTCAGAAGCTCCATTCAGCATTAGATTAAGTGAATGTTTTAATGTGTAAGGTTTAGTGTGAATTGTTGTGTGGGTGTTAGCCCTTTGAAAGTCTGTGGAGCGTTTTATGATGTTACAATATTTTCCAACCTTTTTGGGAGAGGCTTAAGCATTTGTATCTCTCATTTTTTAAAGTTATGAATAATAAGGTAAATTCGATTCATATTTATGCATTAAATAATTACAGCATATTGTATTTGTAACAGTGTGTCTATGGTTGGTAATTACTGGGACCAGAAGCCAAACGTAAGTACAATTGCCAAAATAACTGACTCCTCAGTATTATCTGCATGCAAATTGAAATTTTTAAATTTGTAAAATAAATAAATAAATACATAAATAAATAAAAAATTAAAAGGGGGGAAATGCCAAATGTATTAAAGTTAAATAAAAAATTGATACTTAAATAATCTTTTATGCCTTGACCACAGGACAACAATTACTGAAACCACAAACGAGTCAACAACAGAATTGGCAGTAAAATCTTCAGCGTCTATAACACCCAAAACAGACCAGACAGCTACCCTGGAATTCATAACAACAATAGCAACCACAAACAATAGATGGACAACTACTCTAGCACCAAGCATCACAGCTGACACATCATTAACTACAAAAGAAAAAACAACTACAGACATATCTATCTTAACACCGACTCCAACAAAAAAAGTATTCCTCACCACTGATTTCACAAGAAATGCTACAACAATCACAGGAACAACTATATTTACCACTAATCCAGCACCCAGCAATACACCTGAAGCATCAATTATAATTACAACTGGGCTAACCACTAAAAGTCCAACCACAGGACTATCTTCCACCACTGAAACCACATCAAAAACAACAACATTCAGAGAAACAACAGAAACCACTCCAGTTAAAATTACTACAGCACCAAGCACTACAACGAAAGCACACACAACAGAAGAAATAACGGCAACCACAAAAGAAGCCACTACAACAGAATCTATAACACAATCTAAAACAACGACAGAAGCAACAACAGGAACCACTCCAGGTACAGCAACAGAGGCATCAACAACAACTCCAGAGGTCATCACTGCTACTGAATCCACAACAAAGGATACAACAATCACAGAATCCACAACAGAAACCACTGCAGTACTAGCTACTCCAGGTTCAAGCACTACAGCCAAGACATCAACAACAGAAGAAACAACTATGAACACAACTGTACCATTAACTGCAACTCTAGCCACAGAAGTAGCCACTACCACTGAATCCACAACACAGGCCACAACAGTCACAGATGCAAAAATAGAAACAACTGCAGTTACAACCACGCTAACTCCAAGCACTACAACAAGAGCAATAACAACAGAAGAAGCAACTATAAGCACAACTGTACCATCAACTACAAGTGTAACCACAGAAGTAACTACTACAAGTGGAACAACAACCCAAGAAACAACAATCACAGAGGCAAAACCAAAAATCACTGCAGTTACAACGACTTCAGTCATAAGCACCACAACTGAAGCATCGACATCAAATCAAACAACTAGAACTGTACCATCAATTTCATTTGTAACCACAAAACTAGCTACTACTCTTGATACAACAAAACAGAATGCAATACTCACAGAAGCATCAACAGAAACCACTTCAGTTATAATTACTTCAGTTGCAAGCACCACAACTGATGCACCAACAACAGAAGAAACAACTATAACCACAACTGTGCCATCAATTCCAACTGTAACCACAGACTTAGCTACTAAAAGTGATACCATGACACAGGGTACAACAATCACAGAAACAACCAGAGTTCTATTTACTTCAGCTCCAAGCATTACATATGAAGCACCCACGACAGAAGAAACAACCCTAACCACAGCGGTAAAATCAACTAAAACACTAAACACAGACTTACCCACTACCACTGAATCCACCACACAGGCAACAACAATTCAAGAAACAAGAAAAGTAACCACAGCAGTATCAACTACTTCATCTCCAAGCACTCTAACTGAAGCACCAACAACAGAGAAAACAACTTTAACTACAAGTGTACCATCAATTCCAGCCGTAACCACAAAACTAACCACTGCCAATGAAACTACAACACAGTCTACAACAATTCAAGAAGCAACACAAGTAACCACTGCAGTATCAACTACTTCATCTCCAAGCACTCTAACTGAAGCACTAACAACAGAGGAAACAACTTTATCTACAAGTGTACTATCAATTCCAGCCATAACCACAAAACTAACCAATGCCAATGAAACTACAACACAGTCTACAACAATTCAAGAAGCAACAAAAGTAACCACTGCAGTATCAACTACTTTAGCTCCAAGCACCATAACTGAAGCCCCAACAACAGAAGAAACATCTTTAACCACAATGTTACCATCAACAACTGTAACCACAGAAATAGCCACTACCAGTGAAACCACAACACAGGGAACAACAATCACAGAAACAACCACAGTTCTATTTACTTCAGCTCCAAGCATTACATCTGAAGCACCCACAACAGAAGAAACAACCCTAACCACAGCTGTACCATCAACTAAAACACTAAACACAGAATTACCCACTACCACTGAATCCACAACACAGACAACAACAATTCAAGAAGCAACAAAAGTAACCACTCCAGTATCAACTACTTCATCTCCAAGCACTCTGACTGAAGCACTAACAACAGAGGAAACAACTTTATCTACAAGTGTACTATCAATTCCAGCCATAACCACAAAACTAACCACTGCCAATGAAACTACAACACAGTCTACAACAATTCAAGAAGCAACAAAAGTAACCACTGCAGTATCAACTACTTTAGCTCCAAGCACCATAACTGAAGCCCCAACAACAGAAGAAACATCTTTAACCACAATGTTACCATCAACAACTGTAACCACAGAAGTAGCCTCTACCAGTGAAACAACAACACAGAGAACAACAATCACAGAAACAACCACAGTTCTATTTACTTCAGCTCCAAGCACAACAACTGAAGCACCTACAACAGAAGAAACAACCCTAACCACAACTTTACCATCAACTAAAACTCTAAACACAAAATTAGCCACTAACACTGAACCTACAATACAGGCTACAACAATTCAAGAAGCAACAAACGTAACCACTACAGTATCAACTACTTCAGGTCCAAGCACTATAGCTGAAGCCCCAACAACAGAAGAAACATTTTTAACCACAATTGTACCATCAACAACAGCTGTGACCACAGAAGTAGGCACTACCAGTGAAACCACAACACAGGGAACAACAATCACAGATACAACCACAGTTATATTTAATTCAGCTCCAAGCATTTCACCTGAAGCACCCATGACAGAAGAAACAACCCTAGCCACAACTGTACCATCAACTAAAACACTAAACACAGAATTACCCACTACCACTGAATCCACAACACAGGCAACAACAATTCAAGAAGCAACAAAAGTAACCACTGCAGTATCAACTACTTCATCTCCAAGCACCAAAACTGAAGCACCATCAACAGAGGAGACAACTTTAACGACAAGTGTACCATCAATTCCAGCCGTAACCACAGAACTAGCCACTATCACTGAAACCACAATCCAGGGTACAACAATTTTAGAATCATCAACAAAATCCACTGTGGTTACAATTACTCTATCTCCAAGCACTATAACTAAAGCACAAGCATCAGAAGACACAACTATACTCACAACTGTGCCATCAACAACAATTGTAAGCACAGAAGTTGACACTACTTCAGCTCCAAGCACTACAACTGAAGCACCTACAACAGAAGAAACAACCCTAACCACAACTTTACAATCAACTAAAACTCTAAACACAAAATTAGCCACTAACACTGAACCTACAACACAGGCTATAACAATCACAGAAGCAAAAACAGAAACCACTACAGCAACTACTTATACAAGCACTGCACCTGAAGCTCCAATGACAGAAAAAACAACTATAACAAAAAATGTACCATCAACCACTACTGTATCCACAGAACTCGCTACTACTCAAGAAACAATAACACAGGATACAATAATTACAGAAGAATCAATAGGAACCACTGCAGTTACAACTACTTCAACTTCAGGCACTACGCCCGATGCACTAAGAATGGAAGCAACAACTACAACCACAACTGTACCATCAATTACAACTGTAACCACAGGACCACCCACTACAACTGAAACCACAATACAGGCTACAACAATTCAAGAAGCAACAAACGTAACCACTACAGTATCAACTACTTCAGGTCCAAGCACTATAGCTGAAGCCCCAACAACAGAAGAAACATTTTTAACCACAATTGTACCATCAACAACAGCTGTGACCACAGAAGTAGGCACTACCAGTGAAACCACAACACAGGGAACAACAATCACAGAAACAACCACAGTTATATTTAATTCAGCTCCAAGCATTACACCTGAAGCACCCATGACAGAAGAAACAACCCTAGCCACAATTGTACCATCAACTAAAACACTAAACACAGAATTACCCACTACCACTGAGTTCACAACACAGGCAACAACAATTCAAGAAGCAAGAAAAATAAGCACTGCAGTGTCAACTACTTCATCTCCAAGCACTCTAACTGAAGCACTAACAACAGAGGAAACAACTTTAACTACAACTGTACCATCAATTCCAGCCATAACCACAGAACTACCAACTACCAATGAAACCACAATACAGGGTACAACAATTTTAGAATCATCAACAAAATCCACTGTAGTTACAATTACTCCATCTCCAAGTACTATAACTGAAGCACAAGCATCAGAAGACACAACTATACTCACAACTGTGCCATCAACAAAAATTGTAAGCACAGAAGTTGACACTACTTCAGCTCCAAGCACTACAACTGAAGCACCTACAACAGAAGAAACAACCCTAACCACAACTTTACCATCAACTAAAACTCTAAACACAAAATTATCCACCAACACTGAACCTACAACACAGGCTACAACAATCACAGAAGCAAAAACAGAAACCACTACAGCAACTACTTCTACAAGCACTGCACCTGAAGCTCCAACAACAGAAAAAACAACTATAACAAAAAATGTATCATCAACCACTACTGTACCCACAGAACTAGCTACTACTCATGAAACAATAACACAGGATACAATAATTACAGAAGCATCAATAGATACCATGCCAGTTGCAACTACTTCAACTCTAGGCACTACACCCGATGCACTAAGAATGGAAGCAACAACTATAACCACAACTGTGTCATCAATTACAACTGTAACCGCAGAACTACCCACTACCACTAAAATCACAACACAGGCTACAACAATTCAAAAAGCAACAAAAGTACCCACTGCAGTATCAACTACTTTAGCTCCAAGCACCATAACTGGTGTACCAACAACAGAAGAAGCATCTTTAACCACATCAACAACAACTATAAGCACAGAAGTAGGCACTACCAGTGAAACCACAACACAGGGAACAACAATTATGGAAACAACCACAGTTATATCTACTTCAGCTCCAAGCATTACATCTGAAGCACCAACAACAGAAAACCCTATAGCCCTAACTCTACCATCATTTCCAACTTTAACCACAGGACTATCCACTACCAGTGAAACCACAACACAGGCCAGAACCATTCAAGAAGCAACAAAAATAACCACTGCAGTATCAACTACTGTAGCTCCAAGCAACAGAACTGAAGCCCCCACAACAGAAGAAACATCTTTAATCACAATTGTACCATCAACTACTACTGTACTCACAGAGCTAACTCATGAAACAATAACACAGGATACAGTAATTACAGAATCATCAACAAAAAACACTGTAGTTATAAGTACTTCAACTCCAGGCACTGCTCATGAAGCATTAAGAATGGATGAAACAACTATAGTCCCAACTGTACCAACAATTACAACTGCAAATACAGAACTACCTACTACCATAACTGAAGTGCCATCAACAGAAGAAACAACTATAACCACAACTGCACCATCAATAACAACTATCACCACAGAACTAGCCACTACAACTGAAGCCACAATGAAAACTAGAAAAATTATAGAAGCATTAACAGAAACTACTGTAGCTACAACTGCTTTAGCTTCAGGCACTACAACTGAAGCACCAACAACAGAAGAAACAAGTATAACCAAAACTGTATCATCAACCACAACACCAACCATCATTCCTGAGTCCACAAAACAAAATGCAGCAACCATAACTATTCCACCAGGAAGTACTAAACCTGACACACAAACAACTACAGAGGAATCTCCAATTATACCTACAACTGGGCTAACAACTACACCTTTCACAACAGAGATGTCCTCCACCAGTGAATTCACAACAAAGGATACAAACACAGTCACAGAAGTCACAAAAAACCCCACTGCAGTTGTAAGTGCTACAAGTGAAGAACCAAACACAAAAGAAACAACTTCAACACTAATAAAAACAGAAGATTCCACTCCCATAAAATCCAAAATGCAGGGTACAACAATCATAGAGGCAACACCAAAAACAAGAGCATTTACATCTTCTTCTGCTTCAAGTATTACAACTGCAACAGAAAAAACAAATATAAGCCCATATGGCATGATAACTACAACTCTAACTACAGAACGAATCGCTGACACTGAATTTACAATAAAGTCTACAGTAATCTCAGAAGCGATAAAAGAAACATCTATGGTTACAACCTCTCTAGCTCAAAGGAATACAAATAAAGCACAAACAACTCCAGAAGAAACAACTATAATCACAACTGTACCATTAACTATAACACCAGTTATACCTCCTGGGTCCATAAAACAGAAAACAGCGATCACGACTATTCCATCTTCAAGTACTACAACTAAAGCATCAACAGCAGTATTTACTAAATTAGCAAACGCCACTGCTATGAGCACCACAGTAATCTCACCAACAATGGTGTTAACTACAAATGAGCTAACAAATCCACCTCCAAAACCAGAAGTATCTACTACTGCTGAATCCACAACAAAGGCTACAATAGTCACAGAACCAACAACAAAAGCCACTGCATTTACCACAACTCCAATTTCAACTGAAGCACAAAAAACTATAAAAGAAACAAGTACAATTTTACCACTGGTGAGAACATCAACCTTCACGTTTAAGTCTATAAAACAGAATACAGCAACCACAGCTATTTCAGCTTCAACTTCTTCAACTAAAGCATCAGGAGCAGTATTAACGAGATTAGCAACCGCCACTGCTATAATCACCACACCAGAATTGCCAATACCAACAACGGGGCTAAAAACTACTACTTTAGCAACTGAAGTAACCAGTAATATTACCACTGTACAGGATAAAACAACCACAGGCGTAACAACAGAAACTATTCCACCTAAAAACACTAAAATGGAAATACAAACAACTACAGAAGTAACAAATATAACCACATCTGAGATAACAGCTACAACTTTTAAAATAAAAGAAGCCACTACAACTGAATCCACAATGCAAGATAAAACAAAATTTAAACCAGGAACAGAAACTGGATTTACAACTTCTCACAACACTAAAACTGGAGTAAGAACAATAGCTACAACTACATCATCTACAGCGACACCATCCATCAATCTAGAGTCCATAAAACAGTCTCTAAGAAGTCCAACTGTTCCATCTTCAATTACTACATCTGAAAAATTAACAACAATAGCAACCAAACTAATAAACACAATTACTAAATGTGGTACAGCAGAGCCAGAAACACCTACAGAGATAGCTACAAATATATATGCTCCTAGTCAAAAAATTACAACTCAAACAACAGAAGATGCCACTACCACTGAATCCAAAACAAAGGCTACAACAGTCACAGAAGCAACAACAGAAACGACTTTGGCTTCACAGATTAAATCAGAAGCACAAACAACCATAGAAGATACAAATGCAATCACAATTGTACCATCAGCTGAGCCCACAACACAAATTACGACAACCACAAAGCCATTAATAGTATTACCATCGGCAACCACATTTAGTATAACTTTAATCCCCACATATGAAGCGCAAACAATTCAACCTTCAGCTACAACATTAACAAAATCTTTATCTGCACATGTCCTTGAGCCAACATGGGCAACAGAAACAAGACCAGCAGAATCAGTTGCATCTGCAATTGATTCGTCTCCAAGGACTCAAACTGAAATAACAAAAGCAAAATCAACTGTTCCTGTACCTGCAAGCACTTCAGGAGGGGCTCCAGCAACTTCACCTGCAACTTTACCATCATATGTAACACTAACATCAAAACATTTGTCTAACAATGAGTCTGGTATAGTCACAGGAACAACGAAAGCCAAAACAGCTTTAACTAATCCACTGGCTTCAAACATTAAAACGGGAGCACCAACAAGTGAGGAAGTTCTTCAAATAACTTCACACACAAATAAAACTGAACCAACGATACAATTAAAGACAGAATTGAATATCACAGTATCATCTTCTGCTCAGCCAAATGCACATTCAACAATCTTCACAAATGTTTCAGAGACTTCTCTCATTCCAAGTATTCCAAATGAAACAACAACAACACAATATACTTTTTTGCCATTAACAAAGAATCAGAGTAAAAGAAACATAACAATAAATACAACAAATGTACCAATACCAAAGGCAGGATTCAGTTCCACAATGTTAGCACCACCAACTTCAGTGTTAACCATACGTATATCACCACAACTTACAACACCCAAAGATTTGACAAATGGCACTAGTTCAACGGAGGAGAATTCCACACGAGGATTAACTGCAAATACATCTGCATTGCAAAGTACACAAATATCAGAGAGTATGAGTAAAGAAATGACTGGGATAACTTTGTCGACAACTGAACAAAGTGGTGAGCTATGCGACACAATCATAATTCAAGATTACTGGGTTTTATTGGGTTTTTGAATAAACTATATTTTGCATTTTGTTTTTTATTTTTAATAACCGTGAATCTTGTTTTTATGGCAGGTAATTCTACATCCGTTCCTCCATCAACTACAATACTTCCACTGCGGGTTTCTTCAGGTTCTACAGTAACAAAGTAAGACGATTTTGAAGAAATTAAGGAAATGAAAGATTCATTGATTGTTCTGAATTGTGATTGAAAAAAACTTCTCAAAATACTTTGTATCTTCAGCTCTGGTTCAGCCTTGATTCAGACCAGACTGGTGTTCAACTCCTCCACTCCTGTTCTCAGTGAGAGCCTGGTCCTCACTGCCATCAAATCCCTGTTAAGTTCTCGATCATCAAACCTCAGTGATTCATTAAAAGTGCTGAACTTTACCAGCAAAAGTAAGTTTGAATTAGTTTTCAGCCATCGGCTCAACAACTATTGACCCGTTTGACACAGCCATATGGTCTGGACACCATTCTAATGGAACTTTTGGTTTTCACAAGATGTCTCAGACACCTCCTACGCAGTCATCCTCACATTCAGCCTCAGTAACGTTAGCATTCCGGAGAATCCTGATCTGATCGATGACACTTACACGCATAAGTGGAGAACACCATAAATAATGCTGTGAGTATAGCTCTTAAAAGTTTTTAATCTTTTCTGTAGGAGAATGTTAGTTTGGCACAAGAATTCAGAATGAAATGCTACAAAACGCTATGATATCAAAACAGTATGATACGTTTTCCACCATCTTTCGAATAATGACGAGGAAACCGTAATCCAACAGTTCATAGATCTGAACTCAGGCCTGTGCTCAGTGAAATGAGTCTGGTCGATCTCTAGCAAGGGCCGAATAATACAATGTGCCCAGAGCCCATCAGCTGCCTTGCCTTGATTTTGTCGTATCAGTGGTTTTGGTTCTGAACTTTGTTCAGTATGTAATTTTTACTTCACCTTCAGAGACTGGATCAGGGAGTGTAACACTGCTGCTGGATCAATCTGTGTGTCAATTCCTCATTGTTGTATTTCATGAAATGTTAATCATTTCCCAAATCAGGTGAATCCAACCTGGGTTAATATCTCTCCCTGAGCTGCAGGGAGAACTCCACCGTTCTTGGGGTTAAGTCAGCGATCTCAGTCTTGCGACTGAGGATTCGCCTCATGCTTCGTTTTCTTCATCTTCATGTTCATCTTCCTGCGCTTAATCGAGGGTCGGTTCGCGGGGGCAGCAGCCTAAGCAATGAGGTACAGACGTCCCTCTCCCCAGCCACTTTCTCTACCTCTTCCAGGGAGACTGAGGAGTTCCACACCAGTCGAGTGACATAATCCCTCCAGCGTGTTCTAAGTCGACCACGGATCCAGAGCCTGAGATATCCAGGGCGGATCTAATCCCTCTGAAGCCTAACCACCGCGGAGCTTGTTGACTATCTCAGCTACCTCAAATCCATTGATGGGTGAACCCCACGAAACACCCAGGGTCTTGTTTCCCCATGGAGGGCATGTTGGCGGCATTGAGGAGTTCCTCAAAGTATTCCTTCCAACTCCCGACAACATCCCCAGTCGAAGTGAGCAGCTCCGCACTTCCACTGTAAGCATTATTTGTGGAAAATTGCTTCCCCTTTCCTGAGGCGTCGGATGGTGGTCCAGAACCTTTTGAGGCCAACAGACAATCACTCTCCAGGCCCTCTCCGAACACCTCCCATGCCCAAATTTTTCCATCGGCGACAGCTCAGCCTGCAGCACATTTGGCTTTCCAGTACCTCTCGACTGCCTCGGGAATCCCATGGGCCTATAAGACCCGATAGGCCTCCTTTCTCAGTTGGACGGCCCAATCACCGCAGGTGGACAACTGGATTTGGGAGTTGCCACCACGACAGTCACCAATGACCTTCTGGCCACAGGTATAGGCTGCCAACTCAAGCAATGCAGGCATGAAACATGACCCATTCGGATTCCATGTCACCTGCCTCTTTCCAGATGTGGCTGTAGCTCTGCCAGAGGTGGGTCTTAAGGGCCCCTCTGACAGGATGCTTCAAGAAATGTTCCCAGGAGGCCCTAAATACACAATTGTGTCAGCTAGGTCTGCAGGGCGGCCTCTCCTGCCATCATACCAAGCTCACCATCAGGTGGTGGTCGGTTCACAGCTCAGCTCCTCTCTTCACCCTTGTGTCCAAAACATGCGGCCGCCAGTCTGGTGACATGACTCCAAAGTCGATCATCGAACTGTGACCTAGGGTGTCCTGGTGCTAAGTACACTTCTGGACACCCTTATGTTCAAACACGGTGGTCGCGATGGACAAACAGTGACGAGGACAGAAGTCCAACAACGAAATACTATTCACGTTCAGACTGGAGAGGCGGTACCCACTGATCACACTCTTCCAGATCACACTATCTTTGCCCACACATTTGTTGAAGTCTCCTCGGACAAGGAGTGAAAACCACGGGGGAGTATACACCAACATACCACGGAAGTCTCCAAGAGGTGTGCATACTCTGAACTATCATTTGGAAAACAAGCACAAACAAAAGTCATGATCCGCCTCCCCCCACCCGAAGACAAAGGCAGCTCCAGCGATGCGCTGAGGTGAATCCGACGATATGTAGTTGGTATCTCTCCACCTCACTCAACCGTCCAGGCTCGTTCCCGACCAGACAGGTGACAATCCATGTCTCTAGAGTCAGTGTCAGTTGCCAAACCATTGTTCCAACAGAACGCATGCGTTTGATTGCCACACAACTCGCGCTGCACTTGATCCCTATCGCCCCTCCCACCGGTCATATACCCTGAATTTTTTGTTTGAAAAATGCAGGAATAAATGAAAAGACTTTGTTCTTTCAATCCTGGCAGTTTCTTGTGGCCCAGAGGTGGCAAACCATGCTCAAGTCAAGACACTTCCACAATTATGTTTCTGAAGGATTCACCCTCTGTATTAGGGCAGTGTCTGAATCAGCAAGTAATCACACACACCCCAAACTCATGCGGTACCTGCTCCATCAAATGGCTCTGCACACACTCATAGGCCCTTAATAAATACGCAGCATACATGGAGACTGAAGAAGTAAACTCCTGTAAAATCTCACAACAACATGTGACGCGCTCCATCGAATGTAGGTGGTGTTGCAACTGACACCGGAGCATTTGAGACAAAACACAGCTCATCCGGACTTCTGATCTGCAAAGTAAGGAAGTGCGCCTTGAATACTTGTTTAGTACTCAACGTTTACTTGATTACTTGAAAGATCGAAAGTCTGGATAAGCCGCGTTTTGTCCAAAAGCTCCGGTGTGAGTTGCGACACTGTCTACATTCGGTGGAGCGCGTCACATATTAGCACTTCTGTTTAAAAGGTTTTAGTGTTTCACATGTAAACTTTAAATCATTTACTTTTTCTAGCTAAACACACTTCTGAATGAACCCGGGGACAAACCATTTGCATCAGAACAGTCCAACTTCATGTAAGTTGACATCAGCAGTGATTTCAGTTTTATAATGACTTCCTTTCCTGTTCACTGAACAGTTCTTGTTACGAAAAGCATAAAACGTTCTGCTTCCCAAAATAGAAGTGCAGGGACACAAATTGAAGGTGACATGGAGTACAGCTTCCAAGATGGAGACAATACTTTACCAAGTGGCTTACTTGGTGAGATCCGGAAACAAAGTGGTAAGCTATGGTAACCAATCGTAATTCCAGATTACCGTTTTTTTTTAATTTTCTTTATTGTTTTATTGAATATAAAAGTGTATTTTGTCTTCAATTAAAAAATAGTGAATCTTGTTTTTATGGCAGGTAATTCTACATCCGTTCCTCCATCAACTACAATACTTCCACTGCGGGTTTCTTCAGGTTCTACAGTAACAAAGTAAGACGATTTTGAAGAAATTAAGGAAATGAAAGATTCATTGATTGTTCTGAATTGTGATTGAACAAAACTTCTCAAAATACTTTGTATCTTCAGCTCTGGTTCAGCCTTGATTCAGACCAGACTGGTGTTCAACTCCTCCACTCCTGTTCTCAGTGAGAGCCTGGTCCTCACTGCCATCAAATCCCTGTTAAGTTCTCGATCATCAAACCTCAGTGATTCATTAAAAGTGCTGAACTTTACCAGCAAAAGTAAGTTTGAATTAGTTTTCAGCCATCGGCTCAACAACTATTGACCCGTTTGACACAGCCATATGGTCTGGACACCATTCTAATGGAACTTTTGGTTTTCACAAGATGTCTCAGACACCTCCTACGCAGTCATCCTCACATTCAGCCTCAGTAACGTTAGCATTCCGGAGAATCCTGATCTGATCGATGACACTTACACGCAAGTGGAGAACACCATAAATAATGCTGTGAGTATAGCTCTTAAAAGTTTTTAATCTTTTCTGTAGGAGAATGTTAGTTTGGCACAAGAATTCAGAATGAAATGCTACAAAACGCTATGATATCAAAACAGTATGATACGTTTTCCACCATCTTTCGAATAATGACGAGGAAACCGTAATCCAACAGTTCATAGATCTGAACTCAGGCCTGTGCTCAGTGAAATGAGTCTGGTCGATCTCTAGCAAGGGCCGAATAATACAATGTGCCCAGAGCCCATCAGCTGCCTTGCCTTGATTTTGTCGTATCAGTGGTTTTGGTTCTGAACTTTGTTCAGTATGTAATTTTACTTCACCTTCAGAGACTGGATCAGGAGTGTAACACTGCTGCTGGATCAATCTGTGTGTCAATTCCTCATTGTTGTATTTCATGAAATGTTAATCATTTCCCAAATCAGGTGAATCCAACCTGGGTTAATATCTCTCCCTGAGCTGCAGGGAGAACTCCACCGTTCTTGGGGTTAAGTCAGCGATCTCAGTCTTGCGACTGAGGATTCGCCTCATGCTTCGTTTTCTTCATCTTCATGTTCATCTTCCTGCGCTTAATCGAGGGTCGGTTCGCGGGGCAGCAGCCTAAGCAATGAGGTACAGACGTCCCTCTCCCCAGCCACTTTCTCTACCTCTTCCAGGGGAGACTGAGGAGTTCCCACACCAGTCGAGTGACATAATCCCTCCAGCGTGTTCTAAGTCGACCACGGATCCAGAGCCTGAGATATCCAGGGCGGATCTAATCCCTCTGAAGCCTAACCACCGGAGCTTGTTGACTATCTCAGCTACCTCAAATCCATTGATGGGTGAACCCCACGAAACACCCAGGGTCTTGTTTCCCCATGGAGGGCATGTTGGCGGCATTGAGGAGTTCCTCAAAGTATTCCTTCCAACTCCCGACAACATCCCCAGTCGAAGTGAGCAGCTCCGCACTTCCACTGTAAGCATTATTTGTGGAAAATTGCTTCCCCTTTCCTGAGGCGTCAGATGGTGGTCCAGAACCTTTTTGAGGCCAACAGACAATCACTCTCCAGGCCTTCTCCGAACACCTCCCATGCCCAAATTTTTCCATCGGCGACAGCTCAGCCTGCAGCACATTTGGCTTTCCAGTACCTCTCGACTGCCTCGGGAATCCCATGGGCCTATAAGACCCGATAGGCCTCCTTTCTCAGTTGGACGGCCCAATCACCGCAGGTGGACAACTGGATTTGGGAGTTGCCACCACGACAGTCACCAATGACCTTCTGGCCACAGGTATAGGCTGCCAACTCAAGCAATGCAGGCATGAAACATGACCCATTCGGATTCCATGTCACCTGCCTCTTTCCAGATGTGGCTGTAGCTCTGCCAGAGGTGGGTCTTAAGGGCCCCTCTGACAGGATGCTTCAAGAAATGTTCCCAGGAGGCCCTAAATACACAATTGTGTCAGCTAGGTCTGCAGGGCGGCCTCTCCTGCCATCATACCAAGCTCACCATCAGGTGGTGGTCGGTTCACAGCTCAGCTCCTCTCTTCACCCTTGTGTCCAAAACATGCGGCCGCCAGTCTGGTGACATGACTCCAAAGTCGATCATCGAACTGTGACCTAGGGTGTCCTGGTGCTAAGTACACTTCTGGACACCCTTATGTTCAAACACGGTGGTCGCGATGGACAAACAGTGACGAGGACAGAAGTCCAACAACGAAATACTATTCACGTTCAGACTGGAGAGGCGGTACCCACTGATCACACTCTTCCAGATCACACTATCTTTGCCCACACATTTGTTGAAGTCTCCTCGGACAAGGAGTGAAAACCACGGGGGAGTATACACCAACATACCACGGAAGTCTCCAAGAGGTGTGCATACTCTGAACTATCATTTGGAAAACAAGCACAAACAAAAGTCATGATCCGCCTCCCCCCACCCGAAGACAAAGGCAGCTCCAGCGATGCGCTGAGGTGAATCCGACGATATGTAGTTGGTATCTCTCCACCTCACTCAACCGTCCAGGCTCGTTCCCGACCAGACAGGTGACAATCCATGTCTCTAGAGTCAGTGTCAGTTGCCAAACCATTGTTCCAACAGAACGCATGCGTTTGATTGCCACACAACTCGCGCTGCACTTGATCCCTATCGCCCCTCCCACGGACATATACCCTGAATTTTTGTTTGAAAAATGCAGGAATAAATGAAAAGACTTTGTTCTTTCAATCCTGGCAGTTTCTTGTGGCCCAGAGGTGGCAAACCATGCTCAAGTCAAGACACTTCCACAATTATGTTTTGCGAAGGATTCACCCTCTGTATTAGGGCAGTGTCTGAATCAGCAAGTAATCACACACACCCCAAACTCATGCGGTACCTGCTCCATCAAATGGCTCTGCACACACTCATAGGCCCTTAATAAATACGCAGCATACATGGAGACTGAAGAAGTAAACTCCTGTAAAATCTCACAACAACATGTGACGCGCTCCATCGAATGTAGGTGGTGTTGCAACTGACACCGGAGCATTTGAGACAAAACACAGCTCATCCGGACTTCTGATCTGCAAAGTAAGGAAGTGCGCCTTGAATACTTGTTTAGTACTCAACGTTTACTTGATTACTTGAAAGATCGAAAGTCTGGATAAGCCGCGTTTTGTCCAAAAGCTCCGGTGTGAGTTGCGACACTGTCTACATTCGGTGGAGCGCGTCACATATTAGCACTTCTGTTTAAAAAGGTTTTAGTGTTTCACATGTAAACTTTAAATCATTTACTTTTTCTAGCTAAACACACTTCTGAATGAACCCGGGGACAAACCATTTGCATCAGAACAGTCCAACTTCATGTAAGTTGACATCAGCAGTGATTTCAGTTTTATAATGACTTCCTTTCCTGTTCACTGAACAGTTCTTGTTCTGAAAAGCATAAAACGTTCTGCTTCCCAAAATAGAAGTGCAGGGACACAAATTGAAGGTGACATGGAGTACAGCTTCCAAGATGGAGACAATACTTTACCAAGTGGCTTACTTGGTGAGATCCGAAACAAAGTGGTAAGCTATGGTAACCAATCGTAATTCCAGATTACCGTTTTTTTATTTTCTTTATTGTTTTATTGAATATAAAAGTGTATTTTGTCTTCAATTAAAAATAGTGAATCTTGTTTTTATGGCAGGTAATTCTACATCCGTTCCTCCATCAACTACAATACTTCCACTGCGGGTTTCTTCAGGTTCTACAGTAACAAAGTAAGACGATTTTGAAGAAATTAAGGAAATGAAAGATTCATTGATTGTTCTGAATTGTGATTGAAAAAAACTTCTCAAAATACTTTGTATCTTCAGCTCTGGTTCAGCCTTGATTCAGACCAGACTGGTGTTCAACTCCTCCACTCCTGTTCTCAGTGAGAGCCTGGTCCTCACTGCCATCAAATCCCTGTTAAGTTCTCGATCATCAAACCTCAGTGATTCATTAAAAGTGCTGAACTTTACCAGCAAAAGTAAGTTTGAATTAGTTTTCAGCCATCGGCTCAACAACTATTGACCCGTTTGACACAGCCATATGGTCTGGACACCATTCTAATGGAACTTTTGGTTTTCACAAGATGTCTCAGACACCTCCTACGCAGTCATCCTCACATTCAGCCTCAGTAACGTTAGCATTCCGGAGAATCCTGATCTGATCGATGACACTTACACGCAAGTGGAGAACACCATAAATAATGCTGTGAGTATAGCTCTTAAAAGTTTTTAATCTTTTCTGTAGGAGAATGTTAGTTTGGCACAAGAATTCAGAATGAAATGCTACAAAACGCTATGATATCAAAACAGTATGATACGTTTTCCACCATCTTCGAATAATGACGAGGAAACCGTAATCCAACAGTTCATAGATCTGAACTCAGGCCTGTGCTCAGTGAAATGAGTCTGGTCGATCTCTAGCAAGGGCCGAATAATACAATGTGCCCAGAGCCCATCAGCTGCCTTGCCTTGATTTTGTCGTATCAGTGGTTTTGGTTCTGAACTTTGTTCAGTATGTAATTTTTACTTCACCTTCAGAGACTGGATCAGGGAGTGTAACACTGCTGCTGGATCAATCTGTGTGTCAATTCCTCATTGTTGTATTTCATGAAATGTTAATCATTTCCCAAATCAGGTGAATCCAACCTGGGTTAATATCTCTCCCTGAGCTGCAGGGAGAACTCCACCGTTCTTGGGGTTAAGTCAGCGATCTCAGTCTTGCGACTGAGGATTCGCCTCATGCTTCGTTTTCTTCATCTTCATGTTCATCTTCCTGCGCTTAATCGAGGGTCGGTTCGCGGGGGCAGCAGCCTAAGCAATGAGGTACAGGCGTCCCTCTCCCCAGCCACTTTCTCTACCTCTTCCAGGGAGACTGAGGAGTTCCCACACCAGTCGAGTGACATAATCCCTCCAGCGTGTTCTAAGTCGACCACGGATCCAGAGCCTGAGATATCCAGGCGGATCTAATCCCTCTGAAGCCTAACCACCGCGGAGCTTGTTGACTATCTCAGCTACCTCAAATCCATTGATGGGTGAACCCCCACGAAACACCCAGGGTCTTGTTTCCCCATGGAGGGCATGTTGGCGGCATTGAGGAGTTCCTCAAAGTATTCCTTCCAACTCTCGACAAGATCCCCAGTCGAAGTGAGCAGCTCGGCACTTCCACTGTAAGCATTATTTGTGGAAAATTGCTTCCCCTTTCCTGAGGCGTCAGATGGTGGTCCAGAACCTTTTTGAGGCCAACAGACAATCACTCTCCAGGCCTTCTCCGAACACCTCCCATGCCCAAATTTTTCCATCGGCGACAGCTCAGCCTGCAGCACATTTGGCTTTCCAGTACCTCTCGACTGCCTCGGGAATCCCATGGGCCTATAAGACCCGATAGGCCTCCTTTCTCAGTTGGACGGCCCAATCACCGCAGGTGGACAACTGGATTTGGGAGTTGCCACCACGACAGTCACCAATGACCTTCTGGCCACAGGTATAGGCTGCCAACTCAAGCAATGCAGGCATGAAACATGACCCAGTCGGATTCCATGTCACCTGCCTCTTTCCAGATGTGGCTGTAGCTCTGCCAGAGGTGGGTCTTTCGAGCCCCTCTGACAGGATGCTTCAAGAAATGTTCCCAGGAGGCCCTAAATACACAATTGTGTCAGCTAGGTCTGCAGGGCGGCCTCTCCTGCCATCATACCAAGCTCACCATCAGGTGGTGGTCGGTTCACAGCTCAGCTCCTCTCTTCACCCTTGTGTCCAAAACATGCGGCCGCCAGTCTGGTGACATGACTCCAAAGTCGATCATCGAACTGTGACCTAGGGTGTCCTGGTGCTAAGTACACTTCTGGACACCCTTATGTTCAAACACGGTGGTCGCGATGGACAAACAGTGGCGAGGACAGAAGTCCAACAACGAAATACTATTCACGTTCAGACTGGAGAGGCGGTACCCACTGATCACACTCTTCCAGATCACACTATCTTTGCCCACACATTTGTTGAAGTCTCCTCGGACAAGGAGTGAAAACCACGGGGGAGTATACACCAACATACCACGGAAGTCTCAAGAGGTGTGCATACTCTGAACTATCATTTGGAAAACAAGCACAAACAAAAGTCATGATCCGCCTCCCCACCCGAAGACAAAGGCAGCTCCAGCGATGCGCTGAGGTGAATCCGGCGATATGTAGTTGGTATCTCTCCACCTCACTCAACCGTCCAGGCTCGTTCCCGACCAGACAGGTGACAATCCATGTCTCTAGAGTCAGTGTCAGTTGCCAAACCATTGTTCCAACAGAACGCATGCGTTTGATTGCCACACAACTCGCGCTGCACTTGATCCCTATCGCCCCTCCCACCGGTCATATACCCTGAATTTTTTGTTTGAAAAATGCAGGAATAAATGAAAAAGACTTTGTTCTTTCAATCCTGGCAGTTTCTTGTGGCCCAGAGGTGGCAAACCATGCTCAAGTCAAGACACTTCCACAATTATGTTTTGCGAAGGATTCACCCTCTGTATTAGGGCAGTGTCTGAATCAGCAAGTAATCACACACACCCCAAACTCATGCGGTACCTGCTCCATCAAATGGCTCTGCACACACTCATAGGCCCTTAATAAATACGCAGCATACATGGAGACTGAAGAAGTAAACTCCTGTAAAATCTCACAACAACATGTGACGCGCTCCATCGAATGTAGGTGGTGTTGCAACTGACACCGGAGCATTTGAGACAAAACACAGCTCATCCGGACTTCTGATCTGCAAAGTAAGGAAGTGCGCCTTGAATACTTGTTTAGTACTCAACGCGTTTACTTGATTACTTGAAAGATCGAAAGTCTGGATAAGCCGCGTTTTGTCCAAAAGCTCGGTGTGAGTTGCGACACTGTCTACATTCGGTGGAGCGCGTCACATATTAGCACTTCTGTTTAAAAAGGTTTTAGTGTTTCACATGTAAACTTTAAATCATTTACTTTTTCTAGCTAAACACACTTCTGAATGAACCCGGGGACAAACCATTTGCATCAGAACAGTCCAACTTCATGTAAGTTGACATCAGCAGTGATTTCAGTTTTATAATGACTTCCTTTCCTGTTCACTGAACAGTTCTTGTTACTTAAAAGCATAAAACGTTCTGCTTCCCAAAATAGAAGTGCAGGGACACAAATTGAAGGTGACATGGAGTACAGCTTCCAAGATGGAGACAATACTTTACCAAGTGGCTTACTTGGTGAGATCCGGAAACAAAGTGGTAAGCTATGGTAACCAATCGTAATTCCAGATTACCGTTTTTTTTTAATTTTCTTTATTGTTTTATTGAATATAAAAGTGTATTTTGTCTTCAATTAAAAAATAGTGAATCTTGTTTTTATGGCAGGTAATTCTACATCCGTTCCTCCATCAACTACAATACTTCCACTGCGGGTTTCTTCAGGTTCTACAGTAACAAAGTAAGACGATTTTGAAGAAATTAAGGAAATGAAAGATTCATTGATTGTTCTGAATTGTGATTGAAAAAACTTCTCAAAATACTTTGTATCTTCAGCTCTGGTTCAGCCTTGATTCAGACCAGACTGGTGTTCAACTCCTCCACTCCTGTTCTCAGTGAGAGCCTGGTCCTCACTGCCATCAAATCCCTGTTAAGTTCTCGATCATCAAACCTCAGTGATTCATTAAAAGTGCTGAACTTTACCAGCAAAAGTAAGTTTGAATTAGTTTTCAGCCATCGGCTCAACAACTATTGACCCGTTTGACACAGCCATATGGTCTGGACACCATTCTAATGGAACTTTTGGTTTTCACAAGATGTCTCAGACACCTCCTACGCAGTCATCCTCACATTCAGCCTCAGTAACGTTAGCATTCCGGAGAATCCTGATCTGATCGATGACACTTACACGCAAGTGGAGAACACCATAAATAATGCTGTGAGTATAGCTCTTAAAAGTTTTTAATCTTTTCTGTAGGAGAATGTTAGTTTGGCACAAGAATTCAGAATGAAATGCTACAAAACGCTATGATATCAAAACAGTATGATACGTTTTCCACCATCTTTCGAATAATGACGAGGAAACCGTAATCCAACAGTTCATAGATCTGAACTCAGGCCTGTGCTCAGTGAAATGAGTCTGGTCGATCTCTAGCAAGGGCCGAATAATACAATGTGCCCAGAGCCCATCAGCTGCCTTGCCTTGATTTTGTCGTATCAGTGGTTTTGGTTCTGAACTTTGTTCAGTATGTAATTTTTACTTCACCTTCAGAGACTGGATCAGGGAGTGTAACACTGCTGCTGGATCAATCTGTGTGTCAATTCCTCATTGTTGTATTTCATGAAATGTTAATCATTTCCCAAATCAGGTGAATCCAACCTGGGTTAATATCTCTCCCTGAGCTGCAGGGAGAACTCCACCGTTCTTGGGGTTAAGTCAGCGATCTCAGTCTTGCGACTGAGGATTCGCCTCATGCTTCGTTTTCTTCATCTTCATGTTCATCTTCCTGCGCTTAATCGAGGGTCGGTTCGCGGGGGCAGCAGCCTAAGCAATGAGGTACAGACGTCCCTCTCCCCAGCCACTTTCTCTACCTCTTCCAGGGGGAGACTGAGGAGTTCCCACACCAGTCGAGTGACATAATCCCTCCAGCGTGTTCTAAGTCGACCACGGATCCAGAGCCTGAGATATCCAGGGCGGATCTAATCCCTCTGAAGCCTAACCACCGCGGAGCTTGTTGACTATCTCAGCTACCTCAAATCCATTGATGGGTGAACCCCCACGAAACACCCAGGGTCTTGTTTCCCCATGGAGGGCATGTTGGCGGCATTGAGGAGTTCCTCAAAGTATTCCTTCCAACTCCCGACAACATCCCCAGTCGAAGTGAGCAGCTCCGCACTTCCACTGTAAGCATTATTTGTGGAAAATTGCTTCCCCTTTCCTGAGGCGTCAGATGGTGGTCCAGAACCTTTTTGAGGCCAACAGACAATCACTCTCCAGGCCTTCTCCGAACACCTCCCATGCCCAAATTTTTCCATCGGCGACAGCTCAGCCTGCAGCACATTTGGCTTTCCAGTACCTCTCGACTGCCTCGGGAATCCCATGGGCCTATAAGACCCGATAGGCCTCCTTTCTCAGTTGGACGGCCCAATCACCGCAGGTGGACAACTGGATTTGGGAGTTGCCACCACGACAGTCACCAATGACCTTCTGGCCACAGGTATAGGCTGCCAACTCAAGCAATGCAGGCATGAAACATGACCCAGTCGGATTCCATGTCACCTGCCTCTTTCCAGATGTGGCTGTAGCTCTGCCAGAGGTGGGTCTTAAGAGCCCCTCTGACAGGATGCTTCAAGAAATGTTCCCAGGAGGCCCTAAATACACAATTGTGTCAGCTAGGTCTGCAGGGCGGCCTCTCCTGCCATCATACCAAGCTCACCATCAGGTGGTGGTCGGTTCACAGCTCAGCTCCTCTCTTCACCCTTGTGTCCAAAACATGCGGCCGCCAGTCTGGTGACATGACTCCAAAGTCGATCATCGAACTGTGACCTAGGGTGTCCTGGTGCTAAGTACACTTCTGGACACCCTTATGTTCAAACACGGTGGTCGCGATGGACAAACAGTGACGAGGACAGAAGTCCAACAACGAAATACTATTCACGTTCAGACTGGAGAGGCGGTACCCACTGATCACACTCTTCCAGATCACACTATCTTTGCCCACACATTTGTTGAAGTCTCCTCGGACAAGGAGTGAAAACCACGGGGGAGTATACACCAACATACCACGGAAGTCTCCAAGAGGTGTGCATACTCTGAACTATCATTTGGAAAACAAGCACAAACAAAAGTCATGATCCGCCTCCCCCCACCCGAAGACAAAGGCAGCTCCAGCGATGCGCTGAGGTGAATCCGACGATATGTAGTTGGTATCTCTCCACCTCACTCAACCGTCCAGGCTCGTTCCCGACCAGACAGGTGACAATCCATGTCTCTAGAGTCAGTGTCAGTTGCCAAACCATTGTTCCAACAGAACGCATGCGTTTGATTGCCACACAACTCGCGCTGCACTTGATCCCTATCGCCCCTCCCACCGGACATATACCCTGAATTTTTTGTTTGAAAAATGCAGGAATAAATGAAAAGACTTTGTTCTTTCAATCCTGGCAGTTTCTTGTGGCCCAGAGGTGGCAAACCATGCTCAAGTCAAGACACTTCCACAATTATGTTTCTTGAAGGATTCACCCTCTGTATTAGGGCAGTGTCTGAATCAGCAAGTAATCACACACACCCCAAACTCATGCGGTACCTGCTCCATCAAATGGCTCTGCACACACTCATAGGCCCTTAATAAATACGCAGCATACATGGAGACTGAAGAAGTAAACTCCTGTAAAATCTCACAACAACATGTGACGCGCTCCATCGAATGTAGGTGGTGTTGCAACTGACACCGGAGCATTTGAGACAAAACACAGCTCATCCGGACTTCTGATCTGCAAAGTAAGGAAGTGCGCCTTGAATACTTGTTTAGTACTCAACGTTTACTTGATTACTTGAAAGATCGAAAGTCTGGATAAGCCGCGTTTTGTCCAAAAGCTCCGGTGTGAGTTGCGACACTGTCTACATTCGTGGAGCGTCACATATTAGCACTTCTGTTTAAAAAGGTTTTAGTGTTTCACATGTAAACTTTAAATCATTTACTTTTTCTAGCTAAACACACTTCTGAATGAACCCGGGGACAAACCATTTGCATCAGAACAGTCCAACTTCATGTAAGTTGACATCAGCAGTGATTTCAGTTTTATAATGACTTCCTTTCCTGTTCACTGAACAGTTCTTGTTACGAAAAGCATAAAACGTTCTGCTTCCCAAAATAGAAGTGCAGGGACACAAATTGAAGGTGACATGGAGTACAGCTTCCAAGATGGAGACAATACTTTACCAAGTGGCTTACTTGGTGAGATCCGGAAACAAAGTGGTAAGCTATGGTAACCAATCGTAATTCCAGATTACCGCTTTTTTTAATTTTCTTTATTGTTTTATTGAATATAAAAGTGTATTTTGTCTTCAATTAAAAATAGTGAATCTTGTTTTTATGGCAGGTAATTCTACATCCGTTCCTCCATCAACTACAATACTTCCACTGCGGGTTTCTTCAGGTTCTACAGTAACAAAGTAAGACGATTTTGAAGAAATTAAGGAAATGAAAGATTCATTGATTGTTCTGAATTGTGATTGAAAAAACTTCTCAAAATACTTTGTATCTTCAGCTCTGGTTCAGCCTTGATTCAGACCAGACTGGTGTTCAACTCCTCCACTCCTGTTCTCAGTGAGAGCCTGGTCCTCACTGCCATCAAATCCCTGTTAAGTTCTCGATCATCAAACCTCAGTGATTCATTAAAAGTGCTGAACTTTACCAGCAAAAGTAAGTTTGAATTAGTTTTCAGCCATCGGCTCAACAACTATTGACCCGTTTGACACAGCCATATGGTCTGGACACCATTCTAATGGAACTTTTGGTTTTCACAAGATGTCTCAGACACCTCCTACGCAGTCATCCTCACATTCAGCCTCAGTAACGTTAGCATTCCGGAGAATCCTGATCTGATCGATGACACTTACACGCAAGTGGAGAACACCATAAATAATGCTGTGAGTATAGCTCTTAAAAGTTTTTAATCTTTTCTGTAGGAGAATGTTAGTTTGGCACAAGAATTCAGAATGAAATGCTACAAAACGCTATGATATCAAAACAGTATGATACGTTTTCCACCATCTTTCGAATAATGACGAGGAAACCGTAATCCAACAGTTCATAGATCTGAACTCAGGCCTGTGCTCAGTGAAATGAGTCTGGTCGATCTCTAGCAAGGGCCGAATAATACAATGTGCCCAGAGCCCATCAGCTGCCTTGCCTTGATTTTGTCGTATCAGTGGTTTTGGTTCTGAACTTTGTTCAGTATGTAATTTTTACTTCACCTTCAGAGACTGGATCAGGGAGTGTAACACTGCTGCTGGATCAATCTGTGTGTCAATTCCTCATTGTTGTATTTCATGAAATGTTAATCATTTCCCAAATCAGGTGAATCCAACCTGGGTTAATATCTCTCCCTGAGCTGCAGGGAGAACTCCACCGTTCTTGGGGTTAAGTCAGCGATCTCAGTCTTGCGACTGAGGATTCGCCTCATGCTTCGTTTTCTTCATCTTCATGTTCATCTTCCTGCGCTTAATCGAGGGTCGGTTCGCGGGGGCAGCAGCCTAAGCAATGAGGTACAGACGTCCCTCTCCCCAGCCACTTTCTCTACCTCTTCCAGGGGGAGACTGAGGAGTTCCCACACCAGTCGAGTGACATAATCCCTCCAGCGTGTTCTAAGTCGACCACGGATCCAGAGCCTGAGATATCCAGGGCGGATCTAATCCCTCTGAAGCCTAACCACCGCGGAGCTTGTTGACTATCTCAGCTACCTCAAATCCATTGATGGGTGAACCCCACGAAACACCCAGGGTCTTGTTTCCCCATGGAGGGCATGTTGGCGGCATTGAGGAGTTCCTCAAAGTATTCCTTCCAACTCCCGACAACATCCCCAGTCGAAGTGAGCAGCTCCGCACTTCCACTGTAAGCATTATTTGTGGAAAATTGCTTCCCCTTTCCTGAGGCGTCGGATGGTGGTCCAGAACCTTTTTGAGGCCAACAGACAATCACTCTCCAGGCCCTCTCCGAACACCTCCCATGCCCAAATTTTTCCATCGGCGACAGCTCAGCCTGCAGCACATTTGGCTTTCCAGTACCTCTCGACTGCCTCGGGAATCCCATGGGCCTATAAGACCCGATAGGCCTCCTTTCTCAGTTGGACGGCCCAATCACCGCAGGTGGACAACTGGATTTGGGAGTTGCCACCACGACAGTCACCAATGACCTTCTGGCCACAGGTATAGGCTGCCAACTCAAGCAATGCAGGCATGAAACATGACCCATTCGGATTCCATGCCACCTGCCTCTTTCCAGATGTGGCTGTAGCTCTGCCAGAGGTGGGTCTTAAGGGCCCCTCTGACAGGATGCTTCAAGAAATGTTCCCAGGAGGCCCTAAATACACAATTGTGTCAGCTAGGTCTGCAGGGCGGCCTCTCCTGCCATCATACCAAGCTCACCATCAGGTGGTGGTCGGTTCACAGCTCAGCTCCTCTCTTCACCCTTGTGTCCAAAACATGCGGCCGCCAGTCTGGTGACATGACTCCAAAGTCGATCATCGAACTGTGACCTAGGGTGTCCTGGTGCTAAGTACACTTCTGGACACCCTTATGTTCAAACACGGTGGTCGCGATGGACAAACAGTGACGAGGACAGAAGTCCAACAACGAAATACTATTCACGTTCAGACTGGAGAGGCGGTACCCACTGATCACACTCTTCCAGATCACACTATCTTTGCCCACACATTTGTTGAAGTCTCCTCGGACAAGGAGTGAAAACCACGGGGGAGTATACACCAACATACCACGGAAGTCTCCAAGAGGTGTGCATACTCTGAACTATCATTTGGAAAACAAGCACAAACAAAAGTCATGATCCGCCTCCCCCCACCCGAAGACAAAGGCAGCTCCAGCGATGCGCTGAGGTGAATCCGACGATATGTAGTTGGTATCTCTCCACCTCACTCAACCGTCCAGGCTCGTTCCCGACCAGACAGGTGACAATCCATGTCTCTAGAGTCAGTGTCAGTTGCCAAACCATTGTTCCAACAGAACGCATGCGTTTGATTGCCACACAACTCGCGCTGCACTTGATCCCTATCGCCCCTCCCACCGGACATATACCCTGAATTTTTTGTTTGAAAAATGCAGGAATAAATGAAAAGACTTTGTTCTTTCAATCCTGGCAGTTTCTTGTGGCCCAGAGGTGGCAAACCATGCTCAAGTCAAGACACTTCCACCATTATGTTTCTGAAGGATTCACCCTCTGTATTAGGGCAGTGTCTGAATCAGCAAGTAATCACACACACCCCAAACTCATGCGGTACCTGCTCCATCAAATGGCTCTGCACACACTCATAGGCCCTTAATAAATACGCAGCATACATGGAGACTGAAGAAGTAAACTCCTGTAAAATCTCACAACAACATGTGACGCGCTCCATCGAATGTAGGTGGTGTTGCAACTGACACCGGAGCATTTGAGACAAAACACAGCTCATCCGGACTTCTGATCTGCAAAGTAAGGAAGTGCGCCTTGAATACTTGTTTAGTACTCAACGTTTACTTGATTACTTGAAAGATCGAAAGTCTGGATAAGCCGCGTTTTGTCCAAAAGCTCCGGTGTGAGTTGCGACACTGTCTACATTCGGTGGAGCGCGTCACATATTAGCACTTCTGTTTAAAAAGGTTTTAGTGTTTCACATGTAAACTTTAAATCATTTACTTTTTCTAGCTAAACACACTTCTGAATGAACCCGGGGACAAACCATTTGCATCAGAACAGTCCAACTTCATGTAAGTTGACATCAGCAGTGATTTCAATTTTATAATGACTTCCTTTCCTGTTCACTGAACAGTTCTTGTTACGAAAAGCATAAAACGTTCTGCTTCCCAAAATAGAAGTGCAGGGACACAAATTGAAGGTGACATGGAGTACAGCTTCCAAGATGGAGACAATACTTTACCAAGTGGCTTACTTGGTGAGATCCGGAAACAAAGTGGTAAGCTATGGTAACCAATCGTAATTCCAGATTACCGTTTTTTTTTAATTTTCTTTATTGTTTTATTGAATATAAAAGTGTATTTTGTCTTCAATTAAAAAATAGTGAATCTTGTTTTTATGGCAGGTAATTCTACATCCGTTCCTCCATCAACTACAATACTTCCACTGCGGGTTTCTTCAGGTTCTACAGTAACAAAGTAAGACGATTTTGAAGAAATTAAGGAAATGAAAGATTCATTGATTGTTCTGAATTGTGATTGAAAAAAACTTCTCAAAATACTTTGTATCTTCAGCTCTGGTTCAGCCTTGATTCAGACCAGACTGGTGTTCAACTCCTCCACTCCTGTTCTCAGTGAGAGCCTGGTCCTCACTGCCATCAAATCCCTGTTAAGTTCTCGATCATCAAACCTCAGTGATTCATTAAAAGTGCTGAACTTTACCAGCAAAAGTAAGTTTGAATTAGTTTTCAGCCATCGGCTCAACAACTATTGACCCGTTTGACACAGCCATATGGTCTGGACACCATTCTAATGGAACTTTTGGTTTTCACAAGATGTCTCAGACACCTCCTACGCAGTCATCCTCACATTCAGCCTCAGTAACGTTAGCATTCCGGAGAATCCTGATCTGATCGATGACACTTACACGCAAGTGGAGAACACCATAAATAATGCTGTGAGTATAGCTCTTAAAAGTTTTTAATCTTTTCTGTAGGAGAATGTTAGTTTGGCACAAGAATTCAGAATGAAATGCTACAAAACGCTATGATATCAAAACAGTATGATACGTTTTCCACCATCTTTCGAATAATGACGAGGAAACCGTAATCCAACAGTTCATAGATCTGAACTCAGGCCTGTGCTCAGTGAAATGAGTCTGGTCGATCTCTAGCAAGGGCCGAATAATACAATGTGCCCAGAGCCCATCAGCTGCCTTGCCTTGATTTTGTCGTATCAGTGGTTTTGGTTCTGAACTTTGTTCAGTATGTAATTTTACTTCACCTTCAGAGACTGGATCACGGAGTGTAACACTGCTGCTGGATCAATCTGTGTGTCAATTCCTCATTGTTGTATTTCATGAAATGTTAATCATTTCCCAAATCAGGTGAATCCAACCTGGGTTAATATCTCTCCCTGAGCTGCAGGGAGAACTCCACCGTTCTTGGGGTTAAGTCAGCGATCTCAGTCTTGCGACTGAGGATTCGCCTCATGCTTCGTTTTCTTCATCTTCATGTTCATCTTCCTGCGCTTAATCGAGGGTCGGTTCGCGGGGGCAGCAGCCTAAGCAATGAGGTACAGACGTCCCTCTCCCCAGCCACTTTCTCTACCTCTTCCAGGGGGAGACTGAGGAGTTCCCACACCAGTCGGTGACATAATCCCTCCAGCGTGTTCTAAGTCGACCACGGATCCAGAGCCTGAGATATCCAGGGCGGATCTAATCCCTCTGAAGCCTAACCACCGCGGAGCTTGTTGACTATCTCAGCTACCTCAAATCCATTGATGGGTGAACCCCCACGAAACACCCAGGGTCTTGTTTCCCCATGGAGGGCATGTTGGCGGCATTGAGGAGTTCCTCAAAGTATTCCTTCCAACTCCCGACAACATCCCCAGTCGAAGTGAGCAGCTCCGCACTTCCACTGTAAGCATTATTTGTGGAAAATTGCTTCCCCTTTCCTGAGGCGTCAGATGGTGGTCCAGAACCTTTTTGAGGCCAACAGACAATCACTCTCCAGGCCTTCTCCGAACACCTCCCATGCCCAAATTTTTCCATCGGCGACAGCTCAGCCTGCAGCACATTTGGCTTTCCAGTACCTCTCGACTGCCTCGGGAATCCCATGGGCCTATAAGACCCGATAGGCCTCCTTTCTCAGTTGGACGGCCCAATCACCGCAGGTGGACAACTGGATTTGGGAGTTGCCACCACGACAGTCACCAATGACCTTCTGGCCACAGGTATAGGCTGCCAACTCAAGCAATGCAGGCATGAAACATGACCCAGTCGGATTCCATGTCCCCTGCCTCTTTCCAGATGTGGCTGTAGCTCTGCCAGAGGTGGGTCTTTCGAGCCCCTCTGACAGGATGCTTCAAGAAATGTTCCCAGGAGGCCCTAAATACACACTTGTGTCAGCTAGGTCTGCAGGGCGGCCTCTCCTGCCATCATACCAAGCTCACCATCAGGTGGTGGTCGGTTCACAGCTCAGCTCCTCTCTTCACCCTTGTGTCCAAAACATGCGGCCGCCAGTCTGGTGACATGACTCCAAAGTCGATCATCGAACTGTGACCTAGGGTGTCCTGGTGCTAAGTACACTTCTGGACACCCTTATGTTCAAACACGGTGGTCGCGATGGACAAACAGTGACGAGGACAGAAGTCCAACAACGAAATACTATTCACGTTCAGACTGGAGAGGCGGTACCCACTGATCACACTCTTCCAGATCACACTATCTTTGCCCACACATTTGTTGAAGTCTCCTCGGACAAGGAGTGAAAACCACGGGGGAGTATACACCAACATACCACGGAAGTCTCCAAGAGGTGTGCATACTCTGAACTATCATTTGGAAAACAAGCACAAACAAAAGTCATGATCCGCCTCCCCACCCGAAGACAAAGGCAGCTCCAGCGATGCGCTGAGGTGAATCCGACGATATGTAGTTGGTATCTCTCCACCTCACTCAACCGTCCAGGCTCGTTCCCGACCAGACAGGTGACAATCCATGTCTCTAGAGTCAGTGTCAGTTGCCAAACCATTGTTCCAACAGAACGCATGCGTTTGATTGCCACACAACTCGCGCTGCACTTGATCCCTATCGCCCCTCCCACCGGACATATACCCTGAATTTTTTGTTTGAAAAATGCAGGAATAAATGAAAAGACTTTGTTCTTTCAATCCTGGCAGTTTCTTGTGGCCCAGAGGTGGCAAACCATGCTCAAGTCAAGACACTTCCACAATTATGTTTTATGAAGGAGTCACCCTCTGTATTAGGGCAGTGTCTGAATCAGCAAGTAATCACACACACCCCAAACTCATGCGGTACCTGCTCCATCAAATGGCTCTGCACACACTCATAGGCCCTTAATAAATACGCAGCATACATGGAGACTGAAGAAGTAAACTCCTGTAAAATCTCACAACAACATGTGACGCGCTCCATCGAATGTAGGTGGTGTTGCAACTGACACCGGAGCATTTGAGACAAAACACAGCTCATCCGGACTTCTGATCTGCAAAGTAAGGAAGTGCGCCTTGAATACTTGTTTAGTACTCAACGTTTACTTGATTACTTGAAAGATCGAAAGTCTGGATAAGCCGCGTTTTGTCCAAAAGCTCCGGTGTGAGTTGCGACACTGTCTACATTCGGTGGAGCGCGTCACATATTAGCACTTCTGTTTAAAAGGTTTTAGTGTTTCACATGTAAACTTTAAATCATTTACTTTTTCTAGCTAAACACACTTCTGAATGAACCCGGGGACAAACCATTTGCATCAGAACAGTCCAACTTCATGTAAGTTGACATCAGCAGTGATTTCAGTTTTATAATGACTTCCTTTCCTGTTCACTGAACAGTTCTTGTTACGAAAAGCATAAAACGTTCTGCTTCCCAAAATAGAAGTGCAGGGACACAAATTGAAGGTGACATGGAGTACAGCTTCCAAGATGGAGACAATACTTTACCAAGTGGCTTACTTGGTGAGATCCGGAAACAAAGTGGTAAGCTATGGTAACCAATCGTAATTCCAGATTACCGTTTTTTTTTAATTTTCTTTATTGTTTTATTGAATATAAAAGTGTATTTTGTCTTCAATTAAAAAATAGTGAATCTTGTTTTTATGGCAGGTAATTCTACATCCGTTCCTCCATCAACTACAATACTTCCACTGCGGGTTTCTTCAGGTTCTACAGTAACAAAGTAAGACGATTTTGAAGAAATTAAGGAAATGAAAGATTCATTGATTGTTCTGAATTGTGATTGAAAAACACTTCTCAAAATACTTTGTATCTTCAGCTCTGGTTCAGCCTTGATTCAGACCAGACTGGTGTTCAACTCCTCCACTCCTGTTCTCAGTGAGAGCCTGGTCCTCACTGCCATCAAATCCCTGTTAAGTTCTCGATCATCAAACCTCAGTGATTCATTAAAAGTGCTGAACTTTACCAGCAAAAGTAAGTTTGAATTAGTTTTCAGCCATCGGCTCAACAACTATTGACCCGTTTGACACAGCCATATGGTCTGGACACCATTCTAATGGAACTTTTGGTTTTCACAAGATGTCTCAGACACCTCCTACGCAGTCATCCTCACATTCAGCCTCAGTAACGTTAGCATTCCGGAGAATCCTGATCTGATCGATGACACTTACACGCAAGTGGAGAACACCATAAATAATGCTGTGAGTATAGCTCTTAAAAGTTTTTAATCTTTTCTGTAGGAGAATGTTAGTTTGGCACAAGAATTCAGAATGAAATGCTACAAAACGCTATGATATCAAAACAGTATGATACGTTTTCCACCATCTTTCGAATAATGACGAGGAAACCGTAATCCAACAGTTCATAGATCTGAACTCAGGCCTGTGCTCAGTGAAATGAGTCTGGTCGATCTCTAGCAAGGGCCGAATAATACAATGTGCCCAGAGCCCATCAGCTGCCTTGCCTTGATTTTGTCGTATCAGTGGTTTTGGTTCTGAACTTTGTTCAGTATGTAATTTTTACTTCACCTTCAGAGACTGGATCAGGGAGTGTAACACTGCTGCTGGATCAATCTGTGTGTCAATTCCTCATTGTTGTATTTCATGAAATGTTAATCATTTCCCAAATCAGGTGAATCCAACCTGGGTTAATATCTCTCCCTGAGCTGCAGGGAGAACTCCACCGTTCTTGGGGTTAAGTCAGCGATCTCAGTCTTGCGACTGAGGATTCGCCTCATGCTTCGTTTTCTTCATCTTCATGTTCATCTTCCTGCGCTTAATCGAGGGTCGGTTCGCGGGGGCAGCAGCCTAAGCAATGAGGTACAGACGTCCCTCTCCCCAGCCACTTTCTCTACCTCTTCCAGGGGGAGACTGAGGAGTTCCCACACCAGTCGAGTGACATAATCCCTCCAGCGTGTTCTAAGTCGACCACGGATCCAGAGCCTGAGATATCCAGGGCGGATCTAATCCCTCTGAAGCCTAACCACCGCGGAGCTTGTTTGACTATCTCAGCTACCTCAAATCCATTGATGGGTGAACCCCACGAAACACCCAGGGTCTTGTTTCCCCATGGAGGGCATGTTGGCGGCATTGAGGAGTTCCTCAAAGTATTCCTTCCAACTCCCGACAACATCCCCAGTCGAAGTGAGCAGCTCCGCACTTCCACTGTAAGCATTATTTGTGGAAAATTGCTTCCCCTTTCCTGAGGCGTCAGGATGGTGGTCCAGAACCTTTTGAGGCCAACAGACAATCACTCTCCAGGCCTTCTCCGAACACCTCCCATGCCCAAATTTTTCCATCGGCGACAGCTCAGCCTGCAGCACATTTGGCTTTCCAGTACCTCTCGACTGCCTCGGGAATCCCATGGGCCTATAAGACCCGATAGGCCTCCTTTCTCAGTTGGACGGCCCAATCACCGCAGGTGGACAACTGGATTTGGGAGTTGCCACCACGACAGTCACCAATGACCTTCTGGCCACAGGTATAGGCTGCCAACTCAAGCAATGCAGGCATGAAACATGACCCAGTCGGATTCCATGTCACCTGCCTCTTTCCAGATGTGGCTGTAGCTCTGCCAGAGGTGGGTCTTTCGAGCCCCTCTGACAGGATGCTTCAAGAAATGTTCCCAGGAGGCCCTAAATACACACTTGTGTCAGCTAGGTCTGCAGGGCGGCCTCTCCTGCCATCATACCAAGCTCACCATCAGGTGGTGGTCGGTTCACAGCTCAGCTCCTCTCTTCACCCTTGTGTCCAAAACATGCGGCCGCCAGTCTGGTGACATGACTCCAAAGTCGATCATCGAACTGTGACCTAGGGTGTCCTGGTGCTAAGTACACTTCTGGACACCCTTATGTTCAAACACGGTGGTCGCGATGGACAAACAGTGACGAGGACAGAAGTCCAACAACGAAATACTATTCACGTTCAGACTGGAGAGGCGGTACCCACTGATCACACTCTTCCAGATCACACTATCTTTGCCCACACATTTGTTGAAGTCTCCTCGGACAAGGAGTGAAAACCACGGGGGAGTATACACCAACATACCACGGAAGTCTCCAAGAGGTGTGCATACTCTGAACTATCATTTGGAAAACAAGCACAAACAAAAGTCATGATCCGCCTCCCCCCACCCGAAGACAAAGGCAGCTCCAGCGATGCGCTGAGGTGAATCCGACGATATGTAGTTGGTATCTCTCCACCTCACTCAACCGTCCAGGCTCGTTCCCGACCAGACAGGTGACAATCCATGTCTCTAGAGTCAGTGTCAGTTGCCAAACCATTGTTCCAACAGAACGCATGCGTTTGATTGCCACACAACTCGCGCTGCACTTGATCCCTATCGCCCCTCCCACCGGACATATACCCTGAATTTTTTGTTTGAAAAATGCAGGAATAAATGAAAAGACTTTGTTCTTTCAATCCTGGCAGTTTCTTGTGGCCCAGAGGTGGCAAACCATGCTCAAGTCAAGACACTTCCACAATTATGTTTTGCGAAGGATTCACCCTCTGTATTAGGGCAGTGTCTGAATCAGCAAGTAATCACACACACCCCAAACTCATGCGGTACCTGCTCCATCAAATGGCTCTGCACACACTCATAGGCCCTTAATAAATACGCAGCATACATGGAGACTGAAGAAGTAAACTCCTGTAAAATCTCACAACAACATGTGACGCGCTCCATCGAATGTAGGTGGTGTTGCAACTGACACCGGAGCATTTGAGACAAAACACAGCTCATCCGGACTTCTGATCTGCAAAGTAAGGAAGTGCGCCTTGAATACTTGTTTAGTACTCAACGTTTACTTGCTTACTTGAAAGATCGAAAGTCTGGATAAGCCGCGTTTTGTCTCAAAAGCTCCGGTGTGAGTTGCGACACTGTCTACATTCGGTGGAGCGCGTCACATATTAGCACTTCTGTTTAAAAAGGTTTTAGTGTTTCACATGTAAACTTTAAATCATTTACTTTTTCTAGCTAAACACACTTCTGAATGAACCCGGGGACAAACCATTTGCATCAGAACAGTCCAACTTCATGTAAGTTGACATCAGCAGTGATTTCAGTTTTATAATGACTTCCTTTCCTGTTCACTGAACAGTTCTTGTTACGAAAAGCATAAAACGTTCTGCTTCCCAAAATAGAAGTGCAGGGACACAAATTGAAGGTGACATGGAGTACAGCTTCCAAGATGGAGACAATACTTTACCAAGTGGCTTACTTGGTGAGATCCGGAAACAAAGTGGTAAGCTATGGTAACCAATCGTAATTCCAGATTACCGTTTTTTTTTTTATTTTCTTTATTGTTTTATTGAATATAAAAGTGTATTTTGTCTTCAATTAAAAAATAGTGAATCTTGTTTTTATGGCAGGTAATTCTACATCCGTTCCTCCATCAACTACAATACTTCCACTGCGGGTTTCTTCAGGTTCTACAGTAACAAAGTAAGACGATTTTGAAGAAATTAAGGAAATGAAAGATTCATTGATTGTTCTGAATTGTGATTGAAAAAAACTTCTCAAAATACTTTGTATCTTCAGCTCTGGTTCAGCCTTGATTCAGACCAGACTGGTGTTCAACTCCTCCACTCCTGTTCTCAGTGAGAGCCTGGTCCTCACTGCCATCAAATCCCTGTTAAGTTCTCGATCATCAAACCTCAGTGATTCATTAAAAGTGCTGAACTTTACCAGCAAAAGTAAGTTTGAATTAGTTTTCAGCCATCGGCTCAACAACTATTGACCCGTTTGACACAGCCATATGGTCTGGACACCATTCTAATGGAACTTTTGGTTTTCACAAGATGTCTCAGACACCTCCTACGCAGTCATCCTTACATTCAGCCTCAGTAACGTTAGCATTCCGGAGAATCCTGATCTGATCGATGACACTTACACGCAAGTGGAGAACACCATAAATAATGCTGTGAGTATAGCTCTTAAAAGTTTTTAATCTTTTCTGTAGGAGAATGTTAGTTTGGCACAAGAATTCAGAATGAAATGCTACAAAACGCTATGATATCAAAACAGTATGATACGTTTTCCACCATCTTTCGAATAATGACGAGGAAACCGTAATCCAACAGTTCATAGATCTGAACTCAGGCCTGTGCTCAGTGAAATGAGTCTGGTCGATCTCTAGCAAGGGCCGAATAATACAATGTGCCCAGAGCCCATCAGCTGCCTTGCCTTGATTTTGTCGTATCAGTGGTTTTGGTTCTGAACTTTGTTCAGTATGTAATTTTTACTTCACCTTCAGAGACTGGATCAGGGAGTGTAACACTGCTGCTGGATCAATCTGTGTGTCAATTCCTCATTGTTGTATTTCATGAAATGTTAATAATTTCCCAAATCAGGTGAATCCAACCTGGGTTAATATCTCTCCCTGAGCTGCAGGGAGAACTCCACCGTTCTTGGGGTTAAGTCAGCGATCTCAGTCTTGCGACTGAGGATTCGCCTCATGCTTCGTTTTCTTCATCTTCATGTTCATCTTCCTGCGCTTAATCGAGGGTCGGTTCGCGGGGGCAGCAGCCTAAGCAATGAGGTACAGACGTCCCTCTCCCCAGCCACTTTCTCTACCTCTTCCAGGGGGAGACTGAGGAGTTCCCACACCAGTCGAGTGACATAATCCCTCCAGCGTGTTCTAAGTCGACCACGGATCCAGAGCCTGAGATATCCAGGGCGGATCTAATCCCTCTGAAGCCTAACCACCGCGGAGCTTGTTGACTATCTCAGCTACCTCAAATCCATTGATGGGTGAACCCCCACGAAACACCCAGGGTCTTGTTTCCCCATGGAGGGCATGTTGGCGGCATTGAGGAGTTCCTCAAAGTATTCCTTCCAACTCCCGACAACATCCCCAGTCGAAGTGAGCAGCTCCGCACTTCCACTGTAAGCATTATTTGTGGAAAATTGCTTCCCCTTTCCTGAGGCGTCGGATGGTGGTCCAGAACCTTTTTGAGGCCAACAGACAATCACTCTCCAGGCCCTCTCCGAACACCTCCCATGCCCAAATTTTTCCATCGGCGACAGCTCAGCCTGCAGCACATTTGGCTTTCCAGTACCTCTCGACTGCCTCGGGAATCCCATGGGCCTATAAGACCCGATAGGCCTCCTTTCTCAGTTGGACGGCCCAATCACCGCAGGTGGACAACTGGATTTGGGAGTTGCCACCACGACAGTCACCAATGACCTTCTGGCCACAGGTATAGGCTGCCAACTCAAGCAATGCAGGCATGAAACATGACCCAGTCGGATTCCATGTCACCTGCCTCTTTCCAGATGTGGCTGTAGCTCTGCCAGAGGTGGGTCTTTCGAGCCCCTCTGACAGGATGCTTCAAGAAATGTTCCCAGGAGGCCCTAAATACACACTTGTGTCAGCTAGGTCTGCAGGGCGGCCTCTCCTGCCATCATACCAAGCTCACCATCAGGTGGTGGTCGGTTCACAGCTCAGCTCCTCTCTTCACCCTTGTGTCCAAAACATGCGGCCGCCAGTCTGGTGACATGACTCCAAAGTCGATCATCGAACTGTGACCTAGGGTGTCCTGGTGCTAAGTACACTTCTGGACACCCTTATGTTCAAACACGGTGGTCGCGATGGACAAACAGTGACGAGGACAGAAGTCCAACAACGAAATACTATTCACGTTCAGACTGGAGAGGCGGTACCCACTGATCACACTCTTCCAGATCACACTATCTTTGCCCACACATTTGTTGAAGTCTCCTCGGACAAGGAGTGAAAACCACGGGGGAGTATACACCAACATACCACGGAAGTCTCCAAGAGGTGTGCATACTCTGAACTATCATTTGGAAAACAAGCACAAACAAAAGTCATGATCCGCCTCCCCCCACCCGAAGACAAAGGCAGCTCCAGCGATGCGCTGAGGTGAATCCGACGATATGTAGTTGGTATCTCTCCACCTCACTCAACCGTCCAGGCTCGTTCCCGACCAGACAGGTGACAATCCATGTCTCTAGAGTCAGTGTCAGTTGCCAAGCCATTGTTCCAACAGAACGCATGCGTTTGATTGCCACACAACTCGCGCTGCACTTGATCCCTATCGCCCCTCCCACCGGACATATACCCTGAATTTTTTGTTTGAAAAATGCAGGAATAAATGAAAAGACTTTGTTCTTTCAATCCTGGCAGTTTCTTGTGGCCCAGAGGTGGCAAACCATGCTCAAGTCAAGACACTTCCACAATTATGTTTCTTGAAGGATTCACCCTCTGTATTAGGGCAGTGTCTGAATCAGCAAGTAATCACACACACCCCAAACTCATGCGGTACCTGCTCCATCAAATGGCTCTGCACACACTCATAGGCCCTTAATAAATACGCAGCATACATGGAGACTGAAGAAGTAAACTCCTGTAAAATCTCACAACAACATGTGACGCGCTCCATCGAATGTAGGTGGTGTTGCAACTGACACCGGAGCATTTGAGACAAAACACAGCTCATCCGGACTTCTGATCTGCAAAGTAAGGAAGTGCGCCTTGAATACTTGTTTAGTACTCAACGTTTACTTGATTACTTGAAAGATCGAAAGTCTGGATAAGCCGCGTTTTGTCCAAAAGCTCCGGTGTGAGTTGCGACACTGTCTACATTCGGTGGAGCGCGTCACATATTAGCACTTCTGTTTAAAAAGGTTTTAGTGTTTCACATGTAAACTTTAAATCATTTACTTTTTCTAGCTAAACACACTTCTGAATGAACCCGGGGACAAACCATTTGCATCAGAACAGTCCAACTTCATGTAAGTTGACATCAGCAGTGATTTCAGTTTTATAATGACTTCCTTTCCTGTTCACTGAACAGTTCTTGTTACGAAAAGCATAAAACGTTCTGCTTCCCAAAATAGAAGTGCAGGGACACAAATTGAAGGTGACATGGAGTACAGCTTCCAAGATGGAGACAATACTTTACCAAGTGGCTTACTTGGTGAGATCCGGAAACAAAGTGGTAAGCTATGGTAACCAATCGTAATTCCAGATTACCGTTTTTTTTTAATTTTCTTTATTGTTTTATTGAATATAAAAGTGTATTTTGTCTTCAATTAAAAAATAGTGAATCTTGTTTTTATGGCAGGTAATTCTACATCCGTTCCTCCATCAACTACAATACTTCCACTGCGGGTTTCTTCAGGTTCTACAGTAACAAAGTAAGACGATTTTGAAGAAATTAAGGAAATGAAAGATTCATTGATTGTTCTGAATTGTGATTGAAAAAACTTCTCAAAATACTTTGTATCTTCAGCTCTGGTTCAGCCTTGATTCAGACCAGACTGGTGTTCAACTCCTCCACTCCTGTTCTCAGTGAGAGCCTGGTCCTCACTGCCATCAAATCCCTGTTAAGTTCTCGATCATCAAACCTCAGTGATTCATTAAAAGTGCTGAACTTTACCAGCAAAAGTAAGTTTGAATTAGTTTTCAGCCATCGGCTCAACAACTATTGACCCGTTTGACACAGCCATATGGTCTGGACACCATTCTAATGGAACTTTTGGTTTTCACAAGATGTCTCAGACACCTCCTACGCAGTCATCCTCACATTCAGCCTCAGTAACGTTAGCATTCCGGAGAATCCTGATCTGATCGATGACACTTACACGCAAGTGGAGAACACCATAAATAATGCTGTGAGTATAGCTCTTAAAAGTTTTTAATCTTTTCTGTAGGAGAATGTTAGTTTGGCACAAGAATTCAGAATGAAATGCTACAAAACGCTATGATATCAAAACAGTATGATACGTTTTCCACCATCTTTCGAATAATGACGAGGAAACCGTAATCCAACAGTTCATAGATCTGAACTCAGGCCTGTGCTCAGTGAAATGAGTCTGGTCGATCTCTAGCAAGGGCCGAATAATACAATGTGCCCAGAGCCCATCAGCTGCCTTGCCTTGATTTTGTCGTATCAGTGGTTTTGGTTCTGAACTTTGTTCAGTATGTAATTTTTACTTCACCTTCAGAGACTGGATCAGGGAGTGTAACACTGCTGCTGGATCAATCTGTGTGTCAATTCCTCATTGTTGTATTTCATGAAATGTTAATCATTTCCCAAATCAGGTGAATCCAACCTGGGTTAATATCTCTCCCTGAGCTGCAGGGAGAACTCCACCGTTCTTGGGGTTAAGTCAGCGATCTCAGTCTTGCGACTGAGGATTCGCCTCATGCTTCGTTTTCTTCATCTTCATGTTCATCTTCCTGCGCTTAATCGAGGGTCGGTTCGCGGGGGCAGCAGCCTAAGCAATGAGGTACAGACGTCCCTCTCCCCAGCCACTTTCTCTACCTCTTCCAGGGGGAGACTGAGGAGTTCCCACACCAGTCGAGTGACATAATCCCTCCAGCGTGTTCTAAGTCGACCACGGATCCAGAGCCTGAGATATCCAGGGCGGATCTAATCCCTCTGAAGCCTAACCACCGCGGAGCTTGTTGACTATCTCAGCTACCTCAAATCCATTGATGGGTGAACCCCCACGAAACACCCAGGGTCTTGTTTCCCCATGGAGGGCATGTTGACGGCATTGAGGAGTTCCTCAAAGTATTCCTTCCAACTCCCGACAACATCCCCAGTTGAAGTGAGCAGCTCCGCACTTCCACTGTAAGCATTATTTGTGGAAAATTGCTTCCCCTTTCCTGAGGCGTCGGATGGTGGTCCAGAACCTTTTTGAGGCCAACAGACAATCACTCTCCAGGCCCTCTCCGAACACCTCCCATGCCCAAATTTTTCCATCGGCGACAGCTCAGCCTGCAGCACATTTGGCTTTCCAGTACCTCTCGACTGCCTCGGGAATCCCATGGGCCTATAAGACCCGATAGGCCTCCTTTCTCAGTTGGACGGCCCAATCACCGCAGGTGGACAACTGGATTTGGGAGTTGCCACCACGACAGTCACCAATGACCTTCTGGCCACAGGTATAGGCTGCCAACTCAAGCAATGCAGGCATGAAACATGACCCATTCGGATTCCATGTCACCTGCCTCTTTCCAGATGTGGCTGTAGCTCTGCCAGAGGTGGGTCTTAAGGGCCCCTCTGACAGGATGCTTCAAGAAATGTTCCCAGGAGGCCCTAAATACACAATTGTGTCAGCTAGGTCTGCAGGGCGGCCTCTCCTGCCATCATACCAAGCTCACCATCAGGTGGTGGTCGGTTCACAGCTCAGCTCCTCTCTTCACCCTTGTGTCCAAAACATGCGGCCGCCAGTCTGGTGACATGACTCCAAAGTCGATCATCGAACTGTGACCTAGGGTGTCCTGGTGCTAAGTACACTTCTGGACACCCTTATGTTCAAACACGGTGGTCGCGATGGACAAACAGTGACGAGGACAGAAGTCCAACAACGAAATACTATTCACGTTCAGACTGGAGAGGCGGTACCCACTGATCACACTCTTCCAGATCACACTATCTTTGCCCACACATTTGTTGAAGTCTCCTCGGACAAGGAGTGAAAACCACGGGGGAGTATACACCAACATACCACGGAAGTCTCCAAGAGGTGTGCATACTCTGAACTATCATTTGGAAAACAAGCACAAACAAAAGTCATGATCCGCCTCCCCCCACCCGAAGACAAAGGCAGCTCCAGCGATGCGCTGAGGTGAATCCGACGATATGTAGTTGGTATCTCTCCACCTCACTCAACCGTCCAGGCTCGTTCCCGACCAGACAGGTGACAATCCATGTCTCTAGAGTCAGTGTCAGTTGCCAAGCCATTGGTCCAACAGAACGCATGCATTTGATTTCCACACAACTCGTGCTGCACTTGATCCCTCGCCCCTCCCACTAGACATACACCCTGAATTTTTTGTTTGAAAAATGCAGGAATAAATGAAAATACTTTGTTCTTTCAATCCTTGCAGTTTCTTGTGGCCCAGAGGTGGCAAACCATTCTCAAGTCATGACACTTCCACAATTATGTTTTGTGATGGATTCACCCTCTGTATTAGGGCAGTGTCTGAATCAGCAAGTAATCACACACACCCCAAACTCATGCGGTACCTGCTCCGTCAAATGGCTCTGCACACACTCACAGGCCCTTAATAAATACGTAGCATACACGGAGACTGAAGAAGCAAATTCCTGTAAAATCTCACAACAACATGTGACACGCTCCATCAAATGTAGGTGGTCTTGCAACTGACCCCGGAGCATTTGATACAAAACACAGCTCATCCGGACTTCTGATCTGCAAAGTGAGGAAGTGCGCCTTGAATACTTGTTTAGTACTCAACATTTACTTGCTTACTTGAAAGATCGAAAGTCTGGATAAGCCGCATTTTGTCTCAAAAGCTCCGGTGTGAGTTGCGACACCGCCTACTTTCGGTGGAGCGCGTCACATCTTAGCACTTCCGTTTAAAAAGGTCTTAATGTTTCACATGTAATCTTTAAATCATTTACTTTTTCCAGCTTAACACACTTCTGAATGAACCCGGCGACAAACCATTTGCATCAGAACAGTCCAACTTCATGTAAGTTGACATCAGCAGTGATTTCAGTTTTATAATTACTTCCTTTCCTGTTCACTGAACAGTTATTTTTATGAAAAGCATAAAACGTTCTGCTTCCCAAAATAGAAGTGCAGGGACACAAATTGAAGGTGACATGGAGTACAGCTTCCAAGATGGAGACAATACTTTACCAAGTGGCTTACTTGGTGAGATCCGGAAACAAAGTGGTAAGCTATGGTAACCAATCGTAATTCCAGATTACCGTTTTTTTTTTTTTTTTTATTGTGTTATTGAATATAAAAGTGTATTTTGTTTTCAATTAAAAAATAGTGAATCTTGTTTTTATGGCAGGTAATTCTACATCCGTTCCTCCATCAACTACAATACTTCCACTGCAGGTTTCTTCAGGTTCTACAGTAACAAAGTAAGACGATTTTGAAGAAATTAAGGAAATGAAAGATTCATTGTTTGTTCTGAATTGTGATTGAACAAACTTCTCAAAATACTTTGTATCTTCAGCTCTGGTTCAGCCTTGATTCAGACCAGACTGGTGTTCAACTCCTCCACTCCTGTTCTCAGTGAGAGCCTGGTCCTCACTGCCATCAAATCCCTGTTAAGTTCTCGATCATCAAACCTCAGTGATTCATTAAAAGTGCTGAACTTTACCAGCAAAAGTAAGTTTGAATTAGTTTTCAGCCATCGGCTCAACAACTATTGACCCGTTTGACACAGCCATATGGTCTGGACACCATTCTAATGGAACTTTTGGTTTTCACAAGATGTCTCAGACACCTCCTACGCAGTCATCCTCACATTCAGCCTCAGTAACGTTAGCATTCCGGAGAATCCTGATCTGATCGATGACACTTACACGCAAGTGGAGAACACCATAAATAATGCTGTGAGTATAGCTCTGAAAAGTTTTTAATCTTTTCTGTAGGAGAATGTTAGTTTGGCACAAGAATTCAGAATGAAATGCTACAAAACGCTATGATATCAAAACAGTATGATACGTTTTCCACCATCTTTCGAATAATGACGAGGAAACCGTAATCCAACAGTTCATAGATCTGAACTCAGGCCTGTGCTCAGTGAAATGAGTCTGGTCGATCTCTAGCAAGGGCCGAATAATACAATGTGCCCAGAGCCCATCAGCTGCCTTACCTTGATTTTGTCGTATCAGTGGTTTTGGTTCTGAACTTTGTTCAGTATGTAATTTTTACTTCACCTTCAGAGACTGGATCAGGGAGTGTAACACTGCTGATGGATCAATCTGTGTGTCGATTCCTCATTGTTGTATTTCATGAAATGTTAATCATTTCCCAAATCAGGTGAATTCAACCTGGGTTAATATCTCTCCCTGAGCTGCAGGGAGAACTCCACCGTTCTTGGGGTTAAGTCAGCGATCTCAGTCTTGCGACTGAGGATTCGCCTCATGCTTCGTTTTCTTCATCTTCATGTTCATCTTCCTGCGCTTAATCGAGGGTCGGTTCGCGGGGGCAGCAGCCTAAGCAATGAGGTACAGACGTCCCTCTCCCCAGCCACTTTCTCTACCTCTTCCAGGGGGAGACTGAGGAGTTCCCACACCAGTTGAGTGACATAATCCCTCCAGCGTGTTCTAAGTCGACCACGGATCAAGACCCTGAGATATCCAGGGCAGATCTAATTCCTCTGAAGCCTATCCACCACAGAGCTTGTTGACTATCTCAGACACCTCAAATCCATTGATGGGTGAACCCCCACTAAACACCCAGGGTCTTGTTTCCCCATGGAGGTCATGTTGGCGGCATTGAGGAGTTCCTCAAAGTATTCCTTCCAACTCCCAACACCATCCCCAGTCGAAGTGAGCAGCTTCGCACTTCCACTGTAAGCGGTATTTGTGGAGAATTTCTCCCCCTTTCCTGAGGCATCGGATGGTGGTTACTGATGACCTCCCGGCCACAGGTATGGGCTGCCACCTCAAGCAATGCAGGCACGAAAAATGGCCCATTCGGATTCCATGTCACCTGCCTTCTTCGAGATGTGGCTGTAGCTCTGCCAGAGGTGGGTTTTAAGTGCCCCTCTGACAGGATGCTTCTTGAAATAACGAAAAAAGGACGAGGTGCATTCGAAGCTGCTAAAATAGAGAATGAGAACTCAGAAGCATTACACATATGAAAAATGGTTCAACAATAGAGTCCTGAACACGTTATTATCTCCTTTCGCAAAAGTCGACCCCGTTACTACAGGACATTGCTTCGATTCCAAAACAAAGAAGATAGTTGAAGTTGATTTTCCTGATATCGTGAAGCAGTACAATAAATCAATGGAAGGAGCAGATTTAGCCGATCAACTAATCTCTCTTTCTCGGAATCTCATCAGATCTAAGAAATATTATATGAGATAGTGTTCGTGTCATTGGAGCTGATGAAGGCTGGTAAAGTGGGCGGGAAGAAGAGGGGAGGAGCTGCTTCTAGCACAGAGCCGAGCAAACTTCCTTTAAAGGGCTGTCATCGTCCTTCAGTTGCCGTTCAAAAAGACGGCATTGGGCATCTTCCACGAATTACAGAAAAAAGGCAAAGATGCAAAAAAATGCGACAGGAGCATGAACAGCAAATCCAATTGCTTCGAAGCTTACCGTGAGTAGTTGCAGGATAATATTTTCATACCAAAGGATTTTTTTAAACATTTTTTCTTTCAACATGATCCATTTTATTTTATATATATTTATAAGTACCATTTGTGCCAGTATTTCTCTGCCAAAATATTCTTATAAGGCTCGTTTCATACTGTTATTTTTGTTTGTGATATATTGTGATACGTTATTGATAATGCAATAAAGGATATGTGATAAAAATGTCTTACTTTTCACTTTACAAAATTTGCACATTTCCTAAGGATGTGAGTTCATCACCCATTATTATTAATATTTATTCAATCTTTCCAACCGGATGTGACTAATTAGTCATGTATTATTATTTTTTGTAATTAATGCAAAATTCATATTTTCAGTACGTATTATCTTTAACCAGCTTACCTAAGTCCTAAAAAAGCATGAATATATTTTTCTTACAGCTAGAAAATAATTCAGGGTGTAAAGGGTTAAGGGCCCCTCTGACCCTTGTCGACTGAAGCAGCAAACTTTTGTAAAATCTCACAACAATTTAAGCACCTCCGTTTAAAACAGTTTTAAATGTTTCACATATAAAAAATAAATAATTTACATTTTCCAGCTAAACACACTTCTGAATGAACCCGGAGACGAACCATTTGCATCAGAACAGTCCAACTTCATGTACGTTGACAGCCGCAGTGATTTCAGTCTTGAAAATACTTCCTTTCCTGTTCACTGATCAGTTCTTGTTATGAAAATTATCAAATGTTCTGCTTCCCTCAATAGAAGTGAAGGTACACAAATTGAAGGTTACATGGAGTACAGCTTCCAAGATGGAGACACTAATTTTCCAAGTGGCTTAGTTCGTGAGATCCGGAAACAAAGTGGTACGCTTTGATACACAATCGTAATTCAAGACTACTGGGTTTTTATTGGGTTTTTGAATATAAATCTAAAATTGACCAAGTTGTTCTATCTTTTCAACACACATGGTATATTCATTTTCAACTTCATTAAAATATAATTGACTGCGTGTAATATGTGTAGATTTTATATGATATTTACCTGCAAAATAATTATACAATTTATCTCTTTTTTCTAGGTTTGACAGCAACCAATGCTGGGCAGATTACTTCACCTCCAACCAGGTCAGTACTTTTATTCTTTAAATATATTCAATGTGCTCTGCTCGCTATAGCATCTTTTATTGATTTTTGTCGAAATGAGTCCCAATTTGAACACAGAAAATAATGCAGAAACTTAATTTCTCATAAACCCGTTGCATGGCATGAAAATGAGCAAATCACATAAACCTATTTTATAAATACAAGGAGTAGCAGAAATTTGCTGAAAGATGAAACCTGCATCTTACAATTCTTCTTGACCCCTAAATGCTCATATGTAAATTTCCATAAACGCTACTATTAATGCACCATTATACTCTTCTGTAAATTCCACTTTAATCTGAACTTCCAACACAGCCTGATCTCATCAGTCATTTATTTGTCATCAATGTAGATTTATGAGCAGTAATGTACAAATCTTTTTTCAATATCCAGCATATACTGTAGTCGTGTTTAGTCAGAGCTGCTCAGAAAACAAACAAACAAACAAAAAAGGCAGGTTTATACTACTCATTGTAAAGTAACCTTATGTGTTGGAAATCCATAATACCGTCTGAAATCAAATCAACAAATTGACCACATATGTCATTTTGTACATTTCGACCATACGGTTGTCCAGATGTCGGCTTGAAAATATGATTTAATAAATAGCTAAAAAAAAGGAAGTACATGCAATAGAAAGCTCACGAAGCTCTGCTCAAGTTTGTGCAAGATCAAACTAAACTAAACTTAGATAAAGTAAACTCAATAAACTAAAGTTAAACATGCAGACTTACAGAGAATGTTAGTGATGCTGACTAATACACAGGAACATACATAAACCCAGCGGCTGTAGTATCTTTACATGAGACTGCCATGGTCATAGCAAAATTCACTACAAGAAGAAGAAGGAAAAAAAGGAAAGATGAACATTGCAGAGAATAGTCAGGGAACTCTGAATAAGACTGGTTTCTAAAAATATAGTGTGGACCCAGAGAGTAAATAAAAAGTAGTGAGCCAGGTGATTGCAAGAGGAGAGGCGGTGAAAAGTAATCCCAGGGCCAAAAACCTGGTGAATGGGGCTGTTAGAGGTGTGGCAGAAGCAGCATTGATGTAAGAGTTTTAGTGTCAGTAGTGAATTAATACAAGAAGGACAGTGGTGGCCTGGTGGTATAGGGTGTTGATCACTGATCCTAAGGTTGGGGGGTTCGAGTCCCATTCTCCACAAGGTTGTCACTGTCTCCCCAGTGCAGCTAACTGGATTATCGAAGGTCGGCCATGTCTCTCACTGTCTATGGTGAGAGGTTCATGTAAAAGAACCATTGCTGACTTCGTAAAAAGAGTAGGCTGCAAAGCTGTCAGCATATTTCTGTCCCTTGCTAAATGGTTGTGTCAGGAAGGGCATCCGACATAAAAACCTATGAAAAATTAAGCGTGCAAATTATTCCCTGTGGTGACCTCTGATAAAGGGAAAAACCCGAAAGGAAATCTCAGTGAATTAAAACAAGAACTTATTAAAAACATCTGAAATTGATCAACATCAGCACTTCTGTTTCTCATAAACATATGACACCAGTGATACCCATCCCTGTTCTTGAACAATTTATCTATAACCATAATGATGAAAACTTGTCATATCTAAAGTCTTTTTAAAGTCTTTATTAGATGATTCAATATTCAGCTGGACCTGATTCTTGTTGGAGCAAACGTTGCCATATACCCCACTGGATATAATGTAATAATACAGGATTTGTATTTGTGATGTTGTATTTTAGATGATTAAATTCTCATTCTTACTTGCATTTCTCTATGAAACTTAACAATTATCAATCATTTGATTTGATAAATAAATGCTTACTAAACATTTTTAAGGTTGAAAAAAGTCAAATTTAGAGGTGGCATTTTCCATTTTTTTTACAAACCGGATTCCAAAAAAATTGGCACACTATACAAATTGTGAATAAAACCTGAATGCAATGATGTGGAAGTACCAAATTTCAATATTTTATTCAGATTAGAACACTGGTTTAAACTGTGAAAATGTATAATTTTAAGGGGAAAATATGTTGATTTTAAATTTCATGGTGTCAACAAATCTCAAAAAAGTGGGGACAGGTAACAATAAGAGGCTGGAAAAGTCAATTACACTTATAACAAACAGCTGGAAGACCACTAATGAGGTCCATTGGCAACATGACCAAGTATAAAAAGAGCTTCTCAGAGTGGCAGTGTCTCTGAGAAATGAAGATGGGTAGAGGATCACCAATTCCCTCAATGTTGCACAGCAACATTGTGGAGCATTACCAGAAAGGTGTTTCCCAGTGAAAAATTGCAGAGTTTGCAGTTATCATCATCTACAGTGCATAACATCATCCAAAGATTTAGAGAATTTTGAAATGGAATTTGGAAAAAAAATTTGGAAGGAGTTTGATTCTGTATCTGGTGAGCCGTTTCTGTGTAGATTGGATCACATGTTGAGGGTTATTATCTTGCTGAAAGACCCAGTGAAGACCTATCTTCAGCTTTTTGGCAGAGGCCACCAGATTCTGACTTGATCCCTGACTTGTGAAGGTCGACACACAACTGCCTTAGCTGAATAGTGTTTTCCTTGGTTTTTCTATGTTGAAAAGTGGACAAAAGAAATGGAATTTGTGTCACGTCATATGGATACACCAGGGAAACAGGGAGTGATGAATTACCAATTAAATGTCCAGATGCACTGGTCAACTTTGTGAAATACTTCAATTACATTTATTTGCTAGGAATTGTTAGGGGTGTCTTCTGTTTTTGCTGTTTTTTTTTTATTAAGAAAAATATTATTCATACAAAAAAAAAAATCACTGATTAATTAGTATCTTTTCGTGGGAGTTAAATTTGAAGTTTATATTTGTATCTCCCTCTCATCTGTACATGCTGTGGAATAACCACATTTTACTTTCTGTTCTGTTTCAGAGTGGGATCTGTACTGATAAATATTCGTCTGGTGTTTAAGAACTTGACCAATGTACCAAGTGAGGCTGACGTTATCAAAGCTGCCAATGCTCTGCTTGATTCTAGTGTCAGATTAGCACGAGACACTGAAACAGTTAGAACCTATAATACCATCAGCATACAGAATGTCACGTATCAGAGTGAGTCTCTTCATCATTCAGTTGTTGTTTATAATACTGACAGCCATTAAAAACTTTGATACCAAAATTTTCATATATATTTTTTTATTTTGCAACCCAAAACTGAATTTTTGAATTGTGAATAATTTGTGAGGTGCTCCACCGAAAGTAGGTGCTTGTTGCACAGACCATTTTTGAGATAAAGGCCAGAAAAGTAAAAATGGTCCATTTTTATCGAAATTCGTATTTTTGCATAAACTACTAAAACAAGTATTTAACTTTCACTTGCTCACGTGAAATCGACTAAAATTCATGAAAAATGTTTTTTTTTCTTCCATTTTTCTGAAGAGTACCCTCATATAAATAAAATAAAATAAAAACAGGAGCAAACTTACTGGTTTTCGTTGCAATTATTCACCGAGTTCGGTACAAGACATACTATAATCCATACACCAGAAGAACGGCCTTGAAGTAGTCTCTCCATTTTGGATACTGTTTTAATATTAAAATGCTGTTTCAGTGAATAAAATAAAAGTTATGAAGACAATATGCTCGTAAACAATGCAGGCTAGTTGCTAAGGAACATCTGAAACGAGCACACTAATTGGTCAACTCGGGCTTGCACAGTGCCCATCACACATGTTAACTTCTGGTTTACTTCCTGCCTCTAGTTTACTCCAATGCAGAATTTATCTCCGACTATCTCTTCAATAACAGTCATTAAGTTTATTTATAATATTGTGAATACACATAATTTCTGGAAAACTAATGAAAGGAAAAGTGTACAAGATGGTGTTGAGGCCAGCGATGTTGTATGGTTTAGAAACAGTGGCACTGGGGAAAAGACAGGAGGAGCTGGAAGTAGCAGAGATGAAAATGTTGAAGTTCTCTTTGGGAGTAACGAGGATGGATAAGATCAGGAATGAGCACATCAGAGGGACAGCACATGTAAGATGTTTTGGAGACAAAGTCAGAGAGGCTAGATTGAGATGGTTTGGACATGTCCAGAGGAGGGATAGTGAGTATATTGGTAGTAGGATGCTGAGGTTGGAACTACCAAGCAGAAGGTCTAGAGGAAAACCAAAGAGACGAGTCATGGATGTGGTGAAGGAGGACATGAAGGCAGTTGGTGTAAGAGAAGAAGATGCAGAGGATAGGATGAGATGGAGGCAGAGATTTTCTTGCTGTGGCGACCCCTGAAGGGAAAAGCCAAAAGGAAATGAAGACGAGATAATTTCTGGAAAAGGAGAGTGAAATGTCATCTGTATATTCGTATAGATGTTAAATTTGAATGCGAGAATTCGGCTTTGAAGATGTCGGAATGCTTGGCATTCTTGAAGATTATTTTCCCGGTGATTATTTTTTCTCTGCGTGCAAAATTTGATTATGGATTTTTTTTTAATTATTTGTGTGTAATCTTGTCTGGACTGGACATGCTGGATCGTGGGTTGTTTAATTTTGTACGAAAATTGGTCAAGACCTTTTACATATGAACAAACTGATGATGATGATGATGATGATGATGATGATGATGATGATGATGATGATGATGATGATGCCAGCTGTGTTGATGAAGATTTTGATTTTGATGTTGATAAAGAAGTGGCATCTGTTAATAAAAGGGTGCATAAGTTGTGTTGGTGGTGAGGATATAGATTACGATAGTAAATATTGAGGGCAGAGTTGATGAAGCCAGCTGTTGTGCAGAGTTGATGATGCCAGCTGTGTTGATGAAGATTTTGATGTTGATGAAGAGGCATCTGTTAATAAAAGTGTGCATGAGTCAGTTTTGTTGTGTTTGGGATGAGATGTGATCCTTTCTACTGAGCAGGATATAGATGAAGATGATAATGCTGAGGGCAGAGTTGATGAAGCTTACTTGTATAAAGAGATCAGAGAGTTTTGGTATCTAGTTTTCTTAATTTCAGTTCACACTTGAACCTGACACTTGAACCTGTTTGAACCTGACAGTGTTTTTTTCAATCACTATAATTTGAAGGCATTTATAATGGTCGAAAAGATACATACTTATTGGAATAAACAAAAATGAAAAAAAAAAAAAATTCAGGTACAGGATTTGTTTGTGTCGTAGCATGGCAAAACCAGGCTTGCAAGTGCTACAACCCAGATGTAGCAATCCTGTCTCTCTCTTGCCCTGGACATGGCCTCCTGTCAAGTGACATTGTTATTTTAGAATCAGAAAACTTTATTAAATCCAGAGGAAATTGTGTAAAACTCAGCCAACCCACATATTGAGAGGACAGTTACTTATAAATGATAAAAAACTGAATAAATAAGTAAGAGAGGAAAAAAGTTAAAGTAATAATAATAATTAAAAAAAACAATAAAATAAAGTATAGGAATGGCAGGAGCAGCTGAAATAGGCTGCTTGCCTGTTAACACATGCAGTCTTGTGGTGGTCAGTAGGGTTTCTAATGTTTTGTTGTGTACAGCCCTTATGCCTTGCTACCTCACTCTAGCTCAACCGGGCTTCCACCATACCAATTGCCCAGAGCCATTGCTCATGTTATCACATGTACCATTATGATATGAATTCGACTGATATTAGAGGACATTTTTGAGCCTTAATACAATCACTGTCAGTGAATATGCAGCACAAAATAAATTACGTATGTTCAATACTTTGTCTGGAATTTGTCAGTTGAATTATTAAAATTATTTCATTCATCATTTGAAAAATATTCATTAATAACAAAATCTTTGTATCAAAATATTGTAATGTTAAACAACACTGAGGCACCCCTTCTTTCAAAACCATGACAAAATGTCCCAAAAACAAATTTCAGTATGGATTATGACTAAATTTATGTTAATACAGACTGTAATTCATTTGCTCCTCCTTGAATTGCCACCTTATTGTACTGGAGGGGTTTGCCTGACCTAATGATCTTAGGAGCTATATTGTTGGGGGCATATTTCCCCTGGTAGGGTCACCCAGGGCAAACAGATACTGGGTGAAGGTCCAGACAAAGTGTGGTTGAGAAGACCCCTGGAGAAGGACAACTCTTATTTTCAAACCCAGGCAGATGGCGCTCGTTAGTCTTGTCAGGCAGTTCATCTAGGACAAGGACGAGTCTAATATAAAACCTCTGACCCAAGGACCTTGCTGTTACCATCCTAGCATGCTTGACTATAGCATTTGAACCATGGGTGTAAAGGGTAGGGCCTGTACTGTGTACAATGAATTTCACCTGAAAGCTCCATTGAACAGGCTAGAATGACACGTCCATGACCCCGTTGCCACCAACATGTAAAAGCCCTGTAGTGATGGGAGAGGGGCAAAAAAGGCAGGTAGGAGATGTCACCGGAAGCCGCAGCTCCAATCCTGCATGCAGGCGGTTCAGGATTTTGGTCATCTGATGTTGACCTGAAATGAGACAGTATCACCCGGTTGGACCCTAAAGGACCAAGCAGCCCTCTTTAGGGACAGCACTGCTTGGTCTACACAGAGAGGGGCCTAGAAAAGGTGGCCTAAACAAACAGCTGGCTTGGCGTGGTCAAAAAATTTAAAAGCAAGGAAGGTACACACCCCCACGTCTAAGGGTGAAAAAACTTTAAAACTCACATGCTGGGAAATCCGAAGAATGCTCGATGCAGCTGACAGTAACCATCCTGAACGTTGCCCCACTTTGATAGCGCACAAACTGTTCAGGCTAAATGTTGACATTGATACCCCTTTCCAAGGTCTGCTTCCGAGAAGAAGTCAGCATGTGCCGAGTACACCCTCTTCTGGTCAGGGAAACCTGTGACAGAAAGGGATCTCTCGGGTGTTGGCTTCATGGTCAGAACATTCATCGTTTCCAAGCTGGAAAACCTGCCAGACACGACGTTGGTAACAGCAATGACAACTGATGTCTCCTGCTGGAATTTTGCACTGGGCATCCATTTGTCATCACCAATACCACCGTTCAGAAAAAGGACAGTCTCAGAATAATCTGGATGCATCCTCAGTCAAAAAACATTGGCATCTTTTGGATTACGTTCCAATGTGCTAGCGAGACTGCAATGACGTACTACTCACCAGAGTGATGTCACATTGACCATCGCCTAGTGCACTGCAAACTCAGATTGCACTTCAAGCCCAAACCGGTTGTATAGAAAAGACAGATGTGAAGTCAACTTTAAAGCAAGCTTACAGTCAAAGCTTGTCAACAACAACTGCCCAGAAGACCTCGCTCCTGAAATGCTCTAGAGTCAACTGAAGACTGCCATCCTTCAGACATGTGAAGCAGGTTCACCACAAGGAAGAAGAAAGAATGGTTTGATGAAAACCATTGAGATTCAGGAACTTCTGGCAAGGAATAGACAAGCTCACTAGTCCCACCTAGCTCAACTGTCTTGCCCTGAGAAGAAAACTGCTTTCCATCACATCTGCAGCAATCTCCAGTGCAAGCTTCATGAGATCTAGAATGAGTGTTGGACCAACCTTGCAGAGAAAACTCAGCAATGTGCAGATGCCGACAACGACAGAGGCTTTTATGAAGCCATCAAAGCTGTGTATTGTCCTACCCACCAGGTTCAGAGTTCCTTGCGCAGTGCAGACAGCCAAGCACTCTTTACAGATAAGGCTTCCATCCTAAGCTGTTTGGTCTAAGCACTTCCAGGCTCCATTTAGTGTTGACAGAGTCGTCCAGTACTCAGCAATTCTGTGCATTCCTCAGCAACCAGTCCAAGTGGAACTGGATGAATTACCCTCAATGGAAGATGTCACTAAAGCCATAGAGCAGCTGAAAAATGGCAAAGCAGCAGGAGTTAACAGTATTACATCTGAGATCTGGAAAGGTGGTGGACCAGCATTACACAACAAGCTCCATGAATTCTTTGTCTGTTGCTGGGAACAGGGCTAACTTCCAAGTGACCTCCGTGATTCAGTCATCATCACCTTGTACAAAAAAGGGAGAAAAGTCAGACTGCTCCAACTACAGGGGGATAACCCTACTCTCCATCATAGGAAAAATCCTTGCTTGAGTGCTCCTAAACAGATTACTACCTACCATTGTTAAAGCTCACCTCCCAGAAACCCAGGGCACCTTCATAGAAAACAGAGGTATCACAGACATGGTGTTCATCCTCAGGCAATTACAAGAGAAGTGTCAGGGCAGAACAAAGGACTGTATGTCATGTTTGTGGACCTGTCCAAAGCGTTTGGCACATTAAGCAGGAAAGGATTGTGAAAGATCATGGAGCGCCTTGGCTACCCCCCTAAGTTCCTCAGTCTGGTCATTCAGCTGCAAGAAGACCTGCGTGGCAAATCACGGCCTTTCTGAACCCTTTCCCATTGTCAACAGTGTGAAACAGGGTTGTGTCCTCGCACCGATCTTGTTCAGCATCTTCTTCAGCATGATGCTTAAGCAGGCCTTTGAAGATCTTGACTTTAAAGATGATGTGTACCATCTCGATGGCAATCTGTTCAACCACAGGAGACTACAGGCTCACTTGAAGACTATTGTGCAGCTGTTTCGTGAGCTCCTGTTTGCTGATGATGCAGCCCTCGTCACTCACAGTAAAAGAGCCATGCAGCATTTCACGCCCTGCTCCGCAGCGGTTGCTCAGCTTTTCGGACTTGAGATCAGCTTGAAGAAGACGGAGGTTCTCCACCAGCCTGCTCCCAGGAATGAGCACCGCCCCCTCACATCATTATTGGCAAGACTTATCTGGTGATCCTCCGTATTTTGTCCTCTGGCATTGTTCAGATGAATGCACATGCAAGGGAAATACATTCAATACTTGGTTCTGCAGCTATTCAATCACCAATCATCATCTGACAGTCCACGCATAGTCAGGACTCCACTGCAGAGTGCTTGGCATTTTTGCTGAGCTTTAATGTAGGCAAGATTAAGGCTTGTTAAGTGCACCCATGGCTGATTACTGAAGCCCACAAAAAACTGAGCTTTAAAAGTCTCTAGATTCAGAGCTCACGTTCACTAATGTGTGATGGTGAGTACTGCTGCTGGAAATGATTTATAGAGATGTTCAGGGCCATTGAAATGCCAGTACTCATGCTCAGATAGGATGGCCCCCCAAAATATTACAATTAAAATTGCATTGTGTTTTTATTGGGAGTGAACAATTTTTCTTTCTATACCAATCCTCAAATTGTGCAGATACACATTGTATTTTGCTCGAACCTGCATTTGGCCCACTTTTGCAAAGTGTCCTACACATGTGATAAAATAACATAATTTTCTTAACTGCCGAGTACTATGATCAATAAAGTCACAGTGTATACTCCCTAACCTTTACAAGTACAGCTACACAGAAATTTCTCTTATTTTTTTAAATGACTGTCAGTATACATATTATAAATATAAAACATTGTACAAACATTCCACTTCCTAACTATCATGATTTTTTTTTCCTAGAATTTGGCAGCAACTCATACATTATTAGCTTTGGATTTGCAGTTAACAATGTGAGTATTGCTATCAATCCTGATGCCCGGAATAAAACATACAATACAATCCAAAACACCATCAATGGCTTGGTAAGTCTTGAAGTACAAATCTGAATCATATGGTAAAATAATCAACTGTCAATATCTAAATTATTTAAAATTATAGAAATTGATATAATCATTGTTTGTCTTCAGCTTAACAAGATTCTGAATTCCCCAAATTCCAAACCATTTATCTTCCCAGCAGCAAACTTTATGTAAGTAATGAATTAAGTCCTCATTAGAATATATTTTTAAGTGAAAATGTATGAATATGCACTTTAAAATATGTACAAATATTTTTTTGTTTACTTCTTTTAAGGTCTAACTCCACCACTATCACGGCTGACTCAGAATATGTCTTTACAGAAGGCGATGTTAATTTTGTACCAAGTGGATTTCTTTCTCAGATACTCATAGTTAGTGGTTTGAATGAGCCACCCCCTCCTACCCTAGGGCCCACAACCTCTGGGATCACACTGTTTCAGACACTCACTGAGGAAGGGTTTCCAGGTTGGGCACTGGCTATCATTATCCCCTGCAGTATAATAATTTTCCTCACACCATGCTGGATTCTACTCTGTGTAAGTGCTAGCAAACTGTTAAACTTCATTATCTTTATCATAGGTTAACAAACACGTATATACTTCTACTCAATTTCTCCTCTCACGCTTTCTTTTTCTATTACTCCCTCAGTGTCTGTTGTGTGGCTGCTGTGCTGCGTTAAGGCGACGCTACAGTCGAAGAAGGTCATACAATGTCCAATACACAACACGGAATGGACTCTTTTAAACAAAAACCAAGAGAAAACATAGTTTCTTCAAAAAGTTTTAGTTTTAGTTTGAATGAAATCTAATTTGACATGAAAAATGAAAGTATAATGTATGTATTGAACTGATCTGTGCTTTCCATTTTACTTAATTATTTCGATTCCAGCAAATCAAGACATTTTTCAGATCTTCATCAGATGATATACACACACACACACACACACACACACACACACACACACACACACACACACACACACACACACACACATACATATAATACATACAGGGTTTCCTTGCTACTGCTCACTTCAATTCATGTGGCTTCATCGAATTAAAAAAATAAGGAAATTAAGGTAGAATATGGGGGAAAGTTAAAGAAAATGATGCAAAACAAGGCCAATTATGCAAAAAACAAAACAAAAACAAAACAAAACAACAACAAAAACAAAGAATCAAACCCAAAATACCCATCAAAACTATTTACATTTTTATGTGAGGTGCACATCTGAGTGTGTGCACATGCATGTGTGTGTGCAAGTGCATATCTGTATGTGTGTGTAATTATATTTTATTTACATCTTATGATTTATTTTTGAATGTATAATTGTTATTATAAGCATTCATAGCATTGAATATGTATTTATTGATATTATATACACATATACATATATGTATACATCAGTGGGGGTGGGGTGGGGGTTGTTGAGCCGACTTCGCGTAATTTGGCGGTCGCGGTGGGATCTCATTCTCAATTAACCGTGAAGACTGAGGGATCCCTGTATATATATATATATATATATTTGAGCTGACAGGAAGGAAATGTTGAATACACTGGCAAATAATTCTTACCTTTTTAATTATTTTATTTAAAAATGAAATAAAATAAAATCACAATACTTCAGCATGTATGAAAATTTTGTCTGCAGTAAATTCTTAAGTTAAACAAAGATGTGTCTGATATAGCATTGAAATTAAAATATATATGGGACAGTGTAATATGAAAAAAATGTTCTTTTAAATACAATGGGAATACAATAGCCAAAGATGAACAAGCCACGCAGACGGCAGCATTCATGATGCTGCTAGGAAATGGATTTGATAACAAGAAGTCCAAGCTAAGTATCGATTCTGATCCTACATTGCGAAAAGTGTAAAAAGACTACTGGTTACTTTAAAAAAAATTATGGCAACAAAGTGGCAAATAATAAAGTAGATAAAAACATGGGTACAATCCAAATGAAATTCACCATTAAAAAAAAATCATATTTACTGAATACCTGTGAGTAAATTTAATTTGGATTCACATAAATTATATTATATTATTTCTTTTCCAAATAATTTCTGAATTCAACACCTGTACATTGCTTTTTTGTTCTTTATTTGTACTGAAACCAATTGTTTAAAATTAGGTTTTAATTAATAACTCCGCACTTAAAATCCACTCAATGACACTGAATGTCACTTTTAACCATAATTTCTTCAAGTTGAATTGACCAAATATCATTCACTTTTTTATCAGTTTACCCAGATTACATGGAACAATTTCCACATGCACAAAAAACAGATTGATATTTATTTGTGCATGATTAAACATGTGTATTAAACATTTTTTCAAATGTCAATATACCAATAGATTAAACTGTCTATAATTATTTAATTATAAATATTGTCGAGGAAAATTTAATTGTCCAGCAATGGCAAGCTGGAGAAGAGTGTAAGCCTTTGTTAGGATTACAGCAGTGCAAAAAAAGAATGAATGAATAAATTTAACTGAACTGCACCGCTAAAGTATTTTCACGTTTACTTGGAATTATGACAAGCCCCATATAAACACTGCCCTCCATAATTATTTCCACTCCTTGTTCAAATGTCTTTTTCAATTTTTTTTTTTTTCGAAATAATACATGACCACAATACAAAAAGAGGAAAATCCAACTTTTACTTCGAGTGTATTTATTCAGTAGGGTAAAAAAATCCCACTTTTTGAAATAATTCTTTTATATCAAATCATGTGTACATCAATTATTAGCCTCCCAATTTTAATACTTTGTACAAAACCACTTTTACCAACAAAACAGCACCTTACCTTCTCCTTTAATGTTTCACAAGATGGGAGAATACAAAAAGAGGATTTTGGACCATTTCTCTTTGTACAATCACTCTAAATCATCCAGTGACCTGGTCCTCTCCTCTGAACTCTTTTCTTCAGGTCACTTCAGAGGATTTCAAAAGGGTTGAGGTCTGGGGACTGAGATGGCCATGGTAGGAGGTTGATTATGTATCTTGTGAACAATTTCTGTGTAGATTTGGCGACATGTTTATTGTAATTATTTGCAGATTATCCAAATAAAGGTACATCTTCAGCTTTTGGGTAGTGGCCACTAGATTTTGATTTAAAACCTCCTTATATCTCAAAGCATTCATGATGCCAAGGTTCCACTTCACATTTTTTTTATGCATGCCTCCCAAACAGCTTGTAGATGGATATATCCATATCATGGTTGTTTTGGAGACTCTGTGACCCCAAGATGCTACCATTTGTTGCAATTCTTTAACATTGCACTTTGGAGAACTTTTTATTTCTCTTAACCTCCTGTGCATGGTGGCAAAATAATCTTGCATATTTATTGGTGCCAAAAACCCGGGATCTGCTTGAATACGCTGACATTAGACCAGGACCTGACTTTAGTACTTCTTACCTCAAGGTATAGATTAAAAGGCCACGGTAAAGTAAAGTAAAGTAAAGTAAAGTAAAGTAAAGTCACCTGTTACTGTCTGTGTAGCTATCTGTAGCGTGTGGTGGTGAATCCTGGGGGGAGGGTTCAGACAGTTGGCCCGAAAATGGAACCTTTTAACTAAATCAGGGGTCTTGAACCATTTTGAGAGACAAAAAAAAAAAAAAAGATTAAATCTAATCCTCTGAAAGCCAAATATATTTTTAATACTGAGACCAACAATTTTAGAGTATAATACAACTCTGAATTTATTTTAAACAAAATTGTTATAACAACGTTATTCATTAATAAGAAAAGTACTTCTTACTATTAATGTGACTTCTGGTGCTGCATGGTTGTTCTGATAGCTTTGTAGTTGATATGTGCTGAGGTTCAGCTTCCTGCAAGCATTTAGGCTTCCATCTATTACGTGACCGCAGGTTGGTATTGTTGTTTTTCACGTGTGAGAAGGACTGCTCGCGTGCGCATGTGGAGCCGAACATGTTTGCGTCCCAAGGCATCAGCTCGTCTGTGGGTTGAAGCATAGCTGTCAAACCCTAAGATTAATAAAAAGTGAGAAGCAGGGGTCCAGGGGGCACAGCCCCAGTTCAGGTCCAGGGCGATGCCGAGGTGTGTGTGTGTGTGTGTGTGTGTGTGTGTGTGTGTGTGTGTGTGTGTGTGTGTGTGTGTGTGTGTGTGTGTGTGTTTAAGATTTAATAATGTAATCTTCAATGAAAGAACTAATGAAATATGAAGTGTAAAGTAATAACATATATCAAAAATAAGGTTGGCTAAAGTAAAGTATTAATTGTAACATTTCTCTTTTTTGAAGTTTTATCCACATAATTCTTCATAATAATCTTTGCTGTCTTTGCTCATAGATGGTGGATCATATGCAGCAACCTTGTATCTACACAATTAGTTTACAAACTGAAACTAATTCAACATGTTAGCAAATCTCCTCATAGAGATGGCAATTATCCCTATCCTGTGCAGCAACATTGCAACAACACATGGAATTACAAACTGAAACTCATTAACAATGTTAAAAATTCCAACTAAATCTACATTTAACTAAATTAGTAAATGAAAACATAATTTGAGCAAGTTTCACAACCTTTAGTTTTTAAGTGTGCGTATGTATCTGATTTTATGGTAAAGGATCCCACAGCTAGAAGCAGAAAGAGCAACTGTATGTTTACGTAAAAGACATTTTTGCTCACGGAAATTACATTCTTAAAAAAAAAAAGTAAAATAAAATTGGGAAATGATTGTATTAATGCGTGAGATTTTACACACCTTGCGTGAGAGATTGAGGAGGAGATGAAATGCGTGAGTCTCACGCTTGATGCATGATAATTGACAAGTATGTTGAAGTTTTTTCATCTGTCCATTTGTGTTTTGCTTGCCAGCTCTGATTGGCTTCTTGCACATGAGCTAATCAAAACGAGGGAAATTTACTTATTTACCACAAAACAACTCGCACAGGCTGTTGCATATAATCCAATGTGGAACACCAAACATAACATTAGAATGTACAGAGAAACCACCATTTACATCCACAAACTGATAATGATCAGTTAATTAAGATTTAAATCAGCAGAGGGTACCTTAAGCCTCTTAACTCCAACATTTTCTGATTGGTCAAGGGGAATCGTGTGATGAATAGTGTCAAAGGCTGCACTAAAGTCAAGCAACACAAGCATGGATACACAGCCGTGGTCAGAGGCCACCGGTAGGTCATTTACCACCTTAAAGAGTGCTGCTTCCAAGCTATGATGAGGCCTAGAGCCTGACTGATACATTTTGTGAGTGTTATTCCTACAAAGACATGAACATAAGTGCTGCTCTACACCTTTTATTTACGATATTAGAGATAAAAGGGAGCAGGGCATTATGCCCCTGGTAGGGTAGCCCAGAAGAAGTGCTGTTTAAAAGACCTCTATGGCGAATAATCGGAAACCAAGAAGACAGTTTCCCTTTCCCGAACGCAGGTCACCGGGCCCCCTCATCCTATAGCCAGACCGGGAGGCTCAAAGGTGAACACCTAGCACTCTGGCTTAAGCCCATGGAGCCCAGCTGGGCCCAGCCCAAAATGGAGACAATGGTATGTCCTCCCATGAAGCCACCAAATGTGGGAGGGTCTATAGGGGTCAGGTGCAATGTGAGTTGGTGGCAGCCAAAGGCATGGGTTCTCCCGGACCAATCCTCAGCTACTGACTCTAACTCTTGGGACATGAAACTCTGACTCCTGGGACATTTCTCTGGTTAGAAAGGAGCCTGAGCTGGTGCATGAGGTGGAGAGATACCAACTAGATATAGTCAGCCTGACCTCAACACATGGCTTGGGCTCTGGAACCACCCATCTCAAGAAAGGCTGGACCTTGTTCCATTCTGCAGTTGCTCATGGAGAGAGGCAGTGAGTTGGTGTGAGCATCCTTGTTGCACCCATCTCAGTACCCACATGTTGTGGTTCTCCCCAGTCGACAAAAGGGTAGTTTCTGTCTGCCTTTGAGTAGGGGGATGGGTCCTGACAGTTATTTGTGCTTATGCATGACATGAAGTTCAGAGTACCCACCTTCCCAGCACCAAGCCAGAACTGCATGAGCTGTGGGCCTTCACACCAGATTTTTTGGTCCAGTCAATAGTCTCTGGATGAACAGGAGCCTAAACGTTGCTACACTGCTGGCCAGATGTATAAAACAATGTCCCCCTTCCTCTTTGGGGAGGAAGAGGACACTCTGTGGGACCCAGTGCAGATGGTCCAAGAAGCAGTTGATGATCTCAGCCTGGGCTTTTGCAAGTAGGGTCCCAGGGGGTCTATGCAGAAGAGACAGTGCCACAACATTGAACCAATCAGATTATCGATAATTAAAACACGACTTTTAAAAGACATTTTTGGTAAAAGGCAGTTTTGGTAAAATGAATTTCCATTTTTGAAACTCCACCTACTTTTTCTAAAACATTTCCCCCAATTATTATTTTTAATTTAGATTTCCAGGTATTTGACCCCCCTCTTTTTCCAGGTGAGGCCGCCAGGCAGGACGATACCCCGTGACTCGTCTCCCACCCACAGAGCTTTACTTTTTACCCAGTTTACCTTGGCTGATAAGATTTCACTATAATCTTTAAAAAATTAATATCACTTTGGTTTTTAAAGTAATAATAAGATTGTCTAAATATGTCAACGGTTTAAAAACTGAATCACAATTCAGGACCTTAAACCCAGTGAGACCTGTTCTGAGTTGGTGTAAGAGAGGCTCTATTGTGAGGGAGTACAGCATGCCCGATAGGGGCCAACCCTGATACTCCTTTACACTTTAAAAGGAACAGTCAAACTGATTTTTAGTATACTCTCAATGTCTTCATACAAGGCCCGAATCCTAGCTCAGTTGAACCCAAACACCTCCAGTGTTTGCCAGATGAATGCAAGCTAAACCCAGTCAAATTTTGATTTATAGAAATGAGACCAAGTTTCACCCCCAATAACCCGGAGAAATCCAAAATGTCCAGAATTAAAAATACATTGCCTATTATCAGATTACTTTCTTCCAGAAGAGACAGGAACATAGGGTGACTTATAAAAGCAGAGGTAGGAGGGCATTGAAGAGGATGAAGAAGGGAAAGGCAGTTGGTCCTGCTTACCTACCTGTAGCGGTATGGAAGTGTCTAGGAGAGATAGAAGTAGATTTTCTGACAAGAACATTCAACAAGTTTTTAGAGGATGCCAGAGGAATGGAGAAGTGTGCTGGTGCCCATTTTTAAGAATAAGGGAGCTGTGTAGAGTTGTGTCAACTACAGAGGGATAAAGTTGATGAGCCATATGATGAAGTTATGGAAAATAATATTGTAAGTGAGACTAAGGGCAGACGTTGCCATTTGTGAACAACAGTTTGGTTTCACGCCAAGAAAGAGCACCACACATGCAGTGTTTGCTTTGAGGAAGTTAATAGAGAAGTACAAAGAAGGTCAAAGAGAGTTGCATTGTGCCTTTGTGGATCTGGAGAAAGCATATGCTAGGATGCTGCTAGAGGAACTGTGGTATTGCATGAGGAAATCTGGAGTGGCAGAGAAGTATGTTAGAGTGGTGCAGGACATGTATGAGAGATGTCGGAGTGACCAACGAGTTCAAGGTGGATATGGGACTCCATCAAGGGTCAGCTCTGAGCCCCTTTTTGTTTGCTATGGTATTGGACAGGCTGACAGACGAGGTTACACAAGAATTCCCATGAACTATAATGTTTGCAGATGACATTGATGTGTAGTGAGAGCAGACAACACATGGAGAAAAATCTAGAGAGGTGTAGGTATGCTCTGAAATTGAGAGGAATGAAGATTAGCCAAAGTAAGACAGAATGCATGTGTGTGAACAACAAGGAACCAAAAGTAACAATGAGCTTAAAGGGAGCAGAGATAAATAAGATGGAGGAGTTTAAGTACTTTGGCTCAACAATCTAGACAATGGAGATTGTAGAAAAGCAGTAAAGAAGCATGTGCAGGCAGGTTGGAATGGTTGGAGAAAAGTGTCCAGTGTGATGTGTGATAGGAAGGTATCGGCAAGAATGAAAGGAAATGTATATAAGATGCTGTTGAGGCCAGCGATGTTGTTTGGTTTAGAAATAGTGGCACTGGGGAAAAGACAGGAGACAGAGCTGAAGGTAACAGAGATGAAAATGTTGAGGTTCTTTTTGGGAGTAACGAGGATGGATGGGATCAATAATGAATACATCAGACGGACAGCACATTTAAGAGATTTTGGAAACAAAGTCACAAAAGCTAGATTGAGATGGTTTGGACATGTACACAGGAGGGATAGTCAGAAGGCTAAGAAGACCAACGAGAAAATTTATGGATGTGGTCAAGGAAGACATGAAGGTAGTTGGTGTAAGAAAAGATGTAGAAGACAGGGTGAAATGGAGACATATGATTTACTGTGGCAACCTTTGAAGGGAGCAGTCAAAGAAAAAGAAGAAGAAGTTACCAGCCTGCCTGGTACACAGTAGGTTTGCTCTACATTAATGACCTTCTCCATCACTTTCCTCAACCTATTTGCCAGGACTTTGGAAAGGAGTTTGTAATTGGTACAGAAGAAGTACACTGGTCACAATTTTTTTAGATTTCACAGGTCCCCTCTCTTCGGCAGGAGGGTGAGAACTCTAGGGCAACCGGCCTTTCACCAGATTGTCCCTGAAAACCTCCAGCAGGTCCTCACCAATCACTGCCCAGAAGGTTGTATAGAAATAAGATAGGATAGATAAGATACAGCTTTATTAATCTCACAATGGAGAAATTCACTGTTACAGGCTCTTGAGGTACCATCAGTAGGGGGTGCAAAAATAGATTCAAATACAAACATACATTATATATTATATATACACATATTAACATATATTATATAAGTAAATAAATAAGTAGATAAATAGTATAAATTAATAAACAATAAAAGAAAAGAAGGGAACAACTTTGTAGACTGGCCTATATTCAAGTGTATATGTATGTAAGGGCAGAGTAGATGGGTTGATATGGTTCACAGTCAGTGAAGTAGATGTGGTTGATTAAAGTGCACGGGGTTTTTATTGCACATAACCGGTATTTTCACAGACAGTTACAAAGTGGCGTTGTACAGTCTGACAGCAGTGGGAATGAATGACCTGCGGTAGCACTCCTTCCTGCACTGAGGATGTCTCAGTCGTCCACTGAAGGAGCTACTCAGCTTCTCTACAGTCAGGTGCAGTGGGTGAGAGCTGTTGACCATGATGGATGTGAGCTTTGCTACCATCCTCCTCTCACTCACCTCCTCCACAGAGTTCAGTGGGCAGCCTAGGACAGAGCTGGCCCTCCTGACCAGCTTGTTCAGTCTCTTTCTGTCCCGCTCTGTGCTGCCCGGGGCCCAGCAGATTGCAGCGTAAAGGATTGCAGAGGCTACCTCAGAGTCATAAAAAGTCCTGAGCAGAGGTCTGCATACTCCGAAGGACCTAAGTCTCCTCAGAAGGTGGAGGCGACTCTGGCCCTTCTTGTACAGGGCGTTGGTGTTGTGGGACCAGTCCAGTTTATTGTTAAGGTGAACGCCCAGGTATTTGAAACTGTCAACTGTTTCAATGTCCTGTCCCTGGACGTTCACTAGTGTGTGGACAAAGGAGTCACAGAGCATGCTCCAGTCTGTGGTCTGGAAACAGTCCCTAAGTCTCTCATTGGTCTCCTCGGTCCACACTTTCACAGACCTCTTCTGCTCAGGTTCCTTTCGTACCCTGGGTGTGTATTGGGGGAGCAGGTAGACCAGGTTGTGGTCTGAGTGTCCCAGTGGGGGGAGGGGGTGGAGCTGTAAGCGTCCTTCACATTAGCATACAGCAAGTCCAGAGTTTTATTGTCTCTTGTGACGCACTTCACGTATTGCGTGAACGTCGGGAGCGAGGCGGAGAGAGGGGCGTGGTTAAAGTCTCCACTGATCAGAATCACGGCACGGGGGTGACGAGGCTGTGTCTGACTGACAGCGCTGTGGAGACGCTCACACGCGGCCACCGCATTAGCCGAAGGCGGAATGTACACACAAAACACAATTACGTGTGAAAACTCCCTCGGTAGATAATATGGCCGCGCGCTCACCGCGAGCAGCTCCATGTCCCGCGTTCATAGCTGCTCCTTCACGTGCACGTTGGCCGGGTGGCACTATCGTTCATTCACATAGCCACACCCCCTCCTTTCTTCTTTCCACTCTCCGTTACACTCCGATCTGCACGCGCGAGTGTGAATCCGTTAAGAGAAACCACAGAGTCCGGTGTGAGTTCATTCAGCCACGTCTCTGAAAAACACATGAGGCTGCAGTCCCGGTACTGCCTCTGCTGCCGGGTCAGCGCCGCCAGCTCCTCGGTCTTGTTGGCGATCGCTCGGACATTTCCCATGATGACAGAGGGAACACAAATCAGCTACACCAACAGCTCCTGCGTGGCGATGTCAGCCTCTAGTTGCCTGTTGGCATCTGCTGACACCTTTGACAGACCAGTGAAGAATCTATCCAATGTTTTTTGTTTCTCAGAATATTCACATTGATACAATTCACCATGGAAACCTGCTGTGTACCTGCAAATTTCTGTAGAGTCCTGGAACAGCCATCCATCCCTGGAGTGCAGGCAGTGTATCAGCCTTTTTTGCATGTTTTTTTTCTTTCTCGCCCAAAGAAAAAGTGAGGGAGCATCCATCAGAGTAATGTTTTGGAACCGGCTGCTTACCACAACGTGCCTGGTGGGTATGCCTAGCAGGTCAGCTTACAGACGCTTTTTGGCTTTGAAGACTTCAACATGTCTTCTTTCTCTTGTGGAATCTGCTGCTCCACCAAATTTGCAGCTCTACCATCTCTCTGCAAATCCTTAATGGATCTGATCAAGTTCCTGGAGACATTGCAAGTGTACTGCCGGCACAGAGATTTAATTTTACTTTTACTGATGTGCCATCACTGCTACAAAGAACTAAAACAGGATTTTGTTTGTCTAAAATTGTTCCAAATAAAACAGCAAAAGCTTCTCTGAAACGCTGGTCAGATCAGAATGCCGTGTTAAAATGCCAGATGCCAGTTTGCACTTCCACCTGATGCTGTTGATTAAAATACAGCACTCAACCAGTGAATGGTTTGAAAGGCCCATTGGCCCAATGAAACAATCTGTAAAAACATTAAAATTATGTTTAAAACAATAAATCCTGTTGAGCCTGGCCACGGACAGTAGTCCACCTTTCAAGTGGAGCCAGGTGTACTGCTGACTCTTGCTGTAGAAGTTTCTCCACACATCCCACACAAGAGCTTGTGTGCCTCAACACGTTTCATCATCCAGGGTGTGTAAAAAGAGAAGTTTCTCTGGGCTTGAGGTTGGCGCGTAAACTTTTAAAAACAACATCTTAACTCTTTCCATCTGTGCAACAATTTTTAATATAGGACCTGCCATCACATCTTCAATATTAACATAAACCGGGTTAAAATCTTGAGAAAATAAAACTCTACCTCCCCCACTATGGTGACTTTTGTGACTAAAATAAGCTTATTCTTTCCATTCCCTCCTCCAGTCACCTTCATTGTCCACAGTGCTGTGGGCCTCCTGAATAAAAACAACATTTAGTTTTAATTTAATATTAATCAAACTAAAAATCAAGGCTCTTTTTATGTCCTGTCTCGCTCTGTTTATATTCCACGTTGCAATTTTAAAAGTGCACATGTTGAATAGAAAGAGAAAAGAGAGAGAAACATGAGAGTGGTAGAATTAGGCAGGTTGATTTGTTGTTGTTGGCTCCATTGATCTCAAAAGATCATGGAAGAGGGGGGGTGTTGTGCCAGCTCCCCGTACAGTAAGTCTTTGGGGATGCGGCCGTCATCCATTCAGGTGATGTGGCCAAGCCATCACAAGTTTCTCTTTGGTCAGGATGGCAAACATACTGGACACATCTGCTCAAGCCAGGAAGTCGATGTTGGAGACATGGTCCTACCAAGTAATGCCCAGTAGTCTGCAAAGGCAGCGTTGGTGGAAGGCATTCAGCCGGTGTTCCTGGCAGGAGTAGAGGGTTCATGCTTCACTGCCGTAAAGAAGAGAGCAGCCCCCTGATGAGAACGCTCTGCACCATGGTCTTTGCTCCGCGGCATGCCAGGTTAAAGAGGCCTCCATCACTCCTGGCATCGAGGAAGACACCATCTTCGGATTCCCGGAAGGCGTAGAACAGGAGCATGGAGAAAAGGATGCAAAAAAGGGTTGGAGTGAGGACACAATCCTGCTTCACACCGTTCTTGATCGGGAAAGCGTCTGAGGATGACCCATCAAACTGGACGATGCTGTTCATGTCCCGGTGGAACGACTTGATCATGCTCAAAAGCTTGGGGGGAGGGGCATCCAATTCACTGGAGGAGGGCATCCCTGTTGACCAAGTTAAAAGCCTTGGGCAGGTCGATGAAGGTCAAATAGAGGGGTTGTCTCTGCTCCTGGCACTTCTCTTGCAGCTTCCTCACAGAGAAGACCATATCTATGGTTGACCTGGCTGCTCTGAATCCACATTGTGCCTCTGGATACATGTGTTCAGGAAGTAGTTGTAGCCCATTGAGGATGACACGGGCAAAGGCTTTGCCAACTATGCTTCGGAGTGAGATTCCGCGATAGTTGTTGCAATCACTTCACTCCCCCTTGTTCTTGTAGAGGGTGATGATTTTGGCATCACGCATGTCTTGGGGAACAGCCTCTTCCTCCCAGCACTGCAGCAGGAGCTCATGGAGGTGTTTCAAGAGCGAGCCCCACTTTGTGGTTTTGACGATTTCAGGCAGGATGTTGTCACTGCCTGGAGCCTTGCCACTTGAGATGGAGTCTATTGCCTTGCTGAGCTCCTTGATTGTGGGTGGAGTGTCAAGCTCATCCATAACAGACAGTGGAGGGATGTTTTCAAGCCGTGTTTGTGATGGTGGTTTCTCAAGAGTAGAGCTCTTGGTAGTGCTCAGCCCATCTCTCCATTTGTTTGCCATGATCCTTGATGGCATTGCCTGCAGCAGATTTGAGTGGGGTGGTCTTGACGGCACTGGGACTGAAAGCCTTTTTCATGCCTTCGTACATTTTGCACACATTTCCAGGATCTGCAGAAAGCTGTATGTTCTGGCAGACGTTTAGACAGTAGTTGTTGGCATAACTATGTTTTGCCTTCCCATATAGCGTCTTTATACCTCTCTCGGAGTCACCGCTAGAGGTCGCGTGATCGCACTATTTTAGGATGACATCATCAAGGAGCCACCATCTTTTTTTTCAGATAATAACGTCAGCTGGACATTATCTCTCAAGGCTCTTGGTTTTGGTGTTACTGTCGGTGAGTATAGTAAATTAAACACTATCTCAGCCTAAATTATAACGCTTAAAACCTTGCAGTGCAAAACGAAGTCAGATTTAATGTTATTTTCTATCTTTTGGACTTGGTTTTGTCAAGGCTATTTCAGCGTGAGTGTTGGCTAGCCTGTTTTGCTTAGCGTTGCATATGGCGATTTCTATGTTTTATTACTAGATCGGCCAATTTGTACACACTATTGTTGGCTTAGTTTAGTTTGGACATGCTACAAGGTTCAGTCCAGCTAAACTGGCACTTCATGACCTGGTGCGCTGAGATTGCCCTTTGTTTACCGTTCCTGCCATTTTGGCACTTTTATCATTGTTTACCTTTAGATACTTATTAGGTATCTAGATTGACATGGCCTTCCACGATGGTTCGTCGTTCTCTGGCTTTTCCAAAGGAACAAGCGACAGGGCTCAATCTCATCATTTCTAGCGTTCCAGGTCTCATATTTCTCCGTATGAGTTAAATACCTCCGCCTCACACTCATTGTGACCGCAGTCCATTAGGACTTTTGACCTTGTTAAATACTTCAGGCAATTCTCAGAGGGGGGGTTAATTCTAATTCCTCAAGTCATTGCTATTGTTCATCGGACTATATGCAAGCTTCCCCTACTCACCGGACCCCGAGCTAGCCAGCTTAGGGATACGACACAAGATCAGTCTGTTTTGCCTGTCAGCTAGTGGTGTAGCACGTGGCTCATTGGTGAGAGTGCTATCAACTAGCCTTCCGGCTTGGGTAACCGGTGACACGCTTACACAAATTGATCTTGTGTTGTTAGCACCTGCTCGGCACGTAGGCCGGTGACTACTGAGACCTCGGGGGACTCCCCCGTCGGAGACCTAGCTGGGCGCCTGGTACCTGCCTCCCTTGAGGGGTGATCATGTTGGGTGTCCACGGGGGCACAGGTTCATGGGAGTGCTAATGCCGACCCATGTCCTCAAACTTCCGACCCCGAAGTCATTCCCTCTGCTCAGGAAAGTTCTGCATCTATGCCGCTAAAAAGGGCATGAAGTGCAGGGTCTGAACTTCGTTCACCACCTCTTATCCACCGTAAGTGCTTAGAGGTACAGCAGGCCCAGCCTACGGAGACATTGGAGGTTCCCGACCCTGGTTTGCGAAGTGTCCCCAATGAACCTACGGTCACGGTTTTGCATGGTCTTCTGACCTGCAAACCGCCAGCCCTCTACCCTTTTGATTGGTCACCAGAGCATCTGTTCCACTCAACTCCATGCTCAACTGATCATATGCCTGCTTAATGTCCATCGACCTAGTTCCAAGCTGGATTCAATGAGGAGGCGGCAGGGTTGGGTTCTCATCGGACAATCACGCTTCTGTGTTACAGTTCCTCGATACGAACATTTCTTCATCCTTTTTTTGAGGCGTCGAGTGAGGGACTGTGTGTATGCGATGTTTCCCACGTCCGAATGTCCCTCTCCTCCGTCACCAGTGGTGCAGACACGTTTGCCTGTCCATAGGTCACTAGTTACTCCGGACAAGCGCCCTCAACATATCTCGCTCCCTCACCTGCCTGACTTACGCCATCATAGTCTGGACCCGTTGGATGCGAGTTTAGCTCAGTAGGCTGGCAACCTGAACATTTCCTCGGGAAAGCTTTCCGGACTTCTAGAGCCAGTTCGTTCAACTGTCACGCTCATTGGTGGTCCGCGGAACCGGCAGATCTTGGTCAGACGAGGAATTCCAGAGGGTTTTTCCTTGATCCTTACGGTTGCCGTCAGATCCTCCTCCTTGGAGGTCTATGTATCCACGTGGCGGCATTACGCCAGTTGGTGTCGTCAGAGGCAGATCAATCTTCTCGATCCCTCTGAATCTGATCTCCTAGGTTCTTTACCTTTTTATCAGATTCAGGTGAGGCCAATAGTACTACTATAGGTTATAGGTTATAGTATTACTATAGTTTATAGGACAGCAATCTCCCATATTCTGGATTATTGCAAGCCCGGGGTTCTCGGGGGTGGCTAATTTACACCCTGTGGTGTGCCAACCTGTTCCTCAGTGGGATTCAGGACTGGTTTTGCGTAGTTTGGTTTGTCCTCCTTTGAGCCTATGGGGTCTTGTTCTAGAAAGCTTCTCACATACAAGATGGCTCTGTTAGTTGCGTTAGCTACTGGTAAGCATCGTAGTCAGATTTGTGCCCTTCGTCGTGATCAGGGTTACGTCCGTCCTGCTAGGGACTGCTCGTTGATCTGGTTTTATCCGGATCTTCATTTTGTGGCTAGGACTCAGCGGCCTTGGGCCTGAGCCTGTTGTGGTTAAATCCTTGAAGGATTTTGTTGGCCGTGAGTCTCTGGACTACAAGTTGTGTCCTGTTCGCGCAATTCAGTTCTACCTGGATCATACATCACTGGGTTATGTCAGACCACCTTTAAGAACTTTTATCTCTGATCGTTGGTGGTTCATGAGGACTTGTTGTTTTTGCCCGGTCCGTAGTTGGTGGCAAGTGCCATCGTCGAGCCGGGTTTGCAGCAGCTTGACTGAACATAGTTGTGTAGGTTCCTCCTCTATGGCTAGTATGAGGCTGCCAAGTTAAGCCTATATCGGGTTATTTGGTATACAGAGAAATATAACCTGTACATAGGCACCCCTCCTGTGCTGAACAGTAGGAGGAATTTAGGTAGGGTTGCTCTTTTTACTGGATCTGTGTTGAGCCTTCCAGTTTTGAGCCTTGTAAAGGAGTACCCACCCTACTTATTTTCCTGTTGAATGTCTGTTCTAAGTTGTAAAAAGACCAGAGGTGAGTTTACGAGTAAAATAAACCAGTTTTGTAGGAAACTAATGTTTTATGAAGAATACACACCTCTGGTCTTATTAGCTCCCTTCCCTGTATAGTGTTGGTATGTAGATGGCAACTCGTTGATGACGTCGTCCTGATATAGCATGATCATGCGACCTCTAGCGGTGACTCCGAGAGAGGTATAAAGGGGCTACATGGAAAGGGAAAAGGGGAGGCACAGAGGTGATTAAAAAGAGCTTTGAGATAATTCAGTGGTAGGTGTGTTTCAATGTTCTAAGTTGTAATAAGACCAGAAGTGAGTATTACTCTTAAAACATTAGTTTACTATGAAACTGGTTTATTTTTTATTCCACGAAACAAACAGCAAACACTTTGAAAATGAAAGTTTTAACAAGTTTAGAAGAATTTTAAGGGGAACATATACATAGACTATCAGAACATAATAATAAAAGATAATGAACATATCAACCAGCACAACTAATTAATGAAATTCATCAAAAGAAAGAGATAATTCAAAATTTTTAAAAATAATAATAATGATTTACTTTCTTCTGGTCAATAAATGAATTTGATAAATGAGTGGAGACCCATTACATTTTTCCAAAATACAACAGGTATTGGTTCTTTATGTTTGAATTTCATAAATCAGTATATCACGAGTGCACTCCAAAGGTTGTTCAATGTCTTTTATCTGTTTATCATGGTTTCTAAGTGCATCTCACAGTTAAAGAAGCTCATTTACCTTTATTTTCCAAATTTCTGAGTCTCTCGGTGATTTCATCCTTAATTACTTCTTTTACAGTCTCATGAATGTCATTACATATATCCTCAGTGCAAGCCATGTCCAATGCTACATTTGTTTACTGCTTAATATCACATTTCAATGTGCTCTGGCTTACAACCACGCTAGCTACTGCCATATTCTGGCAAGCTGTCAAGTGTATACCCTGCACCTACCCTGGATTGGCTGAGATGGGTGCCTCCCTTCCAAATGAGGATAGAGCAGTTCACTATAGACACTATAAAGCAGGGGTCACAAACCTTTTTGAAATGGAGGGCTACTTCTTGAGTACCAATTAATGTAAAGGGCTACCAAGTCGATACACACTTGTGACATAACAAATGTACTCAATTTACCTTTAATTATATGATATTAATGCAGCCGTGAGGGGGGGGGGGGGGGGGACAAACCTTCCTCATGTCGGTCCCAAGCCCGGATAAATGCAGAGGGTTGCGTCAGGAAGGGCATCCGGCGTGAAACAAATGGCAAATAAAATATGCGAGTCACTACAAAGACTGTCATACCGGATCGGTCGAGGCCCGGGTTAACAACGACCGCCATCAGTGCTGTTAACCAACAGGGTGCTGGTGGAAATTGGACTACTGTTGTCGAAGACGTCGAAGAAGGAGAGGTGGGAGGCATGTCCGTAGGCAGAGAGAGAAGAGGAAAGGCACGAGTCTAGGCTGAAAGTAGGGACTTTGAATGTTGGAACCATGGCAAGAAAAGGTAGAGAGCTGGCTGACATGATGCAGAGGAAGGTGGACATACTGTGTGTTCAGGAGACCTCTAGAAGCTTAGGAGCAGGGTTTAAGCTGTTTTTTCATGGTGTGAATAGGAAGAGAAATGAAGTAGGAGTCATCTTGAAGGAGGAGTCTGTCAGGAATGTTCTAGAAGTGAAAAGAGTGTCAGACAGAGTGATGATTCTCAAGTTAGAAATTGAAGGGGTGATGTTCATTGTTGTTAGTGCTTATGCCCCACAGGCAGGATGTGAGCTAGAAGAGAATGAGAGATTCTGGAGTGAGTTAGATGCAGAGTACCCTGAGAGATGAAAGAGTGGTCATTGGTGCAGACTTCAATGGACATGTTGGTGCAGGAAACAGAGGGGACGAGGAAGTGATGGGTAGGTTTGGTATCCAGGACAGGAATGCAGAAGGACAGATGTTGGTGGATTTTACAAAAAGGGTGGAAATGGCTGTGGTAAATACTTTCTTCCAGAAGAGACAGGAGCATAGGGTGACTTATAAAAGCGGAGGTAGGAGCACACAAGTAGACTACATATTGTGCAGAGGATGTAATTTGAAGGAAGTCAGTGACTGCAAAGTAGTAGCGGGTGAGAGTGTTGCCAAACAGCATAGGATGGTGGTGTGCAGGATGACGCTGATGGTGAGGAAGGTGAAGATGGCAAAAGCAGAGCAGAAGACAAAGTGGTGGAAGCTGAAAAAGGAAGAGTGTCACGTTGTCTTCAAGGAGGAGTTGAAACAGGCTTTAGGTGGCCAGGAAGTGTTTCCAGATGACTGGACAACTACAGCTAATGTAATCAGGGAGACATGTAGGAGAATACTTGGTGTGTCATCTAGAAGGAGAGTAGATAATGAGACTTGGTGGTGGAATGAGTAATGCAGGAGTGTGTACAAAGGAAGTGGTTAGCTAAGAAGTGGGACATTGAGAGGACCAAAGAGAGTAAACAGGAGTACAGGGAGACAGCGTAAGGCAAAGGTAGCGATGTCAAAGGCCAAACAGAGGGCGTATTTGTATGCTCGGTTGGAAAGTAAAGATGGAGAAAATTATTTATACAAGTTGGCACAGCAGGAATAGAGATGGGAAGGACATGCAGCAAGTTAGTGATAAAGGACAGAGAGGGAAATGTATTGACTGATGACAGAAGTGTGCTGGGAAGATGGAAAGAGTACTTTGAAGAGTTGATGAATGAGGAAAATGAGAGAGAAAAAAGAGTAGAAGAGGTGAGGACCAGGAAGGAGCAAAGATTAGTAAGGGTAAAGTGAGGAGGGCATTGAAGAGGATGAAGAATGGATAGACAGTTGGCCCTGATGACATACCGGTGGAGGTATGGAAGTGTCTAGGAGAGGTAGCAGTAGATTTCCTGACAAGAACAGTCAACAAGGTCTTAGAGAGTGAGAGAATGCCAGAGGAATGGAGAAGAAGTGAGATGGTGCCCATTTTTAAGAACAAGGGAGACGTGCAGAGTTGTGGCAACTACAGAGGGATAAAGTTGATGAGCCATACGATGAAGTTATGCGAAAGAATAGTGGAAGATAGACTAAGGGCAGAGGTCAGCATTTGTGAACAACAGTTTGGTTTCATGCCAAGAAAAAGCACCACAGATGCAGTGTTTGCCTTGAGGATGTTAATAGAGAAGTACAGAGAAGGTGAGACGGAGCTGCATTGTGCCTTTGTGGATCTGGAGAAAGCATATGACGGGGTGCCGAGAGAGGAACTGCGGTATTGTATGAGGAAGTCTGGAGTGGCAGAGAAGTATATTAGAGTTGTGCAGGACATGTATAAGAGATGTAGGACAGTGGTGAGGTGTGCTGTCGGTGTGACGGAAGAGTTCAAGGTGGAGGTAGGACTGCATCAAGGGTCAGCTCTGAGCCCCTTCTTGTTTGCTATGGTGATGGACAGGCTGACAGACTAGGTTAGATAAGAATCTCCATAGACGATGATGTTTGCAGAAGACAGTAAAACAGAATACATGTGTGTCAATGACAAGGACCCAATAGGAACGGTGATGTTACAGGGAGCAGAGATAAGGAAGGTGGAGGATTTTAAGTACTTAGGGTCAACAATCCAGTGCAGTGGAGAGTGTGGAAAAGAGGTGAAGAAGCGTGTTCAGGCAGGTTGGAATGGTTGGAGAAAAGTGTCCAGAGTGATGTGTGATAGGAGGGTATCGGCAAGAATGAAAGGAAAAGTGTACAAGATGAAGTTGAGGCCAGCGATGTTGTATGGTTTAGAAATAGTGGCCCTGGGGAAAAGACAGGAGGCAGAGCTGGAGGTAGCAGAGATTAAAATGTTGAGGTTCTTTTTGGGAGTAACGAGGATGCATAGGATTAGGAATGAGCACATCAGAAGAAGTTTTGGAGACAAAGTCAGAGAGACTAGATTGATATGATTTTGACATGTACAGAGGAAGGATAGTGAGTATATTGGTAGTAGGATGCTGAGGTTGGAACTACCAGGCAGAAGGCCTAGAGGAAGACCAAAGAGATGATTCATGGATGTGGTGATGGAGGACATGAAGGTAGCTGGTATAAGAGATGAAGATGCAAAGGATAGGGTGAGATGGAGGCAGATGATTCGCTGTGGCAACCCCTGAAGGGAAAGACCGAAAGGAAAAGAAGAAGAAGACCTTTAATTATATTTTTAATAATTAATTATATTCATCTATGTCAGGGGTCAGGAAACTTTTTGACTAAGAGAGACAAAAAAAAATTTAATCTAATTCTGTGAGAGCCAAACATATTTTTCAATACTGAGGCCAACAATTCATCAGTTAATTTTCTGTACCCGCTTAATCCTAATATAGGTCGCGGGGAGACTGGTGCTCATCCCAGCCAACTTCGGGTGAGGGCAGAGTACACCCTGGACAGCTCGCCAGGCCATCGCAGGGCGGAAACATGCTGATGGCTTTGCAGCCTACTCTTGTCGAAAGTCAGCAATGGTTCTTTTACATGCCTCACACCATAGACAGTGAGAGACATGGCCGGCCTTTGATAACCCAGTTAGTTCCACTGGGGGGGACAATGACAACCTTGTGCAGAGTGGGACTCAAACCCCCAACCTTTGGATCAGCGATCCAGTGCCCTATACCACTAGACCACCACTGCCCCAGGCCAACAATTTTATAGTCTAATACGACTGAATTTATTTTAAACAACTGTTATGGTCTGTGCTGACTGGTGGAATTAATTCTTTCTTTAGTCATTTCAGGTGCTGGCGAGGGGCATGGCAGTTGCTAGTAGGCGAGTTCCAGAAGAGGAACTCTGCCTGGTCCCACTCTGCAATCAGCAAGCACCAGCTATAAATGGGAGCGGTGCGCTTCCCTCCGATGTCAGAAGATTGTCTTCACTGTGATTCCGTTCCTCTGCTTTCTCTTTGACCCCTGGTATCTTGCTTCGTGCTCGACCAGATTCGCATGTTTGATTTTGGCAGAGGTTTTTAAGTTGGCTGCCCTTCCTGTCACAACCCTTTTTAGCAAGGGACAGAAACACGCTGACGACTTTGCAGCCTACTCTTTATGAAAAGTTATATTGATTTAGCATTCCCGTGATTTACAGTTCCTAGTGCAAAATAAAATCATTGAACCTTCTTCTGGTCTCCTGCATCTCTGGGTCCGACGCATACACTCCAGGCTTAACAGAATCTTCTGACCTGAAACATGGACCGAGCAGAGACCGCTCAGCTTCGGCGGACACTATCCGACCAGGGCGCCATGCTGGGACGACACGACTCCACCTTGCATCAGATGATGGACAATCTCCAGCACATAACCACCAGCTTGGCGTAGCTCGGCAGAAGGATGTACGCCCTCACCACTCTCCTCACTGCCGCGACCTCGCCCACTCACCCTTCACTTTCCGCTTCGGCAGCAGCGCCAGCTATACTCCCGATACCGAGCACTAATTCCCCATGCACCGAGAACCACTAATTACCACGCCAGCCAGGTATTGCACGATTGGTTCCTGCGCATGATTCCTTCATCAGTGTTCGCTCGTCTTCAGCCAGCAGCCACTCACATACTCCACCGATCAAGCAAAAACCGCCTTCATCATGAGCTTACTCACGGAGCAAACCTCATCCTAGGCGTTCGCAGTCGCCACCCATATCCCAGAATTATGCTCCCAGCTAGACCAGTTCATGCTAGAAATGAAGAAGGTTTTCGATCGTCCAGTGAAAGGGGAGGAGGCGAGCTCCCAGCTCCCACGAATTCGGCAAGGCTCACAGTCGGTGGTGGACTACGCCATCTGATTCCGGATTCCAGAAGTGGAAGCACTGGCTGGAAAGGGCAGCCCACCCCTTTGTGGTCTGGACCGACCATTAAAACCTATCCGACCTCCGTACAGCCAAGAGGTTGAACTCCCGTCAGGCACGGTGGTCACTCTACTTGGGAAGGTTCAACTTCACCCTAACATACTGACCCAGCTCCCTGAATATGAAGCCAGATGCTCTCTCCAGGCAGTTCTCCTCGGGGAAAGACACTACCATGGAGACCATCCTGCCCGCCTCCTGTATACTTGGAGCAGCCCAATGGGAGGTAGAATGACTAGTTCGGGATGCCCATCAGGGGGAACCGGTGCCCATCGGGTGCCCCCAAGCTCAACTATCTGTTCCCCCGCCGGCCAGAACCCCAGCACTCCAGTGGGCTCACTCCTCAAAATTAGCCTGTCACCCCGGAGCCCACCAAACAACGACTTCTTGCTCCAACAATGCTTCTGGTGGCCAACGATGGCAACTGACACCAGGGAGTTTGTGGGAGCTTGTGCCACCTGTGCCCGGAGCAAATCCTCCCATCATGCACCCACGGGTCTCCTCCAACACTTATCCGTTCCCCATCATCCCTGGTCGCACATTGTGGTGGACTTTGTCACAGGTTTACCCCAGTCTGAGGGCAACACTGTTATCTTGACGATAGTGGACCGGTTCTCCAAGGCGGTTCACTTCGTCGCCCTACCCAAACTCCCCTCGGCAATGGAAACAGCTGGTCTAACCTAAACCGCTCCCGAATCCTGGACTCGGACTTATTAGACGAATTTTATGGTCAGTTCCCAGACAGGCCTGGTCGTGCGCCAGGTGGTGCCCCTTAAGGGGGGGCTACTGTTACAGTCTGTGCTGGCTGGTGGAATTAATTCTTTCTTTAGTCAGGCGCTGGCAAGGGGCTGGCAAGGGGCTGGCAAGGGGCAGTTGCCGGTAGGCAAGTTCCAGAAGAGCCACCTGGTCCCACTCTGCAATCAGCAAGCACCAGCTATAAATGGGAGCGGCACGCTTCCCTCCGATGGCAGAAGATTGTCTTCCCCGTGATTCCATTCCTCTGCTTTCTCTTTGACCCCTGCTATCTTGCTTTGTGCTCGACCAGTTCCATTGATTTAGTATTCCCGTGATTTACAGTTCCTAGTGCAAAATAAAATCGTTGAACCTTCTTCTGGTCTCCTGTATCTCTGGGTCCGACGCATACACTCCAGGCTTAACAACGACATTGTTATAACGAAGTTATTTATTAATAAGAAAAGTACTTATTACTATTAATGCGGCTTCTGGTGCTGCGTGGTTTTGCTGATGGCTTTGTAGTCTGGTTGATACGTAGTGTATTTCAGCTTCATGCAGGCATTTAGGCTACCATCTATTACATGACCGCAGATTGGTCTTATGTTTTTTCACGTGTGAGAAAGACTGCTCGCGTGCGCATGTGGAGCCGTACATGGTCAATATGACAAGACTCACACTGCAGTGTTTATGTGACAGGAAGCACGTCCCAAGGCAATCAGCTGGTATGCGGGTTGAAGCATAGCTGTCAACCACTAAGATTAAGAGTGAGAAGCAGGGGTCCAGGTTGAAATTTTTGGTTTTAAGGGTTTTTAAGAGTCATATTTAAGCCATTTCATACAAGTTTTATGAGTACAGTTGGGCCAATAAGTATTAGGCAACGTAAAAATGTGCAAGTTCATCAATTTAAAAAGATAAGATAGCTTTGTAATTTTCATCATAGGTACACATCAAGCTTGAGAGACAGAGTGTAAAAAAATCCAGGAAATCACATATGATTTTTAAACAATTTATTTGTGAAAATGGGAGGCCACTAAGTATTGGGCAGCAAGCAAAAGTTGCTTTTAATACTTTGTAATGTAGCCTTGGTTGGCAATGATAGAGGTCAAACGGTTCCTGTAGTTCTTGACTAGGTCTACACACACTTTAGTTGATATTTTGGCCCACTCTTCTGCACAGATCTTCTCTAAGAGCTGTGATGTTTGAGGGCTGTCATTTGGCAACTCGAAGTTTTAACTCCCTCCACAGGTTTTCAATTGGGTTGAGGTCTGGACACTGGCTAGGCAACTCCAGAACCTTGAAATGCTTTTTACAGAACCACTCCTTGGTTTTCTTGGCTGTGTGCTTTGGATCGTTATCATGCTGGAAGACCCAGCCATGTTTCATCTTTAATGCTCTGACCGAGGGGAGGAGGTTTTTACCCAAAATGTCACAATACATGGCCCCATTCATGTTGCCATTGAAATGGTTCAGTCTTCCTGTCCCTTTTGCAGAAAAGCATCCTCAAAGCATGATGTGTCCACCCCCATGCTTCACTGTAGGTATGGTATTCGTGGGATGCAACTCGGCATTCTTCTTCCTCCAAACATGGCGAGTGCTGTTTAAACCAAAAAGTTCAATTTTGGTCTCATCGGACCACATCACATTCTCCCAATCCTCCTCTGGATCGTCCAGATGGTCTTTAGCATATTTCAGACGGGCCTTTACATGATTTTTGTTTAGTCGGGGAACCTTTCAGGCAATGCAGGATTTCATCTTATGACGACGTAGTGTGTTAGTTATTATCATCTTTGTGACGGTGGTTCCTGCAGTCTTCAAATCATTGACCAGTTCCTGCCGTGTAGTTCTGGGCTGATTACTCACTGTTCTCAGGACCCTTTGAACCCCACGAGGTGAGATCTTGCATGGAGCGCCACACCGAGGGAGGTTGTCAGTGATGTTATACTTCTTCCATTTTTTAATAATGTTTCCAACTGTTGATCTTTTCTCACAAAGTTGTTTACCAATTGCAGTTTGACTCATCCCAGCTTTGTGCAGTTGTACAATTTTATCTCTGGTGTCTTTGGGAAGCTCTCTGGTCTTGGTCATGGTGAAGACTGCAGTCTGACAGTTTGAAGGTGTGTGCAGGTTTGAAGGTGTCTCTTATGCATTGTTTGAAGGTGTCTCTTATGCATCTATTCAGTTCAAACAGGTGTCATTCATACTGTTAACGAGTGGGGGCCAAAATAATGTTTGTTTTCTAGCTTCCCAATACTTATTGGCCTCCCATTTTCACAAATAAATTGTTTAAAAATCATACAATGTGATTTCCTGGATTTTTTTTACATTCTGTCTCTCAAGCTTGATGTGCACCTATGATGAAAATTACAAACCTCTCTTATCTTTTTAAATGGGTGAACTTGCACATTTTTGCATTGCCCAATACTTATTGGCCCCACTGCAACGATTAAACACAGACATAGGGGAAAAATACAAAATTACACACGTCTTTAAGATTTAATAATGTAATGTAAATGAAATATTCAATGAAAAAACATATATAACATATCAAAAATAAGGTTGGCTAAAGTAAAGTATTAATTGTAACATTTCTCATTTTTGAAGTTTTATCCACATAATTCTTCATAATAATCTTTGCTGTCTTTGCTCAGATGGCATGTATCTGTTGCAACTACACAATTAGTTTACAAACTGAAACTAATTAACCATGTTAACAAATCTCCTCATAGAGATGGCAAGTATCCTGTGCAGCAACACTGCAGCAACACATGGAACTACAAACTGAAATCTATTAACAATGTTACAATTCTAACTAAATCTACAGTTAACTAAATTAGTAAATGACAACATCATTTGAGAGCTTGAGGAGGAGATGAAATGCGTGAGTCTCACACTTGATGCGTGAGAGTATATTATGGTCCCAAGGCCGGTCTGTGGGTTGATGTTTTTTCATTCTGTCCATTTGTGTTTTGCTTGCCAGCTCTGTTTGGCTTCTTACACATGAGCTGATCAAAACGAGGGAAATTTACCTCTTTACCCAAAAACAACTCGTGCAGGCTGTTGCATATAATCCAATAAAATAAGAGTTTCAAGGTATTGGCCACACCCACACACTGGAGAACAGAATAGATTGACTCTCCGCTGCGTGCCACAGTGAGAAGTGGCATTGAAAATAGATGGATAGATTTAAATGCATGAGATTTATTTATGTTTTTGTTTTATTTGATGGCTTTTTTCTGTATTTTTATTTAAAGGACAACGAAATTATGTATCAGTTATTTTCTTAAGAAAGGCCACCTGATTTAGCTGAGAGCCAGATGCAATCATCAAAAGAGCCACGTCTGGCTCGCGAGCCATAGGCTCCCGACCCCTGAACAGGCTCGTGGGCGACTCATGTAGTCCTTGCGGGCGACCTGATGCCCACGGGCACCATGTTGGTGACCCCTGCTATAGAGACGACAATAGAGACACTATAGAGACTATATGTAGGGGGTAAAAATAATATATAGATAAATTTGTGCTTTAATTTCATTATGGCTTGTGGCTTGAACCCAAACCTTCAGCTTAAGAGTCTGACTGACTATTTATAAACTAATAAGGAAGTACAGTACACACACAATTTAATTTCATTATGGCTTGTGGCTTGAACCCAAACCTTCAGCTTAAGAGTCTGACTGACTATTTATAAACTAATAAGGAAGTACAGTACACACACACCCCTCCTTGAATCGCCACCTTATCGTGGTGGAGGGGTTTGCGTGACCTAATGATCCTAGGAGCTAGGTTGTCGGGGGCAAATGCCCCTGGTAGGGTCACCCAAGGCAAACAGGTCCGGGGTGAAGGTCCAGACAAAGTGCGATTCAAAACAAACCCCTAAAGACACGAGACAACAAAGGAAGCAGTCTCCCTTGCTTGGACGCGGGTCACCGGGGTTCCCTCCTGGAGCCAGGCCCAGGGGAGGGGCTCGAAGGCGAGCGCCTGGTGGTCGGGCTTATGCCCATGGAGCCTGGCCGGGCCCAGCCCGAAAAGGAGACATGGGTCCGCCCTCCCATGGACCCACCACCCGTGGGAGGAGTTTTAGGGGTCGGGTGCAGTGTGAGTTGGGTGGCAGCCAAAGGCATGGGTTCTGTCGGACTGATCCTCGGCTGCTTACTCTGACCTTCGGGAAATGGAATGTCACCTCTCTGGCGGGAAAGGAGCCTGATTTGGTGCGTGAGGTGGAGAGATACCGACTAGATATAGTCGGGCTCACCTCAACGCATAGCTTGGGCTCTGGAACCATCCATCTCGAAAGAGGCTGGACCTTCTTCTATTCTGGAATTGCTCATGGGGAGAGGCGGCGAGTCGGTGTGGGTATTCTTGTTGCCCCCCGTCTCGGTGCCCAAATGTTGGAGTTCTCCCCGGTTGACGAAAGGGTAGCTTCCCTCCGTCTTCGGGTGGGGGGGCGGGTCCTGACTGTTATTTGTGCTTATGCACCAAATGATAGTGCAGAGTACCCACCCTTTTTGGAGTCTTTGGGGGGGGTGTTGGAGAACGCTCCCTCGGGAGACTCGCTCGTTGTCTTGGGAGACTTCAACGCCCATGTGGGCAACGATAGTGTGACCTGGAAGGGTGTGATCGGTAGGTACGGCCTCTCCAGTCTGAATCCGAATGGTGTGTCGTTGTTGGACTTCTGTGCTCGTCATAGTTTGTCTATCACGAACACCATGTTCGAACATAAGGGTGTCCATAAGTGCACTTGGCACCAGGACACCCTAGGTCGCAGTTCGATGATTGACTTTGTAGTCGTGTCATCGGACTTGCGACCATATGTTCTGGACACTCGGGTGAAGAGAGGAGCTGAGCTGTCTACCGATCACTACCTGGTGGTGAGTTGGCTTCGGTGGTGTGGGAGGTTGCCTTCCAGACCTGGCAGGCCCAAGCGTGTAATCAGGGTCTGCTGGGAACGTTTGGCGGAGCCCCTGTCCGAGAGGCCTTTAACTCCCATCTCCGGCAGAGCTACAACCACGTTCGGAGGAGGCGGGGACATGGAATCGAATGGGCCATGTTTCGTGCCTCCATTGCTGAGGCGGCAGCCCATAGCTGTGGCCGTAAGGTCGCCGGTGCTTGTCGTGGGCGGTAATCCCCAAACCCGGTGGTGGACACCTGCGGTGAAGGGGGCCGTCCAGCTGAAGAAGGAGGCCTATCGGGTTTTATTAGCCTGTGGGACTCCTGAGGCAGCAAACGGGTACCGGCAGGCCAAACGTGCTGCAGCCAAGGCTGTCGCAGATGCAAAATCTCGGGCGTTTGAGGAGTTCGGTGAGGGCCTGGAGAGTGATTATCGGTTGGCCTCAAAAAGGTTCTGGGCCACCATCCGACGCCTCAGGAGGGGGAAGCAGTTCTTCACAAACACTGTTTACGGTGGAGGTGGGGAGCTGCTTACCTTGACTGGGGATGTTGTTGAGAGGTGGAGGGAATACTTTGAGGACCTTCTCAATCCCACCAACACGCCCTCCGTGGAAGAGGAAGACGCTGGGGGTTCGGGTGAGGGTCTGCCCATCACTGGAGTGGAGGTCACTGAGGTTGTCAAAAAGCTCCTCGGTGGTCGAGCTCCGGGGTTGGACGAGATCCGCCCGGAATATCTCAGGGCTCTGGATGTTGTAGGACTGTCTTGGTTGACACGTCTCTGCAACATCGCGTGGTCATCGGGGCTGTACCTCTGGATTGGCAAACTGGGGTGGTGGTCCCAATTTTAAGAAGGGGACCGGAGGGTGTGTTCCAATTATCGGGAATTACACTCCTCAGCCTACCTGGGAAAGTCTATGCAGGGTACTAGAGAGGAGGAGCCGACCGATAGTCGACCCTCGGATTCAGGAGGAACAATGTGGTTTTCGCCCTGGCCGCAGCCCTCTTGACCAACTCTATACGCTCCAGAGGATTCTGGAGGGGGCATGGGAGTTTGCCCAATCTGTCCACATGTGCTTTGTGGATTTGGAGAAGGCTTTCGACCGTGTCCCTCGAAAGATCTTGTGGGGCGTGCTCGAGAATACGGCGTTCGGATCCGTTGCTACGAGCGATTCGGTCGCTGTATCACCGAGCCAGAGTTTGGTCCGTATTGGTAACAGCAGGTCGGATTCGTTTCCAGTGGGAGTTGGAGTCGGCCAAGGCTGTCCTTTGTCACCGATTCTGTTCATAATTTTATGAACAGAATTTCTAGGCGCAGTCGAGGCGATGAGGGGTTCTGGTTTGGTGGCCATCGGATATCGTCTCTGCTTTTTGCGGATGATGTTGTCCTTTTGGCTTCCTCAAATCGGGCCCTCCAGCTCTCATTGGAGCAATTCGCAGCTGAGTGCGAAGCAGCCGGGATGAAGATCAGTACCTCCAAGTCCGAGGCCATGGTTCTCAGTCGGACAATGGTGGAATGCACCCTCCGGGTCGGGAATGAGGTCCTGCCCCAAGTGGAGGAGTTTAAGTATCTTGGGGTCTTGTTTACGAGTGAGGGAAGGATGGAGCGAGAGATCGACAGACGGATCGCTGCAGCCTCTGCTGTTAAGCGGTGCCTGTACCGGTCCGTTGTGGTGAAAAAGGAGCTGAGCCGCAAGGCGAAGCTCTCAATTTACCAGTCGATCTACGTTCCAACCCTCACCTATGGTCACGAGCTTTGGGTAATGACCGAAAGAACAAGATCACGGATACAAGCGGCTGAAATGAGCTTTCTTCGCCGGGTGGCGGGTTCTCCTTAGAGATAGGGTGAGAAGCTCCGCCATCCGGGAGAGCTCGAGTAGATCCGCTGCTCCTCCGCATTGAGAGGGGCCAGTTGGGGTGGCTCGGGCATCTGGTCAGAATGCCCCCGGACGCCTCCCTGGTGTGGTGTTTCGGGCATGTCCAACCGGGAAGAGACCCCGGGGTCGACCTAGAACACGCTGGAGGGACTATGTCTCTCGGCTTGTCTGGGACCGCCTCGGTGTCCCCCCGGGAGAGTTGGAGGAAGTAGCTCGGAAGAGGGATGTCTGGACCTCTTTGCTGAGGTTGCTGCCCCCGCGACCCGACCCTGGACTAAGCGGAAGAAGATGATGATGATGATGAGTACACACACAATATGGAAAATATATCTGTTATCAGTCAAGAATAAAGCACCATTGGGATTACAAAACACAGAGTACTACTTTAAGTAAATTTATTAAAATTTGGCAAAACAATCACAAGAATTTTACAAGTAATTGGACTGAGCAAAATAAACACACTCGAACTTACCTCAGTAAGATTAACAACTGTGTGGTATTTGACGCAAGGGAAAAAACAAACCCAAAGTTTCAGAGTATAGCAACTGCTTAGAGCAATGCTAAGGAAACCATATCCATGAAATGCTATCAGTGATTAGCATAACAATTAATGTTAATACAGTGATACCTCAGCTGACGAACATAATTGGTTCCCAGAAAGTGTGTGTGAGGCGAAAAGTTCGTCTTCCGAACATTTATTTCCCATAAGAAACCATTAAAATGAGAATAATCCGTTCCCAGGTCCCCATAAAACATAATTTTCTACTAAATAAGCCTTAAAACTACACAAAAATATACCTTATTTTATGTATAATAAATGTCTATTGTATTGTAATTAAAGAAATAAACTGTACTGTATAATAAAGTCATTTTATTTACCTTTGTGATGGTAGTTGATGGCTTGATGGAATGGAGTGGGAGGAGCAGGGAGGGAGGGACTTACTGTTTGGAAGGCGTGTTTGGAAACGCCTACTGTTTGGAAACACCCTTAGCCACACACGCACCCTTAATAGCTTCCTTGTTCTTAAGGATGGGAGCAATGGTAGACTTAGCGTACTGGTACTGGGACGCTAAGTCACACAAACGCACACCTCGTTCGTGTTTTTCAATGATCTCCGCCTGTGGTGGGGTCTTTTTCGGTCCCATAATAGCAAAAGTACACTCAATATGGTCCAAAATGTCTAGCAAACACAAACCACTTCCGCATTCAAAGAAAGGGGTGTGACGAACTGTGATGCCGTGAGCGTGCGTCAGCTTCTCGTGGCCGCCACCGTGGCGCTGTTCGACCGCGTGGTTTGATTCGTCCGCCGAAAACTAGTTCGTCAGCAGAAACAATATGCTCGGAAATTTAATGTTCTTGAGGCGAAAAGTTTGTGAGCTTAAGCGTTCGTCAGCGGAGGTTTTACTGTACTTTATTTTGCATGGTCCAATTATTTATTTGTACAGTATGAAAATGAATTGTTATTCTAATTATATTCTAAGCATTTTAAGGACACTTTTGTTAGCCTGACTGAGTCCCTCTACTCTGATATGCTAAGGAGCATTGCATCACTCTGAAAAGCTCTCATTTTGGAATAAATATCACACAGTTGATATTTTGCTTACTTTCTGAGGTCCATATGAATATTTTTATTGTGCACCGTAGACAGCACCCTCTTTGACAGTCCCAGGCTCTCCAGTCTGCCTGTTGCTCTCTTCAATCCTGAAATTGAACAGCTTTTCTGAGTGACACTAGGAAAGAAAATATTAGCATGTCCGAGTGTAGCAACTGCTAGTAGCAATGTGATTCATGGATTTGTATTTAAGTAAATTTAAATAAATAATATTAATGAATCTGTGTCAAATGACTGAACAGTATTATCCAGCCAAAAAAACATTGTACTTACCAGTCGATACACTTTATCCATAATAACACACCAGGTTCAATTTAAAAATGGTACTGTTCAAACTCAGATGTACAAGTGAGCTGACTGGGGAAAATGTGTTTAAACAAAAGTGCTATTAAATTTAAGAAGAACTTTAAATCCCTTTAAAAGTGATAAAAGTACACCACTTTTGTATGAAATATGTGTTTAAACCATTATTAAACATTTTTTATTAACACACATACACACAATCGCAAAACTAACAAACAAGTGCCCGCCCTCATGCCGGTCACAAGGCCAGAGAAATGCAGAGGGTTGTGACAGGAAGGGCATCTGGCGTAAAACTTTTGCCAAAATACAAAATCTTCTTTTCCTTTCGGCTTTTCCCTTCAGGGGTCGCCACAGCGAATCATCTGCCTCCATCTCACCCTAGCCTTTGCATTTTCTTCTCTTACACCAACTACCTTCATGTCCTTCTTCACCACATCCATGAATCGTCTCTTTGGTCTTCCTGTAGGCTTTCTGCCTGGTAGTTCCAACCTCAGCATCCTACTACCAATATACTCACTATCCCTCCTCTGTACATGTCCAAACCATGTCAATCTGGCCTCTCTGACTTTGTCTCCAAAACGTCTTACATGTGCTGTCCCTCTGATGTACTCATTCCTGATCCTATCCACCCTCGTTACTCCCAAAGAGAACCTCAACATTTTCATCTCTGCTACCGCCAGATCTGCCTCCTGTCTTTTCCTCAGCGCAACTGTTACTAAACCATACAACATCGCTGGCCTGAACACTGTCTTGTACACTTTTCCTTTCATTCTTGCCGATACCCTCCGATCACACATTGCAGCCAACTGGGTTATCAAAGGCCGGCCATGTCTCTCACTGTCTATGGTGAGAGGCATGTAAAAGAACCATTGCTGACTTTCGTAAAGAGTAGGCTGCAAAGTCGTCAGCGTGTTTCTGTCCCTTGCTAAAAAGGGTTGTGACAGGAAGGGCATCTGACGTAAAAACCTCTGCCAAATTAAAAAAAAAAAAAATGTGCAAATCAGATGATTCGCTGTGGCGACTCCTGAGTAAAAGGGAAAAAGCCGAAAGGAAGACAGACAGACCCTCCTATCACACATCACACCGGACACTTTTCTCCAACCATACCAACCTGCCTGCACACGCTTCTTCACCTCTTTTCCACACTCTCCACTGCTCTGGATTGTTGAGCCTAAGTACTTAAAATCCTCCACCTTCCATATCTCTGCTCCCTGTAACATCGCCGTTCCTCTTGGGTCCTTGTCATTCATACACATGTAACATGCCAAAATACAAAATGCAAACCATAAAGACAACTCTCATACCGGATCGATCGAGGCCCGGGTTAACAATGACCGCCATCAGTGCTGTTAACCAACAGGGTACTGGTGGAAATTGGACTACTGTTGATCGAAGAAGGAGAGGTAGGAGGCATGTCCATAAACAGTGAGAGAGGAATAAAAGCATGAGTTTAGGACTGAGAGTAGGGACTTTGAATGTTGGACCTATGGCAGGAAAAGGTAGAAAGCTGGCAGACATGATGCAGAAGAGGATGGTGGACATACTGTGTATTCAGGAGACCAGGTGGAAAGGTAGCAAGACGAGAAGCTTAGGAGCGGGGTTTAAGCTGTTTTTTTCAGGGTGTGGATGGGAAGAGAAATGGAGTAGGAGTCATCTTGAAGGAGGGGTTGTTCAGGAATGTTCTAGAAGTGAAAAAAGTGTCAGACAGAGTGATGAGTCTCGAGTTAGAAATTGAAGGTGTGATGTTCAATGTTATTATTGCTTATGCCCACAGGCAGGATGTGAGCTAGAACAGAAGGAGAGATTCTGGAGTTAGTTAGATGAAGTGATGCAGATTATCCCCAGAGGTGAAAGAGTGGTCATTGGTGCAGACTTCAACGGACACGTTGGTGCAGGCAACAGAAGTGACAAGGAAGTGATGGGCAAGTTTGGTATCCAGGACAGGAACACAAAAGGACAGATGTTGATCGATTTTGCAAAAAGGATGGAAATGGCTGTGGTGAATACTTTCTTCCAGAAGAGAGAGGAGCATGGGGTGACTTATAAAAGTGGAGGTAGGAGCAACCAGTTAGACTACATCTTGTGTAGGCGATGTCATTTGAAGGAAGTCAGTGACTGAAAAGTAGTAGTGAGTGAGAGTGTTTCCAAACAGCATAGGATGGTGGTGTGCAGGATGTTGCTGATGGTAAGACATGTGAAGAAGGCAAAGGCAGAGCAGAAGACAAAGTGGTGGAAGCTGAAAAAGGAAGAGTGTCGTGTTGTCTTCAAGGAGGAGTTGAAACAGGCTTTGGGTCGTCAGGAAGTGCTTCCAGATGACTGGACAACTACAGCTAATATGATCAGGGAGGCCTGGTAGGAGAGTACTTGGCGTGTCCTCTGGAAGGACAGTAGATAAGGAGACTTTGTGGTGGAATAAGGAAGTGCAGGAGTGTGTACAAAAGAAGCGGTTAGCTAAGAAGAAATGGGATATATAGAGGATCGAAGAGAGTAAACAGGAGTACAGGGAGACACAGTCTAAGGCAAAGATAGCGGTGTCAAAGGCCAAACAGAGGGTGTATGATGACTTGTATGCTAAGTTGGACAGTAAAGAGGGAGAAAATGATTTATACAGGTTGGCACAGCAGAGAAATAAAGATAGGAAGGACGTGCAGCAAGTTAGAGTGATTAAGGACAGAGTGTGAAACGTGTTGACTGATGACACTAGTGCGCTGGGAAGATGGAAAGACTACTTTGAAGAGCCAATGATTGAGTAAAATGAGAGAGAGAAAATAGTAGAAGAGATGACTGTTGAAGACCAGGAAGTAGCAAAGATTAGTAAGGATGAAGTGAGGAGGGCATTGAAGAGGATGAAGAATGGAAAGGCAGTTGGTCCTGATGACATACCGGTGGAAGGTATGGAAGTGTATGGAAAATATGGAAGGTATGGAAGGTATGGAACATTCAACAAGGTCTTCGAGAGTGAGAGGATGCCAGAGGAATGGAGGAGATGTGTGCTTGTGCCCATTTTTAAGAACAAGAGAGATGTGCAGAGTTGTAGCAACCACAGAGGGATAAAGTTGATGAGCTATACAATGAAGTTATGGGAAAGAATAGTGGAAGCTAGAGTAAGGGCAGAGGTCAGCATTTGTGAACAACAGTTTGGTTTCATGCCAAGAAAGAGCACCACAGATGCAGCGTTTGCTTTGAGGATGTTAATAGAGAAGTACAGAGTACGTCAGAAGGAGCTGCACTGTGCCTTTGTGGATCTGGAGAAAGCATATGACAGGGTGCCGAAAGTGGAACTGTGGTATTGCATGAGGAAGTCTGGAGTGGCAGAGAAGTATGTTAGAGTGGTGCAGGACATGTATGAGAGCTTTAAGACAGTGGTGAGGTGTGCTGTCGGTGTGACCGAAGAGTTCAAGGTGGAGGTGGGACTGCATCAAGGGTCAGCTCTGAGCCCCTTCTTGTTTGCTATGGTGATGGACAGGCTGACAGACGAGGTTAGACAAGAATCCCATGGACTATGATGTTTGCAGATGGCATTGTGATCTGTAGTGAGAGCAGAGAACAAGTGCAGGAAAATCTAGAGAGGTGGAGGTATGCCCTGGAAAGGAGAGGAATGACGGTTAGCCTGGTAAAAGAGAATACATGTGTGTGAACGACAAGGACCCAAGAAAAACGGTGAGATTAAAGGAAGCAGAGATAAAGAAGGTGGAGGATTTCAAGTACTTAGGCTCAACAATCCAGAGCAATGGAGAGTGTGGAAAAGAGGTGAAGAAGCGTGTGCAGGCAGGTTGGAATGGTTGGAAAAAGTGTCCGGTGTGATGTGTGATAAGAAGGTATCGGGAAGAATGAAAGGAAAAGTGTACAAGACAGTGATGAGGCCAGCAATATTGTATGGTTTATCGTGAGATGGAGACGCATGGTTTTCTGTGGTGACCCCTGAAGTTAAAAGCCGAAAGGAAAAGAAGAAGACAAACACACACAATCGCAACACTGTCTCTCTATCTCTCTCTATCTCTCTGTCTGTCTGTCTCTCTCTCTCTCTCTCTCTCTCTCTCTCTCTCTCTCTCTCACACACACACACACACACACACACACACACACACACACACACACACACACACACACACACACACACACAAACAACACACATTTGTGGCACGTTCCACACACAGGATGCCTGAGCATTTTAAGATGGGAAATTCAAAGCACACTCCCTGCTTGACAGATCGGATATATGAAAAATCAGCCAAAACCACATCGTGATAGAACAATCAAGGGCGTAGGCTGGTCTGACCGTGGTGGGGTGCACATCTCAGTTGACTGGAACTCGAGTCCCAGGAGCTATAGGCCTAAGCCTTAAAAGTGAAATGAAACGGCGAGTAAATAAGTTGGCGGTAGCTTAAGTATAGTTTATTGAAGCGATTGTGGCTTAAATTTTATATCATAAATAAACCATTGCACACACAGCGATTTTCTGTTATGTGCTTGTCATATAAGTTATCGACCCAAAAGCCACCATTGCTAAGTGCCCACCTACACAAAGTTACCGTGACGTCACTGGGTTGGTACAAAGTACCACATGAAATATAGTGCATGCATATCACAGCATATTATATGGTATAAACAACATGGACTCTCACGCAAACAACATGCACAGTTTTTCAGCAGAAGATGATTCATCTATTACTCTCAGAAGTCAAATCAAATATTATAGTTCAACCAAAAACATTCTCAAATATATTATATCTGCAAATGCATGTGCTAAATGCATTTGTTACAAGCATGTAAATATTTGTATAAATGTAAATATAAAAATAATGGATGTATAAAGAGTGTAATTATGTTCAGTTAGTGTGCTGTGAAGAGAGTCACATGGTATGACTCAGCTGTTTCGGTCTGGAATTTTCAGATAAGGGGACAGATAAGGGGACAGAGTTGCACCTGGTGGCAGGTCAGGTGATGAGGAATTTTCCAGAATGGAAATTTCCGGAACACGAGGGAATCTATATTAAGGACCTGTTGCCGACTAGGGTAGATTATCTAAGGGGACTCATCTCGGCGGATCAACTTATCCAAGGTGAACCATGGAACCCGTTGTTCGGGACTTCATCGTCAAAATCCATCATCCACATTTACACACAGCCCACATGAGGATGGTCATCATTTGTTTCTTTTGACATGCGGGATGGCCAGCCTTTCTTCGCCAGAACCTGCACCATCTCTAAATTTACCCTGCTGCGGGTGCTTAGTGACTATGGGACCCTTTGTTAATTTGTATTTGCTTTACCTCTAAGATGTAAGTTATGAAGTTTGTCTTATTTTGTTCATATTATTAAATTGTATATAGTTTATGTCATGGTCTGTCGTGCTTTGGTTTCATGGGGCAATTTCCATCTTCTAAATTTTCCTATCCGTAACACATTTACAAATTGAGCTAAAGTTATTTATCTATTCAAAGACACAAACAAATATTAATACATATTTACATCACAAAAACATACTATTAATTTTATAAAAGTACTGACCATTAGGCTGCAGATCCAGGCTGGATGGCTTATGATTATTTTAGCCATTCAGTCTCTGCGCGTCAATGTTTGTGTTCTAACACATGTGCAGGAGTCGGAGGCGGTACCAACAAACTGTGCTTTATTCTCACACTCACACTTTGTATGATTGTCAGTGTTCAGCTATTATTGCTTTCTGATAATATTATGTTTGTTGATTGGTCAGACGGGCGTGCACATGCGCAGTGCCTGTTACACGTTAACTTCCGGTTTACTTCGTGACTCTAGCCATGCAGAACTTATCTCCAACTTTCTCTTCAATAAGAGTCATTAAGTTTATTTATAAGATTGTGAATACACAAGTTCTTGTCCAGCAGAACTCAACTCCTGCTGTGGGCAGGTGCACATGCACCCTGTGCACCTTCCATCCTCCAGCGTACGCCCTTGACAATATTACAATTATTTAGAAAACCATTGTCTGTTACATCTTGTAATATGCATGTTACCTTTTATTTCTTTGAATCAAAAATAAAAACAAATAATAAAAAGTAAAGTTACTTTGCATAAAATATGTATTACAGTGTGGTAGGATAATTTAGATATGGTAATAGAAATAATCATTATGTGGCTGAACTATCTGAAACATGTAACTGTCTAAATGAATCACCATCAATACTATCTGAAGTTATAATGTCAAAAATCTCATTGATCTTCCTGGGGTCATAAGTGACCTCGCAAATGTTTAGATTATACTCGCCACATGGATTGCCTGATCCTTACAAAATTCTATGAACAAATGCAGGGCAAATACATTGAAAAATTCGTGGGAGGAAACTTTTATCCGATTAAAATTAGAAAAATAGCATCCGAATATACAGTAGGCCCTTGACTATTCGCGGTTTTGCACCCACGGTTTGAGTATTCGCTGACTGCCGAGCACCCGGCACGTGACTCAAATTCAGCCAATGGCTGCCCTCCTTTCTCCTGATTGGTTGAGCTGATGTCCCACCCCGTTTTCCTTATTCACGCACAAGTTGTCAATGAGCCCCTTTTTTGTGTGTCGTTAAGCTTTATGATACCACTCAAACGCTGTGCATCTTCTCTGGCCAAGCGAGAGAAAACGCTGGATGTCTCTTCTGAAGAAATAAGACTTTCTCCTGAGAAACGACGGTTTTCTCTGAACTGTTGTATTAAAATCTTTTTCAATTATTATTCCAGTACAGTACCTAAGTTCATGTTTATGCGTGAGATTTTATGTTCTGTAGCATGTTTAACAAACAATACCAAAAGGATGAACTTTATTACAGTACTCTTCATGTCCTTTTACATTGAAGTTGGAGTGACGTCTCCAAGATGGCGCTGCCCAAGGGCTACGTCGCGGAGTTCTTAGAGCCAAATTGTTTCTTTGTTCGTTTTATTTGTTGTTTTGTTTGTTCATGTTTTGCACTATGCTCGTCTACAACCGGTCGACTGTATTACAGCGATAAGATCAGAGTATCTTCGGGCGTGTATAACTAAGCAGAGCTAACATGCTATTAGCGGAGCTAACATGCCATTAGCAGAGCTAGCATGCTATTAGCAGAGCTAGCATGCTATTATTCGTTTTAATTTGTTTTATTTGTTGTTTTGTTTGTTCAGCTTATTGGGTGTACCCTAACACAGTCCTGTAGATCCCTCTGCGCTGCAATCTGAGCATGAAGATTGTCCATCTTGTTTTGCATGGACTGAACTTTTTAAAGCAGTATGGCCGGAAGTGCTAACCAAGTGCCAGAGAATCTGAGAACTCCGCCTGGACTAAATGATAGCATAGCATAGCAGCGCAGAGGGATCTACAGGACTGTTTCTGTGAAACATGGCTCGAGGAGAGGACACAGTCCTGTAGATCCCTCTGTGCTGCAATCTGAGCATGAAGCTCGTCCATCTTGTTTCGCAGGGACTGAACATTTTCAAACAGTATGGCCGGAAGTGCTAACCAAGCGCTGGAGAATCTGAGAACTCCACCTGGGCTTATTGTTAGCATTGAGCTCCCATAGCATAGCAGCTCACGATAGGAGTTGTTGTGTGCTTAGTTGCCTGAAGCTGAAGCTGCTCATAGCTGTAGTAGGGTCGACCGATCATAGACGGCATTGGTGCAAAACATGAACAAACAAATAAAACAAATTAAAACAAACAAAACCAATTTGACTCTGAGAACTCCGCGATGTTGCCCTCTAGGCAGCGCCATCTTGGACATGTCACTCCAAGATGTCACTCCAAGTTCAGTGTAAAAAGGACATGAAGCGTAAAGTTTATCCTTTTGGTATCATTTGTTAAACATGCTACAGAACATAAAATCTCACGCACAAACATTCTCAGAATGAACTTAGGTACTGTACTGGAATAATAATTGAAAAAGACTTTAAAACTAGTGCTTTACAACGGTATATGCTGTATAATGAGTAAGACTGTCTGTAGAATGTGTATAAGAAGCATATCTTAGCGCATGTAATAGATACATAGTATTTTACTGCCGGCTGCTCATTTGCGCATGTGACGTCATACATGGGGTTTTACTTCCGCATACAGAACTCGCGGATTATCTCGATTCGCGGGAAGGCCCGGAACCGTATCCCCGCAAATGTCAAGGGCCTACTGTATACGCCTGGGGTTATATATGACCCAACTCAGTTGCTTGAAGGTTAAGGCTTTTAATACATTTTAACCATGGGTGCAACTTAAGAATTAATTGAAACAAATGGGATATCAGGATTAAATAGAAGTGAATTACATAAATATACATACAATCAAATGAATAAATAAATAAACTTTGTTACAAAATAGATTTAAGTAGAGTTGAATTTGTTTTTAAAACAATCCCTGGTGTGTTGTGTATTGGACATTGTAGGACCGTCTTCTCCTTAAGCGCCTCCTCAAACCAGCACAGCAGCCAGTCAATAAACACTGAGAGAAATGACAAAGAGGAAAGAGTAAGATTGGGTAATATATATGATATTTATTAAATATAAAATTGTTATTGTTGTAAATAATGTTGAACAAATACACAAGTTGTTATGTGTATATATATATATATATATATATATATATATATATATATATATATATATATATATATATATATATATATATATATATATATATATATATACACTAGTCCTCAAAAAATTAGCATATTGTGATAAAGTTCATTATTTTCTGGCAGTTTAATAAACTTTTTAATAAAGTTTAATTTTTATCCGTACATTACAGAAAATAATGAACGTTATCACAATATGCTAATTTTTTGAGAAGGACTAGTATATACAGAGAGAGAGAGAGAGAGAGAGAGAGAGAGAGAGAGAGAGAGAGAGAGAGAGAGAGATTACAACTAATTTAAGGGTTTGGTTTTTGTGACACTTACACAGAGTAGAATCCAGAAGGGTGTGAGAATAATGACTATACCACAGGGGATAATGAAGCCCAGAATCCATGCAGCGCTTCCCCCAGTGCTATTTTGTGCTTGTACTGTGGGCCCCAAGAGTACATAAACTGGGGGTTCTGTTTGAGTAGCAGGGGTGATGATGGTTGCCAGTCCACTAATATTTAGTAATTCAGAAAGAAATGCACTTGGTGTCCATTTGGTGACACCTTCTTCAAAGATGTATTCTGATTTAGCAATGATGTCTGTACCATTAAACCTATAAAGGAAGAAAAAAACCCAGACACGATTCAAAATCTGGTACAGATAGAGGTTGTGGTAGTAGAGATGGTGGTGGATCTAGAAGTAGAGGTAACACTGATGGAGGTGGACGTAGAAATGGAGGTGTAGGATATGATCGAGGTAAAGTAAATTTTACCAAAAAATTGTTGTGTTCAGAAAATCATTTGAAAAATGTGTGTGTGTGTGTGTGTGTGTGTGTGTGTGTGTGTGTGTGTGTGTGTGTGTGTGTGAGAGAGAGAGAGAGAGTGAGAGAGAAAGAGAGAGAGAGAGAGAGAGAGAGAGAGAGAGAGAGAGAGATAGTATGTGTGTATGTATGTGTGTATGTGTGTGTGTGTGTGTGCGCGCGTGTGTGTGTGTGAGAGAGAGAGAGAGAGAGAGAGAGAGAGAGAGAGAGAGAGAGAGAGAGAGAGAGAGAGAGAGAGAGAGTGTGTCTGGAAAACTAAACAATTGGCCAACCCTTCTTCTCCTATTGGAGGCTTATGTTTTTAAACATAATTCGTGTTGTGCTATACTGTTCTAGATTAAAATTAATTTTAGACCAGTCTCATACAAATTTTCTGATTTATTATGTAGTGCATTTCTGAGTACCACTCAACTGTTTCAATTATTCAATAGTTTTCCTAAACTGATTACATGAATAAATATTATTGAGTTTCATGTAATGGCTTCAACAGAGAAATTTCCGAAATCAGGAAGTCAGAGATTATTCTTCTATTTTCTCATTAAAAGTCAGTGTTGAAAATGACGAAATGACTTTTTTGTACAATTTTGTAAAGCAGCATTGAGTGATATACAAGAGACTTACGTGTAGTTTGCTCGCGGAAAGACAAAGGGTTTTGTAGTTGTAGTATCACTCAGAATAACGTTCAGCTAAAAAAAAAAAAAAAGTGGTAAAATGTTTTAAATAAACACATGGTCAAAGACAGTTTTATTTTATGATGTGAAGTTTGTGACAATGGCTTAAACATACCAGATCATTGATGGATTTTTCAATTAAATCATATGTTTTATTCCTCAACCCAGTGTTCTTGTAAATGGGAACTCTGTCGATTTTAAACCCAAACCGAATATGAAATGATTTGCTGTCAATTCCTAAAAAGAAAGAAAATAAATTTACACAAATAAAACACAGAATACAAAAATATTTTAATTTTTAATGGACAGAATAATAATTGGCTGAGATATTCACCAGCCTCCCTGTGACCCTGACAGAGCATTACACAGTTCGGCTGATGACTGATTTAAAGACTTACTCTCATAGGTAATATCCTGTATTCTCACAGGTTCATTAAGTTTTTGTGTGACAAGTTCTCGTGCTCTTCTGATCCTTCCATCCAGAAGAGCTTTAGCAGCATTGAGAACCTCAGCCTCACTCGGTACTCTAGTCAAGTTCTTAAACACTAATCGAATAAATATCACAGCATTCCCCAATCTGAAGTAAGAAAAATATTATATAATTAATAATAATATTAAAAAGTGGAGGCAATTGTGATGAGAAATAATAACAATTAATTTTACTTCAGGAAACATACATAGGTGTCACTTCATTGATGAAGGCGATTGGTGTTTTGGTGTCTCCATCTTGGAAGGAGTAGTCCATTTCACCATTAACTTGGTTTCCTGAACTCCTGTCATTGGTAGAAAAAGTACAATTGTCACAATATGATTTACTATACGAGAAAAATCACAGGAAGTAGATTTAAAGAAAAAAAACAGATCCTGCAGTAAACTTACATGAAGGAAATGTTCTGGGGTTCAAATGTTTCTGAATCAGGTTCATTTAAAAGTATGTTTAACTGTTGAGAGAAAAATAAACAAAGTCACTTAATCAAAGATAACTGAAAAGTATTCCATTGTACAATTTACATTTTTTTGGAACTTGGAACAGGTTGGAATGGATGGAGAAAAGTGTCCGGTGTGATGTGTGATAGGAAAGTATCAGCAAGAATGAAGGGAAAAGTGTACAAGATGGTGATGAGGCCAGCAATGTTGTATGGTTTAGAGACAGTGGGCCTGGGGAAAAGACAGGAGTCAGAGTTGGAGGTAGCAGAGATGAAAATGTTGAGGTTCTCTTTGGGAGTAACGAGGATGGATAGGATCAGAAATGAGTACATCAGAGGGACAGCACATGTTGGATGTTTTGGAGACAAAGTCAAAGAGGTGAGATTGAGATGGTTTGGACATGTACAGAGGAGGGATAGTGAGTATATTGGTCGTAGGATGCTGAGGTTGGAAAATGCAGCCATGAGGTGGGGGGGGCACTAACCAGTGTCTCTCCCCCTCATGCCGGTCCCAAGCCCGGATAAATGCAGAGGGTTGTGTCAGGAAGGGCATCCGACGTAAAACCAATGCCAATTATTTATGATGCAAATCAAAAGTATTACCTCCATACCGGATCGGTCGAGGCCCGGGTTAACAACGACCGCCATCAGTGCTGTCAATCAACAGGGTGCTGATGGAAAAGTGTACACTAAAAGTATGTCCACCTTCCTCCTCTGCATCATGTCAGCCAGCTCTCTACCTTTTCCTACCATAGTTCCAACATTCAAAGTCCCTACTTTCAGTCCGAGATTCATGCTTTTCCTCTTCTCGCTCTGGCAACAGACACGCCTCCCACCTCTCCTTCTTCGACGTCTTCGACCAACAGTAGTCCGATTTCCATCAGCACCCTGTTGGTTGACAGCATTGATGGCGGTCGTTGTTAACCCGGGCCTCGACCGATCCGGTATGTCATTCTTTCTTGAGATTCGCATATTTTATTTGCCATTTGTTTTACGCCGGATGCCCTTCCTGACGCAACCCTCTGCATTTATCCGGGCTTGGGACCTGCGTGAGGGAGAGACACTGATTTGTGCCCCCCTTCACGGCTGAATTGTAGTAATGTACACCATGTTTGTTATTATTTATGGAGCATGTTCGATCTCTGCAACTGAAAAAATGTTGAGTTCTACAATACTGATGGAATTAGATGCAACACTGCTACCTGCACCTGAATTCTAGGGGTTTGAGTTTTAATCTTTACCTGATTATCCATATAAAACTGCCCTGTACCAGATAGACAGGTTTATTGTGATTCAGAACTAATGTATTATTCTAACTGTTTTTACTAAAACTCTGCATTGAAGTCCAACTCTGTTTATAGATATTTGTTAGACTGTAGTGATGTACTTGAAGGTGAGCACTCACGGCATTATTGGTGATGTGTTCCAGTTGATTGTACGTGTCGTTCCTGAGCTCAGGGCTCTCTGGCATGCTGATGTTAGTAATGTAGAATGTGAAGGTGAGGGTATAGGACGTGTCTGAAATCTCTTTGGAACAAAACAAATGTGATTTAGAATGGCTGATGTATACTTCACTGAGATGAGAAAGTAATTTCTTTACTATTTTCTAATCATAATAGGAAAGAAAACATACTCTCATATGTAAAGTTCAGCACTTTAACAAAGTCACTGAGGATTGTGAGTCGAGTATTAACAAGACTCTGTGTTGTAGTGAGGACCAAATTCTCAGTGGGAACAGGAGAGGTGGAATTGAAGATCATCCTGGTCCGAACCACAGCTGACCCAGACCTGAAACATAAATCGTTCTGGTGTTTCATTTTACAGTTAGAATGAAAAGTTCATTTCGTGTACATGTTGCATATAAACTTACACTATTGACGAAATTACTGTTGACATCAAAGCAACATGTGTTGTATTTGATGGAGAAGCCGTTGTAGTAGAGACTGTAAGAGAAACAGTTTTTGTATCAGGTACACTACGTAAAACATGTCAGGACTGTCAACTGATATAATGCTAAGTGTGATGCAGGATATTTGTAATTGCATACCATTCTGTATCATGAGCCTATTGATGAAGACTGCTGGTGTTTTGTTGTCTCCATCTTGGAAGTAGTAGTCCATTTCACCATTAACTTGGTTTTCTGAACTCCTATCATTGTTAAAGAAAAAAACAAAAAAACAAACAAAAAACACACACAATCGTCACAATATGATTTAATATACGAGAAAAAAAAAAAAATCACAGTTAGTAGATTTAAAGAAAAAGAGGATCCTGCAGTCAACTTACCTGAAGGAAATGTTCCGGGGTTCAAATATTTCTGAATCAGGTTCATTTAAAAGTGTGTTTAACTGTTGATAGAAAAATAAACAAAGTCATTTAATCAAAGCTAACTGAAAAGTATTCCATTGTACAATTTGCATTTTTTTCTAACTGAAATTGTGATTTTAAATGAAAGTGAGATTTCCTTCCGGCTTTTTTCCTTTATCAGAGGTCGCCACAGCGAATGATTCGCACGTTTGATTTGGCATGGGTTTTTATGTCGGATGCCCTTCCTGACACACGCCTTTAGCAAGGGAGAGAAACATGCTGACGGCGTTGCAGCCTACTCGTTACGAAAATCAGCAATGGTTCATTTTCATACCTCTCACCATAGACTGTGGGAGACATGGCCGGCGTTTGATAAACCAGTTAACTGCACTTGGGTTAGGGGGGGAGGGGGTAGTGACAACCTTGTGGAGAATGGGACTCAAACCCCCAACCTTAGGATCAGCGATCCAGTGCCCTATACCACCAGGCCATCACTAACCCTGTGATTTAAATGAATAATTAAAAATATATATATATTAATTATAAATAAAAAATTATGCGAACACTATAGACATCTTGTAATAATGACCATCATTTTAATCCATAAATGTATGTGTAAATATTAAATTCATATTGGATTTTTATAAATGCACCATATGTAACCATTATGTGTTACAATTTTCTAGTCATAATAGGAAAGAAAACATACTCTCCTAAGTAAAGTTCAGCATAAATGCACCATATGATATGTACCATTATGTAACACTCTATGTGTTAATGTTGGGCCTTGCATTTCAATTCGCAGCTCAACCTTTTCCTGAATGATGAACTTGTCCGCACTCCTGGTAGTAATGTACACCATTTTTTGTTATTATTCATGGAGCATGTTCGATCTTTGCAACTGAAAAAATGTTGAGTTCATGTTGTACAATACTGATTGAATTAGATGCCCCACTGCTACCTGCACCTGAATTCTAGGGGTTTTAATCTTTCCCTGCTTATCCATATAAAACTGCCCTGTACCAGATAGACAGGTTTATTGTGATTCAGAACTAATGTATTATTCTGACTGTTTTTACTAAAACTCTGCATTGAAGTCCAACTCTGTTTATAGATATTTGTTGGACGGTAGTGATGTACTTGAAGGTGAGCACTCACGGCATTATTGGTGATGTGTTCCAGTTGATTGTACGTGTCGTTCCTGAGCTCAGGGCTCTCTGGCATGCTGATGTTAGTAATGTAGAATGTGAAGGTGAGGGTATAGGAGGTGCCTGAAATCTCTTTGGAACAAATCAAATGTGATTTAGAATGGCTGATGTATACTTCACTGAGATGAGAAAGTAATTTCTTTACTATTTTCTAATCATAATAGGAAAGAAAACATACTCTCATATGTAAAGTTCAGCACTTTAACAAAGTCACTGAGGATTGTGAGTCGAGTATTAATAAGACTCTGTGTTGTCGTGAGGACCAAATTCTCAGTGGGAACAGGAGAGGTGGAATTGAAGATCATCCTGGTCCGAACCACAGCTGACCCAGACCTGAAACATAAATCGTTCTGGTGTTTCATTTTACAGTTAGAATGAAAAGTTCATTTCGTGTACATGTTGCATATAAACTTACACTATTGACGAAATTACTGTTGACATCAAAGCAACATGTGTTGTATTTGATGGAGAAGCCGTGTAGTCGAGACTGTAAGAGAAACAGTTTTTGTATCAGGTACACTACGTAAAACATGTCAGGACTGTCAACTGATACAATGCTAAGTGTGATGCAGGATATTTGTAATTGCATACCATTCTGTATCATGAGCCTATTGATGAAGACTGCTGGTGTTTTGTTGTCTCCATCTTGGAAGTAGTAGTCCATTTCACCATTAACTTGGTTTTCTGAACTCCTATCGTTGTTAAAGAAAAAAACAAAAAAACAAACAAAAAACACACACAATCGTCACAATATGATTTAATATACGAGAAAAAAAAAAATCACAGTTAGTAGATTTAAAGAAAAAGAGGATCCTGCAGTCAACTTACCTGAAGGAAATGTTCCGGGGTTCAAATATTTCTGAATCAGGTTCATTTAAAAGCGTGTTTAACTGTTGATAGAAAAATAAACAAAGCCATTTAATCAAAGCTAACTGAAAAGTATTCCATTGTACAATTTACATTTTTTTCTAACTGAAATTGTGATTTTAAATGAAAGTGAGATTTCCTTCCGGCTTTTTTCCTTTATCAGAGGTCGCCACAGCGAATGATTCGCACGTTTGATTTGGCATGGGTTTTTATGTCGGATGCCCTTCCTGACACAAGCCTTTAGCAAGGGAGAGAAACATGCTGACGGCGTTGCAGTCTACTCGTTACAAAAATCAGCAATGGTTCATTTTCATGCCTCTCACCATAGACTGTGGGAGACATGGCCGGCGTTTGATAAACCAGTTAACTGCACTTGGGTTAGGGGGGGAGGGGGTAGTGACAACCTTGTGGAGAATGGGACTCAAACCCCCAACCTTAGGATCAGCGATCCAGTGCCCTATACCACCAGGCCATCACTAACCCTGTGATTTAAATGAATAATTAAAAAAATATATATTAATTATAAATAAAAAATTATGCGAACACTATAGACATCTTGTAATAATGACCATCATTTTAATCCATAAATGTATGTGTAAATATTAAATTCATATTGGATTTTTATAAATGCACCATATGTAACCATTATGTGTTACAATTTTCTAGTCATAATAGGAAAGAAAACATACTCTCCTATGTAAAGTTCAGCATAAATGCACCATATGATATGTACCATTATGTAACACTCTATGTGTTAATGTTGGGCCTTGCATTTCAATTCGCAGCTCAACCTTTTCCTGAATGATGAACTTGTCCGCACTCCTGGTAGTAATGTACACCATTTTTTGTTATTATTCATGGAGCATGTTCGATCTTTGCAACTGAAAAAATGTTGAGTTCATGTTGTACAATACTGATTGAATTAGATGCCCCACTGCTACCTGCACCTGAATTCTAGGGGTTTTAATCTTTCCCTGCTTATCCATATAAAACTGCCCTGTACCAGATAGACAGGTTTATTGTGATTCAGAACTAATGTATTATTCTGACTGTTTTTACTAAAACTCTGCATTGAAGTCCAACTCTGTTTATAGATATTTGTTGGACGGTAGTGATGTACTTGAAGGTGAGCACTCACGGCATTATTGGTGATGTGTTCCAGTTGATTGTACGTGTCGTTCCTGAGCTCAGGGCTCTCTGGCATGCTGATGTTAGTAATGTAGAATGTGAAGGTGAGGGTATAGGACGTGCCTGAAATCTCTTTGGAACAAATCAAATGTGATTTAGAATGGCTGATGTATACTTCACTGAGATGAGAAAGTAATTTCTTTACTATTTTCTAATCATAATAGGAAAGAAAACATACTCTCATATGTAAAGTTCAGCACTTTAACAAAGTCACTGAGGATTGTGAGTTGAGTATTAACAAGACTCTGTGTTGTAGTGAGGACCAAATTCTCAGTGGGAACAGGAGAGGTGGAATTGAAGATCATCCTGGTCCGAACCACAGCTGACCCAGACCTGAAACATAAATCGTTCTGGTGTTTCATTTTACAGTTAGAATGAAAAGTTCATTTCGTGTACATGTTGCATATAAACTTACACTATTGACGAAATTACTGTTGACATCAAAGCAACATGTGTTGTATTTGATGGAGAAGCCGTTGTAGTAGAGACTGTAAGAGAAACAGTTTTTGTATCAGGTACACTACGTAAAACATGTCAGGACTGTCAACTGATACAATGCTAAGTGTGATGCAGGATATTTGTAATTGCATACCATTCTGTATCATGAGCCTATTGATGAAGACTGCTGGTGTTTTGTTGTCTCCATCTTGGAAGTAGTAGTCCATTTCACCATTAACTTGGTTTTCTGAACTCCTGTCATTGTTAAAGAAAAAAACAAAAAACAAACAAAAAACACACACAATTGTCACAACATGATTTACTATACGAGAAAAAAAAAAAATCACAGTTAGTAGATTTAAATAAAAACAGGATCCGGCAGTAAACTTACCTGAAGGAAATGTTCCGGGGTTCAAATATTTCTGAATCTGGTTCATTTAAAAGTGTGTTTAACTGTTGATAGAAAAATAAACAAAGTCATTTAATCAAAGCTAACTGAAAAGTATTCCATTGTACAATTTGCATTTTTTTCTAACTGAAATTGTGATTTTAAATGAAAGTGAGATTTCCTTCCGGCTTTTTTCCTTTATCAGAGGTCGCCACAGCGAATGATTCGCATGTTTGATTTGGCATGGGTTTTTATGTCGGATGCCCTTCCTGACACAAGCCTTTAGCAAGGGAGAGAAACATGCTGACGGCGTTGCAGCCTACTCGTTACAAAAATCAGCAATGGTTCATTTTCATGCCTCTCACCAGAGACTGTGAGAGACATGGCCGGCGTTTGATAACCCAGTTAACTGCACTTGGGTTAGGGGGGGAGGGGGTAGTGACAACCTTGTGGAGAATGGGACTCAAACCCCCAACCTTAGGATCAGCGATCCAGTGCCCTATACCACCAGGCCATCACTAACCCTGTGATTTAAATGAATAATTAAAAAAAATATATATTAATGATAAATAAAAAATTATGCGAACACTATAGACATCTTGTAATAATGACCATCATTTTAATCCATAAATGTATGTGTAAATATTAAATTCATATTGGATTTTTATAAATGCACCATATGTAACCATTATGTGTTACAATTTTCTAGTCATAATAGGAAAGAAAACATACTCTCCTATGTAAAGTTCAGCATAAATGCACCATATGATATGTACCATTATGTAACACTCTATGTGTTAATGTTGGGCCTTGCATTTCAATTCGCAGCTCAACCTTTTCCTGAATGATGAACTTGTCCGCACTCCTGGTAGTAATGTACACCATTTTTGTTATTATTCATGGAGCATGTTCGATCTTTGCAACTGAAAAATGTTGAGTTCATGTTGTACAATACTGATTGAATTAGATGCCCCACTGCTACCTGCACCTGAATTCTAGGGGTTTTAATCTTTCCCTGCTTATCCATATAAAACTGCCCTGTACCAGATAGACAGGTTTGTTGTGATTCAGAACTAATGTATTATTCTGACTGTTTTTACTAAAACTCTGCATTGAAGTCCAACTCTGTTTATAGATATTTGTTGGACTATAGTGATGTACTTGAAGGTGAGCACTCACGGCATTATTGGTGATGTGTTCCAGTTGATTGTACGTGTCGTTCCTGAGCTCAGGGCTCTCTGGCATGCTGATGTTAGTAATGTAGAATGTGAAGGTGAGGGTATAGGAGGTGCCTGAAATCTCTTTGGAACAAATCAAATGTGATTTAGAATGGCTGATGTATACTTCACTGAGATGAGAAAGTAATTTCTTTACTATTTTCTAATCATAATAGGAAAGAAAACATACTCTCATATGTAAAGTTCAGCACTTTAACAAAGTCACTGAGGATTGTGAGTCGAGTATTAATAAGACTCTGTGTTGTCGTGAGGACCAAATTCTCAGTGGGAACAGGAGAGGTGGAATTGAAGATCATCCTGGTCCGAACCACAGCTGACCCAGACCTGAAACATAAATCGTTCTGGTGTTTCATTTTACAGTTAGAATGAAAAGTTCATTTCGTGTACATGTTGCATATAAACTTACACTATTGACGAAATTACTGTTGACATCAAAGCAACATGTGTTGTATTTGATGGAGAAGCCGTTGTAGTCGAGACTGTAAGAGAAACAGTTTTGTATCAGGTACACTACGTAAAACATGTCAGGACTGTCAACTGATACAATGCTAAGTGTGATGCAGGATATTTGTAATTGCATACCATTCTGTATCATGAGCCTATTGATGAAGACTGCTGGTGTTTTGTTGTCTCCATCTTGGAAGTAGTAGTCCATTTCACCATTAACTTGGTTTTCTGAACTCCTATCGTTGTTAAAGAAAAAAACAAAAAAACAAACAAAAAACACACACAATCGTCACAATATGATTTAATATACGAGAAAAAAAAAAATCACAGTTAGTAGATTTAAAGAAAAAGAGGATCCTGCAGTCAACTTACCTGAAGGAAATGTTCCGGGGTTCAAATATTTCTGAATCAGGTTCATTTAAAAGCGTGTTTAACTGTTGATAGAAAAATAAACAAAGCCATTTAATCAAAGCTAACTGAAAAGTATTCCATTGTACAATTTACATTTTTTCTAACTGAAATTGTGATTTTAAATGAAAGTGAGATTTCCTTCCGGCTTTTTCCTTTATCAGAGGTCGCCACAGCGAATGATTCGCACGCTTGATTTGGCATGGGTTTTCACGCCGGATGCCCTTCCTGACACAAGCCTTTAGCAAGGGAGAGAAACATGCTGACGGCGTTGCAGTCTACCCGGTACAAAAATTAGCAATGGTTCATTTTCATGCCTCTCACCATAGACTGTGGGAGACATGGCCGGGCGTTTGATGAAGCAGGTATCTGCAGTTGGGTTAGGGGGGGAGGGGGTAGTGACAACCTTGTCGAGAATGGCACTCAAACCCCCAACCTTACGATCACCGATCCAGTCCCCTATACCACCAGCCCATCACTAACCCTGTGATTTAAATGAATAATTAAAAAAATATATATTAATTATAAATAAAAATTATGCGAACACTATAGACATCTTGTAATAATGACCATCATTTTAATCCATAAATGTATGTGTAAATATTAAATTCATATTGGATTTTTATAAATGCACCATATGTAACCATTATGTGTTACAATTTTCTAGTCATAATAGGAAAGAAAACATACTCTCCTATGTAAAGTTCAGCATAAATGCACCATATGATATGTACCATTATGTAACACTCTATGTGTTAATGTTGGGCCTTGCATTTCAATTCGCAGCTCAACCTTTTCCTGAATGATGAACTTGTCCGCACTCCTGGTAGTAATGTACACCATTTTTGTTATTATTCATGGAGCATGTTCGATCTTTGCAACTGAAAAAATGTTGAGTTCATGTTGTACAATACTGATTGAATTAGATGCCCCACTGCTACCTGCACCTGAATTCTAGGGGTTTTAATCTTTCCCTGCTTATCCATATAAAACTGCCCTGTACCAGATAGACAGGTTTATTGTGATTCAGAACTAATGTATTATTCTGACTGTTTTTACTAAAACTCTGCATTGAAGTCCAACTCTGTTTATAGATATTTGTTGGACGGTAGTGATGTACTTGAAGGTGTGCACTCACGGCATTATTGGTGATGTGTTCCAGTTGATTGTATGCGTGTCGTTCCTGAGCTCAGGGCTCTCTGGCATGCTGATGTTAGTAATGTAGAATGTGAAGGTGAGGGTATAGGACGTGCCTGAAATCTCTTTGGAACAAATCAAATGTGATTTAGAATGGCTGATGTATACTTCACTGAGATGAGAAAGTAATTCCTTTACTATTTTCTAATCATAATAGGAAAGAAAACATACTCTCATATGTAAAGTTCAGCACTTTAACAAAGTCACTGAGGATTGTGAGTTGAGTATTAACAAGACTCTGTGTTGTAGTGAGGACCAAATTCTCAGTGGGAACAGGAGAGGTGGAATTGAAGATCATCCTGGTCCGAACAACAGCTGACCCAGACCTGAAACATAAATCGTTCTGGTGTTTCATTTTACAGTTAGAATGAAAAGTTCATTTCGTGTACATGTTGCATATAAACTTACACTATTGACGAAATTACTGTTGACATCAAAGCAACATGTGTTGTATTTGATGGAGAAGCCGTTGTAGTAGAGACTGTAAGAGAAACAGTTTTTGTATCAGGTACACTACGTAAAACATGTCAGGACTGTCAACTGATACAATGCTAAGTGTGATGCAGGATATTTGTAATTGCATACCATTCTGTATCATGAGCCTATTGATGAAGACTGCTGGTGTTTTGTTGTCTCCATCTTGGAAGTAGTAGTCCATTTCACCATTAACTTGGTTTTCTGAACTCCTGTCATTGTTAAAGAAAAAAACAAAAAACAAACAAAAAACACACACACACACACAATTGTCACAACATGATTTACTATACGAGAAAAAAAAAAATCACAGTTAGTAGATTTAAATAAAAACAGGATCCGGCAGTAAACTTACCTGAAGGAAATGTTCCGGGGTTCAAATATTTCTGAATCTGGTTCATTTAAAAGTGTGTTTAACTGTTGATAGAAAAATAAACAAAGTCATTTAATCAAAGCTAACTGAAAAGTATTCCATTGTACAATTTGCATTTTTTTCTAACTGAAATTGTGATTTTAAATGAAAGTGAGATTTCCTTCCGGCTTTTTTCCTTTATCAGAGGTCGCCACAGCGAATGATTCGCATGTTTGATTTGGCATGGGTTTTTATGTCGGATGCCCTTCCTGACACAAGCCTTTAGCAAGGGAGAGAAACATGCTGACGGCGTTGCAGCCTACTCGTTACAAAAATCAGCAATGGTTCATTTTCATGCCTCTCACCAGAGACTGTGAGAGAGATGGCGGCCTTTGATAACCCAGTTAACTGCACTTGGGTTAGGGGGGGAGGGGGTAGTGACAACCTTGTGGAGAATGGGACTCAAACCCCCAACCTTAGGATCAGCGATCCAGTGCCCTATACCACCAGGCCATCACTAACCCTGTGATTTAAATGAATAATTAAAAAAAATATATATTAATGATAAATAAAAAATTATGCGAACACTATAGACATCTTGTAATAATGACCATCATTTTAATCCATAAATGTATGTGTAAATATTAAATTCATATTGGATTTTTATAAATGCACCATATGTAACCATTATGTGTTACAATTTTCTAGTCATAATAGGAAAGAAAACATACTCTCCTATGTAAAGTTCAGCATAAATGCACCATATGATATGTACCATTATGTAACACTCTATGTGTTAATGTTGGGCCTTGCATTTCAATTCGCAGCTCAACCTTTTCCTGAATGATGAACTTGTCCGCACTCCTGGTAGTAATGTACACCATTTTTTGTTATTATTCATGGAGCATGTTCGATCTTTCCAACTGAAAAAATGTTGAGTTCATGTTGTACAATACTGATTGAATTAGATGCCCCACTGCTACCTGCACCTGAATTCTAGGGGTTTTAATCTTTCCCTGCTTATCCCTATAAAACTGCCCTTTACCAGATAGACAGGTTTGTTGTGATTCAGAACTAATGTATTATTCTGACTGTTTTTACTAAAACTCTGCATTGAAGTCCAACTCTGTTTATAGATATTTGTTGGACTATAGTGATGTACTTGAAGGTGTGCACTCACGGCATTATTGGTGATGTGTTCCAGTTGATTGTACGTGTCGTTCCTGAGCTCAGGGCTCTCTGGCATGCTGATGTTAGTAATGTAGAATGTGAAGGTGAGGGTATAGGACGTGCCTGAAATCTCTTTGGAACAAATCAAATGTGATTTAGAATGGCTGATGTATACTTCACTGAGATGAGAAAGTAATTCCTTTACTATTTTCTAATCATAATAGGAAAGAAAACATACTCTCATATGTAAAGTTCAGCACTTTAACAAAGTCACTGAGGATTGTGAGTCGAGTATTAATAAGACTCTGTGTTGTCGTGAGGACCAAATTCTCAGTGGGAACAGGAGAGGTGGAATTGAAGATCATCCTGGTCCGAACCACAGCTGACCCAGACCTGAAACATAAATCGTTCTGGTGTTTCATTTTACAGTTAGAATGAAAAGTTCATTTCGTGTACATGTTGCATATAAACTTACACTATTGACGAAATTACTGTTGACATCAAAGCAACATGTGTTGTATTTGATGGAGAAGCCGTTGTAGTCGAGACTGTAAGAGAAACAGTTTTTGTATCAGGTACACTACGTAAAACATGTCAGGACTGTCAACTGATACAATGCTAAGTGTGATGCAGGATATTTGTAATTGCATACCATTCTGTATCATGAGCCTATTGATGAAGACTGCTGGTGTTTTGTTGTCTCCATCTTGGAAGTAGTAGTCCATTTCACCATTAACTTGGTTTTCTGAACTCCTATCGTTGTTAAAGAAAAAAACAAAAAAACAAACAAAAAACACACACAATCGTCACAATATGATTTAATATACGAGAAAAAAAAAAATCACAGTTAGTAGATTTAAAGAAAAAGAGGATCCTGCAGTCAACTTACCTGAAGGAAATGTTCCGGGGTTCAAATATTTCTGAATCAGGTTCATTTAAAAGCGTGTTTAACTGTTGATAGAAAAATAAACAAAGCCATTTAATCAAAGCTAACTGAAAAGTATTCCATTGTACAATTTACATTTTTCTAACTGAAATTGTGATTTTAAATGAAAGTGAGATTTCCTTCCGGCTTTTTCCTTTATCAGAGGTCGCCACAGCGAATGATTCGCACGTTTGATTTGGCATGGGTTTTTATGTCGGATGCCCTTCCTGACACAAGCCTTTAGCAAGGGAGAGAAACATGCTGACGGCGTTGCAGTCTACTCGTTACAAAAATCAGCAATGGTTCATTTTCATACCTCTCACCATAGACTGTGGGAGACATGGCCGGCGTTTGATAAACCAGTTAACTGCACTTGGGTTAGGGGGGGAGGGGGTAGTGACAACCTTGTGGAGAATGGGACTCAAACCCCCAACCTTAGGATCAGCGATCCAGTGCCCTATACCACCAGGCCATCACTAACCCTGTGATTTAAATGAATAATTAAAAAAATATATATATTAATTATAAATAAAAAATTATGCGAACACTATAGACATCTTGTAATAATGACCATCATTTTAATCCATAAATGTATGTGTAAATATTAAATTCATATTGGATTTTTATAAATGCACCATATGTAACCATTATGTGTTACAATTTTCTAGTCATAATAGGAAAGAAAACATACTCTCCTATGTAAAGTTCAGCATAAATGCACCATATGATATGTACCATTATGTAACACTCTATGTGTTAATGTTGGGCCTTGCATTTCAATTCGCAGCTCAACCTTTTCCTGAATGATGAACTTGTCCGCACTCCTGGTAGTAATGTACACCATTTTTGTTATTATTCATGGAGCATGTTCGATCTTTGCAACTGAAAAAATGTTGAGTTCATGTTGTACAATACTGATTGAATTAGATGCCCCACTGCTACCTGCACCTGAATTCTAGGGGTTTTAATCTTTCCCTGCTTATCCATATAAAACTGCCCTGTACCAGATAGACAGGTTTATTGTGATTCAGAACTAATGTATTATTCTGACTGTTTTTACTAAAACTCTGCATTGAAGTCCAACTCTGTTTATAGATATTTGTTGGACGGTAGTGATGTACTTGAAGGTGTGCACTCACGGCATTATTGGTGATGTGTTCCAGTTGATTGTACGTGTCGTTCCTGAGCTCAGGGCTCTCTGGCATGCTGATGTTAGTAATGTAGAATGTGAAGGTGAGGGTATAGGACGTGCCTGAAATCTCTTTGGAACAAATCAAATGTGATTTAGAATGGCTGATGTATACTTCACTGAGATGAGAAAGTAATTCCTTTACTATTTTCTAATCATAATAGGAAAGAAAACATACTCTCATATGTAAAGTTCAGCACTTTAACAAAGTCACTGAGGATTGTGAGTCGAGTATTAACAAGACTCTGTGTTGTAGTGAGGACCAAATTCTCAGTGGGAACAGGAGAGGTGGAATTGAAGATCATCCTGGTCCGAACCACAGCTGACCCAGACCTGAAACATAAATCGTTCTGGTGTTTCATTTTACAGTTAGAATGAAAAGTTCATTTCGTGTACATGTTGCATATAAACTTACACTATTGACGAAATTACTGTTGACATCAAAGCAACATGTGTTGTATTTGATGGAGAAGCCGTTGTAGTAGAGACTGTAAGAGAAACAGTTTTTGTATCAGGTACACTACGTAAAACATGTCAGGACTGTCAACTGATACAATGCTAAGTGTGATGCAGGATATTTGTAATTGCATACCATTCTGTATCATGAGCCTATTGATGAAGACTGCTGGTGTTTTGTTGTCTCCATCTTGGAAGTAGTAGTCCATTTCACCATTAACTTGGTTTTCTGAACTCCTATCGTTGTTAAAGAAAAAAACAAAAAAACAAACAAAAAACACACACAATCGTCACAATATGATTTAATATACGAGAAAAAAAAAAAATCACAGTTAGTAGATTTAAAGAAAAAGAGGATCCTGCAGTCAACTTACCTGAAGGAAATGTTCCGGGGTTCAAATATTTCTGAATCAGGTTCATTTAAAAGTGTGTTTAACTGTTGATAGAAAAATAAACAAAGCCATTTAATCAAAGCTAACTGAAAAGTATTCCATTGTACAATTTACATTTTTTTCTAACTGAAATTGTGATTTTAAATGAAAGTGAGATTTCCTTCCGGCTTTTTTCCTTTATCAGAGGTCGCCACAGCGAATGATTCGCACGTTTGATTTGGCATGGGTTTTTATGTCGGATGCCCTTCCTGACACACGCCTTTAGCAAGGGAGAGAAACATGCTGACGGCGTTGCAGCCTACTCGCTACGAAAATCAGCAATGGTTCATTTGCATACCTCTCACCATAGACTGTGAGAGACATGGCCGGCGTTTGATAACCCAGTTAACTGCACTTGGGGGAGGGGGGAGGGGGTAGTGACAACCTTGTGGAGAATGGGACTCAAACCCCCAACCTTAGGATCAGCGATCCAGTGCCCTATACCACCAGGCCATCACTAACCCTGTGATTTAAATGAATAATTAAAAAATATATATTAATGATAAATAAAAAATTATGCGAACACTCTAGATATCTTGTAATAATGACCATCATTTTAATCCATAAATTTATGTGTAAATATTAAATTCATATTGGATTTTTATACATGCACCATATGTAACCATTATGTGTTACAATTTTCTAGTCATAATAGGAAAGAAAACATACTCTCCTATGTAAAGTTCAGCATAAATGCACCATATGATATGTACCATTATGTAACACTCTATGTGTTAATGGTGGGCCTTGCATTTCAATTCGCAGCTCAACCTTTTCCTGAATGATGAACTTGTCCGCACTCCTGGTAGTAATGTACACCATTTTTGTTATTATTTATGGAGCATGTTCAATCTTTCCAACTGAAAAAATGTTGAGTTCATGTTGTACAATACTGATTGAATTAGATGCCCCACTGCTACCTGCACCTGAATTCTAGGGGTTTGAGTTTTAATCTTTCCCTGCTTATCCATATAAAACTGCCCTGTACCAGATAGACAGGTTTATTGTGATTCAGAACTAGTGTATTATTCTGACTGTTTTTACTAAAACTCTGCATTGAAGTCCAACTCTGTTTATAGATATTTGTTGCACTGTAGTGATGTACTTGAAGGTGAGCACTCACGGCATTATTGGTGATGTGTTCCAGTTGATTGTACGTGTCGTTCCTGAGCTCAGGGCTCTCTGGCATGCTGATGTTAGTAATGTAGAATGTGAAGGTGAGGGTATAGGACGTGCCTGAAATCTCTTTGGAACAAATCAAATGTGATTTAGAATGGCTGATGTATACTTCACTGAGATGAGAAACTAGAAATTGTATAGGAATAGAGATAGTGGTTGGGAAATTATGTAATTAATTCTATTATAGTGTTATTAGTTATGGAAACATACTCTCATAGGTGAAATTGAGCACTTTAACTGAGTCAGTGAAGTTTTTTAGTCGAGCACTCAGAAGATTTTCGATGGTGTTGAGGACCAAGTTCTCACTGGGAACAGGAGAAAGGGAATTGAAGACCAGCCTGGTCTGAACCACAGCTGAACCAGAGCTGAAAGAAAAGATTATACATAGTTCCCACTTTTTCAGTCAGAATTTCTTTTTGTTTTTATATATGTTGGATTTTTCATATTCTGTTTTTGAAAAGTGGCATACATTACTGATGATATCGCTGTAAAAGTTGAAGATGTGAATTCCAAAGTAATTTTCGTTTCATTAATTGTACTGGATTGTTGTGTAGTTGTCCGTGGTGTAGATGCTTCATCTGTACTGAGTGAAGCTGCACTCATTCTAAAAGTCATTGTTGGATTTGAAATTGCTCTTAATTTTTCATTTGTACTGTCTAGACCCAAAGCTGTTGTTCGTCCAGTTGTTTCATCTGTTGATGAGTTTGTCATTTCTGTGACTTGTGACATGGCTGGAGTTACAGCTGCAGCTGAGGTTGTTTCATCTGGACTTAGGATTATTTTATGTGAAATATTTTTAGCTTGTATAGTGGCAGTTCTCGTGGTTGTCATAACATGAGATGTGGCTACAGTATTGGTGGTTACTTCTGCTGTTAGTGTATTTAGTTGTTGATTCTTATCTGTGCTTTTTTCCTCTACACTTATTGCTTTATCAATTACAGTTATTGGAAGCAGAGTAAGAACAGTTGGTTCCAGTGCTGTGCTTTGATCAGTTTTATATATAGTATTTTCTTGTGTTTTTGGTCGGGTGGATGTAACCTGTGCAGGTGATGAAGTGGTCCTAGTAAGGTCTGCTCTTGGGATTGCACTTGGTGTAGCATTGCTTGGTTGCTCTGTAGCTACTTCCAATTCTGCAATGCCTGAAGATGGACTTGGAAAAAATGCTGCTTTCACTTTTGCTGTTTCAGTGTTGGCTGTATGATGCGTATTTGATGAAGTGGCACTTGTTATTTCTCTTATTTGAGATTTATTTGACACAACTGTTGTTAACATTGTTGATGGTACATCAGTGGTTATATATTTCATGGTTGTGTCTACTGTTGTAGTTGTCACAGCAGGAGATTCTGTAGATGCAGTCGTTTCATCTGTTGATGGTGTATTTGTTGTGGACTGTGTAGTTGTTAGAATGGCACTGGTCAGATCTTTTACCATGGCTGTAGATGGAACAACAGTTTTTTCCTCTGTGGTTGTCTCTACTTCTGGAGTTGTTGTATCAGGTGTTTCTGCAGATGCAGCAATTTCATCTGTAGTTGGTTGACTGTTTTTTGTGGCCTGTGTAGTTGGTGCAATTGTAGTAGTCAGTTCTGTTGATATGATTGTAGATGGTACAGTGGTGGTTATTTCCTCTGTGGTCTCTACTTTTGACGTTGTTATCACAGGAGATTTGGTAGATGCATTCATTTCTTCTGTAGATGGTTGAGTGGTTGTTATGGAATGTGTAGTTGATACAACATCATTGGGCAGTTCTGTAATTAGTATTTTAAATAGTACAGCAGAAGTTATGTGTTCTTTAGATGTGTCCACTGTTGTAATGGCTGGAGTTGATGAAGTAATTGTTGATGCAGTCATTTCATCTGTAGCTGGTTGGATGGTTGTTGCCTGTGTAGTTGGTGCAATTGCACTGGTCAGTTCTGTTGTTATGATTGTAGATGGAACAACAGTGGTTATTTCCTCTGTGCTTATTGTGGATGGTGTAGTTGTTTCAATGGTACTGGTCAGTTCTGTTGTTATCATTGTTGCTGGTACATCAGTGGTTATATACTCCATGGTTGTGTCTACTGTTGCAATTGTCACAGCAGGAGTATCTGGAGATGCAGTCGTTTCATCTGTTGTTGATTGTGTGGTTGTTGTGGACTGTGTAGTTGTTACAATGGCACTGGTCAGATCTGTTGTTATCATTGTAGATGGTACAGCGGTGGTTATTTTCTCTGTGGTAGTCTCTACTTTTGTTTTTGTTATCACAGGAGTTTCTATAGATACAACCATTTCTTCTGTTGTTGTTGGTGTGGTTATTGTGGAATGTGTAGTTGTTGCAATGGTACTGGTTAGATCTGCTGTTATCATTGCTGATGGTACAGCAGTGATTAAGTCCTCTGTGGTTGTCTCCACTTCTATAGTTGTTATAGCAGGCATTTCTGTAGATAAAGTTGTTTCATCTTTAGATGGTTGAGTGGTTGTTGTGGAATGTGTAGTTTTTTCAATGGTGCTGGTCAGTTCTGTTGTTAGCATTGTGGATGGTACAGCAGTGATTATTTCCTCTGTGGTTACATCAACTATTGTAATTGCTGTAGAAGTATTTGCTGTAGACGAAGTTGTTTCTTCTGTAGATTGTTGCGTGGTTGTTGGGGGATGTGTAGTTGATATAACACCATTGGAATGTTCTGTAATTAGTATTTTAGATAGTACAAATGATGTTATGTGTCCTTTAGTTTCCTCTGTTGTAATGGCTGGAGTTGATGAAGTAATTGTAGATTCAGTCATTTCACCTGTAGTTGGATGGATGGTTGTTGTTGCCTGTGTAGTTGGTGAACTGGCACTGGTCAGACCTACTATTATGACTGTAGATGGAACAGTGGTTATTTCCTCTGTGGTTATCTCTACTTTTGTAGTTGTTGTAGCAGGAGTTTCTGTGGATAAAATTGTGTCATCTGTTGATGGTTGCATGGTTGTTGTGGCCAGTGCAGTTGGTGCAATGGTACTGATCAGTTCTGCTGTTGTCATTGTTGATGTTACAGCAGTGGTTATTTCCTCTGTGGTTATCTCTACTTTTGCAGTTGTTGTAGAAGGAGTCTTTGTAGCTAAAATGGTTTTATCTGTAGATGGTTCAGTGGTTGTTACTACCTGTGTAGTTGTTTCAATGGTGCTGGTCAGTTCTGTTGTTGTTATTGAAGATGGTACAGCAGAGGTTATTTTCTCTGTGGTTGTCCACACTTCTGTAGTTTTTATAACAGGAGTTTCTGTAGATGAGGTCATTTCATCTATAGTTGGTAGGCTGCTTGTTGTTGCCTGTGTAGTTTGTGCAATGGTACTGGTCAGTTCTGTTGTTATCATTGTGGATGGTACAACAGTGGTTATTTCTTCTGTGGTTGTCTCCACTTCTGTAGTTGTTATGGCATGTGTTTCTCTAGATGCAGTCCTTTCATCTGTAGTTGGTTGGCTGGTTGTTGTGGCCAGCGTAGTTGTTTCAATGGTGCTGATCAGTTCTGTTGGTATCATTGTAGATGGTACAACAGTGGTTATTTTCTCTGCGGTTGTCTCTACTACTGTAGTTGTTATCGCAGGGGTTTCTGTGGATAAAATTGTGTCATCTGTAGATGATTGAGTGGTTGTTGTGGAATGTGCAGTTTTTTCAATGGTGCTGGTCAGTTCTGTTATCATTGTAGATGGTACAGCAGTGGTTATGTCATCTGTGATTGTTGTCGATAGTATAGTTGTTTCAATGGCACTGGTCAGATCTGTTGTTATCATTGTTGATGGTACATTGGTGGTTATTTTCTCTGTGGTTGTCTTTACTTTTGTAGCTGTTATCACAGGAGTTTCTATAGATGGTGTGGTTATTGTGGAATGTGTAGTTGTTGCAATGGTACTGGTTAGATCTGCTGTTATCATTGCTGATGGTACAGCAGTGATTATTTCCTCTGTGGTCATCTCCACTTCTATAGTTGTTATCGCAGTCATTTCTGTAGATAAAGTTGTTTCATCTGTAGATGATTGAGTGGTTGTTGTGGAATGTGCAGTTTTTTCAATGGTGCTGGTCAGTTCTGTTGTTGTTATTGTAGATGGTACCGCAGTGGTTATGTCCTCTGTGGTTGTTGTGGATGGTGTAGCTGTTTCAATGGTTTTGGTCAGTTCTGTTGTTATCATTGTTGATGGTACATCAGGGGTTATTTCCTCCATGGTTGTCTCTACTGTTATAGTTGTCACAGCAGGAGATTCTGTAAATTCTGTCGTTTCATCTGTTGTTGATTGTGGGGTTGTTGTGGACTGTGTAGTTGTTACAATGGCACTGGTCAGATCTGTTATCTTGACTGTAGATGGAACAACAGCGGTTATTTTCTCTGTGGTTGTCTCTACTGTTGTAGTTGTTATTGCAGGAGTTTCTTTAGTTGTTTGAGTCATTGTTACTGTCTGTGTGGTTGTTTCAACAGCACTGGTCAGTTCTGTTGTTGGCATTGTAGATGCAACATCGGTGGCCATTTCCTCTGTGCTTGTCTGTACATTTGTAGTTCTTATAGAAGGGGTTGCTGTAGGCAAAATTGTTTCTTCTGTAGCTGGCTGGCTGGTGGTTGTTATTGGGCTTGTTTGCTTTGTAGTTTTTACTTGTATTGTTGTTGAGGGTTTTGTTGTGTAACCATCTGTGGTGCCTAATTCTACAGTAAGGTTTTCTGTAAGTGTACCAGTTGTTTCTGGGCTTGGTTCCATTGTACTTGTTGGTTCCACATTCATTAAAAATTGTCCGGTTTGGGCTCCAGTGAGCACCAGCCATAAACATACTGTTAAAATATAAGGATTTTGTTATTTCATTTAATGAAATGCATTAATTTTATGCCGGTTCTGCCATTCAATTCATATTCAGATATTATTTCAGCTCCTGTTTATATTCACCATATGTAACAGATGTTGCATGATTACCCTATTATGTTACAAATAATTTATAAGCTACTTAATAACAGTTCAAATCAGAAATATTTGAGCAAGAATGAAAATTTCAAAACAAAACGAAAAAAGTGATTTTACATCTCATTGTAGGAAGTATGGACCAAATAAATTCAGTAATAAGTTCAGTCATTTAACATCTTTTAGGATTTAAAATAAAGAATAGAAACATTAAAAGTGGTAGGCACATTACTAACAGAATTTTCTTTTGTTGTAAGAACAAATTAGAAGTGTGTTTATTTTGATAAAAGAAGAAGAAGAAGAAGAAGGATGAGGAGGCAGAGGAGGAGGAGGAGAAGGAGGAGGAGGAAAAGGAAAAGAAGAAGAAGAATCCGGAGGAGGAGGAGGAGGAAAAGAAGAAGAAGACGAAGTAGAAGAAGAAGAAGAAGCAGGAGGAGGAGGAGGCAGAGGAGAAGAGGAAAAGAAGAAGAAGAAGAGATGAAGAAGAGATGAAAAAGAAGAAGAAGAAGAAGAAGAGATGAAGAAGAGATGAAAAGAAGAAGAAGAAGAAGAAGCAGGTGGAGGAGGAGGAGGAGGAGGAGGAGGAGAAGGAGAGGAGGAAAAGAAGAAGAAGAAGAATAGATGAAGAAGAGATGAAAAAGAAGAAGAAGAAGAAAAGGAAGAAGAAGAAGAAGAAGAAGAAGAAGAAGAAGAAGAAGAAGAAGAAGAAGAAGAAGAAGAAGAAGAAGAATGGTTCTGTGTATCTTTTGAGTGCAATACAGGACACAATTTCTTAATTGTTGGGCGGCACGGTGGCGTTGTGTTTAACACATCTGCCTCACTACAAGAAGGTCTTGGGTTTGATTCCCAGCTCGAACATTCTGTGTGGAGTTTGCATGTTCTCTCTGTGCTTGTGTGGGTTTCCTCCAGGTACTCTGGCTCCATCCCAACCATATGCACAGTAGGTTAATTAGCTGTTCCACATTATCACTCGGTATCTGTGTGTGTGTGTGTGTGTGTGTGTGTGTGTGTGTGTGTGTGTGTGTGTGTGTGTGTGTGTGTGTGTGTGTGTGTGTGTGTGTGTGTGTGTGTCGGCCTTGTGATGGCCTGGCAAGCTGTCCAAGGAGTACCCTGCCCTCGTCTGAAGTTGATTAAGAAGGGCGCCAGTCTCCCCCACGACGCTAATTAGGAATAAGCAGTTCAGAAGATGAAGGAATGAGTGAATTTTTAATTGTTCACACATTTTATAATTTGGATATGTACTTAATACTATATTACTGAGGAGCAGTGGTGGTCTAGTGGTATAGGGCGCTGGATCGCTCACTGATCCTAAGGTTGGGAGTTCGAGTCCCACAGGTTGTCACTGTTCCCCCCGGTGCAGCTAACTGGGTTATCAAAGGCAGTACATGTCTCTCACTGTCTATGGTGAGAGGCATGTAAAAGAACCATTGCTGACTTCCGTAAAGAGTAGCTGCAAAGCCGTCAGCGTGTTTCTGTCCCTTGCTATAAAGAGTTGTGTCAGGAAGGGCATCCGACGTAAAAACCTATGCGGAATCAAACGTGTGAATCATTTGATGTGGTGAACCCTGATAAAGGGAAAAGGCTGAAAGGAAATTCTTTCTCTCTCACTTAATACTATATTATTAGATATTTCAGTGTTTATTTTAGGTTTAAGACCCAATCCTGTCACACACAGTTGATACATTACACTTTGAAGGAAAATGTTTGTTAGTAGAATAATGTACATAAAAAATGTACATTTTGTCTAAAAACACGACTGTATCTGCCAAGTCAGAAAATATTGCCTTTAAAATTAAAGGGACATTCCGATAATAATAATAATAATAATAATAATAATAATAATAATAAATAATAATAATAATAATAATAATAATAACAACAAGAAAAAGAAAAAGGAGAGGAAAAAGAAGATGAAGAGAATATAATTATTTTATAAAATATTGAAAGAAACTCAAGTTTACTTACATAATGTGTTGTGAATTGTGATTCTGGTGCCATTGTTAAAAAAAGCAAATCTGTTGATATTCAATGAAATCATCATCATCATCATCATCATCATCATCATGAATTTTAGCTTTATGCTCTGACAATAGTTTTAATTAAAAATTAAAATCAAAATATATAATTAACTGATGGTTAAAAAACAAAAAACAAAAAACAAAAACAAAACAAAACAAAACAAAAAAACAATAAATTACCTTGTTTTATTCGTCAAAGTCATAATTATCTCAATGTCTAAATCCCTCAATGGAAAGTTTATTGACAGCAGTCTCTACTGGAAGATGAGTTATCAAAACGTCAAAGTGGTTTATAAGGAGTGGTAGCTGTAAACGGGTGTAACCATAACGTATCCTGTGTATAGCAAAAGCTATTTTTATGCATTTTTACAATAATGGGAGTTTCTTCTTTAAAGGTGATCACGCATAAAGTGTCAATCAATCTTTCATCAGCTTAACACGTCATAAATATTAAAATGCTTTGATGGAGTTTGTGTGTGTGCGTGTGTGTGTGGGGGGTGCGTTGTGTGTGTGTGTGTGTGTGTGTGTGTGTGTGTGTGTGTGTGTGTGTGTGTGTGTGTGTGTGCATGCATTTATGTGTGTGTGTGTGTGCGTATGTTTGTGAGTGTTTGTCTGTTTTGTGTGTGTGTGTGTTTGTGTCTGTGTTTGCATGTGTGGTTATGTATGTGTGTGTGTGTTTGTTTGTGTTCATATATGTTTGTGTTTGTGTGCCTGTGTGTTTTGTGTTTGTGTTTGTGTGTGTGTGTGTGTATGTTTGTGTGTTCATGTGTGTGCATGTGTGTTTGTGTGTGTTTCTGTGTATTTGTGTTTAGTGTGATTGTTTGTTGTGTGTGTATTTGTTTATGAGTGTGTGCTCGTGTTTGTGTGTGCATGCGTGCATGTGAGTGTGTGCATGCGAGTGTGTTTGTGTGTGTTTGTGTGCTTGTGTTTGTATGTTCGTGTTTGTGTGTTTGGGTGTAAGTAGTCTGTGCATGGGTGTGTGTTTGTGCATGTTTGTGCATGTAAGTTTGTGTGTATGAGCAATTGTGTGTGTGCGCGCATGCATGTGTGTGCATGTGTGTGTATGTGCATGTGTCCATTTGTGTGTGTGCATGTGTGCATGTGCTGTGTATGTGTTTGTGTGTATGTTTGTGTTTGTGAGTGTTTGTGTATGTTTGTGTCTGTGTTTTTGTGTGTATTTGTGTTTAGTGTGATTGTATTTCTGTGCGTGTTTGTATCTGTGTATGTTTGTGTGTGTGCATGTGTTTGTGTGCGTGTTTGTGTTTTTGTGTATGGATATGTGTGTGTTTGTGTGTGTGCATGTGTGTTTGTGTGCATGTGGGTGTCTGCAATTAGTTGTGTGTGTGTGTTTGTGTGTGCATGCACGCATGTGAGTATATGCACATGAGTGTGTTTGTGTGTGTGTTTGTGTACGTGTGTGCATGTGATGTGTGTGTTTGTGTTTCTGTGTGTATATGTTTGTGTGTGTTTGTGTGCTTGTTTGTGTGTTCGTGTCTGTGTGTGGGTGCGAGTGTGTGTGTGTGTGTGTGTGTGTTTGTGCATGTTTGTGCATGTGTGTGTGCTTGTCTGTGTGTGTTTATGTGCATTTGTGTGTGCGCGCATGCATGTGTGTGCATGTGTGTGTATGTGCATGTGTGCATTTGTGTGTGCGCATGTGTGCATGTGCTGTGTGTATTTGTGTGAATGTTTGTGTTTGTGAGTGTTTGTGTATGTTTGTGTCTGTGTTTTTCTGTGTATTTGTGTTTAGTGTGATTGTATGCGTGTGTGCGTGTTTGTATCTGTGTATGTTTGTGTTTATGTGTTTGTGTGTATGTGTTTGTGTGTGTGCCTGTGTTTGTGTGCGTGTGTGTGTTTTTGTGTGTGGATGTGTGTGTGTTTGTGTGTGTGCGTGTGTGTGCATGTGTGTTTGTGTGCGTGTGGGTGTCTGCAATTAGTTGTGTGTGTGTGTGTTTGTGTGTGCATGCGTGCATGTGAGTGTATGCATGCGAGTGTGTTTGTGTGTGTATGTTTGTGTACGTGTGTGCATGTGATGTGTGTGTTTGTGTTTCTGTGTGTATATGTTTGTGTGTGTTTGTGTGCTTGTGTTTGTGTGTGTGTGCGAGTAGTGTGTGTGTGTGTGTGTGTGTTTATGCATGTTTGTGCATGTGTGCATGCTTGTCTGCGTGTGTTTATGTGCATTTGTGTGTGTGCGTGCATGCATATGTGTGCATGTGTGTGTATGTGCATGTGTGCATTTGTGTGTGTGCATGTGTGCATGTGCTGTGTGTGTTTGTGTGTATGTTTGTGTTTGTGAGTGTTTGTGTATGGTTGTGTGTGTGTGTTTGTGTGTGTGTGTGTGTTTGTCTGTGCGTGTGTGTTTATGTATATGTGTGTTTGTTTGTGCATGTGTGTGTATGTTTGTGTTTTTGTGATTGTGTATGTTTGTCTGTCCGTGCGTGTTTATGTATATGTGTGTTTGTTTGTGCATGTGTGTGTGTGTGTGTGTGTGTTTGTGTTTGTGTATGTGTGTGTTTGTGTGTGCGTTTGTGTGTGTGTGTGTGTGTTTGTGTGTGTGTGTGCAATCGGTTGTGTGTATTTGTGTTTGTGTTCATGTTTGTGTGTATGTGTGCATGTGAGTGTGTTTGTGTGTCTGTTTGTGTATGTGTGTGTGCTTTGTTTGTGTGTGTTTGTGTTTCTTTTTGTGTATGTTTGTGTGTTTGTGTGTGTTTGTATAGTG
>CM045736.1:55048895-55086395 GCA_024760905.1 Plotosus lineatus
GCAAGTTTAGGACAAGCTTCTTCTCCACAGCTGTGATCCTACTGAACTCACTCACCTGCTTAACCTTCTCTTACAATCCATACTACATTATCCGCACTACACCATCCGCACTACCCCATACCAGCACCAATCATACCATTAATATCATTCATATACACACACACACACACACACACACACACACACACACACACACACACACAATCTTATTTTCTTCTTCTTTTCCTCTCAGCTTTTACCCTTTTTTTTTTCTCAGGGGATGCCACGGCGAATCATCTGAATCTCATGTTTGATTTGGTATAGGTTTTTACGTTGGATGCCCTTCCTGACACAACCCTTTTTTCAATGGCAGAAGCACGCTGATGGCTATGCAGACTACTCTTTACAAAAGTCATCAATCGTTCTTTTACATGCCTCTCACCATAGGCAGTGAGAGACATGGCTGGCCTTTGATCACCCAGTTAGCTACGCTGGGGGCTATACTAGTACATATAGTATAATCTTTGTAAGAGAATATCTTCCCCCTGCAGTAGTTTTCAATATTCAAGGTATCACTAAGCATCCTGCACCTTTTGATCGAATGGGGGGTGTTGGGTCATAAACAAGAAGTTTAGTAAGATAATATGGTGAAAGCTCATTAAGTGCTTCAGAGGTTAAAAGTAGTATTTTTACATTCAATTCGAAATATAACTGGGAGCCAGTCCAGTGTCAATAAGGTCACGGTGATATGTTCGTATCTTCTGGGTCGAGTAATAACTGCATTCTGGACAAACTGGAGCTTGTTTATGCTCCTATTAAAACAACCAAACAGTAACGCATTACAATAATCTTATCTCGAGGTAACAAAAGCATGAACAACGTTTTCCACATCATGCAGTGACATCATATTTCTCATTTTAGCAACATTCCTGAGATGAATAACAGCAACCTAAGTAAAATTATCTACATGAGCTTCAATTGAAAGATCTCCATCTTCTTTTCCTTTCGGCTCTTCCCTTCAGGGGTCGCCACAGCTGCCCCCATATCACCCTGTCCTCTGGATCTTTTTCTCTTACAACAACTACCTCCATGTCCTCCTTCACCACATCCAGAAATCTCTTTGGCCATCTGCTGGTAGTTCCAACCTACGCATCCTGCTACCAATATTTTCACTATCCCACCTCTGTACATGTCCAAACCATCTCAATTTAACCTCTCTGGCTTTGTCTCCAAAACCTGTTACATGTGCTGTCCCTTTGATGTACTTATTCCTGATCCTATCCATCCTCGTCACTCCCAAAGAGAACCTCAACATTTTCATCTCTGCTACCTCCAGCTCTGCCTCCTGTCTTTTCCTCAGTGTCACTGTTTCTAAGCCAAACAACATCGCTGGACTCAATACCGTCTTGTACCCTTTTCCTTTCATTTTTGCCAAAAACCTCCTTTCACACATCACACATCACACCGGACACGTTTCTCCAACCATTCCAACCATTATCCACCTTCTATATCTCTGCTCCCTGTAACCTCACCGTCCCTCTTGGGTCCTTGTTGCTCACACACATGTATTCTGTCTTACTGAAGCTAACCTTAATTCCTCTCCTTTCCAGGGAATACCTCCATCTCTGCTCTCTGTTCTCTGCTCTCACTACAGATCACAATGTCATCTGCAACCATCATAGTCCATGGGGATTCTTGTCTAACCTTGTCTGGCAGCCTGTCCATCACCATAGCAAACAAGAAGGTGCCCAGCAATGATCCTTGATGCAGTCCCACCTCCACCTTGAACTCTTCTGTCATGCCGATGGCACACCTCACCACTGTCTTACATTTCTCATGCATGTCCTGCACCACTCTAACTTGCACAAAGGGGGCAAGTATAGAATGAACAGCAACACCAAACTGAACATTAGAAAGTGAAGGGAAAGCATGAAAGAAATTAAATTAATGGGATGAAAAAGTATGTCGAATGTGATAACTTGGAATGTATATATTAGTACTAAGCGTTTTAAGCAAGATGAGATAAGAAAATAGTTTCTGACTATATTTCCAATATTTAATCCTAACGTTAGCAGTAAATCGTCAGTGTGGCTCTAAAAATGTTTACAACCTACATTTTATGATAATGCATTCATTCCTGTCTAAAATAAGCTGCTGCATGTGGACTCGAGGCCACTGCCCCAGCCACTCAAGGTAGAATGACCACCATTATCAATAATGTGATTCTTTATTCATATGATCAATCTCTTTTTCCAGTGAATGAAGAGTGCAGTACTCTGAAATGTTACAAGGAATATATGAGATCTTTTTATTATCGATAAAATAATCGAACTGATTCATTGCAATAGGAAATTACATTTTATTACCTTAGAAGGTTGAGGCTACTTTGTATTATGCATTTTAGCCTTGTATAATACATCTATGTAGGTGTTTCATGATCTTTGCTGTGTCTGATTCTTTGAATATTTGATGAATTTTCCAAAAATTATGATCTATTAGACTTTTCCAACATTTTGCCATTTAACATGTTTGACCTCCTTCACAGCTAAAACCATTATAGGTAGCCTACAACTCATGCCTGCAGTGGATTAAGCAGGTCATTTTACTTTAGAAACAAAAGTTTCAGGTTGGTTGGTTGGTTGGTTGGTTGGTTCAAGTTCAATGGATTATTTTCTGCATTTTTGTCAAATTTCACTTGTCTGATCTCCCTTTAAACCCCAAACCGTGGTAGGTAGCCTAAAACTAATGCTTCCAATTGATTAAACAGGTATTTTCCCTTTGGAAACAAAATGTATCGAGGTATCGACTTGGTTACCATAATTTGAAAAAAAAAAATGCATTTTGAAATGGTTTTTACTACAAAATTGATCAACTGAGAGGCTTGAAACTCCACAATGGTTGTAGAAATGACTGAGAAATGGCATTAAACGTTTGTAGAAAGTAATAATTCGTGTTTCATAGTCTCCATAACCGAATGATGTCCAAGCCAGGGGCCTGAAGAGGGGGTAATGGAACAGGCTTTATCTTGGAAACCATTCAAGATAATTGCATGAAATTTGGACTGTTGATTTCTAATGGTAAACCAAACAAATCGAACCATTTATGATGGTGATTTTTTTTTTTTTTTTTTTTTTTTTTTTTTTTTTTTTTTTTTTTTGATGCTAGTATCTAATTATAACATGAGTCAATCAGCCACTCTACTGTCGGCAGACCTCAGTGAGCATTTGAGAGTGAGGGAGTGACAATCTCCAAACATCACAGTTTACCAGAACTCTCTGTACAGTCATCTGTTGCTCCTTCGTGCTTCAGTTTCTGTGGTTTCAGTGCATAGTGGGTTTTTCAAAAATATTCATCGAAAAATTTAAAACATAAGGAAATTAAGGAAAAATAGGGGGAAAGTTAAGGAAAATTCCACAAAACAAGGCCAATTATGCAATAAAAAAAACAAAACAAAACAAAACAAAAAAAAACACTTTTGCTCCCACCATGACAAACCCAGGTGAGATCAAGGACAAATTTTACAAAGACTTAAATGCAGTCCTGAGGTATCACAGTTCCCAACGCAGATAAGCTCATCATCCTTGGTGACTTTAACGCAAGAGTAGGCTGTGACAGTACCACCTGGGAAGGCCTCATCGGATAGCATGGAGTAGGAAACTGCAACAGTAATGGTCTAAAACTTCTCCAGACCTGCGTCGAACATGATCTGCTAATTACAAACACGACTTTCCAACTCCCAACTCGCAACAAGACATCATGGATGCATCCTCGTTCTAAGCATTGGCATCTCATCGTTATGTCAGCATGAGGAAGAGGGATAGACGTGATATCTGTTTCACAAAGGCCATATGCTGAGCAGAGTGTTGGACAGATCACTGCCTCATCGTCTCAAAACTCCGGTCTGAAGATCAACACCATCAAGCTCAATTTGCTACAATGCTGGAAGAATGCATAGAACCCATAGTGCTGGACAACCACGATGTGGAAGCAGCATGGGGTACACTTTGTAAGATAGTCTACAACACAGCCATGGAGTGCCTCGGGCCTACCTCCAGACGGCACAAAGACTGGTTTGATGAAAACTGTTCTGAGATCACACAGTTGCTGGAAGACAAGCGGCGTGCCTACAACGACCACCTTCGCAGCACCATCCAGCTAAAGCTGCGTCAGATGCGAGACTACTGGCTCAGCGACAAAGCCAATGAGAATCAAGGATATGCAGACAGGAGAGACATGGAGAACTTCTATAGCAGCCTCAAAGAAGTCTATGGTCCTACCACTTCTAGGTCACCAACTCTTCTCAGTGCAGACGGATCTACTCTCATAAATAACAAAGACAAGATCCTTGAGAGATGGGTGGAACATTTTGAGAATGTACTAAACCGTCCTTCTGCCATCAATGATGAAGCTCTCAATCGTCTCCCACAAGTTCCAGTCAATGCAGTCAATGAGACAATGGATGCCTTGCCAACGTCTGAGGAGATCCAGAAAGCAATCTGTCTGTTGTCCAGCGGTAAGACACCTTGTCCAGACTCAATTCCCGCTGAGGTCTATAAGGAGGGCGGCAGAGCACTTGTTGAAAAACTCCATCAACTATTCCTTGTCATATGGCAGCACGATGACACTTCCACAAGACTTTAAGGATGCCTCCATTGAATTGAAAGATATTTTATTCATTGAAGAAAGGAATTGGGCACAAGTTATCCAACTTAGTGAAGCCCTCGCCACAGATTATTTAGCCAATTAACCTACTGTGCATGTTTTTGGACTGTGGGAGGAAACCGGAGTACCCGGAGTACCCGGAGGAAACCCACACAAGCACGGGAAGAACATGCAAACTCCACACAGAAACGCCCAGGCTTGGATTTGAACCCAGGCCTTCTTGCTGTGAAGCAGGTGTGCTAACCACTATGCCACCGCGCTGCCCTCCATTATACACTTTTATGTCACCATCAGGCCTGTGACAACCATCGAGGAATATCCTTGCTGTCCATTGCAGGAAAGGTCCTGGCCAGAGTGTTGCTGAATTGGCTCATAGCCCATCTTGAGCAAGGCCTCCTTTCAGAGAGTCAGTGTGGTTTCTGAAAAGATCGTGGGACTATTGACATGGTGTTTGCTGCCAGGCAGCTCCAAGAGAAGTGTCAGGAACAGAACACCGACCTTTATTCCACCTTTGTTGATCTGACCAAGGCCTTCGACACTATAAGTAGAGAGGGTCTATGGAGAATCATGGCGAAATATGGATGGCCAAGAAAATTAATCGCCATCATACAACAGTTCCATGATGGTATGCTGGCTCGTGTACAAGACAGTGGAGAGGTATCAGAACCATTCCCAATTTCCAATCGAGTGAAACAGGGCCGTGTGCTTGCCTCTACCCTCTTCAGCAGTTTTCAGCAATGCTGAGGGATGCTTTTGGAGACACTGACGTAGTGTAAGAACTCTCTCTGTGTAGAAGCTCTTATGTAAACCTGCACGGTCTGGATTCCTGTATCTCAACGTCTTAGAGTACTCCGGGAACAGAAGACACTAAACCATACGAGTAAAATCAATCTGGTTTATTCATCAACTGCTCAGAGTATGTTTCTGAGCACAAGCTTTTTATGCAGTTTCTTTGTGTTTGCAAGCAGATAGTAACAGAGTCATATGTCCTTGGTCAAAGTACATTCGTCATAGCATAGGGTGTGTGTGTGTGTGTGTGTATGTGTGTGTGTATGTGTATGTGTGTGTGTGTGTATGTGTATGTGTGTGTGTGTATATGTGTGTGTGTGTATGTGTGTGTGTATGTGTATGTGTGTGTGTATGTGTATGTGTGTGTGTGTATGTGTATGTGTGTGTGTATATGTGTGTGTGTATGTGTATGTGTGTGTGTGTATGTGTATGTGTGTGTGTGTATGTGTATGTGTGTGTGTGGATGTATGTGTGTGTGTATGTGTATGTGTGTGTGTGGATGTATGTGTGTGTGTATGTGTGTGTGTGGATGTATGTGTGTGTGGACAGCACCATATCATGTTACTTAAGCGCCACTGTTTGCATTCGTACGTAAGTAGGTCAAGATAGAAGGGGACAGCCTTGAACATCCAGTTAGGTCTGGCTGATGTTTTACACAAAACTTAGGACATCGGGGTACAACAGGATAAGGAGAACTACTTGCTTCATGGTTCAATAAACATGTACGTATTAGGTCAGAGATATATTCTAACAGTTCCCCTCTTTTATACTTTAATGTTCATGAAGTATAAATCATTCGTTAATAAATCGTTGCAGAATACACAAAGGTTCAGCGGGTGTCGAAGGTCGGGATCTTTCAGGAGACCAGGGACCGCGGTTGATCGGGGCCTGTGCTTGAAGGGCAGCTTGAGCTACGACGCCCTTCGCCCACTGCCTCGAGATACTCGGGTCCCCTCAAGATCCCGACCCTCACTACACCCGGGACGAAGGGTAAGAGGTGCCGTCGGACTGCGCATCCAGTTGCGCATACGTTGGTCCACTGAAAGCGTCCATCAGGGCCCACACGATTCAGCAGACACCTAAGGATGCAAGGTCCGAACACACACACCAACAGCAGACAAATGCATACAGGCACAAACATGGTTAAATATGGAGTGAATCATTCTTCTAAATACATAACACAGGATATTTTTGGTTATCCGTTCCCAGTAAAGGTGGTACTCGTAAGCTTATGTTGAGCCGAATCCGTTAGAAAACACTTCTCCCCTCTTAGGTGATATATGTGTCTTAAGACCTGGAACAGAGGTAATAAAGATAAACAACATCATGGTCACACAAAAACAAACAATACAATACTTCATTGCGGGCTTTTCTTCAGTCTGGTAGCATGGATCCACTGTGGAAAGAGATCAGTTAGTACGGCGGTACGGGTTACAGCGAGTATCTCCGTGGGCTCACTGTAAGGAGAGTCTCCCAAAGAGGAATTTAGTTTCGCAAATTTCTTGACCAGCACCTTGTCTCCTACCTTGAAGGCATGAGTGCTTGCATCGGCCGGGACCGAAGTATTCTGATTAGTGCGTTCCCAATAGTCGTTTAGGACCTTAACAAGGCCCACGGCATACTCGCTCATGTGTATGTCTAGATCTTCCGTACCCAAAGCCTGCTTTCCCTTCCTCCAAGGAGCAGGAAAGGGTCTCCCCATTACCACTTCATAAGGGGATAGATTCCCTAAGGCCACCTGCGAGGTCATCCGCAGATCCGCTAGGACCACAGGCAGCACCGAAACCCAATTCCTGGATCCGGTGGCGTGCATTGCTTTTCGTAATTTTCCTTTAATGGTTCTGTTTGTTCGTTCCACGATTCCGGAGGACTGAGGGTGATATGGGACATGGAAACGCCAATTGATCTTTAGCTCTTGTGCCAACAGTTGAGTGACTTTTGAGGTGAATGGTGTGCCTTTGTCCGAATCAATACCCAACGGGAGGCCATATCTGGGAATAATTTCCTGTGATAACTTTTGAACCACTACTGGCGTTTCGTTCCCACACGGAAAGCTTCAACCCATCGAGAGAATTTATCCACGATAACCAATAGATATTTAAAGGGGCCCTGCCGGGGCATGTGGGTAAAGTCTATCTGCCACTCCTGGAAGGGAGTATCTGGTTTCGGCAGATGCTGATGTGATGCATGTGGTTTGGACACATTGTTCTGTGCACAAATCAGGCATTTGTCCAAAATGCTGTGTACCGTAGAGGCTAGTTGTCGTATACAAAAATCTTTTTCCATATCTGTCACCACCCCTCTTCGACCGCGATGTGTAGGCCCGTGAAACTCGCGGACGAGGAAAGGAAGGCAGTGCGTGGGCAGACATAAGCGACCGGTCGAATCGAGTAGAATGCCGTCACCCGAGGGCTGAGAGCCCTGCGAGGACCAAAAATCAGTGTCTTCTGTGGACGCCGAGGACTGAAGGGATTTCAGATCCAAGTCAGGGAGGAGGGCGCTAAGCATGTGTGAGGTTGACACCAGCGCGGGCTGCAGGAACGGCGGCATGGAGCCGAGCGAGGCAGCCTGTTTAGCCGCGCGGTCAGCCAAAGAGTTACCTCGTGCCTCATCAGTGTGGTCAGAGGAATGACCGTGGGTCTTTACGATCGCTAAACGGAGCGGGAGATTGCAGGACACAATAAGATCCTGGACTAAGGTGGAATGTGAAATGGGCTTACCGTCAGCAGCAGTGAAGCCACGAGATTGCCAGATACGGCCGAAATCATGTGCCACCCCAAAAGCGTAACGAGAGTCAGTGTATATAGTAACATCCTGGTCGGAAGCGAGAGTGCATGCCCGAGTGAGCGCATATAACTCTGCTGCTTGAGCGGAATTAAAGGGAAGCGAGTACGCTTCCAAAACTTGGTCCGTAAGGAACATACTGCGTAGTCGAGAGGAACACTCCGTCGGAGGGTTTCGAGCATGACCCGTCTACAAACAGGGAGAGACCTGTGGAGAGAGGAGTAGACATTAAGTCGGATCTAATGCTGGTGTCATGAACAATGGTGTCCATGCAGTCATGTTCCAATGGTTCGCAGTCGTCATGAGCATTAAGCAGGCGCTGTAGAGCCTGCGCCACGTTATCTAGGGAAGAGGAACAGGATATAGTTAGGTTATCAGTAGCACAAAGGATGGCCTCGTAACCTGAACGACATTGAGAAGACATGTGTTGTGTAGACAGAGTATTAAGGATATGCCTAACCTGATGGCTGGTGTGTAAAACGAGTGGATGAGAGAGCACTATTTTTTCTGCTTCGAGAACTAACACCGCACTGGCAGAGACAGCTGAGGAGACAGGCAGGTAAACCCTGAGCCACAGTATCTAGAGTTTTGGAGAGGAAAGCACAAGGCCTAAGTCCCCCCCCGTGGTCCTGCGCCAAGACTCCAGAAGCCGTGCCGGCCTGGTGAGCGACGTAGAGATGAAAGGGTTTGTTGTAATTCGGGAGCCCGAGAGCCGGCGCGGAGCATAGGGCCGACTTCAGGGCTTTGAATGCGTCCAGCATGTCCTCAGTCCAGACCAAGGGTTGATGGAGAGGGTCAGTGTGAGCCACCGCAGAGCCGTAAACGCGTTTGTCATAAAAGGAACAGTCCGGGATCCATTGGCGGCAGTAGTTAATGAGGCCCAGGAAAGCCAGGAGCGCTTGTTTAGTGGCAGGCTTCTGAGTGTCCACTATGATCTTAACGCGATCCTGAGTAAGGCGTTTTATCCCGTGAGAGAGTTCATAGCCCAGATATATCACAGTGGGGAGGCAGAACTGTAACTTGGGCTTGGAGACCTTGAAACCCTTTTTTCCAGTAAGAGGAGCAACTGGACAGTGGCGTCGAGGCATAGTTCATAGGTTACGCCCGGACACCAGGAGGTCATCAGCATAAGAGTGTACGCAGGAACCAACGGGACGTCCAAAGAACCCAACGCTGCCCCTAACTGCAGCCGAAAACACGGCAGGAGAGTCAATAAATCCTTGAGGTAATCTAGTCCACGTGTACTGTCGCTGCCGGTGTGTGAAAGCGAAGAGAGGTTGTGTGCTTGGCTCAACAGGGATACTAAAAAACGCCGAGCACAGATCGATTACGGAAAAATGAGTGTGATCGCAAGGAATAGAAGCCATAATAGAGGGCACATCCGGAACAACCGGTGAAACTGGAACGATGAGCTCATTAATTTTTCTGAGGTCTTGTGTCAGACGCCAGGAACCGTCTGGCTTAGGAACCGGGTTCACAGGCGTGTTATAAGGGCTTGTGCACGGCACAATGATACCCTGTTCCAAAAGAGCGGCCAAAATAGTGTCGATACCCAACATTTTTTTTGAGGCGACAAGGGGTATTGTCGGATGTACACGGGCAAAATGTGCTTCACGGTAGCTTCATATGGGACGCAGTCCACACAACCCACGTCATTCTTATGCTCTGCCCAAAGATTAGTGGGCAGTGTGTCGAGTACAGGGGGCGAGGTGGAACTCGCCACGCACGCTGAATTAACATTAAAAGGCAAGGGCTGCGCTTGCAATGATAACAGAGAAACGGAGGAGGTGTCGCACGTTTGGATGGTCATGCTCGAACCTTGGAAAGAGATTTGGAACCCCAGAACACTCATGAGGTCACGGCCTAACAAATTAAAGGGGCATTCGGACATATGTACAAAGGAGTAGGATATTTGCAATTTATCAAGCGTATGATCATCAGGAAAATGTAGGAGAAGGGGTGGCGTATATGGGGAGGAGAAAGGAACCCCATCTATTCCCACAGAGCTAATAGACCTGGAAGATACAGCACCCTGATAGTCCCTGCCTAAAGAAGATAGGGTCGCCCCGCTATCGATAACAAAAAGATATTCCACCCCCTCTAGAACAATAGGAAGGAGCGGCAGATTCTCATTGCAGGGTGAATTAAACACTAGATGCATTAAGCTACAGGTCTCAGGGTCCTCACTCCGCGGGCAGCCCTAATCACGTCCTCGCGAATATGGGCGTGGTGTCGTCACTTCAGTGGGATCCGAGGATGGTGGGGGCGAACTAGAGCCAGCATTACGGCGTGCTGCAGAATTCTCCTCATCTCTCTGTCTCTTTCTACATTCCTTCTTCCAGTGTCCTTCCTTTCCACAGTAATGACATTTCCTGTCTTTCTGTATAAATCCCTTCTTCTATCCTTATCGCGAGGGCCCTGGGGGGCCACCGCCAACAGAACCTTATTCTTTACATTCAATAGTCCATCTGATTCTAGCATACGAACCCTTTCTCCGGCAGTTCTAACGATGAGACGTTGACGATCTGTGAAATGCGGTTTAAGTGCGCTCTGGACTTCTGGGAGACAATTACTTAAAAACTGGACACGAACATAGAATTTGCCGCTTCGGTATCAAGAGGAAATCCTCCCACATGCCGCCAAGTTTCAGTAAAATGATTCCAAAATACTGAGGTTAATTCGCCTCGCTTCTGTTTGCAATTGGTCACGTGTGAAAGATCACAAGCCCCTCCCGCCGGGAGACTAGATAAGCCGTTAGTTGCTTGGCGCAGCTGGGTCAATCCCTCGGGATTGTCCCGCCAGAAGAGGGTGGACCGATAGGTGGTTTTACGATGACCCTCGACTTCCCCCTCTTCCTCCATCTTTACATTAGTTACAGCATCGTTTTCCGGAGCCAGACAGGGAACATTCTGAAGGACCACTGCCTCATTATATGCTTCTTTCATGTATTCATAATCCTAGGAGGGTTGCCCAATCCATCATAAATCATGCGATGCGCGGATGTCAGAAATCCTGCATCAAAAGTCCCATTTCGAGGAAAGTTTGGTACTTGGTCGAGTCCCTCAGTCCATCCCGCCAAATTGCTGAGCCATGGCTCAGTATAATAAGCTAGACCACATCTATTCATCCACTCCTTCGGAGTTTCCCGGACCTTAGGCTTTGGGTAGGAATTTCCCATTGTCTATCTTCTAATCAAAAACAAAAAATACGTTGGCATACAGGAATACACGTGCACCTTTTGTATAGCGCTCTTCCCAGTTATAGCAACTGAGGATAACCCGTCCCAGTTATAGCAACTGAGGATAACCGTCCCAGTTATAGCAACTGAGGATAACCCGTCCCAGTTATAGCAACTGAGGATAACCGTCCCAGTTATAGCAACTGAGGATAACCGTCCCTTATGAAAAGGGGATAACACAAACGTTCAGATACTGCTAACCAGGTAATCAAGAAAAAATCTATGTCTTACCTGATCAGGAGTATCACGTCGGGGTCACCAAATTGTAAGAACTCTCTCTGTGTAGAAGCTCTTATGTAAACCTGCACGGTCTGGATTCCTGTATCTCAACGTCTTAGAGTACTCCGGGAACAGAAGACACTAAACCATACGAGTAAAATCAATCTGGTTTATTCATCAACTGCTCAGAGTATGTTTCTGAGCACAAGCTTTTTATGCAGTTTCTTTGTGTTTGCAAGCAGATAGTAACATAGTCATATGTCCTTGGTCAAAGTACATTCGTCATAGCATAGGGTGGGGGTGTGTGTGTGTGTATGTGTGTGTATGTGTATGTGTGTGTGTGTGTATGTGTATGTGTGTGTGTGTATATGTGTGTGTGTGTATGTGTGTGTGTATGTGTATGTGTGTGTGTATGTGTATGTGTGTGTGTGTATGTGTATGTGTGTGTGTATATGTGTGTGTGTATGTGTATGTGTGTGTGTGTATGTGTATGTGTGTGTGTGTATGTGTATGTGTGTGTGTGGATGTATGTGTGTGTGTATGTGTATGTGTGTGTGTGGATGTATGTGTGTGTGTATGTGTGTGTGTGGATGTATGTGTGTGTGGACAGCACCATATCATGTTACTGCGTCACTGTTTGCATTAAATGACGTAAGTAGGTCAAGATAGAAGGGGACAGCCTTGAACATCCAGTTAGGTCTGGCTGATGTTTTACACAAAACTTAGGACATCGGGGTACAACAGGATAAGGAGAACTACTTGCTTCATGGTTCAATAAACATGTACGTATTAGGTCAGCGATATATTCTAACACGTAGGTATTGGCATCAGGTACAGGTTTGATGGCTCACTTTTTAACCTCAGGAGGCTACAAGAAAAAAACAAGGTTTCAATTGATACCATCAACAACCTTCTATTTGCTGATGACTGCACCATCAATGCTGCTTCTGAGGCGGATATGCAACACAGTGTTGAGATGTTCACTGATGCCTGCAACAACTTCGGATTGGCAATCAGCACCGAGAAGACTGAGGTGATGTACCAACCAGCCCCAGGGAAAACAAACGTTGGACCCAACATCTTTGTCAATGGACAAAAACTTTAAGCAGTGGACAAGTTTAAATATCTTGGCAGCGCACTCTCTCACACAGTTGTCATTTATGATGAGGTCAACATCAGACTTGCTAAAGCAAGCGTTGCCTTCGGCAGACTCCAGGCAAAACAGGAATAGCAAGTCTTCCAAGCCTTCAGCGGCAGCCATGATACCCTGCCCATACTGCACCAGAACTTTTCCAAGCACAGATTGGACTGACAAGCCATCTTCGCACTCACAAGTAGACATTCCCAGTTCCCAGGATGATTAGATGGTCCTCGTCGACTTCAACTGACAAAGAAATATATATATATATATATATATATATATATATATATATATATATATATATATTATATAAAACATATATGAGATGATTTCAGATATGTTACCTAATCAACAGGTAAGTTTTTAGTCTAGTCGTACTGCAACCCTTTGTTTCCTTTGGTGATCTGGGAAAAATGTTCATGTGAATGTGTAGACATGTTCAAACTTGTAATGCATTGTTCACCAGCTTACGCAAAGCTTAAGTACAGTTTATATTAGTCAACTAGCCTGAGGCAAAATTGGAGCTTAAGTTGAATAGTTGAACATCTACACACCATTCACTAGTACTTACTAATAATATTATGCTGTTTGTCATATACACATTAAACATGCTGAATAAAATGATATTTAGAAAATTATGCTAATCACTTATTTCATAATTAGTTTGACAAATTAAAAATTAATATAGCTACCTTCAGGATCCTTAATGTATACATAGCCACTCTAGATAAAAGTATATTTCAAATGCTGTAAAATGTTATGCACAGGTTAAATATCGCAGGCAGCATAATATATCCATGTGCTGGTATTCGCATTATCTTTTCCTTATTATAATATTTAAAACTGAACCTCTCTGTCTTATTATTCACTTCTTCCTGTTTCCTTTCACCTTTTATTACTTTAATTCAAAGCCTTGCTTTTGTTTCTTGATGTTCACTTAATTCACTTCTGATTATTATTCGTATTATCGTGGTGGCACAGTGGTGTAGTGGTTAGCACGTCTGCCTCACAGCAAGAAGGTCTGGGTTTGATTCCCAGCCTGGGCGTTTCAGTGTGGAGTTTGCATGTTCCCCCTGTGCTTGTGTGGGTTTCCTCTGGGTTCTCAGGTTTCCTCCCACAGTTCAAAAACATGCAAAGTAGGTTAATTGGCTTTTCAAAATTGTACGTAGGTTTGCAGGAAGTAGCAAAGATTAGTCAGGGAGAAGTGAGGAGGGCATTGAAGAGGATGAACAATGGAAAAGCAGTTGGTCCTGATGACATATGGAAGTTTCTAGGAGAGGTAGCAGTAGATTTTTGATAAGAACATTCAACAAGATCTTAGAGAGTGAACAGATGCCAGAGGAATGGAGGAGAAGTGTGCTGGTGCCCATTTTTAAGAACAAGGGAGATGTTCAGACTTGTGGAAACTACGGAGAGATAAAGTTGATGAGCGAAACGATGAAGTTATGGGAAAGAATAATGGAATCTATACTAAGGGCAAAGGTCAGAATTTGTGAACAACAGATTGGTTTCATGTTAGGAAAGAGCACCACAGATGCAGTGTTTGCTTTGAGGATGTTAATAGAGAGTACAGAGAAGGTCAGAAGGAGTTGCATTGTGCCTTTGTGGAACTGGAGAAAGCATATGACAGGATGCTGAGAGAAGAACTGTGGTATTGCATGAGGAAGTCTGGAGTGACAGAGAAGTATGTTAGAGTGGTGCAGGACATGTATGAGAGATGTAAGACAGTGGTGAGGTGTGCTGTCGGTGTGACAGAAAAGTTCAAGGTGGAGGTTGGACTGCATCAAGGGTCAGCTCTGAGCCCCTTCTTGTTTGCTATGGTGATGGACAGGCTGACAGACGAGGTTAGACAAGAATCTCCATGGACTATGATGTTTGCAGATGACATTGTGATCTGTAGTGAGAGCAGAGTGCTGTAAAATCTATAGAGGTGGAGGTATGCCCTGGAAAGGAGGGGAATGAAGGTTAGCCTCAGTCAAACAGAATACATCTGTGTGAACGACAAGGACCCAAGAGGAACGGTGAGGTTACAGGGAGCAGAGAGAACAAAAGTGTAGGATTTTAAGTATTGGGGCTCAACAATCCAGAGCAATGGAGTGTGTGGAAAAGAGGTGAAGAAGCGTGTGCAGGCAGGTTGGAATGGTTGGAGAAAAGTATCCGGTGTGACCTGTGATAGTAAGGTATCAGCGAGAATGAAAGGAAAAGTGTACAAGACGGTGTTGAGGCCAGCAATGTTGTGTGGCTTAGAAACAGTGGCCCTGAGGAGAAGACAGGAGGCAGAGCTGGAGGTAGCAGAGATGAAAATGTTGAGGTTCTCTTTGGGAGTAACAAGAATGGATAGGATCAGGAATGAGCACATCAGAGGGACAGCACATGTAATACGTTTTGGAGACAAAGCCAGAGAGGCCTGATTGAGATGGTTTGGACATGTACAGAGGAGGGATAGTGAGTATATTGGTAGCAGGATGCTGAGGTTGTAACTACCAGGCAGAAGGCCGAGAGGAAGACCAAAGAGACGATTCATGGATGTGGTGAAGGAGGACATGAAGGTAGTTGGAGTAAGAGTAAAAGATGCAGAGGATAGGGTGAGATGGAGGCGGATGGTTTGTTGTGGCGACCCCTGAAATGAAAAGCCGAAAGGAAAAGAAGAAGAAGAGAAGAAGAAGAAGAACATCCAGTTTCTCTTGTTTATTCTTGTCTTATTATTATTTATTCAGAATTATTATGAATGTTATTGTACATGTATTATTATTATTATGCAGTATTTATTGTTTTTACATGGTTATCTTTAATATATTAAATTAAATATGCATGTTTGTGTCTGGTTATATGAGTTTGGAATCGGGTTGGAACAGATTAATTCGTTTTCAATTATTTCCTATGGAAATCTTTGTGTCAGCAAACAAACATTTCCACTTACGAGCTTGCCCTTGGAACGGATTAATTTCGAAAATCGAGGTACCACTGTATTTAATTTATTGGTTCCTTTAAAAATGGATGAAATGTGTAACTTCACTACTCTGGAGCAGATGAAAATACTCAGGAATTTTTAATTACTGTAAGAACTTTCTCTGTAGAAGCTCTTATGTAAACCTGCACGATCTGGATTCCTGTATCTCAACGTCTGAGAGCGCTCCGGGAACAGAGGACAACAAACCACACGAGTGAAATCAAGCTGGTTTATTCATCTGCTGCTCAGAGTGTGCTTCTGAGCATAAACTTTTTATACAGTATGTTTTCGTGCAAAAAGCAGACAAGATACAGAATCAGGTGTCCTTGGTTCAGAGTACATTCGTCATAGCATCGGGTGTGTGTGTGTGTGTGTGTGTGTGTGTGTGTGTATGTATGTGTGTGTATGTATGTGTGTGTGTGTATGTATGTGTGTGTGTGTATGTATGTGTGTGTGTGTGTGTGTGTGTGTATGTGTGTGTGTATGTATGTGTGTGTGTGTATGTGTGTGTGTATGTATGTGTATGTGTGTATGTATGTGTGTGTGTGTATGTACGTATGTGTGTATGTATGTATGTGTAAATATCACCATATCATGTTATTTACGTAACTGCTTGCATTCGTACGTAGGTATGTGGTGATAAAAGAGGGACAGCCTTGAACATCCAGTTCGGTCTGGTTGATGTTTTACACAAAACTTAGGGACATCGGGGTACAACAGGATAAGGAGAACTTCTTGCTTCATGATTCAATAAACATGTACGTATTAGGTCAGAGATATATTCTAACAATTACCGATGTTAAAGTTTATCCCACCAAAAAATGAAACAAATCCAGTGTTACATTCAGTGTTCATGATCTGTGAAATGGTGCAAATATACTGACAGCAGCTTCGCAAATTTTGGGAAACAAAACCTTTGGATTTTATTTGTTTGTTTCTTTCTTTCCAAATATGTTACAAAGATTAATTTTATGTAAAATAAAATATGTTCATATATATAGTCAACATGTGTGAGTATTTACAAAGAATATTGCAGTATTTAAGCAGATTCTCTTTGTATTTATTCTGAATGTGATGATTTTTATTATTATTATTATTTTTTATTATTATTTATTTATTTATTTATTATTTATTACCCAGAAGGAGGCAGTACTGAGGTCAAATGTGTCAATATTCAGCCAGATATGATTGAAAAATTTCCAAAGCCCGGATGTGGGTATATCATCTAAAACTATCACTGAGCCTGTAACACATTTGATGTTTTCTAAAATAAAATGTCTTTTGTACAGCATAACTGTGATGAATGTGTGTTTCCCACCTCTGTTCATCATTCTTTCATTTTCTGTAACCGCTTAGTCCCAGTTAAGGTCGTGGGGAGGCTGGCACTCATCCCAGCCGACTCCGGGTGAGGGAAAAGTACACCCTGGACAGCTTGCCAGGCCACTGCACGGCAGGAACATGCTGACGGCTTTGCAGCCTACTCTTGTCAAAAGTCAGTAATGGTTCTTTTACAGTCTCACACCATTGACAGTGAGAGACACGGCCGACCTTTGATAACCCACTTAACTACCATGGGGGGGGGCTGTTGAGAGTATCAACCTTTTGATCAGTGATTCAGCACCTCTACCACCAGGCCACGACTGTCTCCAACTCTGTTTACCTATAATTTTTTCCAGCCATAATTTAGAAGTATTTGAACCATTTGAATTGGATTGCAGGATTAATATTAACTGTTCTTGTTCTCGTTTTGTAACGTAGAAGAACATCACTCATTCTTCCAGGATTGCTCGCTATCTCGTCAGTTCTCTTCTTTTTAAGACCCATTCATATTGTTATCGGCCCAGGTTCCCAAAGTTTTAGTTACAATTCATTATTTTGCATTGTTTACAGATATACACAATTCTTTTATTTCAGCAGTCTGGAGTAGTATCATAAATACTGGAAATAGAAACAGTGATATGCGGTCTATTGGTGAAGGGTTATTGGTTAAGGATGTGGTGAGATTCTAGTTTTCAGTTGTGTGTGTGTGTGTGTGTGTGTGTGTGTGTGTATGTGTGTGTGTGTGTGTGTGTGAGAGAGAGAGAGAGGGGGGGTGTATATAGCGTGTTACCCGACGTCTCTGTGATCTTTGTGCTTACACTGTTTTGCAGACTTTTGTAACACTTAACAAATATGGTTGGTCAGAAGCGTAAGCATACTAGTGTAACACCTGTTTAGTATAGCTGTGCTAGATTATATGCTAGGTTCTAGAGGAGTAGAATGAATTATAGAGATTTAAAGTTGAGCAGCCGGCAGATTTATTACAATTTTACAATAGCACAAGAAATAGTGCAAACAATGTGTAGAGCGCTCTTTACAAAATAAAATTAAAAATAAAATAGGCTTAGAGTCTCTGAGGTTCGAACCCTTAAGGTTTGATTTGTGTGAGTTCGGGAGGTCTTTTCCAGGATTGTAATCCGTTTGGGATAAAGTGGTTTTATTTGTTCTTATCTGGGATCCTGTGATTTGAAGTGGTTGGGTCTGTAGATCCACTCTCGCATCCAGAGCAGCTGGCCACACTGCTTCTGGATCCGCCAAGAGTTCTCACTGGGTTTAGCTCGCCATCCGTGTCCGAAACCAGCTTCAAGATCAGATCCAGGTCCACTAAAAAAAACAGTCTGCACATACAGTACAGACACAATGAATAAAATATTTCTTAACAGTAGTTTCTAAATAGAATGAGATCTCATAAAATGTTCAAAATCTTTTACATTGCTGTTTTAACACTGGTTTTACTTCCATGAATTCAAAATGTATTGCTATGTAGCATAACAAACAACCACAATATTTATTTAACCCTTTTTTCAAGGCATATGAAATTAAATTATTTCAAGTTACTGTGAGAACTCTATCTCTTGCAGAGGCTCTCCTGTGTTCCTGCACGGTCTGGATTCCTGTATCTCAACGTCTAAGAGTACTCCGGGAACAGAAGACCACAAACCACCCGAGTTAAATCAAGCTGGTTTATTCATCAACTGCTCAGAGTGTGCTTCTGAGCATAATCTTTTTATACAGTATGTGTTCGTGCAAAAAAGCAGACAAGATACAGAATCAGGTGTCCTTGGTTCAGAGTACATTGGTCATAACATTTGTTCATGAGAGTCATGTGTGAGATTGATAGCAAGGCAGCTGATAGCTCATATCCGTTATTTTGCTTTAGCGACTTGCGTCAATGCGAAGATTGGAAGAGATAGAACGGGAACAAACAAGGACACACGGTTCGATCTGGTTCTTCTAGCATGCATAAGTGAGGGGGGAAGACATTGAGTTACTATCGGTCACAGAGAATAGTTATAGAGTAACATACAGACATATGAATATTCTAACAGTTCCCCTCTTTTATACTTTAATATACATGAAGTATAACAATTTTATGCATAATTCTATGGATCAGGATCTTGGGACGCCCATGAGTCGTGGTTGATCGGGACAGGTGCTTGAAGGGCAGGTCAAGCCTCATCGCCCTTCGCCCACTATCCGGAGGCCCGATGAGCGTCACTCCACCCTGATCCACCACTAAACGTTGGTATCCGCTGTATGGTAGGTATCTTCATTTTGGTTGGACAGTGGAACGTATCGAGGCTCGGTGAAGGAGCTGACCAGGGTCCATACTCTGTTCATCAGGCACCTAAACACACATGGACCAAACATACAAAACAACAACACACAAATGCAGACAGGAATAATCATAGCAATATATGGCACCAACCAACCAAACAGCAAATGAAATAACCCCCATCCCCAGCCTTTATCGGACATTTCGTCTAAATGCAAATCCTCCGCCACCTTTTTCATCTTATCCACCTGGGTGGAGATCAGTCCATGTTCTTCATCGTTAGCTGGTACATATGTACAACATTGATCCCCTACAACAGCACAGACCCCGCCCTCCTTCGCCAACAGTATATCCATATATGAGGATATGACACTTGATGTTCCTAGGCTCGTTCACGCAGGGGCACGTCCCCTCTTGTTACAAGTTTATGGTGTTTCCCACCTGTGATAGGAATAGAAGAAATAGAGACATAACATATGGACAAATACATCATTAATTCGGGCTCTTCTTTAGCCTGGTAGCATGGATCCACTGTGGAAAGAGGTCAGTTAATACGGCGGTACGAGTTACAGCGAGTATCTCCGTGGGCTCACTGTAAGGAGAGTCTCCCAAAGAGGAATTTAGTTTCGCAAATTTCTTGACCAGCACCTTGTCTCCTACCTTGAAGGCATGAGTGCTTGCATCGGCCGGGACCGAAGTATTCTGATTAGTGCGTTCCCAATAGTCGTTTAGGACCTTAACAAGGCCCACGGCATACTCGCTCATGTGTATATCTAAATCTTCCGTCCCCAAAGCCTGTTTTCCCTTCCTCCAAGGAGCAGGAAAGGGTCTCCCCATTACCACTTCATAAGGGGATAGATTCCCTAAGGCCACCTGCGAGGTCATCCGCAGATCCGCTAGGACCACAGGCAGCACCGACACCCAATTCCTGGATCCGGTGGCGTGCATTGCTTTTCGTAATTTCCCTTTAATGGTTCTGTTTGTTCGTTCCACGATTCCGGAGGACTGAGGGTGATATGGGACATGGAAACGCCAATTGATCTCTAGCTCTTGTGCCAACAGTTGAGTGACTTTTGAGGTGAATGGTGTGCCTTTGTCCGAATCAATACCCAACGGGAGGCCATATCTGGGAATAATTTCCTGTGATAACTTTTGAACCACTACTCGGGCGTTTTCATTCCCACACGGGAAAGCTTCAACCCATCGAGAGAATTTATCCACGATAACCAATAGATATTTAAAGGGGCCCTGCCGGGGCATGTGGGTAAAGTCTATCTGCCACTCCTGGAAGGGAGTATCTGGTTTCGGCAGATGCTGATGTGATGCATGTGGTTTGGACACATTGTTCTGTGCACAAATCAGGCATTTGTCCAAAATGCTGTGCACCGTAGAGGGTAGTTGTCGTATACAAAAATCTTTTTCCATATCTGTCACCACCCCTCTTCGACCGCGATGTGTAGGCCCGTGAAACTCGCGGACGAGGAAAGGAAGGCAGTGCGTGGGCAGACATAAGCGACCGGTCGAATCGAGTAGAATGCCGTCACCCGAGGGCTGAGAGCCCTGCGAGGACCAAAAATCAGTGTCTTCTGTGGACGCCGAGGACTGAAGGGATTTCAGATCCAAGTCAGGGAGGGCGCTAAGCATGTGTGAGGTTGACACCAGCGCGGGCTGCAGGAACGGCGGCATGGAGCCGAGCGAGGCAGCCTGTTTAGCCGCTGGTCAGCCAAAGAGTTACCTCGTGCCTCATCAGTGTGGTCAGAGGAATGACCGCGGGTCTTTACGATCGCTAAACGGAGCGGGAGATTGCAGGACACAATAAGATTCTGGACTAAGGTGGAATGTGAAATGGGCTTACCGTCAGCAGCAGTGAAACCACGAGATTGCCAGATACGGCCGAAATCATGCGCCACCCCAAAAGCGTAACGAGAGTCAGTGTATATAGTAACATCCTGGTCGGAAGCGAGAGTGCATGCCCGAGTGAGCGCATATAACTCTGCTGCTTGAGCGGAATTAAAGAGAAGCGAGTACGCTTCCAAAACTTGGTCCGGTAAGGAACATACCGCGTAGCCACAGAGGAACACTCCGTCGGAGGGTTTCGAGCATGACCCGTCTACAAACAGGGAGAGACCTGTGGAGAGAGGAGTAGACATTAAGTCGGATCTAATGCTGGTGTCATGAACAATGGTGTCCATGCAGTCATGTTCCAATGGTTCGCAGTTGTCATGAGCATTAAGCAGGCGCTGTAGAGCCTGCGCCACGTTATCTAGGGAAGAGGAACAGGATATAGTTAGGTTGTCAGTAGCACAAAGGATGGCCTCGTAACCTGAACGACGTTGAGAAGACATGTGTTGTGTAGACAGAGTATTAAGGATATGCCTAACCTGATGGCTGGTGTGTAAAACGAGTGGATGAGAGAGCACTATTTTTCTGCTTCGAGAACTAACACCGCACTGGCAGCGACAGCGTGGAGACAGGCAGGTAAACCCTGAGCCACAGTATCTAGAGTTTTGGAGAGGAAAGCACAAGGCCTAAGTCCCCCCGTGGTCATGCGCCAAGACTCCAGAAGCCGTGCCGGCCTGGTGAGCGACGTAGAGATGAAAGGGTTTGTTGTAATCCGGGAGCCCGAGAGCCGGCGCGGAGCATAGGGCCGACTTCAGGGCATTGAATGCGTCCAGCATGTCCTCAGTCCAGACCAAGGGTTGATGGAGAGGGTCAGTGTGAGCCACGGCAGAGCGTAAACGTTTGTCATAAAAGGAATAGTCCGGGATCCATTGGCGGCAGTAGTTAATGAGGCCCAGGAAAGCCAGGAGCGCTTGTTTAGTGGCAGGCTTCTGAGTGTCCACTATGATCTTGACGCGATCCTGAGTAAGGCGTTTTATCCCGTGAGAGAGTTCATAGCCCAGATATATCACAGTGGGGAGGCAGAACTGTAACTTGGGCTTGGAGACCTTGAAACCCTTTTTTTCCAGTAAGAGGAGCAACTGGACAGTGGCGTCGAGGCATAGTTCATAGGTTAGGCCGGACACCAGGAGGTCATCAGCATAAGAGTGTACGCAGGAACCAACGGGGACGTCCAAAGAACCCAACGCGTCCCTAACTGCAGCCGAAAACACGGCCGGAGAGTCAATAAATCCTTGAGGTAATCTAGTCCACGTGTACTGTCGCTGCCGGTGTGTGAAAGCGAAGAGAGGTTGTGTGCTTGGCTCAACATGGATACTAAAAAACGCCGAGCACAGGTCGATTATGGAAAAATGAGTGTGATCGCAAGGAATAGAAGCCATAATAGAGGGCACATCCGGAACAACCGGTGAAACTGGAACGATGAGCTCGTTAATTTTTCTGAGGTCTTGTGTCAGACGCCAGGAACCGTCTGGCTTAGGAACCGGGTTCACAGGCGTGTTATAAGGGCTTGTGCACGGCACAATGATACCCTGTTCCAAAAGAGCGGCCAAAATAGTGTCGATACCCAACATTTTTTGAGGCGACAAGGGGTATTGTCGGATGTACACGGGCGAAATGTGCTTCACGGTAGCTTCATATGGGATGCAGTCCACACAACCCACGTCATTCTTATGCTCTGCCCAAAGATTGGTGGGCAGTGTGTCGAGTACAGGGGGCGAGGTGGAACTCGCCACGCACGCCGAATTAACATTAAAAGGCAAGGGCTGCGCTTGCAATGATAACAGAGAAACGGATGAGTTGTCACACGCTTGGATGGTCATGCTCGAACCTTGGAAAGAGATTTGGAACCCCAGAACACTCATGAGGTCACGGCCTAACAAATTAAAGGGGCATTCGGACATATGTACAAAGGAGTAGGATATTTGCAATTTATCAAGCGTATGATCATCAGGAAAATGTAGGAGAAGGGGTGGCGTATATGGGGAGGAGAAGGGAACCCCATCTATTCCCACAGAGCTAATGGACCTGGAGGATACAGCACCCTGATAGTCCCTTCCTAAAGAAGATAGGGTCGCCCCGCTGTTGATAACGAAAAGATATTCCACCCCTTCTAGAACAATAGGAAGGAGCGGCAGATTCTCATTGCAGGGTGAATTAAACACCAGATGCATTAAGCTACAGGTCTCGGGGTCCTCACTCCACGGGCATCCCTATTCACGGTCCCTGGGACGAGACCCTATGCCCGTAGGGCCGGGGAGAGAGGGGGAAGAGTCTTGGTCATGACTATACCGCCGCGCGGAATTTTCCTCATCTCTCTGCCTTTTCCTACACTCCTTTTTCCAATGTCCCTCCTTCCCACAGTAATGACATTTCCCGTTTTTTTTATACGAATCCTTCCTTCGATTCTTATCCCTCGGACCCTGTGGGGCTACTGCCAGCAGGACCTTATTTTTTACGTTCAATAATCCATCTGATTCTAACATACGGACCTTTTCTCCCGCAGTTCTAACGATGAGACGTTGACGATCTGTGAAATGCGGTTTAAGTGCGCTCTGGACCTCTGGGAGACAATTACTTAAAAAACTGGACACGAACATAGAGTTTGCCGCTTCGGTATCAAGAGGAAATCCTCCCACATGACGCCAAGTTTCAGTAAAGCGATTCCAAAATACTGAGGTTAGTTCGCCTCGCTTCTGTTTGCAATTGGTCACGTGTGAAAGATCGCCAAGCCCCTCCGTCGGGAGACTAGATAAGCCGTTAGTTGCGCGCGCAGCTGGGTCAATGCCTCGGGATTGTCCCGCCAGAAGAGGGTGGACCGATAGGTGGTGTTACGACGACCCTCGACTTCCCCCTCTTCCTCCATCTTTACGTTAGTTACAGCATCGTTTTCAGGAGCCAGACAGGGAACATTCTGAAGGACCACTGCCTCATTATATGCTTCTTTCAAGGTGTGTTGTAGAATGAAGCGATAATCCCCTCCAGTTAGCTGACAATATCTGGTAGATCGAATAAGCATATCCACGTACGCCAGGGGTGTGTCCGAACCGGGAAGCATGGAGATAATGTCCTTAAGCGCAGCCACGGATGGTGGCTCCACCACAATACCTCTTCCACGTTTCTGCCATATACAAGCTACATTCTCCTCAGCCCTAGGTTTAGGTGGCTTCGCGAGCGGAGGGGGATCGGGCTGAGAGCCAGCGTCGGGGCCAATGTCGGCAGGATTCTCCCAATTTAAATCTTCATCTGTGTCGTCGGAGTCCTCCTCACTTACTGGTGGAGGAGGAGGAGGAAGAGCGAGCGTCGGCTTGGGCTTATTTTTTCTCTTTTTTGGTTTCGCCTCGCGCTCTGGGGAAGACTGTTCTTCCCTCACTGTAAGCAGACTGGGGTAGATGGAGGGGACCTCCACCTGTTCCGGCGCTTCGGGTGGCTTCAAATGAGTTTCCCCGGGACCGTTCGGGTATGGTGGGGGTTCCGACTGAATGTTTACGGAGGGTTCAGCCGGGACGCAATGAACTGGGTTGACAGCCACTTTGCCCTTTTCCTTACTTAAGGGTCTTGGTTTGGGAACACTCTGCGTCACCCTTTTTGGCTCGAACAGTTCTTTTAACGATAGCCAGTACGAACGCATTTCATACCATTTAACATATGCCTCTTTCATGTATTCGTAATCCCATGAAGGGTTGCCCAATCCATCATAAATCATGCGATGCGCAGATGTCAGAAATCCTGCATCAAAAGTCCCATTTCGAGGAAAGTTTGGTACTTGGTCGAGTCCCTCAGTCCATCCCGCCAAATTGCTGAGCCATGGCTCAGTATAATAAGCTAGACCACATCTATTCATCCACTCCTTCGGAGTTTCCCGGGGATTAGGCTTTGGGTAGGAATTTCCCATTGTCTATCTTCTAACAAAAACAAAAAAATACGTTGGCATACAGGAATACACGTGCACCGTTTGTATAGCGCTCTTCCCAGTTATAGCAACTGAGGATAAACCGTCCCAGTTATAGCAACTGAGGATAAACCGTCCCTTATAAAAAGGGGATAACAGACGCTCAGATACTGCTAACCAGGAAGTCAAACAAATCTTGTCTTACCTGATCAGGAGTATCACGTCGGGGTCACCAAATTGTGAGAACTCTATCTCTTGCAGAGGCTCTCCTGTGTTCCTGCACGGTCTGGATTCCTGTATCTCAACGTCTAAGAGTACTCCGGGAACAGAAGACCACAAACCACCCGAGTTAAATCAAGCTGGTTTATTCATCAACTGCTCAGAGTGTGCTTCTGAGCATAATCTTTTTATACAGTATGTGTTCGTGCAAAAAAGCAGACAAGATACAGAATCAGGTGTCCTTGGTTCAGAGTACATTGGTCATAACATTTGTTCATGAGAGTCATGTGTGAGATTGATAGCAAGGCAGCTGATAGCTCATATCCGTTATTTTGCTTTAGCGACTTGCGTCAATGCGAAGATTGGAAGAGATAGAACGGGAACAAACAAGGACACACGGTTCGATCTGGTTCTTCTAGCATGCATAAGTGAGGGGGGAAGACATTGAGTTACTATCGGTCACAGAGAATAGTTATAGAGTAACATACAGACATATGAATATTCTAACAGTAACTTAATTGTTTTTAACAACTTATTACTTATAACAGCTTTCTATGAAATAACACATAAATGAAATAACAAAAGTGCATGAAAGGCACTGAATGGAATGTAATACAAAACAAAAGTGCTTATCTGCACTACTTTAGTGCATTAGCAAAAGTGCTTCAACAAAAGCATTTAGAAAAATAAAATGTAAGGCTCATTTTGTGCACAGCACAATCTTTGTTGTGTACTCCGTCTGGCTTTAGCTTTTTAGAGACAAAAAATAGTGCACACAGTTTTAAAAGTCACCATGTGTAAAGTTAGCATAGGTTTTTAAGCTAGCTTCTGTTAAGATCCATTGAATGTGGAAGAAGACGACTGGCGACTGGTTTTGAGTTGAATATGAGAAGCTTTATTGCGTCGTCTGCAGAGGACGGAGACCCAACAAACATGCATAAAAGACACACTCGTTAAGGTCTGACCCCTCCCTCTCGAGAGGGTACCTTTAAGGGCTTCAGAGCAGGTTCCTCCTTCCGGGTTTGTGACTGGGTCTTTGTTACGTTGTTATCTTAGCAGGATACGATAAATCTGGGCTCTTTCCAGGCGCGTCCCAGCCTCCACACACCCCCCATCTCCTGACCTCGAAACAATCTGCAGCTGGACACTATTGAGACTTATTGACACATATTGCTGGCTGTGAAAGGCTCGGTGTATCACGGGTGCCTCACCTGCACTTCTGTTTAAGTATGCACTTTTACAACCGAAATAAAGAAGGCCCCTTAAGCATTCCATTTGATTATTCTCAACAAACATTTAAGTATAGCAAAACATAGAAAAATAAAGCACCATTATGCAGTTATATAAAACAGTATGTGCAGCAGAGAACATGATAATGTGATACACTTTTACAATTCCCCCTTTTGATCTCCTTTAGGAGATCAACCATTCATAAAAATAGAACAGCAGAGAAAACGTACACAAGCAATAGAAAAGCTATATAAAAGGCAATTATGGAGTCCGTAAAAATCTAAGCAAATATGATATCTGTAAAAACTCTACCTGCATGCAAAACTGCCCATAGGAAAATCTAATCAGAACTGGGGTCTAAGTGCGACTTCATCTACCAGAGACCTCGGCGAAAGGAGAGCTTCCGACTCGGCCAACAACTGAGGAAATTGATATGGAGAGGGAGAAAGAGGGCCCCCTTTTTCCAGAGTGGAAGAGATGCACCTAATACATAGGGAACGAATGCAGGGGATGCAACAGCACCCACATAGGGTGAGGAGTCCGGCCACCGAGATGATGGATATCACAACTGAAACGATCAAACCTTTCTACTTACCGAAGTGTCTGTCCAGCCAATCAAGTATAACATTATCAACCCCTGAGTGTTCCTTCAGTTCGGTGGCCAGAGTCCGCAGCCCGTCCAAGGCCTTCATGACAGACCCGTCTGGCGCAGTGTTATTGGGTATGAAGGTGCAGCACTCTTCCCCAAACATGGAGCAAACACCACCGTGGGCACTAAGTAAAAATCTATAGCCATGCGGTTTTGATATGTCATAAGTGAATTGGCCCTGAGCTCGGCTGCCAGTCCTTCCACGGCATCCCTGGTAAGATTGGTCAAGCGTTGAACATTATAATGGATATAAATACACATCAGTGGACTCGAGGAGAGACCCCATCTGGCTTTACCTTCCATGTATAACTAGCAAGCTAAACCTTCAATATGACAGAGTAAATTCTTCACTGTATTCAAGGGAGGGTCACGCGCTACACCTTAAAGAGCTTACGACCTTCAATACTCTGTCACACAACTCAAAACAAAAGCACATTACAAGATAATTAAAAACAATATAATTGGAATAACACTCTTCAAACTTGCGTTGGTAGCTTGGCACGCTACTTGTTGCAGGGGCGCGTTGTTCCTCCGCCTTGCCGTGAGGGTGAGGGTTAGACTACCTCACCCCATTTTGCCATCCAGGGATTATTCTGCCCTGCGCTGTTGGTGGTCTTTTCTTCGTCAGCGGCCGGTGATGAGGTTGCTGCTTCACACAGGTCCCTGTGTGTGTTGACGAGTGATCTGGCGGGAGCTTCTGCCACTGCGCACTGGCTCCAGTGATACCAGGTGTCGCCCTTGCTGTCCAGCCGGACGGCGTGCGAGGTGCGCTCTTTGATCTTGTAGGGTCCTGTCCACCTTGGCTCCGTCCACTTTCGCTTGAGGACTTTCAGGAGGACCCACTCTGTGTCTGGAGGGCCGCCGCGTTCGATGCCTGGTGCTGCTCCCTCACTTGATCTGAAAAGGCTGCAACGAGACTTTGCAATTCACGACAGTATTGTTTATGGGTTAGGTTTTGTGGGTCAGTGTCCAGTGCTATGTGTGGTCCAGGAAATGGTCTACCGGTTTGTAGTTCGTGTGGACTCATATGTGTGCTGTTGCGAGCAGTTGGGTTACCTTGGCCGTGAAGGGGGTCCCTCTGTCCGAGTCTAGTCCCACCGGAATTCCATATCGCGGGATAATTTCTTGTGTCAATTTCTGAACCACCACTCTAACATTCTCAATGCTGCATGGGAAAGCTTCCACCCAGAGTGAGAATTTATCAACCATTACCAATAGATATTTGTATGGTCTCTGTCTTGGCATGTGGGTATAATCAATTTGCCATTCCTGGAATGGTGTGTTTTGTTGTGGCAGATGTTGATGCACTGCCAGCGGCTTAGAAGAATTATTCTGTGCGCATGTTAAGCATCTGTCTACCTCTTGGTCAGCAGATAAGATGTACGCGCGAGTAAGAGCAAACAATTCTGCAGCTTGAGCAGACGTAAAGGGGAGTGAATGAGATTCGATCACTATATCTGAAAGGCGGCAGACGGCATATCCACAGTGAAAGGTACTGTCGGTATGTTTAGAGCATGACCCGTCCACAACAGGACCTCACCTGTAGGTAAAGGTGTAGAACACAAATCAGACCTAATGCTTGTAGCAACAACAATTTCTTGCAAACAGTCGTGAGGGCAGGGCTCACAGTCATTTTGAGTATTAAGCAGACGCTGTAAGGCGTGAGCCACGGTATCAAGAGAAGAAGTAGATTTAATCGTGAGGTTATCAGTGGCGCATAGAGTGGCCTCGTAACCTGACCTGCGCTGTTATGACATGTGTTGTGTATTTAAATTTCATACGATCTGTTGGACCTGATGTTGTGAGCGTAAAATCAAAGGGTCCGACCAGACGATCCTCTCAGCGTCTAAAACCATTAACGCACAGGCAGCCACAGCACGAAAACACGCAGGTAAACCTTGAGCTACAGCGTCTAGTGTTTTGAAAGGAAAGCACAGGGCCTCATCCCCCGCCATGCTCCTGAGCCAACACCCCAGAGGCAGTTGTGAGCAACGCAGAGGTGGAATGACAATTCATAGTTCGGCAGGCCCAGAGCTGGAGCCGAGCAGAGGGCCGTTTTAAGGGCTGCAAAGGCATTTTGCATGTCCTCAGTCCATACGAGTGGTTGCTGGAGTGGGTCCGTGTGGAGGATTGCGGCCCGTGGGCACTTGTCATAGAGAGAGCAGTCTGGGATCCACTGCCTGCAGTACTTGATCAACCCCAGGAAAGCAAGTAAGGCATGCTTGGTAGCCGGTCACTGGGTGTCGATGATCTTGACGCGATCTTGGCTCAATTTCTTTGAGACCCGAGAGAGCTGAAGGACAGCGAGTGTGGCTTGAAAACAGATCACGGAGCTTGATGCCAAAGCCATCTGCATGGGAGTGGACACAGGAACCATCAGGGGGAACAAAGCACCCTAGTGCGTCCCGTACAACGGTGGCAAACACCGCTTAGGCTCATAAGGAGTACAATTGACGCAGCCCACATCATTCTTATGTTCGACCCATAATGTCCTGGGCAGTTGATCCAGGGGCGAACACTGCTCTGCCACCTCACTCACTGCACATGCTGCGTTAACATTAAAAGGTAATTCACAGGAGGTTATTGCAATCAAAGAAGGGGACAGAGATTCTGACGTGGAGATGATCATGCTCGAACCATGAAAAGAAATTTGTAAACCGAGGAGACTCATAAGATCATGACCGGGTAAATTAAACAGACATTCCTGCATATACACAAAAATAAGTGATTTATAATGCATCGAGAGAGGGGTCGTCGGGACAATGCAGAGGGAGCGGGGGTGTAAGCTGTGACGAGAAAGGAACCCCATCAATACCCACAAAGCTAGTTGACCGAGAGGAGAGAGCACCTGAGTATTCCCTCCCAAATCATTCTATGGGCCGAAGTCAAATATCTGGCATCAAATGCCCCTCGGCGGGGATAGCTTGGAATCTGAGGGAGCCCTTCAGTCCATCCAGCTGCATTACTCTTTCTTGTGCTGCACCATGCAGACCATTTTTCCGGTGTATTGCAAATGTTTGGCCCCCTGTTGGCCTGTCATCCACTTGTAATCGGAATGCTTTCTTTTTCTGTATTATTTTTACAGTTCCGCCTAATAGCTCCCTGTAATTCTATTAATCTTGTTACCTTTAACTGTCCGTTGAATCCATACTTACTAACCCATAAATCTAAATATTTATTTCTATCGGGTGCCTGTTTTTCTACTGCTTTCCAATCTCCACATTCTAATTCATCTCTAGGTTTACTGTTTTTACCCCCCATTTTAACCCAATTTGGACCAGTGGTTTGTTGCACCTAGGGTGTCCTAACACTGGTTTGTCTTTTCCTATGAGACAAAGATTAATTATTTCTGTGGTAACCCTCAAGCTTCTACCTTTTCAGGCGGAGGGTTCTTGCCTCTGCATCAACAAAAACTCATATTGATCCCACAGTTGTTTATATGAGGAGGTTAATCAAGGATTACATCCTCCATTCACACACACGTTCATTCATCCACGGCCGTTCAGTCTATAGACAGGGGAGTCCGTCCCTCCCTTCTTTCCCTAATAAACCGAGCTCATTCACTTTTTTTTTCTCTCTTCCCACGGAATTTAACTGTCTCTTTACTTTTTCTAATTACACATGTCATATTGATTTCCTCGAGGGGAGGGGTGCATGTAAATCAGCATCATGACCATCATTGTTCTATGCTTATCTACTTTGTCTAGTTTAGAATGTTCATTTCAGCTCTCTATACAGCTGCAGTTAGGGAGTCGTCCTGTTGTTGTGTGAGAACTTCAAGGTTGTTTCCACTTGGCTGCCTCCCATGGAGGTAGAGATGTTTCTGCAAAACACCTCAACAAGCAGTTTCCAACATTTATACTTATCGAGTAACAAAACAGGTTAGAGCTGTGATAATTCATACATGCGATGCTATGATAATTCATACACTTCATGTTGTAATGACTCACCGGAGTTTCCAAGAAAACAAACACACTCCACCCGGTTTGATTGAGAGAGAACAAAACACATACAAGGCTCTGAAAAGTACATAAACTTAGTTAAAACTTGTTAAAAGTTCACTTAAACACATTTTGGATCATTTGACTCACTTGTGTAGCTTGTCAAGTGCTCTCTGTGTCCTACTCTGCAGCTCTGCTGTGCTTAGCTAGGTGTATGCAGCATGTGCTTATGATGCGTTCAAGGGGACTAGGAAAACTAAAGAGCTTTCAGGGAGCGTTGGAAATTAGGGTTTTTTACCAATAAAATTAGTAACCATGTATTTATATGGGTTACACTAGCATGGGTGCCGGTCTCATACACAGAGATGAATTAACTATCTGCTCGGATCGGCCCAATCTACCATGCATACTCAGTGAAGCAAAAACAGTTGTAAAATGAATGAAAAGAGAACTCTCCGCTCTGCTGTTCATTCACATCAGTGCAGGCTGTGTTCTAAACAAGTTCAACAGCACCCTTGTGCACTTGAAAGACCGGAAGTCCGCATAACCCACAACAAGTACACTACTTTCGGTTTTGAGCACCTCACATATTGTAAGCATTGATTGGCTGTTGTAAGCTTCATGTAAAGTGACTCGGTATAAATAAGTGAGTTATTTGAAAATAATGTTCATATTATTTGATATATTTGATATTATTTTACGATGTTATGTTTATAATAATTGATATAGGGGTGTTTTATGAGATACGGTCATGGTATTTATGGATGTATAGTACAGTAGGAGTGTCATACGTCACATGTCATACGTCACTGTAGCAACTTACGTTCACTTTCAAGTTACGCTCGGCCGTCCGGAACCAATTAAAACGTAAGTCAGGGGGTGTCTGTACTCTTTTTTTAAACCCCCCTCTTCTAGAAAGTGTACAAATAAATGTTGATGATCTCTCTGCACGATTTTTAAATAAGATATTAAACAAAACAATGCTCAAACCTTTTTTATAAAATAAATCAAGGTATTTCCTTGATTTCCTTTTGTACACCAGTCAGATAATAATGAAATCAATGAAAATTATACTGTTAAAGAATTCTTTTTAATGACACCTGCTTTAATATTAATATTAAGACATTTGGTTTTAATAATAAAATGACATTGTTTTTAATAATATTATTTTGTATTAAAATATAATTCAAAATGTCTGCATTTTTATTGGTCATTGGCTTTTGGACGACCACGCTTCAGTTTGTGATCAGCAAGGGCGTAGGCTGGTCTGACCATGGGGGGTGGGGGGTGCACATCTCGGTTGACCGGAACTCGAGTCCCAGGAGCTATATGCCTAAACCTTAAAGGGGAAATGAATCGCCGACTAAATAAGTTGTCGGTAGCTTAAGTATAGTTTATTGAATCGATTGTGGCTTAAATTTTATATCATAAATAAACCATTGCACACACAGCAGTTTTGTTTTATGTACTTGTCGTATAAGTTATCTACCCGAAAACCGCCATTGCTAAGTGCCCGCCTACACAAAGTTACCATGACGTCACTAGGTTGGTACAAAGTACCACATGAAATATAGTGCATGGAATCAGAATATTATATGATATACATGGAACATGGAATCTCAAGCCAACAACACACACAGTTTTTCAATAGAAGACGATTCATCTATTACTTTCAGAAGATGAATCAAATATTATAGTTCAACCAAAAACGTTCTCAAATATATTTCCACCTGCAAGTACATGTGCTAAATACATTTAGAAATTGAGCGAAAGTTATTTATCTATTCAAAGGCACAAATAAATATTAATACATATTTACCACACAAAAACATTCTATTAATTTTATAAAAGTACTGAACTGCAGATCCAGGCTGGATGGCTTATAATTATTTTAGCCATTCATTCTCTGTGTGTCAATGTTTGTGTTCTAACACATGTGCAGGAACCGGAGGCTGTACTAACAAACTGTGCTTTATTCTCACACTCGCACTTTGTTTGATTGACAGTGTTCAGCTATTATTGTTTACTGATAATATTATGTTTGTTGATTGGTCAGCTCGGCGTGCACATGCACAGTGCCCGTTACATGTTAACTTCCGGTTTACTTCCTGACTCCAGTCATGCAGAACTTATCTCCAATTTTCTCTTCAATAACAGTCATTAAGTTTATTTGTAAGATTGTGAGTACACATAATTTCTTGTCCAGTGGAACTCAACTCCTGCTGTGCACCCTGTGCTCCCCCTAGCCTACGCCCTTGATCAGCTGCCTTCTGATGTTTCAGCAACTGATACCGGGTTGGGTAGTATTCATTGCAGACTTTGCAGACATGCAACACCGCAGGTGGTTGGCGAATCGCACATTGAGAGTTTCAAACGTACACGCGCAAAAAAAAAAAAAAAAAAAAAAAATATATATATATATATATATATATATATATATATATATATATATATATATATATATATATATATATAATATATATATATATATATTCACAAGCACATGTATTATTGTTGATCAACATTTTTATAATATTAAAAAGCATGCACAGACATCTTACCCCCTCCCTCCAGCGTACATTTTGTATGCTTAGGAAAATGTTGAAAATGTTGAATGACCTCTAAATATTTATTGTTTTAACATTTTTATCTTTAATATATTAGGTTAAATATACATGTTTGTGTCGGGTTATATGAGTTTGGGAGGTGGTTGGAATGGATTAATTGGATTTCTATTGTTTTTGATTTATCTTAAGAACATTTTGACTTACGAGCTCGCCCTCAGAACGGATTCATTTCATAGGTCAAGGTACCACTGTATATAAATTATGGGTTCATTAAAAATGGATGACGTGTGTAACTTAACCACTCTGAAGCAGATGAAAATAGTCAGGAATCTTTAATTACCAATTGTTAAAGTGTGTGTGTGTGTGTGTGTGTGTGTGCGCGCGCGCACGCGTGTGCACGTGTGTGTGTGATTGTGTGTATGTGTGTGTGTTCAGGTGTGTGTGTATGTGCGCATTTGTGTGTTTGCATGTGCACAAGTGTGTGATTGTGTGTGTATGTATGTGTACATGTGTGCGTGTGCTTGTGCATGTGTATGTATATGTGTGCATATGTGTGTGTTTGTGTGTGTCTCTGTGTGTGCATGTGTGTACATGTATGTGGGTATGTGTGTATGGTTCTCCATGTGTGTGTTTGTGTTTATGTGTGTGTGTGTGCATGTGTGTTTGTGTTGGCATGTTTTTATGCATGTGTGTGTGTGTGTGTGTGTGTGTGTGTGTGTGTGTGTGTGTGTGTGTGTGTGCATGGCTGTGTGCTTGAGTATGTGTATGTCCATGTGTGTGTGTGTGTGTGTGTGTGTGTGTGTGTGTGTGTGCATATGTGTGATTGTGTGTGCATGTGTGTGTGTGCTTGTGTGTGTGTGTGTGTGTGTGTGTATGTGTATGCATGTGTGTATGTGTACTTGTGCATGTGTGTGTCTGTGTGTGCATACATCCGTGTTTGTGTGTGCATGCGTGTGTGTTTGTGTGTGGGTGTATGTGATTGTGTGTACGTGTGTGCATGTGTGTGTCTGTGTGTGCATGTGTGTGTGTTTGTGTGTGTGTGCATGTATGTGATTGTATGTATGTATCTGTACATGTGTGTGTGTTTGTGCATGTGTGTAAGTGTGTGCGATTATGTGTACATGTCTGTGTGCATGTGTGTATGTTTGTGTATGTGTATGTGATTGTGTGTGCATGTGTATGCATGTGTGTGTTAATGCATGTGTGTGTCTGTGTGTGCATATGTGTACGTGTCTGTGTGCTTGTGCATGTGTGTGTCTGTGCGTGCATGTGTGTATGTTTGTGTATGTGTGTGCGTTTGTGTGTGTACGTGTATGTGTTTGTGTGTGGGTGTATGTGATTGTGTGTACGTGTGTGCATGTGTGTGTCTGTGTGTGCATGTGTGTGTGTTTGTGTGTGTGTGCATGTATGTGATTGTATGTATGTATCTGTACATGTGTGTGAGTGTGTGCGATTATGTGTACATGTCTGTGTGCATGTGTGTGTGTTTGTGTATGTGTATGTGATTGTGTGTGCATGTGTATGCATGTGTGTGTTAATGCATGTGTGTGTCTGTGTGTGCATATGTGTACGTGTCTGTGTGCTTGTGCATGTGTGTGTCTGTGCGTGCATGTGTGTATGTTTGTGCATGTGTGTGCGTTTGTGTGTGTACGTGTATGTGATTGTGTGTACGTGTGTGCATGTGTGTGTACGTGTGTGCATGTGTGTGTGTTTGTGTGTGTGTGCATGTATGTGATTGTATGTATGTATCTGTACATGTGTGTGAGTGTGTGCGATTATGTGTACATGTCTGTGTGCATGTGTGTGTGTTTGTGTATCTGTATGTGATTGTGTGTGCATGTGTATGCATGTGTGTGTTAATGCATGTGTGTGTCTGTGTGTGCATATGTGTACGTGTCTGTGTGCTTGTGCATGTGTGTGTCTGTGCGTGCATGTGTGTATGTTTGTGCATGTGTGTGCGTTTGTGTGTGTACGTGTATGTGATTGTGTGTACATGTATGAGTGTATGCAAGTGTGTGCATATATGTGTGTGTGTGTGTGTGCTTGTGCATGTGTTTTTGTGTGGCCATGTGTATGCATGTGTGCGCTTGTGCGTGATTGTGCATGCATGTGTGTTCATGCGAGTTTGTGTTCATGTGTATGTGATTGTGTGTACATATATGTGTGCGTGCTTGTGCATTTATATGTCTGTATGGGCATGTGTGTGTATCTGTGTGTGAGTGTGTGTGTCTGTGTGTATGTGTGCATGTGTATTTGTGTGTGTGTGTCTGCTTGTGTATATGTGTTTGTGTGTGCATGCGTGTGTGTTTGTGTGTGTATGTGATTGTGTGCCTGTGTGTGCATGCATGTGTGTTTTGTGTGTGTGTGTGTGGGGGGATTGTGTGTATGTGCATGTGTGTGTCTGTGTGTGAATGTGTGTATTTTGTGTGTGTGAATGTGTGTATGTGTTTCTGTTTGTGTGAGCTTGTGCATGTGTGTGTTTGTGTGTATGTGATTGTGTGTGTGGTTATGTGATTGTGTGTGCATGTGTACCCATGGGAGGGTTAATGCATGTGTGTGTCTGTGTGTGCATATGTGTACGGGTGTGTGTGTGTGTGTGTGTGTGTGTGTGTGTCTGTGTGCTTGTGCATGTGTGTGTCTGTGCGTGCATTTGTGTATGTTTGTGCATGTGTGTGCGTTTGTGTGTGTGCGTGTATGTGATTGTGTCTACATGTATGAGTGTATGCAAGTGTGTGCATATGTGTGCATAGGTGTGTGTGTGTGTGTGTGTGTGTGTGTGTGTGTGTGCTTGTGCATGTGTTTTTGTGTGGCCGTGTGTATGCATCTGTGCGCTTGTGCGTGATTGTGCATGCGTGTGTGTGTTCATGCGTGTTTGTGTTCATGTGTATGTGATTGTGTGTACATATATGTGTGCGTGCTTGTGCATTTATATGTCTTTATGGGCATGTGTGTGTGTGTATCTGTGTGTGAGTGTGTGTCTGTGTGTACATGTATGTGTGCATGTGTATTTGTGTGTGTGTCTGCTTGTGTATATGTGTTTGTGTGTGCATGCGTGTGTGTTTGTGTGTGTATGTGATTGTGTGCCTGTGTGTGCATGCATCTGTGTTTTTGTGTGTGTGGGGGTGTATGTGCATGTGTGTGTCTGTGTGTGAATGTGTGTATTTTGTGTGTGTGAATGTGTGTATGTGTTTCTGTTTGTGTGAGCTTGTGCATGTGTGTGTTTGTGTGTATGTGATTGTGTGTGTGTGTGTGTGTGTGTGTGATTGTTTGTACATGTATGTGTGTGTGTGAATGTGCTTGAGCGTGTGTGTGTGTCTGTGTTTGTGTGTGTGTGTGTGTGTGTGCTTGTGCATGTGTGTGTCTGTGTGTGCATGCATCTTTGTTTGGGTGTGTGCATGTATATGATTGTGGGTGGTGTGTGTGTGCGTATGCATGTGGGTGTGTTTGTGTGTGTGTGTGTCTGTGCGTATGCATGTATGTGTGCTTGTAAATGTGTGTGTCTTTGTGTATATGCATCTGTGTTTCTGTGTGTGTGTGTGCGTATGCATGTGTGTATGTGTGTGCTTGTGAATGGATGTGTCTGTGTGTGCATGTCGATGTGTTTGTGTGTGTGTGTACGTATGCATCTGTGTCTGTGTGTGTGGTTATGAATGTACGTGCCTGTGTGTGCATGCATCTGTGTTTGTGTATGCGTGTGTGTGTGTGTGTGTGTGTGTGTGTGTGTATGTGTGTGTGCATGCATGTGG
>CM045736.1:55091395-55093895 GCA_024760905.1 Plotosus lineatus
GGCTCATCATCATATGCCTGCGGGCTTCACCTTTCAACATCACAACCATGCAAGTTTATGTGCCAACCACAACACACTCTGAAGAAGAAATAGAAAATTTATATCATCAAGTACAAGAAGTTACTGATGAAATACCAAAGAAAGACATTCTAGTTTTTCAAGGGGTGCTGGTGCATGTGTTTGTGTGTGTGTGTGTGATTGTGCATGTGTGTGCATGCGTGTGCGTTTTTGTGTGTGCATGTGATTCTGTGTACATATATGTGTGCATGTGTGTGAATGTTTGTGTGCATGTGTGATTGTGTGTACATATGTGTGTTTGTGCTTGTGTATGTGTGTGCATGCATCTGTTTGTGCATGTAAGTTTGTGATTTTGTGTACATGTGTGTGCTTGTGTGTGTATATATGTGACTGTGTGTACGTTTGTGTGTGCATGGTTTTGTGTGTTTGTGTATGTGTGTGTGAGCTTGCGCATGTGTTTGTTTGTGTGTGCGTGTGTATGCATGTGTGTGGGTTTCTGTGTGCATGTGTGTGCGCTTGTACATTCATGTGTGTGTGCGTGTGTGTGATTGTTTGTACTTGTGTGTGTGCATGTGTCTGTGTGCTTGTGAATGTGTTTTGTGTTTGTGTGTTTGGGTATGTTTATGTGTGCTTGTGCATGTGTGTTTGTGTGGGAGTGTGTGTATGCATGTTTGTGTGTGCTTTTGCATGTGTTATTCTGTGGGTGCATGCATGTGTGTTTGTGTGTGTGATTGTGTGTGTATTTGTGTATGCATGTGTGTGTTTGTTTTTGTTTTGTGGGTGGGTGTGCATGTGTGTGTGCTTATGCATATATGTATGTTTGTGGACGTGTGTGATTGTGTGTACATGTATGTGTGTTTGTGCTTGTGTATGTGTGTTTGTTTTTGTGCATGTGTAAGTGTGTGATTGTGCATGTCTGTCTGTGTGTGCATTCGTGTGTGTTTGTATGTGTGTGTATGTGATTTTGTGTACGTGTGTGTGTGTGCATGTGTGTGTGTTTGTGTATGTGTTTTGTGTGTCTGAGCTTGTGTATGTGTATGTGTGTGTGTGTTTTTGCGTGTATGTGATTGTGTGTGCAGCGTGTGTATGTGTGTGTGTCTGTGATTGTGTGTACATGTTTGTGCACATTTGCGTGTGAGCTTGTGTATGTGTGTTTGTGTGTGTGTGTCTGTGACTGTGTTTGCATGTGTGTATGTGTCTGTGTGCCTGTGCATGTGAGTCTGTGTGCATGTGTGTGTGTTTGTGTGTATGTCTTTTTGTGTATGTGTGTGCATGTGTTTGTGTTTGAGTTTGTGTGTGCGTGTATATGATTGTGTGTACGTTTGTGTGGGTATGTGTATGTGTGATTGTGCATGTGTGTTTGTTTGGGTGCGTATGTGTGATTGTGTGTACATGTATGTTTGTATGTGTGTGTTTGTGTTTGTGTATGTGTAAGTGTGTGATTGTGCATGTGTGTCTGGGTGTGCATGTGTGTGTGTATGTGTGTGTGTGTGTGTGTGTGTGTGTGTGTGTGTGCGTATGTGATTTTGTGTACATTTGTGTTTTTGTGTGTATGAGTTTGTGCATGTGTATGGTTGTGTGTGTGTGTGTGTGTATGTGTGTGTGTGGGTGATTTTGTGTACATGTATTGTGCATGTGTGTGCGCATGTGTGTGTTTGTGTTTGGGCATGTGTTTTTGTTTGTATGTGTGAGTGCTTGTGCACGTGTGTATGTATGTGTGCGTGTGTGTGATTGTACATATATGTGTGTGTGCTTGTGTATGTGTGTGTTTGTGTATGTTTGTGATTGTGCATATGTGTCTGTGTGTGCATATATGTGTGTTTGTGTGGGTGCTTGTATGTACTTTTGTCTACATGTGCGTGCATACCAGTACCTCTGGGCATCTGTCGGTCAGGGAGCGGCGACCCTGCCCTCGAGGAGCCTCAGGCGGCATCATATGAAGGGGGTGGGGCAAAGCCTTCTGGACCCCCACTCCATGATAGGGCTGAATTCCTGGAGCAACCAAGTCGGGCGTGATAGGGTGAGCGATGCAGTTGGTGCAAAGGTGTCGGACACCAGCTGCTTTCGGTCACCTCGGTTGAATCTGAGGTGGTCGGTTCGGGTCGGTGCATGGAACGTGACTTCCCTGTGGGACGACTCTCACCTGCCTCTGGTATCAAGGGAGCTTAGTCTGCTTGGCGTCGGCGTTGCGGCCCTCTCTGAGGTGTGGAGGCCTGGGTCAGGTGAGACAAGTGTCGGTGGGTACACCTACTACTGGTCTGGCCGGGCCGACAGTCTTCACACTCAGGGAGTGGCTGTCGCTGATCGATTGGCTCCCTTGGTATTGGAGGTAGTCCCAGTCAACGAGCGTATTATGCGACTGAGGGTGACTCACACAGTGGGGACCCTCTCTATCATTGCAGTGTACACTTCAACCGGGGTGAGTGATCGATCTATGAAGGAAACCTTCTACGACCAGCTTAACTCGGTGGTGTCAGGGGTT
>CM045736.1:55098895-55283895 GCA_024760905.1 Plotosus lineatus
CAACTTTATCCCTCTGTAGTTGCCACAACTCTGAACATCTCCCTTGTTCTTTTAAAAGAGGCACCAGCACACTTCTCCTCCATTCCTCCGGTATCTTCTCACTCTCTAAGATCTTGTTGAATGTTCTTGTCAGGAAATCTACTGCTACCTCTCTTAGACACTTCCATACCCCCATCGTTGTCATCAGGACCAACTGCCTTTCCACTCTTCATCCTCTTCAATGCCCTCCTCACTTCTCCCTGACTAATCTTTGCTACTTCCTGGTCCTGAACAGTCACCACTTCTACTCATTTTCTCTCCCATTTTCTTCATTCATCAGCTCTTCAAAGTACTCTTTCCATCTTCCCAGCACACTTTTGTCATCAGTCAATACATTTCCCGCTCTGCCCTAAATCACTCTAACTTGCTGCACGTCCTTCCCATCTCAAATTCTCTGCTATGCCAACCTGTATAAATCATTTTCTCCCTCCTTACTTTTCAACCGAGCATACAAGTCATCATACGCCCTCTGTTTGGCCTTTGACACCGCTACCTTCACCTTACGCTGTGTCTCCCTGTATTCCTGTTTACTCTCTTCAGTCCTCTCTGTGTCCCACTTCTTAGCTAACCTCTTCCTTTGTACACACTCCTGCACTTCCTCATTCCACCACCAAATCTCCTTATCTACTCTCCTTCCAGATGACACATCAAGTATTCTCCTATCTGTCTCACTGATCACATTAGCTGTAGTTGGCCAGTCATCTGGAAGCCCTTCCTGACCACCCAAAGCCTGTTTCAACTCCTCCTTGAAGACAACACGACACTCTTCCTTTTTCTGCTTCCAACACTTTGTCTTCAGCTCTGCCTTTGCCTTTTTCACCTTTCTCACCAGCAGCATCTTCCTGAACACTACCATCCTATGCTGTTTGGCAAGACTCTCACCCACTACTACTTTGCAGTCACTGGCTTCCTTCAAATTACATCGCCTACACAAGATGTAGTCTACCTGTGTGCTCCTACCTCCGCTTTCATAAGTCACCCTATGCTCCTGTCTCTTCTGGAAGAAAGTATTCACCACAGCCATTTCCATCCTTTTTGCAAAATCGATCAATATCTGTCCTTCTGTGTTCCTGTCCTGGATACCAAACCTGCCCATCACTTCCGCATCCCCTCTGTTGCCTGCACCAACATGTCCATTGAAGTCTGCACCAAAGGACGATCTTTCAAACCAATCTTTCACCTCTGGGGGCACTCTACATCACTTCATCTAACTCACTCGAGAATCTTTCCTTTTCTTATAGCTCACATCCTGCCTGTGGGGCATAAGCACTAACAACATTGTACATCACACCTTCAATTTCTAAAGGGTCACACAGCATTTTACGGCTTAATCACGGCCAAAACCCGTCCGTCAGAATCTAAAAATTGATGTGGCAGGACGTGGGGAAAAATTTGAACAGCGCTGGATGTGGAAAAAAGTTTTTAACTGCTCAAAATTTTTGACCGCAGACAACCACGTGGTAAAGACTTGCTAAACAACTGCAACACACATGAAACACATGTAATCTGTGTTCTGGCAGTGATAAAAACTTGGGGAGACATGATAAGATGCAAAAGTTTAGGGGTCTGTCACAGCCAGACGGCGTTGTTACACGTTGGTATCACGATAAATAGCGGCTTATCACTGAGAAATGGATATTGCCATGTACATAGCACTATCTAAACCTGTTAAACAACGTCTTGATCACGTTCTAAATATGACTGATCACTGTCTCATCACTTCTGTATCACTTCTGATTCACGGCATATAAAATACCATCATTTTCTGAGACCTCGGCACTTGCAGTCTAGATGTCAAGAGGTGAATCTGAACCCTCAATGCCGTGATGTCCTCATCTTCATGCTCCAACACCAACAGAACCAACTGATACAGGACCAACATATAAGAGGAGAAGGAGAAGAAGAAGAAGAAGAAGAAGAAGAAGGAGGAGGGGGGTGGTACGGAACATCTGGGTGCGTGACTGGATTGGAAGGAGACCTAAACTGGGGCTTTATGACCGTCTCATGAATTAAAACAACTTAAAAAACTAAACTAAAAACTAAAGCATTATTCCTTCTCTCTCTCTCTCTCTCTGAGAGATCAATACTATTTCTGTCACGCGCGCGTGCTGCGGGCCATTCCCACAAGACGTGAATTCAACGTGCATTCCCTGCTTGACAAACTCAACTTTAATTTGATTCCTTGAGGGATCGGACTTCCAGATGAGCTGCATACCGAAGATCCAAGAGCCTTTCAGAACTTTATGAGGATACCTCCCGCGATTAGGCAGTGCTGTGGCAGTGCTATAACAGTGCTATGGCAGTGCTATGGCAGTGGAGTGCCCATTGTACGTCCGCTCTCAAGACATGATCGGCAGTGATACAGACGTGATGAGACCGTGAGTAGCCGTGGTAACTTGCATTTTTTTTTCCCCCATGTTCGACACGTGTTTTGCCTAAGTTGCCTTACACATTGCTGGACGTGGTTAGCCATGCTTAGGCAGTGTTTTAGCAGTGAAACAGCCGCCGACGGCCTTACCACGTAAAAAGCACGTACAAAGCACGGCCAAGCCAAAATTGACCAAAAGATATCACTTATGACCACGTCCACCAGATTTTAAAAACTTTTTGTACGTCATTAAGCCATTAAACGTTGTGTGACCGGGGCTTAACTTGAGGCTCATCACTCTGTCTGACACTCTTTTCACTTCTACAACATTCCTGACAAACCTCTCCTTCAAGATGACTCCTACTCCATTTCTCTTCCCATCCACACCGTGATAAAACAGCTTAAACCCTGCTTCTAAGCTACCTTTCCACCTGGTCTCCTGAACACACAGTATGTCCACCTTACTCCTCTGCATCATATCAGCCAGCTCTCTACCTTTTACTGTCATAGTTCCAACATTCAAAGTCCCTACTGTTAGTCCTAGACACATACTTTTCCTCTTCTCTCTCTGCCTACGGACACGCCTCCCGCCTCTCCTTCAACTGTTTTTATGTGTGTCTATGAGCTTCTGCACGTGTATGTTTGTGTGTTTGCATGTGTGTATGCATGTTTGTGTGTTTTTGTGTCTGTATATGATTGTGTGTACGTGTGTTTGTGTGAATGTGTGTGTATGCTAGTACGTGTGTATGCGTGTTTGCGTGTGTGATTGTGTTTACATGTATGTGTGCATCTGTGTGTGAGCTTGTGTATGTGTTTGTCTTTTTGTGCGTGTGTGATTGTGTTTGCATGTTTGTGTATGTGTCTGTTTGCTTATGCATGTGTGTCTGTGTGTGCATCCATGTGTGTTTGTGTGTATGTCATTTTGTGTACATGTGTGTAAATGTGTTTGTGTTTGTGTGTGTGTGCATGTGCATGTATGTGATTGTGTGTACGTGTGTGTGCATATGTTTGTCTGTGTGTGCTTGTACATATATGAGTGTGTGCATGTCTGTTTGTGTGCATGTGTGTGTGCATGTATGTGATTGTGTGTGCGTGTGTGTGTGTGCATATGTTTGTCTGTGTGTGCATGTGTGTGTGTTTGTGTGTGTGCGTGTATATGATTGAGTGTACATTTGTGTCTGTGGCTGTGTGTGTTTGTGTGTGTGTTCTTGTACATGTGTTTATATGTGAGTGTGTGTACGCATGTGTGTGTGTATGCGTGAGTGTGATTGTGCATGTGTGTGTGCATGCGTGTGTGTTTTTGTGTGTGCATGTGATTGTGTGTACGTATATGTGTGCATGTGTGTGCTTGTGTTTATGTCTGTGTGTGCATGTGTGTGTTTGAGTGTTTGTGTGTGATTTTGTGTACATGTATGTGTGCATGTGCATATGTGTGTTTGTGTTTGTTTATGCGTTTGTGTGTGTATGTGTGTGTGCTTGTGGATGTGCATATGTTTGTGTGCGTGCATGTGATTGTGTGTACATGTATGTGTGTTCGTGCTTATGTATGTGTCTGTTTGTGTATGTATAAGTGTGTGATTGTGCATGTGTCTGTGTTTGCATTCGTGTGTGTTTGTGTGTGCGTATATGTGATTTTGTGTACATGTGTGTATGCGTGTGCATGTGTGTTTGTTTGTTAAATGTGTTTGTGTGTATGTGTGTGTGCTTGTTCATGTGTGTACGTATATGTGATTTTGTTTGCATATGTCTGCTTGTGTATGTGTTTTTGTGCGCGTATGAGCCTGTGCATCTCCACCATGGCCGGTCCCAAGCCCGGATGAGAAAGGAGGAGGGTTGTGCGTGGGGCCAGCAACCTCACCACGTAAAAGAAAAGTCGCTATAGAAACCAAAACCAAAGAAGCAAATGCTGGAAGAAGGGAAGAGGTTACCCGAACAACAAGGAATATGACGGATGACAGCCAAACCCGAAAGGAAGCTGACACCCTGAGAACGAATGCTCTTCATCCAAAAACAACCTGTAGAGTTGGCTGTTGGAATGTACGGACACTCTACCAGACAGGAAAGCTAGCCCAAATAATATGTGAAATGGAATACTACAACATCAAACTCCTGGGCGTTACTCAATCAAGGTGGACAGGAAGCGGCACATGTAAACTAGCATCAGGAAACCATATGCTTTTTTCCGGTAGATCGGATGACCATCACAGCCAAGGAGTTGCTATCATAACAACAAGAGAAATACACAACTTCCTGCTTGAATAGACACCTATCAGTGAAAGAATCATACAGGCCAGATATAAGTCTTTGTTTGTCAAGTTCACAACAATAATCTGCTATGCAGTGGAAGAAGCAGATGAAGAAAAAGACTCCTTCTATGATTCACGACAGAAGCAAATGTACAAAACACCAGTGCACGACGTACTACTCATTATGGATGATCTGAATACAAAGATAGGCAGCCAAAATAGTACAGTTGAGAACATCATGGGTAGACAAGGTATAGAAATACGAAACAGCAATGGAGAGACGCTAATAGCATTTTGCCAAGAGAACCACATGGTTATAGGTGGCACCCTATTCAAACATAAAGACATCCATAAAACAACTTGGAGCTCCCCCGATGGTCATACAGAAAACCAAATTGATCATACCATCATCAATAGCAGGTGGAAAGGAAGCCTACAGGATGTAGTGGCAAGGCGAGAGGCAGATGAAGGAAGTGACCACACAGTGGTGTTGGCAAAGGTCAAGCTGAAGCTCCGCAAGGCAAAACAGAAAGCCCAAGATCACCAGCACTAACATACAAATGCTGAAAAACAAAGAGGTGAACAGAGCCTTCCAGATAGAGATCAAGAACAGATTTATGGCACTACAAGATCATGAAATTGAACTACAAGAGTTTAATGAGGTACTCCTGGAAATGGGCAATAAGCTGCTAGGGCCAAAGAAAGGAAAGGAGGAATGGATATCGGAGAAAATCTGGAAGATGATAGAGGAAAAAAAGATTAAGAAAAAGACACTCCTCAGCACAAAATCTGAGAGGCGGAGGAAACAACTGAGAGCAGAATATAAAGCCCCTGATAAAGAGGTTAAGAAAAGTGCTAAAGCAGATGAGAGCTTATATCGATAGTATTGCAGAGGAAGCAGAAACAGCTGCAGCCAAACAGGACATGGGAGCGCGCTACAATCTGACAAAGACCCTGGCAGGAAAGTACCAAGTATTGGACTCTCCAATTAAAGACCAACAGGGAAACATACTATCCAACAATGAGGAAATCCTAGAGTGTTGGAAGGAGTATTTTGAGAGAGTGTTGAACAGGGAAGATCCGGATGAGGAAGCAAGTATTGTGCCAGCAGTGGAAAAACTAGACATCAGTACAGAACCACCAGACAGTGCTGAAGTAAAGAAGGCGATAAGAACGTTAAAGAATGGGAAAATCACCCGGAGTGGATCAAATTCATACAGAATTGCTGAAAATTGAGGAACAAGTCAGCCCTACAGTACTGACCAACAGCTTCAGGAAAATGTGGCAGTCAGAAAAACCACCTGATCTCTGGCAAACAGGCCTCTTAGTGAAACTACCTAAAATGGGGGCCTTGACCAATTGTAACAACTGGAAAGGAATCATGTTGCTATCGGCTACAAGCAAAATCCTAAGCCGAGTGATCCTGAACAGAATGTCAAGAGCAGTGGATCCACTACTTCGCAAAGAACAGGCAGGATTTAGGAAAGGAAGATCATGTGCGGATCAAATTTTTACTTTCCAACAGATTGTAGAGCAAAGCAACAAATGCAATGCCACAGTGTACAGCAACTTCATTGACTTCTCAAAGACATTTGGCAGCATCAACAGGACAGCCCTGTGGAACATACTGAGACACTACAGAATCCCAGATAAGATAATCTCAATCATACAGATGTTGTATACAAATTTTAGCGCCAGAGTAATCTGTGGATCCAGTGTTACAGAAGCATTCCCCATAAGGACAGGCATAAGACAAGGCTGTCTTCTATCTCCCATCCTCTTCAACCTATGCATGGACTGGCTGATGAAGGAAGTCACCCAGAGTAACACAAGAGGACTCAGTTGGACGTTCACAGAAAAGTTAGAAGATGTAGACTTTCCGGATGGCATATCCCTTCTTTTGCACCGTTTTCAGGATATCCAGACAAAAACCAATGATCTAGACACAATAGGAAGACGGATTGGCTTACAGATCAATACTGCATTTTCATGTATTCGTGCGTGTATGCATGTGTGTGTCTGTGTGTATGTGAATGTGTGTATGCATGTGTGTGTGTGCTTGTACATGCATGTGTGCATGTGTGCTTATGTGTGATTATTTGTACATGTATGAGTGCATGCGTGTGTGCTTGTGCATGTGTGTACGTGTTTGTGTCTGTGTTCATGTGTTTGGGTATGTGTGCGTGTGTATGCATCTGTGTATGAGATTGTGATTTTGTGTACGTGTGTGCATGTGATTGTGTGTGTGTATGTGTGTTTGTGTTTGTGTGCGTGTGTGATTTTGTTTGCATGAGTGTATGTGTCTGTGCTTTTACGTGTGTCTGTGTGTGCAATGTGTGTGTGCGTTTGTATGCATATGTATGTGTGTTGGTATGTTACTGTGCGCGTTACAGTGTGCGTTACTGTGTTTGTGTGTGGATGTACATGTGTGTATGTGTGTCTGTGTGTGTGTGATTGTGTGTACATGTATGTGCGCATATGTGTGTGCTTTAGTAGATGTGTTTGTGTGCTTGTCTGTGATTGCGTTTGCATGTGTGTGTATGTGTCTGTGTGCTTGTGCATGTGTGTGTCTGTGTCCATGTGTGTTTATGTGTCTTTATGTCATTTTGTGTACAAGTGTGTGTGTGCATGTGTGTGTGTGTGTGTGTGTGTGTGTGTGTGTGTGTGTGTGTGTGATTGTGTGTGAGTGATTGTGTGTGCATGTGTGCGTGCTTGTAGATGTGTGTGTCTGTGTGTGCATGTGTGTGCATGTATGTGATTGTGTGAATGTTTGTGTGCCTGCATGTGTGTGTGCGATTGTGTTTACATCTATGTTTGCATGTGTTTGTGTGTAGATGTGCATGCATGTGTGTATGTGTGTGTGTGTGCTTGTGCATGTGTGTGTGCTTGTACATGTGAGTATGTGTGTGTGCGTGTGTGTTATTGTTTGTATGCGTATGTGTGAATGTGTCTGTGCTTGTCTATGTGTGTTTGTGTGTGTGAGATTGTGTTTGCATGTATGTATATGTTTCTGTGTGCATGTGCATGTGTGTCTGTGTGTGCATGCGTCTGTATTTGTGTGTGTGAGTGCATGTGTGTGCATGTGTGTGTGCTTGTGCATGTGTGTATCTGTGTGGCAGTGATGGGCAGGTTTGGTATCCAGGACAGGAACACAGAAAGACAAATGTTGATCGATTTTGCAAAAAGGATGCAAATGGCTGTGGTAAATACTTTCTTCCAGAAGAAATCGGAGCATAGGATGACTTATAAAAGTGGAGGTAGGAGCACACAGGTAGACCACATCTTGTGCAGGCGATGTAATTTGAAGGAAGTCAGTGACTGCAAAGTAATAGTGGGTGAGAGTGTTGCCGAACAGCATAGGATGGTGGTGTGCAGGATGACGCTGATAGTGAGGAAGGTGAAGCAGGCAAAGGCAGAGCAGAAGACAAAGTGTTGGAAGCAGAAAAAGGAAGAGTGTCGGGATGTCTTCAAGGAGGAGTTGAAACAGGCTTTGGGTGACCAGGAAGGGCTTCCAGATGACTGGCCAACTACAGCTAATGTGATCAGGGAGACAGAGAGGAGAATACTTGGTGTGTCACCTGGAAGGAAAGTAGATAAGGAGACTTTGTGGTAGAATGAGGAAGTGCAGGAGTGTGTACAAAGGAAAAGGTTAGCTAAGAAGAAGTGGGACATAGAGAGGACCGAAGAGAGTAAACAGGAGTACAGGGAGACACAGCGTAAGGCAAAGGTAGCGGTGTCAAAGGCCAAACAGAGGGCGTATGATGACGTGTATGCTTGGTTGGACAGTAAGGAGGGAGAAAATGATTATACAGGTTGGGACAGCGGAGAAATAGAGATGGGAAGGACATGCAGCAAGTTAGATTGATTAAGGACAGAGAGGGAAATGTATTGACTGATGACAGAAGTGTGCTGGGAAGATGGAAAGAGTACTTTGAAGAGCTGATGAATGAGGAAAATGAGAGAGAAAAATAGTACAAGTGGTGACTGTTGAGGACCAGGAAGTAGCAAAGATTAGTCAGGGTGAAGTGAGGAGGGCACTGATAGGGATGAAGAGTGGAAAGGCAATTGGTCCTGATGACATACTGGAGGTATGGAAATGTCGAGGAGAGGTAGCAGTAGATTTCCTGACAAGAACATTCAACAAGGTCTTAGAGAGTGAGAGGATGCCAGAGGAATGGAGGAGAAGTGTGATGGTGCCCATTTTTAAGAACAAGGGAGATGTTCAGAGTTGTGGCAACTATAGAGGGATACAGTTGATGAGCCATATGATGAAGTTATGGGAAAGAATAGTGGAAGCTAGACTAAGGGCAGAGGTCAGCATTTGTGAACAACAGTTTGGTTTCATGCCAAGAAAGAGCACCACAGATGCAGTGTTTGCCTTGAGGATGTTAATAGAGAAGTACAGAGAAGGTCAGAAAGAGCTGCATTGTGCCTTTGGGGACCTGGAGAAAGCATATGACAGGGTGCCGAAAGAGGAACTGTGGTATTGCATGAGGAAGTCTGGAGTGGCATAGAAGTATGTTAGAGTGGTGCAGGATATGTATGAGAGATGTAAGACAGTGGTCAGGTGTGCTGTCAGTGTTACAGAAGAATTCAAGGTGGAGGTGGGACTGCATCAAGTGTCAGCTCTGAGCCCCTTCTTCTTTGTAGTGAGAACAAAGAACAAGTGCAGGAAAAGGAGAGGTGGAGGTATGCACTGGAATGGAGGGGAATGAAGGTTAGCCTCAGTAAGACAGAATACATGTGTATGAATGACAAGGACCCAAGAGGAATGGTGAGGTTACATGGAGCAGTGATAAGGAAGGTGGAGGATTTTAAGTACTTAGGCTCAACAATCCAGAGCAGTGGAGAGTGTGGGAAAGAGGTGAACAAGTGTGTGCAGGCAGATTGGAATGGTTGGAGAAAAGTGTCCAGAAAAAGAATGAAAGGGAAAGTGTACAAGACAGTGTTGAGGCCAGTGATGTTGTATGGTTTAGAAACAGTGGCCCTGGGGAAAAGACAGGAGGCAGAGATAAAAATGATGAGGTTCTCTCTGGGAGTAACGAGGATGGATAGGATCAGGAATGAGTACATGTAAGGACAGCACATGTAAGACGTTTTGGAGACAAAGTCAGACAGGCTAGATTGAGATGGTTTGGAAATGTACGGGGAGTTGTAAGAATATTGGTAGTAGGATGCTGAGGTTGGAACTACCAGGCAGAAGGCCTAGAGGAAACCCAAATAGACGATTCATGGATGTGGTGAAAGAGGACATGAAGGTAGTTGGTGTAAGAGAAGAAGATGCAAAGGATAGGGTGAGATGGAGGCAGATGATTCATTGTGCCGACCCCTGAAGGGAAAAGACGAAAGGAAAAGAAGAAGTGTGCATGTGTGTGTGCTTGTGCATGTGTGTGTGCGCTTGTGCATGTGTGTGTTTTGTGTGTTTGTACATGTGTGTGTGTGTGTGTGTGTGTGTTTGTGTATGTGTTTTTGTATGTGCATGTGTGTGTGTGTGTGTGTGTGTGTGTGTGTGTGTGTGTGTGTGTGTGTGTGTGAGAGAGAGTGTGAAAGCTCTGCATATAACTCCCAGATCTACCAGAACTGTCGGCCCAGATTAGAGAGCATCCTGCTAGCTCAGCCTCCACGTCAAGTATATTGTTATCCGGTCAGTTCTTCGTGATGATTGCTACACAGCTCTCCGTCCTCTGAGAGGCAAACTTCAAACAGGTCTTGTCTAATTTGTTGGAGAAGACTGGATAGCACTGGTCTGTGTGGGTTAGCATGTAGCCGAGCACGCAGTCCACCTCACTTAGCCTACTTTTGTATGCCGTGTCTCATTCATCTCCTGGGCCACAGAGGAGGGATGGTAAAAGCTCCCACAGTCCACTGATGCTCCAGGTGGAATAAGTTTTCAGTTAGGTTTTGGAGGTTCTGGCGGTCCAAAAAGTCAAGAATATTTCCCTAGTTGCAAAAGTTCAGCTCTTTTGTACTGCATTATGGCTAAAGCTCTTGAAACACAAACAAAAACATGAAAAGACACGAAAAAGTCGAGAGCTCCGAGCTGTCGCAAGCACAAGCGCTGCAACCCTCAAGTGAAATTACACTCAGTGACTTCATCAATGTTTCCAATGTGGTGCTCACAGAGTGCCAGCTAGTCTGTCACCTTAAAGCAATCCTGAAGTTCCAGCAAGACCTCTCCTGGCCATCTCCTCCCAGTCCTTGTGTTCACCAGCTGCTTCTTCTCTACAGGGACATAGCATGTATAATTTCCATATGCAGAAAATGTCTGAGTCCAACAGCACACAGTGTATGTAATTATTTGGAATACTTACCTGATTGCTGATTAAGTACAGGGATCCCTCACTTCCCGTGGGTTAACTGGGACCGAGATCCCCACGAGACCACTGAATTCTGCGAAGTAGGATCACCCCCCACCCCCCTGACTGATGCATCTCTACATGAATGTGTATATAATTTCAATAAATACATATTCAATGCTATAAATAAATATAATAACAATTAAACATTCAAAAATAATGCATAAGATGTAAATAAAATACAAATACACACACATACAGACGCGCACACAGATGTGCACCTTACAAAAATGTAACTAGTTTCAATTGGAAATTTGGGGTTGTTTTTTGTTTTTTATAGGTTTAGGGTTTTTTTTTTTTTTTTTTTTAATTTCTTTTTTGAGCATGTGGCATTTTCCTTCACTTTTTCTCCTATTCTTCCTTAATTTCCTTATTTTTTAATTTGATAAATGTTTAAAGAAATGCGATGCACTGAAGTACTGAGGATCCTTGTATTTGCCTGATGTCTTCATAGTGCTTTGGCTGTGGTGAAGGTGTTAGGCCAGGCCATAGGACTAGGTATATAGACTTTTGGTAATTCCTGCATACTCAATATCCAAATGTGAAGCACTATTGAAAAACATGAGCGGCTTCCCCCGAGCGCACACACACACACACATACACACACACACACACACACACACACACACACACACACACACACACACACACACACATTCTATTCTTCATCTCAGGTTCACATCTGTCTAGAAGGTATTTTCACCCACTGGGCTAAGATCAAATCTGAAAGGCTAGGATTGATAAGTGATTCTTAAACCTGGGGACATATGCAAGGATTCTCTCTGTGGATTTCAGTTCAGTGTTCAACACCATTATCCCTCATTACATCCAACACTCGGTCCATCAGCATTGGAGCCTCCCAGTGGTGTGTCTTGTTCTTTGTCTACACAAATAACTGAACCTCAGGGAACCCTTTAGTGAAATTAAATATTGTAGTCAGAACCACCTTGAATTAAATCCACTCAAGACTGTGGGCAATGCACCTAAGGAGAAGCCCCCAGCCCCCTGCCCAACATTCCCACCACTCATCATCCTCAATAACACAGTGTCTACCATGGATACCCTCAGGTTTCTGGGAACTACAATCTCTGAGGACTTAAAGTGGATGTCCCATAACACTCTCTAGAATAGGAAAAAGTTAACCTGCTGATCACCTTCTATGCCACTTTCATACAGTCTATTCTCTGCTGATTCATCACTGTCTCATATGGATCAGCCACTAAACAGGTAAGATCAGAGTGAAATGGTCAATCAGGCCTGTAGAGGAGAACATCAGAGCTAACTTGCTCACAAAAGCATGGCCCTCAAAATTTTTGAAATCCTTCCATCTGGAAAGCATTACAAATTACTGTATGCCAAGACCACCCAGCTCAGAGACAGTTTCTCTCCTTATTCTCTCATTTTGTTGAACTGTAATAAGTCACAGTGTCATAAAACCACCGTCAACATATGTTTGTTACTCATCCTCACTAACACTAGGTTAACACCCAGTGACAATTTTATACTGTACTGTACATTTTGTATTATATGGCTACTTTTTCATCTTTTTACTGTATTACACTGGTCTCTAAATAAATTAATTTGGGCTTCAATGATGCATTCTCATGTTTCTGCCGTCACCCAAAGTTGGCTGAGATTGACACCAGCCTGCCTATGACCCATAGTGGTTAGGGTGCTACGCTCATGATTGGGAGGCTGTGTGCTCAAATCCCAGTTAGACTCCCATTGTGCTAAGACCCCTGGGCAAGGTCTTAACCACAAGTGTGCCTCTGTTTTACCCAGCAGTATAAATGGGTACCAGTAAAAATATACTGGTAAGGTAACCTCCAGGAGGAATTGAACTCCTAGTCACTTCACGCTACGGAAACCAGGGATAAGCATCGGCCTGATGAGCCAATAGCCTAGGGTGTAAAAAGCCCAACCCGACTTTCACCCTATGACCCCAATTAGATTTAAGCTGTTGAGAAAATGAATGTTGAATGAGTTGTAAAACCATTATTCTCTGATATGGTATCAGATTAAATGAAGAAAATGAACAAAGAAAGAAAATAGTTGTGATTCTCCAATTACACTTCAGCACCGATATGAACAAATCCCAGATAAGAAAAACTGAGTTCAGAATGAATTTGTTTGTAATACCTGATTCAAGACTGAGGCCCAATGCTTTGATTAATATTTGCGATAAGTGAGCTATAGTCCTTATTATTGGAGCATGTGTCGGACCCAAAGATGCAAGAGACCATGTAAGAAGATTCAATGATTTTATTTTAGCACGAAGCAGGAAACCAGGAGTTAGTGAGATAGCCAAGAAACGAAATCACTGGGAAGGGCAATCTTCTGACGTCAGAGGGAAGAGCACTGCTCCTATTTGTAGATTGCTGATTGCTGAATGGAAACAGGTGCGCTCTCAGTACCTCGCCTGCAGGTAACAGCCACACTCCTCACCAGCGCCTGCAATGAATGAAGAGAGTTACCCAGAGCTTGGTTAGTCCGAATGGCATGACCAAATATTCGAAGTGCCCCAGGGGCGTGTTGAAAGCCATCTTCCACTTATCCCCTTCCGAATCCGGACTAAGTGGTAGGCGTTTCTCAGTTCCAGCTTGAAAAAGAAGGTTGCATCGTGGAGAGGGGTGAAGGCCGAATCTATTAGAGGGAGAGGGTACTTGTTCTTTATGGTGATATGGTTCAGGCTTGTGTAATCGATGCAAGGTCTCAGGGTTTTGTCTTTCTTTTCTACGAAGAAGAAACCAGCTTCCGGGGATGATGAGGGCCGAATGATACCTGCAGTAAGCAGTCGCTAATATATGCCTCCATGGCGTCTTTCTTCAGCTTCGAGAAGTTGTACAGTTGCTGAGAAGGGAGTGTGGAACCTGGGAGTAGGTCAATGGCGCAATCGTATGGTCGATGAGGAGGTAGTGAGCGAGCCTTGCTGAAGACCTCTTTCAGATCGTGGTATTCTTTCGGCACTCTAGCTACGTCCAGATCCTCCAGGTCGACCGGGGTTTGTGAAGCTTGGGAGGGTACGGCCGGCATTAAGCAGTGTTGCAGACAGTAGTCACTCCAGCTGCATATGGTGAGGGTGCACCAGTCAATGTGGGGATTGTGGGTCTGCAACCACGGCCATCCCAGCACCAGGAGAGAGAGGGACAGAGAGAACAAACAGCTCCAAATATTCCTGGTGGTTACCGGACAGACTGAGCTTAACCGGCTTGAAATTGTGTGTGACGCGAGCTGAGTCGGCCAGCAATGGCCATTACCTCCTTTGGGGGTTTTGAGTTCATATACAGGTAGGTCTTGGAGCTCAACCATCCCAGGATGGATGAAATTAGCGTCAGCACCTGAGTCAATGAATACGTCCACAGCATAGGATAGGAGTGTTGTGTGAAGTACAGCGTACCTTGAACTTGCAGGCGCTTCCCGGGAGTCATGGAGGATCCTCTCATCGCTGCCCCTCTCCTAGCTGTCAGACCCTGTCGCACTGGGCAAGGTAATGGCCCTTCTCGGCACAGTCAATGCAGAGACCGTTGGTCCGTCGCCGATGCTTCTCCTCCGCCGTCAGCCTGGTGCAGCTCACCTGCATGGGCTCTTGACCATCATTCTCCCTCAGAGGAGGGAATGGTGATGAGGTTCGAGGTGGGACCTCCTTGGGCCTCACGGAGGCGATCGAGGACGGGAAGACAAGACTGATTCCCCCCCCCCCCCCCCCCGGGATCTATCCCTCTCTCTCAGCTGGTTGTCCAGCTTGGTAAACAAGGCGATCAAATCCTCGAGAGTCTCATCTCATGCCACGAGCTCATCTTTCAGCCTTACATTTAGACTCCGCAGGAAAGCCCCCCAGAGCGTTGTTCTAGCCGCTTTCTATGGCGAGAATCCAGAATCGGATGGCATACTCCACCACTGACTGCGAGCCTTGCCGGCTTCATAGGAGCTGAGAGCTCGCCTCCTCCCCTTTCGCTGGGCGATCGAAAACCTTTTTCATTTCTCGCACAAATTGGTCAAAATGGGAGCATAATTCTGGGGTATGGGTGGTGACCGCTAGAGCCCAGGACAAGGCTTGCTCTGTGAGTAGGCTCGTAATGAAGGCAGTCTAAGCTTGATCCATGGTGTATGTGAGCCGCTGCTGGCTGAAGACGAGCGAACACTGATTGAGGACTTGTGCACAGGAGCCGATCGTGCCCGAATACCTGGCTGGCATGGGAATGAGTGGTTCCCGGTGCACGGGGAGTATAGCTGGTGCTGGCGCTGCTGCCAAAGCGGAGAGTGAAGGGTGAGTGGGCGGGGTTGCGGCAGTGAGTTGGGTGGTGATGGCGTCCATCGGTTGGGTGGTCCGCCGAGCTGCACCATGCTGGTGGTTATACGCTGGAGATTGTCCATAATTTGGTGCAGGGTGGAGTCGTGTCATCCCAACAGGACTCCCTGGTTGGATAATGCCTGCAGGAGCTGAGTGGATTCTGTTGTGCCTGGAGCATGTGTCGGCGCACACATGCAGGAGACCATGTAAGAAGAAGGAAGCGTGCCGCTCCTATTTATAGCTCGCTGATTGCTGATTGCTGAATGGAAACTGGTGCGCTCTCTGGACTTCACCTGCAGGTAACAGCCACGCTCCTCGCCAGTGCATGCAACGAATGAAGCGAGAGTTAACGCCGCCAGCCAGCACAGACCATAACATAAATATTACAATAAAACATATTTTTGTGTGAAACTTTAATAAGGTCATCTGCTTTGAAACCCCTTTAATTTATCATCTCTGAAAAAACAAATATTGTCTTGGACATTGAACATGTTCAAAAGCACGTTCATGGAAATTTTTTTCGGAGAGTGTTCCTTCACTTTCCACAGTCATTCCGCATAATGTTCCGTACTTTTGGCAAACGTTCCGTGATCGTTCCTTTTATTCCGCATGTCTTCCATGAACGTTCCGCGAGCATGCCTCCTTTTTCCAGGTGGTCAAGAGCGACGACTGAACGTTTGCGTTCGTCTTCGGAAATCCACGGAATTCTCACGGAAGATGCAAAATACACTCAAAACAATAGAGAAATGATTCATAATGGTGGAACGTTTGAGAAATGGCCTTGGAAAGCACGGAAGACTGTCGGAACATTCACGGAACTCACTTCCAATATAAATTGGCATGCGAGACAAAGAGCCATTCATTTCCATTCATCCATCAAGAGAGATGCCACAATGCCCAAACGAAAGAAGAAAATATCGACCAAGAGGCCACAAGTGCAGGAATGCCAACCTGAAGAGCCGTCCCAGGACGCCGAGGTAGATGAAGAGTTAGATGTTGTTTCTGCTGATGTTGCCGTGGAGATCAGAAAGGCTCGCGTATACATCAAGCTGACTGACGAGGAGGAGCAGGCCATGAGCATGGTCATCCAGGAGAACGAGTGCCTTTATAACAAGAAACTCGGTGCCTGGATGAACAAGGCACTGAAGGCCAAGTTGTGGTCTGATCAGTCCATGCACATGGGGAAGAGCAAAGTGGAGCTAAATCAATGGTTCCACAGCATGCGCATGAGGCTGGGCAAGCTTCGGCGGTGGAAGTCGGGCCAAGGTGATATTGCTATGTTGCAGAGGGAGCAGTGGATCTTTGACAGCTTCAGCTTCCTCTGCCCACATATAGTAGACGTACAGTGGCGGAACCTGCTGTCTCTGAAGGCAAAGGTTGCTGCTGCTGCAACTGGCTCTGGCAGCTCCATACCCACCACTGCTGGAGGAATTCCACCGCATTCACCACCGGACGGTTCACAGGACAGCATGAACACAACACCGCTCAGCGCCCTTGACGCAACGATTGCCACCGCAGCATCAACGCCCGCCTCGGGAAGATTTGAAACTCCAGCGACCAGCCAAGACGACCGAGCGGACCATATTCTGGCAGTAGCCGAACAGCTGGTGCACCAGAGGAAGGTGCCTTGCACGGCTGACGACTTCGAGAGGGCGAGCTTTACCACTTGAGCGTCAGTTGTGCTCCAAAATCTCCCGAAGCCACTGTACAGGCACGCAAAGCTTAAAAACCAGGAACTGCTGAACGATTGCCTGGACAGGGCTGAACCCTTGGAGACGCAGCAGCAAGTAGAACCGTCACCTCCAACACAGCAGCGGGCCAGCAGCGGCAGTCTCCTCTGCAGCAGCAACAGCATCACAAGTTTCCACCACCACCTGTGCACCACTAATGGCAACAGCAGGACCACTGGCCGCCCCCACAGATGCCGTTGACCACGAAGCAGCCAGTTCCACCCGTGCCTGTTTGGGGACCTCAAAACGCGAGGTGGGCACCACCACAACCGTCCACGTTGTCTGCAGGACAGCAGCCACCACAACCTGCCACACCAGTCAGTTGCCCTCCGGCCAAATGCGCGTCGATGCCTGTAACCACCCCTTTGGCTGGACAGAGATGTGGAAGTGAGCCCATCATGCTCTCCAGTGTGCTCAGGCACTGCTGTGGTGACTTAGAGGACTCCACATATCACCCATGAGGACTTTTTGCTTTGTGTTGTTTTTACTTTATTTCAAATAATTTTTGTAAATAGTTATTCAAGTTCACTTATTACTTTTTTCAAGTTATTATAGTAGAGCTGTTTTCAAGTGACATGTTTAAGTTTGATTTAAGTTTCATAATTTTCAAGTTTTCCTAGTATTCAAGATCGGTCTTTGTTTTTAATGTTCCTGTAATAAAGTTTTAAAGTTATAATCACTGTTTGTTTGGCCTTGTGTGCATGGCAATATTTATTGGTTTCCAAAAAAAAGGAGCATATATGCATTATTGATATTAAACATATAAACATAAGTTTAATTTTAAATGTATTGTGCATTACAAGATTATTGTAATATATTAACATATAGTACTTTAATAAATACCTTGTAAATTAGAAATTCTAAATTCTTATAATACATTCTAAACTTTTTGTAAATACTAAACATTTAGGACATTTAAAATATTGTAAATTATTTACATATTGCACGACAAACATATGGTAAATTTCACATTTATTGTATATTATACAGATACTAACAAATTATAAACATTCAACTTTTAAAAATCTTGTTATAAACACAAATTTTGCAATTTAATATAAGTTATAAACATGTTTTGCATTATAAACTGATTGTAAATTACAAACATATTGACATATTGATGTTAGATTTTTTTTTTAAAAACTTTAATATAGAAAAGATTCAAGAACAACACACAACTACATCAACAACAGCAGAATGCAGTATATTACAAAAACTGACCCATTGTCACACCTTCTTCTGGCTGTTGGCATATGGCTGCCAAGGGACTTTTCCAAGCTCACTGTTCAAGTAGAACTTCAGGTACTCTTTCTGTCTCTTGGCCTCTACAGTGTCTCTGTTGGGACCCACTACATGTTCCAGGTCATGCATATTCGTAGTTACACACCACTATCCTGGAATAATGTGGTGTCCGTCGTCTTCTAGGTCCAAAGCTGCATCCTGGGTGACAGTGTACCGCATCCTCATGATGTTGTGAAGACAGACAGCAGCTTCAATCATAAGTCTGACTACATCTGGCCCTTTGTGAAGTGTAGACAGCAGGAACTGCCATCGGTTGGCCAAGATGATAAATGCATTCTCAACCACTCGACTTGCCCTGGATATCCTGTAGTTGTATGGCAGTTCTTCCTCTGTAAGGGCTCGCCTGGAATATGGCTTCATAAGGTACTTCCTGAGTGCAAAAGCATCGTCACCAACAATTGAAATATGGCATGACCCTGTTGTCTTGGAGCAGAAGCTCTGGAGTGGGGAAGTTGATGGTTCCATCTTCGATGCACTCTCTGAGCTCTGAGGCGTTGAATATCTGGGCATCAGACATGTGACCCATGCCATCAATGTCTATCCACAGGAACCTGTAGTTGGCATCTACCAGTGCCAGCAGAACAATGGAGAAAAATCCCTTGTAATTTTCTTTCGAATGGCGGTGTGTTTCCCATCCAAAGCTCCAACGGCATGAGGCAGGTTACATTTCTCCTTGAATTCCCAGCTGAGTGTTTTCCATTCCTGGATAGTATTTGGACACTGTACAACCTCGTATCTGTAGTGGTTGGTGATGGCCTGACAGACCTCTGGCATGAAACTTGCGATGGTGTGACGACATGCCCTGAAGTTGTAGGCCAGCATAGGATACTTGTCGCCCAAGGCCAGATGACGCAAGGTGACAGCTAGTTTCAGACCAGGACTGAGTGCGCTTCTAAAGTTAGTGTTCTTCTTGGTCAGTTGAGGAGTCAAAGCCATCAGCAACTCGTCGAACAGTTCAGGTGGAACTAGGTGGGTAGTTGAAGAAGGACTGCTTCTCTTCGATATGGAGCTCCTCCATGAGGTTGTCATAATGCCCAAGGAAAATTCTTCTTTCCACCCTCAGCCATTGACTTATCCAGAAGGGTTTGGGTGTGTATCTCCTTTTTTGGGGTTGTCATCTCATTGCATCTTCATCTTATTGTATTGGTGAAGCAACAGCAGCACGTGGAGCAGTTCCATGCCAGCCATTTCTCTGTGCTTGTCCATTTTTTTTGGAGAGCTTCTTGGTGTTTCCAGATCTGGGTTGATTGGCAAAATGGCCTTCCGTGGTGAAATCTGTGTATTTATAGGCGGAACCAGGAGCAAATCATTTGATCTTTGCCGATTTTTCCGTGTTGAAACATGGTTATGTCCGCTATTCCTCAGTCAGTCTTCACTCATTCCGTGTTGAACGTGAACGCTCTGCTTTCATTCCGCATGTTCCGAGATCATTCCATGGGTCTTCCTTCTAAAAAGGAGTAGTTCCCCGGTCGTTCCGTAAATGCTCCACCCTTTCCGTGAACATTGCGTGAATTATCCAAGGGTCTTCTGTTGCCCGCCGCACTGATTCCGAAGGTGATCCGAGTGATTTTACGCATGTATTCTGACATTGTACCGCGGACTTTCCATGTCCTCATCTTAGATGCCCCTTTGGTCCTGCTGATAATGATTCATTTGGATCTAATTATCCACTCAGAAACTGTGAAGACAACTTTTTACCGCTGGCAATACGTGTGTCAAGCGTGACCAAAAAAGGTAGTTTATAATATTTTTTTTCCAATTGATACTATCACAGTCCTGAAAATTTAAGTCCTTCCTCCATTTGTTTTGAGCAGATGGGGTTATCTCATTTTTGTGAAAAAAAAACCCCAAAAAAAACCAAAACTAGAATAGGCACTACAACCCTTTCTCACAGTGAGAATAGCTTGCAATTGTGGTGGTATAAATGGAAAATGGGATATATTTTGGGTGGAGATCTTATTGAGCCATGTCTTTGGAATGGCATACATTAGCCTATAATAGTCAAGAAATGTAATTTGTATATTATAGTCGAACTTCAACTCTTGTAATGATTTAAAGCTACCATCTTCCTTCACTATGTCCTTAAAACACTTAACATTCTTTTTATGCCACATTCTAATATATTCCATTTTTATCTTGGGATTTTCCCAAATTGGTTGATTCAGTATATCATCACTCACTGAATTTTGAAAAAGCTGACATAACATCAGAGCAGAAAGGATTTTCAATTTTAGGAGTGCATTTATGAAACATAGTGACCAATATAATATTAACACCATAGTTTTGGGAGAAAACACTCTAAGTATGTTGTTTTTGACAAAATCTAATCCACGATAGTTTCAAATTATTAATATAATTTGCCATTTTAACCATTTTTAGTCCACCTTCTTCATAGCTTTTAACCAGAACTAACTTTTTGATTTTGGGAGGTTTTTTATTCTAAATAAATTGAAAAAACATATTATCAATTTCTTTAATTATTGTTTCGCTAGGATTTTGCAGCGACATTAAAAGGTGACTAATTTTTGGGAGGATAAGGGACTTTATCACTGTAATTTTTCCCAGTTGTGTCAAACTGCGATAAGGCCAATTTTTAGTATTACAAGTACAAATTTTACTATATTATATTACTGTCTGCATTGATGATATGTCAATACTGAAAATCCACTCCTAAAGCGTTAAAAGAGTTGGACCAATCCAAATTATTTTCGCGACAAAACCGGCAGTCTGACTCCCGCATCGAGCCCAACCAAACAACTTTTGTTTTTTCCATGTTTACTTTTAGTCCTGAATTTTTTTAAAACCATTCCAAAGTAATTAAAGATTCTCTTAGTGATTCCTCACTGCCATCCAACAACAAAGAAGTATCGTCTGCATATTGAGATATTTTAAATGTTGTATCCCACAGTCTAATACCTCTGTTGCCTCTGATAGCTATTCCCAAGAGTTCAGCACATATGATAAAAATGTAGGGAAAGATAGGGTCCCCTTGTCTGCAACCTCTACCTAATTTTGGAAAACTAGAAAAGTGACCATTTTGTATAATACATGATTCGGTGCCTTTTTGAAACAACTGAATCCATTTCTGTGTGGATTTTCCAAAGTTGAAAATGTTAAATGTTTTTTTTAATAAAGTCCCATGAAACCATATCAAAAGCTTTTTCAAAATCAATTAGCAAAAGCATTCCCACTTTGTCTTGTTTCTGTGTCTCAAATATGATATCATGTAGAAGTCGAATATTTTCCCCAATAAATCTCCCCGGGATAAAACCTTTTTGATATCCGTGAATTAAGTTGTCAAGTACAGATTTGATTCTTTCTGCTATGCAAAATGACACGAGCTTATATGAAAAATTTAAGAGAAATGGGGCACTAGTTTTTTTAGAAGATTTCGTGGTTTGCCAGGTTTGGGTAAACACGTAATAACTCCTTGTTTCTGAGTTGTAGACATAATATTATTTTCATATGCAAAATTGATGGTGCGAAGGAGGAAATGTCCAATGTCAATCCAATTTTTTTTTTTTTAAATTCTGCCGTGTATCCATCTAATCCTGGACTTTTATCGTTTTTTGATCTTTTCAAAGCTGCCAACAGTTCGTCATATGTAATCTTACCTTCAATACTATTTTTTTCAGTGTTTGATAAAGACGGGATATCTTCTAAATTTAGCTTTTCAAAAAACAATACATCATCAATGTTGTAATTTTTACATGTATATAAATCCTCATAATATTTTTTCTGTTTTTTTTGAGAATTTCTTTTGGATCTGTCACCGTTGTGCCATTTTCATTTTTTAGTTCCAATATTATTTTGTTTATGTGGTTTTTATTTTCTAAATGACAAAAATATTCTGATGTTTTCTCCCCTAACTCATGCCATCTTGGTCTGGATCGAATCATTGTTCCCCTAATACGGGTATTTCGGATGTCTTCTAGTTCCAGGTTCAATTGTTCCAGGATATCCAGCTTGGTTCTTAGGGTGTTTGGATTTCTTTTTATTTGCTCATCTAATTCTGAAATTTTTATTTCTAAAGATTTTTCTAATTCATTGCCAGTCATAAAACAATTGATCTGAGATTTGAAGTTGGAGATTTTTGCATGGACAGGATGCCATAAAATCTGGGTTATATGGGGAGGCTGCATCCATGGTTTTTATATTAATTATTTCCTTTTTTATTATTTTAACAAAGTCATAATCTTTAAGTAGGGAGTTGTTAAATTTCCAATAACCTCTCCCACGTTCTTCTAAAAATCTATTTATAACAACAGTGACTGGAGTGTGATCTGATTTGTATTTTGGGAGAATAAATGAATCTAAAAAATTTGCTAACAAATGTTCTATAGAGTAGAAAGAAGTCGAAAAGTGCCATTTTGATAGGATTTCTTTTTGACCATGTATACTGCTGATCATTTTCATGGAATGTTCGCCATACATTTACCAATTCATTTTCTGCAATGTTTGATAAAACTCGATTACGAGCTTTTGGATTGTTGTCTGTTTTGTAGTTGTAAAGATCTTTTTCTGGGTCTTTAACTAAATTCCAATTTCCACAAAGAACATACTGTAGCTGTCATTTCCAAAATATAAATGTCGGAATTGTCTTCGTTTGGTCCATCGAGATTTTCTAATGTGAATTTTACCGAATTTGATATAGCGAGATCTAAAATGATAGAATTTCAATTTGGATCTATTCTGCTTTTATGTAGTTTATATTCAAAACAGAGGTTTTGAATATAAACTACATAAAAGCAGAATAGATCCAAATAAATAAAATAACCACACTCCTTGCATGTGATGAAAAAGATGATATAACAGCGATTAACCCCCATTCTGCCTTGACTCTATTAACAGATTTTAGGTCAATATGTGTATCCTGTAAGCAACATATATGTATATTTTGCTCCCGGACTCGCTTAAAGATGTCCCTACGCTTAACTGGATCCGCCAAGCTTCTAGAATTTAGGGACTGTATACTTACATGTGCGATTAGAAAATTGTTGTGCTATGTGGTATAAAGTTCCTCATAATAAATTGTATTGATCTACCCAACATTGTGACAGTGATACAGATATAAAAATGGTCTGTGGGATATCTAAATGTGCAGGCGATACATCATATATACATACACTGTTCACATACATATGATTCTAGAAAACAGGTTGAACACAAACAAACACAGAAAACCAAAGACAAACAAACACAAAACACAACATACACGCATAACATACACACATAAAAACACAAGACTCCACCTCTACTAACAAGAGTTCCACCAGAGGTGTAGTTCTGTGGAAAAGCAGAGCACATGTGCAGTACATCACAAGCATATGCATACTTCCTGGTTTAACAGCTATCATAGCATTTACTAAGGGCCTACCTTGAGTTGTCAGTCAGGTCAGGACTATCCCTGCTACTGGGAACATGTAACCCAGTACTACCTGCCGCATGGGACGGGTAGATGAGACCCGTTAGCCCTGTAAGGCAACTCATCTAGGAGATGGAAAACTCTGACTTTAAACCTCTACTGCCTTGTGGATCATTCACTTGAGAGGAAGGCTTTAGGAGTAAACCCTGAGAAAAAATCCTTGTCAGCACCTATGCTCCCACTCTTACATCTTCAACAGAATCTAAGGATGAGTTTTATGCAAACATGAACAGCATCATGTCAAACATACCTCCAAAGGAACATGTCATCATCCTGGGAGACTTTAAGGCTCGCGTGGGTGCCAATCACGATTCCTGGCCTTCCTGTCTAGGACACCAGGGAATTGGCAAGATCAACGAGAATGGGCAGCACCTCCTGGAGTTTTGCTCCTACAATGGACTGTGCGTGACCAACTCCTTCTTTCAGACAAAGCCACAACACAAGGTGTCATGCTGTTGGCATCAGTTAGACATGACCCTGACCCATCGTACCAACATCAAGTTTTTGCACATCACTCGCACATACCACAGCGCAAACTGTGATACTGACCACTCTCTCATCTGCTGTAAAATCAGGCTTATCCCCAAGAAATTATCAGCTCTAAACAGAAAGGCAAACCCCACATGGATACCACCAACATGCAACTACCAGAGAAAGTTGTGGAATTTGCCATGTTTCTCCAAGAAGCACTGTCTGCTGAACACCAACATAGCTCTGCCTCTGAGAAATGGGACCACAACCAAAATTCCATTCAGAAAACAGCCTTTGCGACCTTTGGGAAGAAGACCTCTAAGAACAATGACTGGTTTGATGCCAAGTCCACTGAGATGTCCCCCGTGATTGAAGCAAAACATGCTGCTCTCGCTGAATACAAGCACTCCCCAAGTGAGAAATCCCTGCAAGCGCTCAGAGCTGCCAGAAGCAAAGTACAACAGACTGCAAGACGTTGTGCCAATGAATACTGGCAACAGCTCAGTGCCTCCATCCAGACTGCAGCTGCCACAGGTAACATTAGAGGAATGTACGAGGGCATCAAGGCAGCTCTAGGGCCCACACAGAACAAGACAGCCCCACTTAAGTCCACCAGTGGGGAGGTGATCACAGACAAAGGCAAGCAGATGGACAGGTGGGTTGAGAATTACTCAGCACTCTATTCAAGAGAGAACACAGTTGCGGTGCACCCCTCGATTCCATCGAATCTCTACCCATCATGAAGGAGCTAGATGCTAAACCAACTTTTGCCGAGCTCTGCAAAGCACTTGACAGCCTAGCCAGCGGAAAAGCGCCTGGTGTTGATGGCATACCACCCAACTTAATAAAGTGCTGTAAAGACACCTTACTACAGCCTCTTCATGATGTCCTATGCCAATGTTGGAGAGAGGGAACTGTGCCACAAGACATGAGAGATGCTAAGATATTGTCACCCTCTATAAGAACAAGGGCGAAAGGAGTGATTGTAACAACTACAGAGGTATCTCTCGCCTGAGCACCTTCAAAAACTTGCAGAGTGCATCTACTCCGAGTCCCAGTGTGGTTTCTGATCCAAGCGCTCAACAGTTGACATGATATTCTCCTTGCGCCAACGAAGGAGAAATGCAGAGAACAACACAAGCCACTATATAGAGCCTTCATAGACCTGACCAAGGCCTTTGACCTCGTCAGCAGGGAAGGACTTTTCAGCATCCTTCCAAAGATTGGTTGCCCTCCTAAACTTCACAGCCTCATCAGATCCTTTCACGATGGCATGAAGGCAACAATCCAGTATAAAGGCAGTATGTCCAACTCATTTGACATCAAGAGTGGAGTGAAGCAGGGATGTGTTCTTGCTCCTACTCTCTTTGGAATCTTTTTTGCCATGCTTCTAAAGCACGCTTTTGGAACTGCAACTGAAGGTGTACATCTACGAACAAGATCTGATGGTCGACTTTTCAACCTCCCCGACTGAAAGTGAAAACAAAAGTGAGGGAGAAAATTGTTAGAGATATGCTTTTTGCTGATGATGTTGCTGTGACGTCACACATTGAACATGAACTTCAATCCTCATCGACAGATTCTCCCAGGCCTGCAAAGACTTCGGACTGACGATCAACCTGAAAAAGACCAACGTGCTGTGTCAGGATGTGGAAACTGCACCTCTCATTCATATCGACGATCATCAACTCAAAGTCATGCACCAGTTTATATACCTGGGATCCACCATTAGTGACAACCTGTTGCTCGATGCCGAAATCAACAAGCGCATCGGCAAGGCTGCTACAACACTGGGACGCCTCACCACCCGCATCTGGGAGAACTCAAAGCTGACAACTCCAGCAAAAATGGCATTATACAATGCCTTCATCGTCAGCACTCTCCTCTATGGCAGCGAAACATGGACAACATACTCCCGACAGGAGTGCAAATTTCACAACTTTCACATGCGCTCGCTTCGTCGAATTCTTGGCATTCATTGGAGTGACAAAGTTTCCATCACCCAAGTTCTTGAGTGTGCAGGACTTCCCACCATGTTCACACTACTCAGACAATGCAGACTCCGATGGCTTGGTCATGTGCATAGGATGGAAGAAGGACGTATTCCAAAGGACCTCCTCTAGGGTGAACTAGCCTCAGGCAAGCGAAGTGTTGGCCGGCCTCACCTGTGATACAAAGATGTCTGCAAGTGTGACATGAAAGCCCTGAACATCAACACAGAGAACTGGGAAGAGGTAACAGCTGACCGCAGCAAATGGTGCACTACTCTCCAGAAACAACTCAAGATTGGAAAAGAAAAGATCCACGCCACTACCAAAGAAAAGAGAGCCAAGCAGAAGGCTTGTGCTCCAGCCATACCATCAAACTACATCTGCTCCAGATGCACTCATGATTGCCACTGCAGCATTGGTCTTGCCAGCCACAGTCGGAAGTGCCAATAAAAATCTGACTCTCTAACTCGCAAAATCCACAGTCGGCAATGACTGGTGGAGGCCTGAACCTCGAGTTGGTGCGTGTTGGGGTCTGGGCAGAACCTGACTTTTTTATTTATTTATTTATTTTTAATTTGCTCACAAACACTTTTATTCTCTCTCTCTCTCTCTCTCTCTCTCTCTCTCTCTCTCTCTCTCTCTCTCTCTCGCACACACACACACACCCCTACACCCCCTGCACACCCCTACCCCCTCATACACACCTATGCCCCCCCACACACACACACACACACACACCTACACACACACAATCCCCCTCTCCCATGTTTAACATAAGTTGCTGACACACTAGTATTCCATATCAAAAACAAAAACAAATGATGCCTATCGAAATCTCATTAATTCTGATCTGCAAAGTCCACCTAAGCACCATACCAAATAAATGTTATTATAACCTAACAGTATATTCACCAGTCAGTCAAGCTTAGACAGCACGTTTTTTCCACAGCGTGGACATGTTGTCGGACTTCAAGCCACACGTCTGGACCCTTCTCTTGGATTAGTGTTTGTAATTATTCTTCTTGCCGAAGTCTGTATGCTTCCTTTACCAGCTTGTCGCGGTACTGTTTAAGCTCCAGTGGTAAGTCTGTGTACACACTCATTTGAGTAGATTTCAAGTTTTTAGTAGCCCAGAGAAAAGCTTCTTTTTCACTCCAAAAAACAAAAACTGCAATAATCGGTGTTGGGCCATCCGTCCATTGTTTCAGTCTGTGTGCATTTTTTATCATCTGCTTTGTGAATTGTTCACCCAGCAAAAGTTTGGTCTCGGCAAAGTCCCACACGACTTTAATAGTGTCCTCAGGATTTCTCTCATATCCTTCCACACCGTGCAATAGGAGGTTCATCTTATGGTCGTGAACTTGACCTGAGAGAAGTGCGCGCTTGAGATCTGCCATGTTGCTTTTCATGTGTTTGATGTCCTCACGGTTCTTTCTTTGATCTTCCTTTATTTTGGAAACATCAATTTCAAGACCAATTAATCTTTCCGTCAATTCCGAATCGAGTGTTTAATATCCGCAAAGCCGCTCATCATGGTGGTGTTCATGGTGGTGAGCATTTTAAATAGCTCCTCATTTGTTTTGGGCGCCATCTTGTCTGGAAGTTTTTTCTCCTGTTGTAGTGCAGAGTCCGACATACTTTCACACCCGGCTCTTGCAGCTGAACATGTCAAACACTGTCAAATAGATTCTCGTTCTATTCCTCCAGACTTGTGTGTCGTAGTCTGACTGAAAAATTCAAATCTTCATTTACAAAAAAGACATATAACCGGGAGCCTACCCCACGCACGCCCAACTACTATGCGGCCATTACCGTAAGTGGAAAATACCCTGCCTGTGTCTGGCACAGGTAAGACAGCTTTGTTTCTAGTTTTTTTTTAGTCCAATATGGCTCTTTGAACATTTTGGGTTGCCAACCCCAGGTCTAGTTGCACCCACCAAGAACTTTCCGGAGAATATAGCGACTCCCCAACACTGCAGACTTCTGCATTGCCAAGACTGTCAGAAGATCTGTGTTCCAGGTGGCAAACCCAGGCACTCTCTTGATCTGTGTCCGTAGATCAGGAGGTACCAAACCAAGGGCACTGAGGATAATGGGGAGTCGGACGACTGTGTAATTTGGATACAAGCAAGACATTTCTTAGACGCGGTCTGCATTTTGCAAGTGTTTCATGAATCTTGCCAATCACATTTCTGTCAAAAGGACAGAAAATTCAATAATATTAATAATTTTATTGATTTTGTCAAACAGAACAAAATCAGGCTTATTGGCTTCAATCTTCCTAAGGCTGTAAATAAGCTGATTCCATAGAAGCTTAAAATCATCATTTTCCATGATGCTGTGGACATGATGAGGGCCGTACCATGGGTGAACCATTCAGTCAAAAGCACAAGCATGACAAAGACAGTAGTAAAATGAGTGTGCCATGTTGTCATGTCTTTTCAAATAAGAAGTTTGTGACAAAGCAGGACAACAACTGACCAGGTGTTGAACAGTCTAACTAAATTCATTACACAATCTACATTTGGGATTGACGTTTTCCTTGAAATATTACATTGGCTATTGCGAAGGGACTGGTCCTGAGTGGCAAAAAGAAAGCCCTCAGTTTCACTTTTGAGAGCAGCCAACTTCATCAAGGCAAAGGAGTAAGTAGGATTACTGTTCTGTTCAACACACTGCACATAAAAACTATGCAGTGGTTTTGCAGAAGGTCGCTCCTTAAAATGGCGACTCTGAGCTGATTTTGTAAACGACTTCACCTGGTTGACACACATTGATGTACCGTCCAGCAGTACCTCGCCATCAACACAATCATGAGTAAAGTTGAGATTCTGAGCAACAACCCCAGCACAGTTAAAGTAGCTGTGAAAGTCCTTGCTTTCATCATGAGTCTTCACATACTTCACAAGAGGATCATCAGATAAATAAATATATAAATATGTGCAAAAGTGCACAGCAAAATCCGATCATGAAGAGCTTCCACATTGATCAAACCGCACCCTCCAGAATTGATTGACATACTAGTCCTTCTCAAAAAATTAGCATATTGTGATAAAGTTCATTATTTTCTGTAATGTACTGATAAAAATTAAACTTTCATATATTTTAGATTCATTGCACACCAACTGAAATATTTCAGGTCTTTTATTGTTTTAATACTGATGATTTTGGCATACAGCTCATAAAAACCCAAAATTCCTATCTCAAAAAATTAGCATATTTCATCCGACCAATAAAAAAAAAGTATTTTTAATACAAAAAAAAGTCAACCTTCAAATAATTATGTTCAGTTATGCACTCAATACTTGGTCGGGAATCCTTTTGCAGAAATCACTGCTTCAATGTGGCGTGGCATGGAGGCAATCAGCCTGTGGCACTGCTGAAGTATTATGAAGGCCCAGGATGCTTCGATAGTGGCCTTAAGCTCATCCACAGTGTTGGGTCTGGTGTCCCTCAACTTTCTCTTCACAATATCTCACAGATTCTCTATGGGGGGTTCATTCTACAGCACTACAATAGACAGTTTTCTCTGTCTAATTGAAATGGTATAGTATGGAAGCCACACTGCTAAGAACAGAAAGGACTTGGCCTATATGGAGAGAACTGCATAGTGGATCGGTGACAGCCGTCTACCAGATCTAGACACAATATATGCTGTTCGGGTTCAGAAGAAGGCCAGCTGCATCGTAACCAATTGCACATAAGAGGAAAGGGACTACTTGTGCCACTTCCTTTGGGAAAGCAGTACAGAAACATCAAGACCAGTACAACCAGACTCACACCTTTTAATGCTGAGAACCTCATACAAAATTTTGTTATGTGTGAACATAACAATAAAGCATTTTGAATCTTGAATTTCATGGCCTGAGACACACAAATGCACTATTAATGCAAGCACCACAATGGCTATAACAAGCCCAAAATCATGCATCCACCCATAAATCATACCACACAGCAAGCACTGCCCCTGGGAAACACACAAATACACTCACACTTTCACACCCCAGGAACTACTTTGTACACTTATACCAGATGCAAGGAGCTCTGAAGCCAACAATCAATGAGGATCAAGTGGCAACACCTGTGCACATTGCACACTTGCACCACGGCTTGGCCAAAAGCAACAGCACATGAGAACACAAGTAAATGAAGGAGAAAGAAAAGAAAAAGAGGAGGAGGAAGAAGAAGTAGTGGGGAGGAGAGCAGAGTTACATGTTACATATGTTCATCACTGGGACAGCACATAGGTACTGGTACAGTGTACATGCACATTCATTCACATACAGACACATGATATAACACATATATATATATATATATATATATATATATATATATATATATATATATATATATATATATATATATATATATATAATAAAAATAAAAGGACAGGACAAAGACTTTCTATTGAAACTCCAAACTCCATTTATCACTACAGATCTGTTTTGAGGAAGAAGAACTTCTTCTATAATCACCTGAAGAGAGAGGATGGTTTCACCACCCCTCGAAACAGATCTGTAGTGATAAATGGAGTTTCAATAGAAAGTCTTTGTCCTGTCCTTTTATTTTTATTGTTATTTGCTCTACCAAAAAGTATTGAGCACTCTCCTACGGAAGGATTGACTCCCAGCTCTCCTTCTTCGACCAACAGTAGTCCAATTTTCATCAGCACCCTGTTGGTTGACAGCACTGATGGCGGTCGTTGTTAACCAGGGCCTTGACCGATCCGGTATGAGATTATATTGTCATATTGATAAAAGTGTACATATCACAGAGAAGGTCAGAGGGAGCTGCATTGTGCCTTTAGGATCTGTAAAAAGCATATGATAGGGTGCCGAGGGAGGAACTGTGGTATTGCATGAGGAAGTCTGAAGTAGCAGAGAAGTATGTTAGAGTGGTGCAGGACATCTATGAGAGATGTAAGACAGTGGTGAGGCGTGCTGTCGGTGTGACACAAGAGTTCAAGGTGGAGGTGGGACTGCATCAAGGGTCGGCTCTGAGCCCCTTCTTGTTTGTGATGGTGATGGACCGGCTGACAGACGGGGTTTAGGCAAGAATCTCCATGGAATATGATATTTGCAGATGACATTGTGATCTGTAGTGAGAGCAGAGAACAAGTGCAGGAAAATCTAGAGAGATGGAGGTATGCCCTGGAAAGGAGAGGAATAAAGGTTAGCCTCAGTAAAACAGAATACATTTGTGTGAACGACAAGGACCCAAAATGAATGGTGAGGTTACAGGGGGAAGAAATAAAGAAGGTTGAGGATTTGAAGTACTTCAGCTCAACAGACTAGAGGAATGGAGAGTGTGGAAAAGAGGTGAAGAAGCGTGTGCAGGCAGGTTGGAATGGTTGGAGAAAAGTGTCCGGAGTGATGTGTGATAGGAAGGTATCAGCAAGAATGAAAGGAAATATGTACAAGACGGTGGTGAGGCCAGCAATGTTGTATGCTTTAGAAACAGTGGCACAGAGGAAAAGACAGGCGGCATGGCTGGAGGTAGCAGAGATGAAAATGTTGAGGTTCTCTTTGGGAGTAACGAGGATGGATAGGCTCAGGAATTAGTACATCAGAGAGACAGCACATATAAGAGGTTTTGGGGACAAAGTCAGAGAGGCTAGATTGAGATGGTTTGGACATGTACAGAGGAGGGATAGTGAGTATATTGGCAGTAGGATGCTGAGGTTGGAACTACCAGGCAGAAGGCCTCGAGGAAGACCGAAGAAGAGATTTATGGATGTGGTGAAGGAAGACATGAAGGTCGTTGGAGTCAGAAAAGAAGATGCGGAGGACAGGGTGAGGTGGAGGCGGATGATTTGCTGTGGCGACCCTATGCTGTTGTTAGTTGAACATAAATTTATGAGGTGCTGAATCTCTGTTGTGGGTCTTATCATTGTCTGTTATGGGGCCTACCATGGTGGTGTCATCGGCAAACTTCACAAGCGTGTTTGTGGAAAGGGTAGCAGAGCAGCCGTGTGTAAAGAAACTGAAGCGGGCCAGGCTGAGCACACAACCCTGTAGCATTCCATTGTTCAGGATCAAGGTGGATGATGTAAAGTTTCCTATCCTAACCACCTGAGGTTGGTTGATGAGAAAGTCCTTGATACAGTAACAAAAAGTGGCTGACTATCAAAAATTGTAGCGATTCAGTACCAGCTTCACTTGGAGAACAGTGTTGAAAGCTGAATTGAAGTTCAAAAATAGCATCCTGCCATAAACCTTTCAGGTTCTCCAAGTGAATCATTGTTGTGTGGGGTGCTAGCAAGACAGCATCCTCAGTACAGGGATAGTGCACTTTATGTGGTTTAGGACAATCCTCTCAAAGCACTTCATGATTACCAGGGTAAGGGCAACCAGTAAAGGACTTACAACAGACAGGGACAGTAGCAAACTGCAAGCACAGGGTGAAAATATGCAGGAAAACTCCTGCCATCTGGTCAGCACATGATTTCAGGGTCTGACCCAACACCTTATCTGATCCTGCATCCCTGTTGATGTTGATCTTCCGCAAAGTAGAACACACTTGGGGTCACTTCAGGATGAGAGGATGCTGCCTCTCCTCTGGCATTATGAAAATGTACAGTCACCTACTGCTCCATGATTTGAAGCATGCAAAGAAGCTGTTCAGAGTGTCAGCACAATGGGGTCATGGTTGACCTGTTGGAAGTTATGCTTATAGCCCATGATGATCCTTAAACCTCTTATATGTGCTGTCTCTCTGATGTACTAATTCCTGAGCCTATCCATCCTCGTTACTCCCAAAGAGAACCTCAACATTTTCATCTCTGCTACCTCCTAGAAAACAAAGTGGTGGAAGTTGAAAAAAAGAGGGTCATGTTGTCTTCAAGGAGGAACAAGCTTTGGGTGGTCAGGAAGTGGTTCCAGATGACTGGACAACCACAGCAAATGTGATCATGGACACAGGTAGGAGAGTACTTGGTGTGTCCTCTGGAAGGAAAGTAGATAAGAAGACTTGGTGGTGGAATGAGGAAGTGTAGGAGTGTGTACAAAGGAAGAGGTTAGCTTAGAAGAAATGGGACATTCAGTAGACCGAAGAAAGTAAACAGGAGTACAGGGAGACACAGCATAAGGCGAAAGTAGCAGTGGCTAAGGCCAAACAGAGGGCGTATGATGACTTGTATGACAGGTTGGACAGTAAGGAGGGAGAAAATGATTTATACAGGTTGGCACAGCAGAGAAATAGAGATGGGAAAGATGTGCAGCAAGTTAGATTGATAAAGGACAGAGAGGGAGCTGTATTGACTGATGACAGAAGTGTGCTGGGAAGATGGAAAGAGTACTTTGAAGAGCTGATGAATAAGGAAAATGGGAGAGAAAAAATGTGTAGAACAGGTGACCATTGAGGACCATTAAGTAGCAAAGATTAGTAAGGGTGAAGAGAAGAGGGCACTGAAGAGGATGAAAAATGGAAAGGCAGTTGGTCCTGATGATATACCTGTGGAGGTATGGAAGTGTCTAGGAGAGGTAGCAGTAGATTTCCTGACAAGAACATTCAACAAGGTCTTAGAGAGTGAGCAGATGACAGAGGAAAGGAGAAGTGTGCTGGTGCCCATTTTTAAGAACAAGGGAGATTTGCAGAGTTGCGGCAACTACAAAGGGATAAAGTTGATGAGTCATACGTTATGGGAAAGATTAGTGGAAGCTAGACTAAGGGCAGAGGTCAGCATTTGTGAGCAACAGTTTGGTTTCATGCCAAGAAAGAGCACCACAGATGCAATGTTTGCTTTGAGGATGTTAATAGAGAAGTACAGAGAAGGTCAGAGGGAATTGTATTGTGCCTTTAGGATCTGTAAAAAGCATATGACATGGTGCCAAGAGAAGAACTGTGGTATTGCATGAGGAAGTCTGGAGTGGCAGAGAAGTATGTCAGAGTGGTGCAGGACATGTATGAGAGATCTAAGACAGTGGTGAGGTGTGCTGTCAGTGTGACACAAGAGTTCAAGGTGGAGGTGGGACTGCATCAAGGATCAGCTCTGAGTCCCTTCTTTTCAGATCAGTTTGTTCAATCTGTTAGCGTCTGCAACCCTCAGCCTGCTATCCCAGTGTGCAAAAACATAGAGGAGCACGCTGGCCACAGCAGACTCATAGAACATCAGAACATCCAAAGTAGTGTCTGACAGATATTAAACAACCTTAACCTCCTCAAAAAGTAGAGGCAACTCTGGCCCTTCTTGTAAAGTGCGGTACCGTTCTTAACCCAGTCCAGTTTGTCAATATGAAGGGCAAAGTAGTTTTAATCCTCCATTTCACCATTGTTACCCTAGATGAAAACAGTTGTTCAGTGTTTTGGATCATAAAATCCATAATCAGTTCCTTGTCTTTGTCACATTACGCAGCAGATAATGTCATTGTTTATTTTACTTAATTATTTATTTGTATAGCGCTTTTTACAATTAATATTGTCGCAAAGCCACTTTACATAGTAAAACAGTGAAAGTAGGGGCTTACAAAGTATAAAAAATTTAAACATTTCTTATTTCCTCTCATTATCTGTCAATGTCAAGTGTGTTTTGTTTTACAGCATTTATTTACATTTGCCTAAAACTTCTACACAGTACTATAAATCAACATGTTATGCTAACTAAACATTACCTCAAGTGAGTAAAATAAAATAAATAAATAGATAAATAAATAAATAAAAAAGGAAATTCTCTATGTAGCATTTGTTGATGTTAAAGCTTCATTTAGGAAATGCCTTGAAATCTGACTCCTCATTTTTTTTTCTTAGATTTGCTTCATATACAAAAAAAGCTTATTTCAGTAGACTTACAGTACTTGTCTCTTTGGCGTTTTAGTCATTTTCTGACAAGTTGCTCTGAAATCTTCCTTCATATTTAAAAAATTGATGTGGACTTTTTCAGAATACAATAAAATATTAAAGATATTCAGAATTTAAGCTATATTACTGCAGTCCCAAAGAGCTATATATTATCACATACTGTATGATCACCCTCTATAACCATGGTCCAAAAACATGCACAGTAGGTTAATTGGCTTTTCCAAATCACTCCTAGGTGTGAGTGGGAGTATGAATGGTTGTGTGAGTGTTGACCCTGTGATGGCCTGGTGAGCTGCCCAGGGTGTACCCCACCCTGGCTGAGATGGGCACCAGCTTCCTTGCGATCCTAATTAGGATTAAGCAGTACAGAAAATGAAAGAATAAATTGTGATGCAGTTGTGTCAGAATTTAGCAGAATGTTTCCAACATGTTGTGGAATCTATGCTCTGAATTGAGAGAACTAAGGCTGATTTGAAAAGAAAAAGGTCATCCTCGTAATATATATATATATATATGAGGGGCAGTGGTGGTCTAGTGGCATAGGGCGCTGGATCGCTGATCCAAAGGTTGGGGGTTCGAGTCCCACTCTCCACAAGGTTGTCACTATCTCCCCAGTGCAACTAACTGGGTTATCAAATGCGGGCCATGTCGCTCACTGTCTATGGTGAGAGGCATGTAAAAGAACCATTGCTGACTTTCGTAAAGAAAAGGCTGCAAAGTCGTCAGCCTGTTTCTGTCCCTTGCTAAAAGGGTTGTGACAGGAAGGGAATCCGACGTAAAAACCTCTGCCAAATCAAACTTGCGAATCAGATGATTCGCTGTGGCGACTCCCGAGTAAAAGGGAAAAAGCCGAAAGGAAGACAATATATACACACACACACACACACACACATATATATATATATATATAATTTGTGAGTGTGTGTGTTTTATTTCAGACTTTATTATACCACTGTGTGTGAATGTGGGTGAGATTGAGTATGATCACTGTGTGAGTTTCTACAGGTGTAGGTAAAACACAAAGAGAAAGGTTTGACAGATGACACCCTAACAACATGAAGCTGTCATGAGATTTTATGGTTGTGTTCATGTGTATGACACAAATAACTACATTTGGATGCTTGTAAAAGGTGTACCCTCTACAAAAAAAGAAAGTATTGGATCATGAAACACACTAACAACATTCCAGTACTGGGTGAAGCATTTTTTCAACCAAGCTGTAAAAATCATCTGACCTTTATATTAGAAAAATGCTGATAGAAAACAATGAAAAGGTATTTGGGTGTAACAAAGGGATTTGTTTTTGTTTTATTAGATATTGTGTCAGTAGGATTGTGATTGTTCTTTGTAATTGCAACAGATCAAATAAAGATCTGACAGCATCCTGGACCTATATGTAAAAAACGTTGAGAAAAATGCACAAATAAAGATTTTAAATCAGTGATTTATTCTAAATAATCTGAATAATTAAGGGTTTTACTTATTTTTAGCTATTAATGTTGTATTACTTTAACCATTTTATATTTAACCTAATTATGAAGCAAATCTTTGTTCATAAAATCCAATTGCAAGTGCATAAATCATTAAAAACAAGACAAGAGCAAGACCTTATTTAACCGCAAGTGTGCTCAAATAAATAATACAATTTGATCTGGGCACTTCAAATATGAAGACTGTGTCTATTAATCCCCAGGTCCAGCACTGGACTACAAAAATCACACACTGGAATGTGAAAAGTGAGCAAATTGATGTTGACTGGTGAGAAATATATATTTTTAATTTAACACAGAATGGATTTTGTTGTCATAAAGTTAATGCTATTGTGGCAAGCTAATTGAAAAAAAAATCATGTAATTCCTTTTTCCAATAATCATACTTCTATGATGAAACATCTATTGTTATGAAGTTGCATGAAAATAGCCTTTTGTCATGAAAAGAGACGCCTTCTGAGCTATACCTCTAACCACTCCTCAAAAACCAGCTCACAATGGGATAAATAATTTTCAAAGACAGACTCTGCAGTCATTAAGGAAACTGCTAAGAGACTTACAACAAAGAAAATATCTTTTGAGACTGGAGAGTTATGATTTTTCAAAGAAAATTAAGGTAAGGTAACAATTTGTCATTTTTTACTCTTTTTGAATTTGTTTCGATTTAATGCACCTTAAAATGTCAAATTTATAAGTCATGAATTTAGATTTTGTACTTAGATACACACCTGCATGAACACAGAAAAAAAATATTATTATTATTATTATTATTATTATTATTAGGTTATCTGGGTATGGCTCTTGGGGAAAAATATGGAATCACTACATTTAAATGAGGTTCAACCTGCCATTTTTATTTATTAATTCATTTATTTATATATATATATATATATATATATATATTTTTTTTTTTTTTTTTTTCATCTGATTACTCACAGTTAAATATGTTGGTATCATAAAGTATTATTCAAATGTATTATTAATATCATACATTTTGTAGCATAAAATTGGAAAATAATTAGAAATAACTGTAATTTTAATTTCAAAAACTGATACCAGCACAAGTATTAAAAGGCAAAATAGTTTAAATTAGTCTATTAGTTAAAATAGATGATTACAGACCGTAACATGCTGCTGAAGTTTAAAAACAAACATGTCCCCAACAAGACAGTTGTCAATTAAATAATGAAATGGGTTAATAATACAGTGATACCTCAGCTCACGAACATAATTGGTTCCCAGAAAGTGTGTGTAAGGCGAAAAGTTCGTCTTATGAACATTCATTTCCCATAAGAAACCATTAAAATGAGAATAATCCGTTCCCAGGTCCCCATAAAACATAATTTTCTCCTAAATAAGCCTTAAAACTACACAAAAATATACCTTATTTTATGTATAATAAATGTGCTATTGTATTGTAATTAAAGAAATAAACTGTACTGTATAATAAAGTCGTTTTATTTACCTTTGTGATGGTAGTTGATGGCTTGATGGAATGGAGTGGGAGGAGGAGGGAGGGAGGGACTTACTGTTTGGAAGGAGAGTTTGGAAACGCCTACTGTTTGGAAACACCCTGAGCCACACACGCACCCTTAATAGCTTCCTTGTTCTTAAGGATGGGAGCAATGGTAGACTTAGCGTACTGGTACTGGGATGCTGAGTCACACAAACGCACACCTCGTTCGTGTTTTTCAATGATCTCCGCCTGTGGTGGGGTCTTTTTCGGTCCCATAATAGCAAAAGTACACTCAATATGGTCCAAAATGTCTAGCAAACACAAACCACTTCCGCACTCAAAGAAAGGGGGTGACGAACTGTGACGCCGTGAGCGTGCGTCAGCTTCTCGTGGCCGCCACCGTGGCGCTGTTCGACCGCGTGGTTTGATTCGTCCGCCGAAAACTAGTTCGTCAGCAGAGACTATATGCTCGCAAATTTAATGTTCTTGAGGCGAAAAGTTCATGATCTTAAGCGTTCGTCAGCGGAGGTTTTACTGTATTAAGGAAATTTAACACAGCATGTTGCATAGGATGCTGGTAGTTACTCAATAGCTGTCCCAAACATTTAATGCCGTGAAAAATAAAACATGAAAGGTCATGAATAGATAACATACAAATACACTAAGATAGATACCAGAAAAAAGATTGAGATGCTAGATTGCGATGGTTTGGACATGTACAGAGGAGGGATAGTGAATACATTGGTAGTAGGATGCTGAGGATGGAACTACCAGGCAGAAGGCCCAGAGGAAGACCAAAGAGAATATTTATGGAGTGGTGAAGGAGGACATGAAGGTAGTTGAAGTAAGAGTAGAAAATGCAGAGGATAGGGTGAGATGGAGGCAGATCATTTGCTGTGGCGACCCCTGAAGGGAACAGCCAAAAGGAAAAAAAAGAAGAAGAATATACCAGAAAACAAAACTAAATGTAATGGCTTTCAAAATAGAAAATAAACCACAAAACAACTGAGAAGCAAAATGTCATTAATAAGGAATCATCTGAACACAATGGGATTTACATTTACTATAAAAAAGCCAAAGGAAAATCAGTATGTATATAAAGAGAAATTATAAAAATCACAGTTTGCAATGGACTAAAGAGAATCGACGATGGAGTGTGTATGAGGATTAGATAAAAATAATGTCTTGTGATATGATGCACTGCACTGGAAAAGGAGATGATGTGAAACATCTGTTTGGTCCTGTTGTAAGAAAACTGCCAAAATAAAAACAATCATTTATGATATGGGGTTGCATGTCAGGTAATGGACCTGGGCAGGTGATAATCATTGCTTCAGTGATATCACCTGCTCTTTGAAAATGCTGGAAATAGTTTGATGGAAAATACTTTCATTAATTAGTTAAGACATCTTAAAGAACTCAGAACCAAGGAGGAAAAACAAAAGTAAATTTGAGATTTTTTTAGAGATTGCACATTTTTCTTTATTAATATAAAAAGATTGCATGAAGTAAAAAACAGTTTGTTTGATTTATACCACACAGCTAAAATTCATCATTCATTCATTCATTCATTCATTCATTTTCAAATACACTCAAAAAGAAACAGAAAACAAGCACAGCACAGGGAGAACATACAAACTCCACACAGAAATACTCAAGAATGGAAATAATACCCAGGTTTTCTTGTTGTAAGGTGGATGTGCTACCATGGTGACACTGCCCTCACAGATAAAATATTCAGCAATGAAAAAAAAATAAATAAATAGTGTGACATAACTGTGATCTGTTTACCTCATATGATTTATAAAAAGATCAAAATAGAGATACTGTATTTAACGATGATTATTTTCCTATCCCCTTCGACATGGGCTGTAATAATTAAACTTCTAACACAAGTAAAAATCTGATTTGATCTCATTGACAAATAAGATGTTCATTTTTTTTTTTCTAGACACAATGGATTCAATTACACGATACAACTTGCCATATGTAAGTATGTATGCAGAGATTATGCTGATATTTGTTTATTTGTTTGTTTGTGTGTTTGTTTTGTTTAATATGGAACATGATACTACAGTGACTTGGTGTTTCTATGTGAATATTATCTCACAAAAAAAAAAAAAAACACTGCTTGAATCTTGACTGTAGATAGAGACTTTCTTTGTTCTCTCTGCTTGGGTCAATGTTTGACACAGGCTGTTCAGTCACCTGTCTACCTATAGGTGTGAAAGTGAGTGTAAATGGTTGTTTGTGTCTGTGTTTATTCTGTAAAAGGTTAGAGATCTGTACAGATGTAACCTTGCCCACTCTCACAACAATTCAGCTGAGATTGGCTTCAGCTTCCCCGTGACCCTGGCAAATAAACAGTGTAGGAAATAGTGTGTGTGTGTGTGTGTGTGTGTGTGTGTGTGTGTGTGTGTGTGTGTGTGTGTGTGTGTGTGTGTGTGTGTGTGTGTGTGTGTGTGTGTGTGTGTGTGTGTGTGTGTGTGTGTGTGTGTGTGTGTGTGTGTGTGTGTGTGTGTGTGTGTGTGTGTGTGCATCTTAAAAGTACAGTATGTGTAAGTAATACATGATAAATATTTTGTTGTTCCTTCATGCTAGATTACAGAATGCAATCATAGTGGAATTATTTCAACAAACTTAACAAAATTTAAAACATGTATTTCCATCACAGAAAGTTTGAACAATAAAAAGATGGAAAATGGTCAAATAAAGTAGTGCATGACTTAATTTAAAAAATGCTGTATTTTTTTTTTTTTTTTGAGATTTCAATAAATAATTTTATGATAGGCTTTAAGTCTCATGTGTAAAATAATCTTCAGGCAACTTGGGGAAAAAAATGTATCATGTGAAGTAAAAAGATAATTAATTTTGAATGAATTAAGAAAGATTGCTAATTTCACAAAAAAAATCTAAATAAGGTTCTATATTTCTAACAGTATGTCTATGGCTGGCAAATATTAAAAACAGAACAAAAGCAACAATTCCACCTTCAAGTACATTGACATCAACAACCGAAGACAAGACAACAAAATTCACAACAATCCTTGATTTGATAACACAAACAGAAACAACCACAGGACCAACAACTAAAAAGCCAACAACTTCAACTCAAGAACAAACTACAACAAGAGAACTAAATTCCCCATTTTTTCAAGACACTACAAAACCAACTACAGAGCTTACAACAATCCAAGAGTTTACTACACAAACAGCAACTACCACCGCAGAGACAACAGAAGAAACAACTGCATTGACAACTACTGACAAGCCAACAAGTACAACCCAACAACCAATTACTACAATACAAGCAACTTCCCCAAATCCTCAAGAGACTACAAAACCAAATACAGAGTTTACAACAATCCAGCAAATGACAACACAAACAGAAACAACCACCAAACAAACAACAGATAAAACAACTGCACTGACAACTACTAACAAGCCAACAAGTACAAACCAAGAACAAATTAGTACAAGTGAAGCAACTTCTACACCTTTTCAAGAGACTACAAAACCAACTACAGAGCTTACAACAATCCGAGAGTTTACTACACAAACAGAAACTACCCCCACACAAACAACAGAACAAACAACTGCATTGACAACTACTAACATGCCAACAAATACAAACCAACAACCAACTACTACAATACACACAATAACTTCCCCAAATCCTCAAGAGACTACAAAACCAAATACAGAGTTTACAACAATCCAAGAGATTACTACACAAACAGAACCAATAGAAGAAACAACGACATTGACGACTACTGACAAGCCCACAAGTACAACCCACAAACCAATTAGTGCAACTGAACCAATTTTCACAACACTTCAGGAGACTACACAACGAACAGCACAATTTACAACAATCCTTGAGTTGACAACACAAACAGAAACCACCACTGCACAAACAACAGAAGAAACAACTGCATTGACAACTACTTACAAGACAACAAGTACAACCCAACAACCATCCACTACAACTGAAGCAACTTCCACACCTTTTCAAGAGACGACAAAACTAACTACAGAGCTTGCAGCAATCCAAGAATTTACTACACAAACAGAATTAACCACACCACCAACAACAGAAGAAACAACTGAAACCACAACTACTAACAAGCCAACAATGTCAAGCCAACAACCAACTATTAAAATACAAGCAACTTCCACAAATCCTCAGGAGACTACAAAAGCAACTACAGACTTTACAACAATCCAAGAGCTCACTACACAACCAGAATTAACGACAGCACCAACAACAGAAGAAACAACTGCACTGACAACTAGTAACAAGCCAACAAGTACAACCGAACAACCAACTACTACATTTCAAGCAACTTCCACAAATCCTCAAGAGACTACAAAACCAACTACAGAGTGGACAACAATCCAAGAGATTACTACTACACAAACAGAAACAACCACAGCAGAAACAACAGAAGAAACAACTCCATTGACAACTACTAACAAGCCAACAACTTTAACTCAAGAACAAACAATGACAATAGAATCAACTTCCACAAATCTTCAAGAGACTACAAAAACAACTACAGGGTTTACAACAATTCAGCAAATAACAACACAAACAGAAACAACCACTGCACAAACAACAGAAGAAACAACTGCATTGACAACTACTAACATGCCAACAAGTACAACACAACAACCAACTGCTGCAATTGAAGCAACTTCAACACCTTTTCAAGATACAATAAACCCAACGACAGAGCTTTCAACAATCCAAGGGTTTAGTACACAAACAGAAACAACCACCACAGAAACAACAGAAGAAACAATTGCTACAGAGTTTACAACAATCCAAGAGTTTACGACACAAACAGAATTAACCACAGCACCAACAACAAAAGAAACAACTGAAATGACAACTACTAACAACCCAACAAGTTCAAGCCAACAACCAACGACTAAAATACAAGCAACTTCCACAAATCTTCAAGTCACTACAAAACCAACTACAGAGTGGACAACAATCCATGAAATTACTACAGAAACAGAAACAACCACCGAACAAACAACAGATAAAACAACTGCACTGACAACTACTAACAAGCCAACAAGTACAAACCAAGAACAAATTAGTACAGGTGAAGCAACTTCCACACCTTTTCAAGAGACTACAAAACCAACTACAGAGCTTACAACAATGCGAGAGTTTACTACACAAACAGAAACTACCCCCACACAAACAACCAAACAAACACCTGCATTGACACCTACTAACATGCCAACAAGTACAAACCAACAACCAACTACTACAATACAAGCAACTTCCCCAAATCCTCAAGAGACTACAAACCCAAATACAGAGTTTACAACAATCCAAGAGATTACTACACAAACAGAAACAATAGAAGAAAGAACTACATTGACAACTACTAACAAGCCAACAAGTACAACCCAACAACCATCTACTACAATTGAAGCAACTTCCCCAAATCCTCAAGAGACGACAAAACTAACTACAGAGCTTGCAACAATCCAAGAATTTACTACACAAACAGAATTAACCACACCACCAACAACAGAAGAAACAACTGAAACAACAACTACTAACAAGCCAACAATGTCAAGCCAACAACAAACTACTAAAATACAAGCAACTTCCACAAATCCTCAGGAGACTACAAAAGCAACTACAGAGTTTACAACAATCCAAGAGCTCACTACACAAACAGAATTCACCACAGCACAAACAACAGAAGAAACAACTGCACTGACAAATACTAACAAGCCAACAAGTACAACACAACAACCAACTACTACAATAGAAGTCATCTCCACACCTTTTAAAGAGACTACAAAACCAATTACACAGTTTACAACAATCCAAGAGTTTACTACACAACCAGAATTAATCACAGCACCAACAACAGAAGAAACAACTGAAACAACAACTACTAACAATCCAACAAGTACAACCGAAGAACCAACTACTACATTTCAAGCAACTTCCACAAATCCTCAAGAGACTACAAAACCAACTACAGAGTGGACAACAATCCAAGAGATTACTACACAAACAGAAACAACCACAGCAGAAACAACAGAAAAAACAACTGCATTGACATCTACTAACAAGCCAACAAGTACAACCCAAGAACCATCTACTAACTCTGAAGCAGTTTCCACACCTTTTGAAGACATTACAAAACCAACTACAGAGCTTACAACAATCCAAGACTTTACTACACAAACAGAAACAACCACCACACAAACAACAGAACAAACAACTACATTGACAACTACTAACAAGCCAACAAGTACAACCCGAGAACCATCTACTACAACTCTAGCAGTTTCCACACCTTTTGAAGAGACTACAAAACCAAATACAGAGTTTACAACAATCCAAGAGATTACTACACAAACAGAAACAATAGAAGAAACAATGACATTGACGACTACTGACAAGCCCACAAGTACAACCCACAAACCAATTAGTGCAACTGAACCAATTTTCACAACACTTCAGGAGACTACACAACGAACAGCACAATTTACAACAATCCTTGAGTTGACAACACAAACAGAAACCACCACTGCACAAACAACAGAAGAAACAACTGCATTGACAACTACTTACAAGCCAACAAGTACAACCCAACAACCATCCACTACAATTGAAGCAACTTCCACACCTTTTCAAGAGACGACAAAACTAACTACAGAGCTTGCAGCAATCCAAGAATTTACTACACAAACAGAATTAACCACACCACCAACAACAGAAGAAACAACTGAAACCACAACTACTAACAAGCCAACAATGTCAAGCCAACAACCAACTATTAAAATACAAGCAACTTCCACAAATCCTCAGGAGACTACAAAAGCAACTACAGACTTTACAACAATCCAAGAGCTCACTACACAACCAGAATTAACGACAGCACCAACAACAGAAGAAACAACTGCACTGACAACTACTAACAAGCCAACAAGTACAACCGAACAACCAACTACTACATTTCAAGCAACTTCCACAAATCCTCAAGAGACTACAAAACCAACTACAGAGTGGACAACAATCCAAGAGATTACTACTACACAAACAGAAACAACCACAGCAGAAACAACAGAAGAAACAACTCCATTGACAACTACTAACAAGCCAACAACTTTAACTCTAGAACAAACAATGACAATAGAATCAACTTCCACAAATCTTCAAGAGACTACAAAAACAACTACAGGGTTTACAACAATTCAGCAAATAACAACACAAACAGAAACAACCACTGCACAAACAACAGAAGAAACAACTGCATTGACAACTACTAACATGCCAACAAGTACAACACAACAACCAACTGCTGCAATTGAAGCAACTTCAACACCTTTTCAAGATACAATAAACCCAACGACAGAGCTTTCAACAATCCAAGGGTTTAGTACACAAACAGAAACAACCACCACAGAAACAACAGAAGAAACAATTGCTACAGAGTTTACAACAATCCAAGACTTTACTACACAAACAGAAACAACCACCACACAAACAACAGAACAAACAACTGCATTGACAACTACTAACAAGCCAACAAGTACAACCCAAGAACCATCTACTACAACTCTAGCAGTTTCCACACCCTTTGAAGAGACTACAAAACCAAATACAGAGTTTACAACAATCCAAGAGATTACTACACAAACGGAAACAACAGAAGAAACAACTACATTGACGACTACTGACAAGCCCATAAGTGCAACCCACGAACCAATCAGTGCAACTGAACCAATTTTCACAACACTTCAGGAGACTACACAACGAACAGCACAATTTACAACAATCCTTGAGTTGACAACACGAACAGTAACCACCACCGCACAAACAACAGAAGAAACAACTGCATTGACAACTACTTACAAGCCAACAAGTACAACACAACAACCATCTACTACAATTGAAGCAACTTCCACCCCTTTTCAAGAGACAATCCAAGAATTTATTACACAAACAGAATTAACCACACCACCAACAACAGAAGAAACAACTGAAACCACAACTACTAACAAGCCAACAATGTCAAGCCAACAACCAACTACTAAAATACATGCAACTTCCACAAATCCTCAGGAGACTACAAAAGCAACTACAGAGTTTACAACAATCCAAGAGCTCACTACACAACCAGAATTAACCACAGCACCAACAACAGAAGAAACAACAGAAACAACTACTAACAAGCCAACAAGTACAACCGAACAACTAACGACTACATTTCAAGCAACTTCCACAAATCCTCAAGAGACTACAAAACCAACTACAGAGTGGACAACAATCCAAGAGATTACTACACAAACAGAAACAACCACAGCAGAAACAACAGAAGAAACAACTGCATTGACATCTACTAACAAGCCAACAAGTACAACCCAAGAACCATCTACTAACTCTGAAGCAGTTTCCACACCTTTTGAAGACATTACAAAACCAACTACAGAGCTTACAACAATCCAAGACTTTACTACACAAACAGAAACAACCACCACACAAACAGCAGAACAAACAACTGCATTGACAACTACTAACAAGCCAACAAGTACAACCCAAGAATCATCTACTACAACTCCAGCAGTTTCCACACCTTTTGAAGAGACTACAAAACCAAATACAGAGTTTACAACAATCCAAGAGATTACTACACAAATAGAAACAACAGAAGAAACAACTACATTGACAACTACTGACAAGCCCACAAGTGCAACCCACGAACCAATTAGTGCAACTGAACCAATTTTCACAACACTTCAGGAGACTACACAACAAACAGTACAATTTACAACAATCCTTGAGTTGACAACACGAACAGTAACCACCACCGCACAAACAACAGAAGAAACAACTGCATTGACAACTACTAACAAGCCAACAAGTACAACACAACAACCATCTACTACAATTGAAGCAACTTCCACCCCTTTTCAAGAGACAACAAAACTAACTACAGAGCTTGCAACAATCCAAGAATTTACTACACAAACAGAATTAACCACACCACCAACAACAGAAGAAACAACTGAAACCACAACTACTAACAAGCCAACAATGTCAAGCCAACAACCAACTACTAAAATACAAGCAACTTCCACACCTTTTAAAGCGACTACAAAACCAACTGCACAGTTTACAACAATCCAAGATTTTACGACACAACCAGAATTAACCACAGCACCAACAACAGAGTGGACAACAATCCAAGAGATTACTACACAAACAGAAACAACCACAGCAGAAACAACAGAAGAAACAACTTCATTGACAACTACTAACAAGCCAACAACTTTAACTCAAGAAAAAACGATGACAATAGAATCAACTTCCACAAATCTTCAAAAGACTACAAAACCAACTACAGAGTTTACAACAATCCAGCAAATGACAACACAAACAGAAACAACCACCACACAAACAACAGATAAATCAACTGCACTGACAACTACTAACAAGCCAACAAGTACAACCCAAGAACCATCTACTACAACTGAAGCAGTTTCCACACCTTTTGAAGAGACTACAAAACCAACTTCAGAGCTTACAACAATCCGAGAATTTACTACACAAACAGAATTCACCACAGCATCAACAACAGAAGAAACAACTGAAACGACAACTACAAACAAGCCAACAAGTACAACCCATCAACTCACTTCTACAATACAAGCAACTTCAACAAATACTCAAGAGACAGGAAAATCAACTACAGAGTTTAGAATAATCCAAGAGTTGACTACACAAACAGAAACAACCACAGAAGAAACAACAGAAAAAACAACTGTATTGCCAACTAGTAACAAGCCAACAAGTACAACCCAAGAACCAACTTCTACAACTGAAGCAATTTCCACACCTTTTGAAGAGACTACAAAACCAACTACAGAGTTTACAACAATCCGAGAATTTACTACACAAACAGAATTCACCACAGCATCAACAACAGAAGAAACAACTGAAACGACAACTACAAACAAGCCAACAAGTACAACCCATCAACCCACTTCTATAATACAAGCAACTTCAACAAATACTCAAGAGACAGCAAAATCAACTACAGAGTTTAGAACAATCCAAGAGTTTACTACACAGACAGAAACAATCACAGAAGAAACAACAGAAAAACAACTCTATTGCCAACTACTAACAAGCCAACAACTACAACTCAAGAACAAACAATATCAATAGAATCAACTTCCACAAATCGTCAAGAGACTACAAAACCAACTATAGAGTTTACAACAATCCAACAAATGACAACACAAACAGAAACAACCACTGCACAAACAACAGAACAAACAACTGCATTGACAACTGAATGGACAGCTACTAACAAGCCAACAAGTACAACCCAGCAAACATCTACTACAATTGAAGCAAATTCCACACTTTTAAAGTGACTTCAAACCCAACTACAGAGCTTACAACAATCAAAGAGTTCACTGCACAAACAGAAACAACCACTGCAGAAACAACAGGAGAAACAACTGCATTGACAACTACTAACAAGCCAACAACTTTAACTCAAGAACAAACTATGACAATAGAATCAACTTCAACACCTTTTGAAGAGACCACAAAACCAACTACAGAGTTTATAACAATCCAGCAAATGACAACACAAACAAAAACAACGACCGCAGAAACAATTGCACTGACAACTACTAACAAGCCAACAAGTAAAAACCAAGAACAAATTAATACAATTGAAGCAACTTCCACACCTTTTGAAGAGACTACAAACCCAACTACAGAGTTTACATTAATCCGAGAGTTTACTACACAAACAGAATTCACCACAGCATCAACAACAGAAGAAACAACTGAAACGACAACTACAAACAAGCCAACAAGTACAACCCATCAACCCACTTCTACAATACAAGCAACTTCAACAAATACTCAAGAGACAGCAAAATCAACTACAGAGTTTAGAACAATCCAAGAGTTTACTACACAGACAGAAACAATCACAGAAGAAACAACAGAAAAAACAACTCTATTGCCAACTACTAACAAGCCAACAACTACAACTCAAGAACAAACAATATCAATAGAATCAACTTCCACAAATCGTCAAGAGACTACAAAACCAACTATAGAGTTTACAACAATCCAACAAATGACAACACAAACAGAAACAACCACTGCACAAACAACAGAACAAACAACTGCATTGACAACTGAATGGACAGCTACTAACAAGCCAACAAGTACAACCCAGCAAACATCTACTACAATTGAAGCAAATTCCACACTTTTTAAAGTGACTTCAAACCCAACTACAGAGCTTACAACAATCAAAGAGTTCACTGCACAAACAGAAACAACCACTGCAGAAACAACAGGAGAAACAACTGCATTGACAACTACTAACAAGCCAACAACTTTAACTCAAGAACAAACTATGACAATAGAATCAACTTCAACACCTTTTGAAGAGACCACAAAACCAACTACAGAGTTTATAACAATCCAGCAAATGACAACACAAACAAAAACAACGACCGCAGAAACAATTGCACTGACAACTACTAACAAGCCAACAAGTAAAAACCAAGAACAAATTAATACAATTGAAGCAACTTCCACACCTTTTGAAGAGACTACAAACCCAACTACAGAGTTTACATTAATCCGAGAGTTTACTACACAAACAGAATTCACCACAGCATCAATAACAGAAGAAACAACTGAAACGACAACTACTAACAAGCCAACAAGTACAACCCAACAACCAACTTCGACAATACAAGAAACACCCAAAACTCTTCAAGAGACTACAATGCCAACCACAGAATTGGCAAACAATCTTGAGTTGAGAACACAAACAGAAACAACCACAGCCCCAACAACCCTACAAACAAACGAATGGACAACTACTAACAAGCCAACAACTTCTACTCAAGAACAAACTACTACAATAGAATCAACTTCCACAATTCCTCAAGAGACTACAAAACCAACTACCGAATTTACCAAAATCCAGAAAATCGCAACAGAAAGAGAAACAACCACCGCACAAACAACAGAAGAAACAACTGCATTGACAACTACAAATAAGCCCACAAGTACAACCCAACAGCCATCTACTAGAACTGAAGCAACTTCCACACCTTTTGAAGAGACTACAATGCCAACAAAAGAATTGACAACCAATCTTGAGTTGATAACACAAACAGAAACAACCACCGCACAAACAACAGAAGAAACAACTGAAACAACAACTGCTAACAAGCTAATAAGTACAACCCAACAACCAATGATGACAATACAAGCAAGTGCCACCCCTTTTCAAGAGACTAAAATCCCAACTACAGAGTTTACATTAATCCGAGAGTTTACTACACAAACAGAATTCACCACAGCATCAACAACAGAAGAAACAACTGAAACAACAACTACTAACAAGCCAACAAGTACAACCCAACAACCAACTTCGACAATACAAGAAACATCTACACCTTTTCAAGATACAATAAAACCAACCACAGAGTTTACAACAATCCTAGAGTTTACTACACAAAAAGAATTAACCACAGCACCAACAAGTACAACCCAACAACCAACTACTACAATACAAGCATCTTCTACAACAATGCAGGAGATAACTACACAAATAGTAACAATCACAACACCAACAACAGCAGAAACAACTGAATTGAGAATGACTGACAAGCCAATAAGTACATCCCAACAAGCAACTACGACAATAGAACCAATTTCCACCCCTTTTCAAGAGACTACCAAACCAATGACAGAGTTTACAACCATGCAGGATATAACTACACAAATAGTAACAATCACATCACCAACAACAGAAGAAACAACTGAATTGAGAATGACTAACAAGCCAATAAGTTCAACCCAACGACCAACTTTTACAACAGAACCAACTTACAAAATCCTTCAAGAGACTACGAAACCAACTCCAGAATTTACAACAATCGCAGAGTTGACTACACAAATCAAAACCACCACAGCCTCAACAACAGAAAAAATAAATGCATTGACAACTACTAATAAGCAAACAATTACAAGTCGAGAACCAATAACAACAAATAATCCAACTTCCACAATTGTGCAAGGAATTACAAAACCAACTACAGAGTTTCCAACAACTCCTGAGTTGATATCACAAGAAATAACAACAACTAACAGGCAACCAAGTCCAGCTGAAGAATCAACAACTACCGGTGAACCAAATTCCACAATTGGCCAAAAGACAACAAGAACACAAACAAAGTTTACAACAATCCCTGAATTGACAACACATAACACAGCATTTACAACACAATTAACAAAACACACCACAATACCAACTACTTACAAGCAAACAAGTACAGCTCAAGAGCTAACAACTACAATTGAAACCGATTTAAGAGCTGTCCAAGAGACCACAAGACCAACAACAGAGTTTACAACAACCTCTGAGTTGACAACACATTGAATAACAATGACAGCATCAACAACAGAAGAATTAAATCCATTGGCATTTATGACAACAATTGCAACTCAAGAGACAACAACTCCAATTAAAACAACTTTTCTAAAGCCTGTACAACCAAAAACAGAATTTACATCTTCTGAGTTGACAACACAAAAATTAACGACCATAGCACAAACAACAGAAGAAACAACAACATTAACAACAACTAGCATGCCAACGAGTATGATTCAACAGCCAACAATTGTAATAAAAACAACTGCTTCAACTGGCCTTGATACTACACTACAAACAACACAATTTAAAACTCCTAATTTAACATCCACAGCACAAACAAAAGACAAAACATCTGAAGTGACATTTACAAGCACTCCAACAATAACAACTCAAACACCAACATCCTCAATTAAAAAAATTGCAACTCGTGTCCAAAAGACTACACTACCATCAGCAGAATTTCGAACAATTGCTGAGTTGACAACAGAAAGAGGAACAACTACAGCCTCAAAACGAGAAGCAATATCAAGCACAGTAAAAGGTACAAAAGATATAACAGAAGAAACGAAAAGTGCAACTACTGATTATTTTACTGGAGTTTCAACAAAAACAAATGAAACATCAATGATAGATCACACATCAGTGATGACACATAAAACTGTATCAGTAACTAGAGCATCAACTGTCAGCCTCCCCATTTCACCTGAATTCCCACCAATGGCCAGCACAAGCACAGAGCCTCCACCAACAGAATCAGGTTCATTCACACACACTATATTTGTAGACACAACTAATTTAACAAGAACCAAAGACCAAAAGACCAAAGACCAAAGACCAACCATAGCTCAAACTTTACAATTAAATACAACACAAAGAACAAAATCAACCACCAGTCATGAGATTGCAAGACAAAATAAATCAACTACAGAACCAAGAACATCAGGATTAATTGCATTTGCAAATACTCATGCCTCAAGATCTCCAAGTGAGCCAGTCACAACAACATTGAAAGCACCAGTATCAAGAACAGGTGTAAACACAACAAAAAAAATGAGAATGTATCCAGGAGTACCTTCAACAAAATATGTACCTCCAACTTCAGATAAACAACATATAACAACTGAAGTGGAGAGCCATTACACTTTATTTATGACCAAGGCAACAACCTCTTCTCCAATTGCATTCTTCACTACAAGTGAACATAACACAGCATCAAGCATTAAAAATCCTGCAACTCTTGCAGTCAGGTATGTGACTTTAGGTAGACATGCAGGGAAAAAAACACATTATACGTAGAAAACATGCACATGAAATGGAAAAATAAAAGTGTCATCTTGATTGTAAAAACACTCAAACAATGATATGTGTTTTCAGATCTAGTTCAGCTGTGGTTCAGACCAGGATGGTCTTCAATTTCTCCTCTCCTATGCCCAGTGAGGATTCAGCTCTCAATGCAATCCAAACTCTCCTGAGTGCTCGAGTCACAAAGCTCACTGACTCTGTAAATGTGCTCAACTTCACCTATGAGGGTATGTTTTCTATAATAATGTGAGAATAATTGTACATATAACTGATCACAGCTACTGTCTTTGTCACCTATGTGTGTGAGTGTTAAAACCGCTTGCTGAAGTTGCCTAACCGCAGCTGAGCTATGGCGCAAACAACCAGACAACCGGATGTCTCGCCAACTGCTAGAAGGCGTGAAATAGAATAGCAATGTTCCATTTTACATGTGAAAGGTTAACATAGAATAACTGCTCTGTAAGACAGATGTAACTAAGGACCACCCCCTTTGATATAAAAGAGGCTCCCAGCCGGACTAAGCTCAGAGTACCTAGGCCAGATGTAACTGAGCTGACCTGGCTGTTCTCCTCATATGTGAGTGAAATTAATTCTCCGTGTCTTTCTTCCTGTGTGTATGTGTTTTATGATGTCTGTGTTGATTTATAACCTGACAAATAATACCAGATTTCTGCTAGAAATTCTCACATCATCATCAAAAACACATGACAGGTAAAGGCTTCTCATGCACATTTGATTTTTCCACAGACATTCCAGACACCTCCTATAAAGTCACCTTCAAATTCAACATCAGTAACATCAGTATGCCTCAGAAACCTGAGCTCAGGAATGACACCAACAACCAAGTGCAGAAGATCATTAATGATGCTGTGAGTGTACATCAGCATGTGTATCACAGCTCCACAAGAAATGTCAAGACATAGCCCAGTATTAATCTGCACAATGTCAGTTTTATCAAACATCTGCAAACGTTTCAATAGACCGGAAAATCACAGCAAGAACTGGTGTGAAGCCAGTAGATTAGAATTAAGTCGAATTAACTGCTCATGATCAGTGGCCAAAATATAAACTGTGGATGTTCAGTGTCGACTATCAGAAAAGGCCCTATCAGACCAAGCAATTCGAGAAACTATTTGAAAGAAACTATTATCTGGATGCTTAATACGGTAGCTATATTGTTTGGATGTCCTCTTGGAATGGGTCTGGTTTGTTCTGGTGCCTTGGGTGAATCTTTTGCATGGGACGTGGGTCCAATACTCCAGGTCCCCATATCTGCGGCCAATGCCTAAAAAGGTGCTTATGGTGAATTCAGATTGGCCTCCATGTCAAGTTACTCTGGAGGGTGCAGTTGCAGGCAGCAGGTGCTCGGAGTTGTGGGGTTACAGGTTTGATTGAGGTACATGGAATGAGGCAGAAAGGAAGTTGTGGGAATGAGTGCAACACAGTTTGCAACTGGGTTGATGAACTGAAATATATCATATTGTTAATAACGTGAGCATGGGCTTAAGTCTGTGCATCGAGAGTGATAGTTCTTATTGTTTTTATCTGAAACTGACAAGAGGTTTCCACTCAGTGATGTTTGATCTCTACCAGTCAGCATTGGCTTTATGACTTGTGGTGTGTGCTTTCATGCCTGCCTGACTGAGCTTGTTCCAATCCTTGGTGGATTAAATGGAACTCAAATCCATGGCAGATTCCTCAGATTATTTTGTTTTAAAAAAGGACAGAGGAGACGCTGGTAGCAGAGAACACACTGAACAGATGTTTGCTCACTGTTGAGTAATGCTAGGAGTTCTGCTCTTATCATCTCTCATTATCGCGATGCAGCTACCTAAAATCTTTCCTTTCATTCATGAGTACTTAAGACTTCATACTCCACGAGGCATGGGTAGGTACTTTCCTGCACCTTTTCCCTGAATTGACCTGGAACAGATGAAGCATGACGAATTTCATTCATTCATCTGTTGAGCCATCTAATCCAACTGAGGTCGCGAGTAGGCTGGATCATATTTCAGCTGACTCAGAATGTAGCAAACAACACCGTGAACTGCTGACCAATCCATTGCAGGGCCAATACAAACACACACCCAACCATTCACACTCACACCAAGGAACAATTTGGAACAGCCAATTAGCAGTATCTGCATGCATTTGGACTGTGGATAGTCATCAAATTACCTGGAGGAAACTCAAGCAAACGTAGAACGAAGATGGAGACACCACACAGACAGCCATTGCCAAGCCTGAGTGTTAATCCCAAGACCTTGCTGTTGAGCGTATGTGCTAATGACTATGACACTGTGCCAACTGTGACCCAATTAATAAGACTTTAAAACCCTTCAAAACCCATTCCCTCAAAAATAAATGAGTGATAACATGACAGACTGATTATGAAACATTTCATGTTCTTTCAATAGTGCAAAATTGACTCTTTTGTTTGATTTCCCCCGTTTTTACAGCTAAACACACTTCTGAATGAACCTGGTGCAGAACAATTCCAACCGCAGAACTCTGTCTTCACGTAAGCTCACAGCAGAATTCGGTTCCATTCAGAACAGCATTGTTTCTTTTAATGCTTTTTATTAATACAAAACTACATTATAAACTGGTTGATTTCTTCAACTGGTAACAGGAGTTCAGAAAACCAGATCAATGGTGATCTGGAGTATTACTTCCAAGATGAAGACCCCAAAACACCAGCAGCCTTCCTGAATCTATTTAAACCAGTGAACACCCCTGTGTAAGTGTCCTCATGTCACTTTTACATGCATCTATCATTTATATGTGTGTTCGCACACTCGGTGGTTAATGTCTGCTTATTTATGTTCAATTATAAACAGCCTTTTCAAATATGGCTATGTAAGAGAGAATTAAATTCTCTTCTGGATTATAAAAGTACTCTCCTCAATTATTTATGTTTTCAGATCTGGTTCAGCTGTGGTTCAGACCAGGATGGTCTTCAATTTTTCCTCTCCTGTTCCCAGTAAGGATTCGGCTCTCAATGCAATCCAAGTTCTCCTGAGTGCTCGACTCACAAAGCTCACTGACTCTTTAAATGTGCTCGACTTCACCTTTGAGGGTATGTTTCCTATAATAATAACAGATTTCTGCTAGAAATTCTCACATCATCATCAAAACTCATGACAGGTAAAGGCTTCTCATGCACATTCGATTTTTCCACAGACATTCCAGACGCCTCCTATGCAGTCACCTTCAAATTCAACATCAGAAACATCAGCATGCCACAGAAACCTGAGCTCAGGAATGACACCAACAACCAAGTGCAGAAGATCATTAATGATGCTGTGAGTGTATATCAGCATGTATATCACAGCTCCACAAGAAATGTCCAGAAATAGACCTGGATTTATCTGCACAATGTCAGTTTTATCATACATCTGCAAATGCTTCAATCGACCAGAAAATCACAGCAAGAACTGGTGTGTAGCCTAGATTAGAATTAAGTCGAGGGTGCACTCTCCTGATCAATGGCCAAAATATAGACTGTGGCTGTTCAGAGATGTTTTATCTCTACCAGTCAGCATTGGCTTTATGACTTGTGGCGTGTGCTTTCATGCCTGCCCGACTGAGCTTGTTCCCATACTTGGCGGATTAATAGGATCTCAAATCCATGGAAGATTCCTCAGATTATTTTGTTTTCAAAAAGCACAGAGGAGAGGCTGGCAGCAGAGAACACACTGAACAGATGTTTGCTCACTGTTGAGTAATGCCAGGAGTTCTGCTCTTATCATCTCTCATTATCGCGATGCAGCTACCTAAAATATTACCTTTTGTTCATGAGTACTTCCGACTTCATACTCCATGAGGCATGGGGAGGTACTTTCATGCACCTTTTTCCTGAATTGACCTGGAACAGATGAAGCATGACAAATTTCATTCATTCATCTGCTGAGCCATCTAATCCAACTGAGGTCGCGAGGAGGCTGGATCATATTTCAGCTGACTCAGAATGTAGCAAACCACACTGTGAACAGCTGACCAATCCATTGCAGGGCCAATACAAACACACACCCAACCATTCACACTCACACCAAGGAACAATTTGGAACAGCCAATTAGCAGTATCTGCATGCATTTGGACTGTGGATGGTCATCAAATTACCTGGAGGAAACTCAAGCAAACGTAGAACGAAGAGGGGGACACCACACAGGCATGCCATTGCCAAGCCTGAGTGTTAATCCCAAGACCTTGCTGCTGAGCGTATGTGCTAATGACTATGACACTGTGCCAACTGTGACCCAATTAATAATACTTTAAAACCCTTCAAAACCCATTCCCTCAAAAATAAATGAGTGATAACATGACAGACTTATTATGAAACATTTCATGTTCTTTCAATAGTGCAAAATTGATTCTTTTGTTTGATTTCCCTCGTTTTTACAGCTAAACACACTTCTGAATGAACCTAGTGCAGAACAATTCCAACCGCAGAACTCTGTCTTCACGTAAGTTCACAGCAGAATTCGTTTCCATTCAGAACATCATTGTTTCTTGTAATGCTTTTTATTAATACAAAACTACATTATAAACTGGTTGATTTCTTCAACTGGTAACAGGAGTTCAGAAAACCAGATCAATGGTGATCTGGAGTATTACTTCCAAGATGAAGACCCCAAAACACCAGCAGCCTTCCTGAATCAGTTTAAACCAGTGAACACCCCTGTGTAAGTGTCCTCATGTCACTTTTACATGCATCTATCATTTATATGTGTGTTCGCACACTCGGTGGTTAATGTCTGCTTATTTATGTTCAATTATGAACAGCCTTTTCAAATATGGCTATGTAAGAGAGAATTAAATTCTCTTCTGGATTATAAAAGTACTCTCCTCAATTATTTATGTTTTCAGATCTGGTTCAGCTGTGGTTCAGACCAGGATGGTCTTCAATTTTTCCTCTCCTGTTCCCAGTAAGGATTCGGCTCTCAATGCAATCCAAGTTCTCCTGAGTGCTCGACTCACAAAGCTCACTGACTCTGTAAATGTGCTCAACTTCACCTTTGAGGGTATATTTCCTATAATAATAACAGATTTCTGCTAGAAATTCTCACATCATCATCAAAAACTCATGACAGGTAAAGGCTTCTCATGCACATTTGATTTTTCCACAGACACTCCAGACGCCTCCTATGCAGTCACCTTCAAATTCAACATCAGTAACATCAGCATGCCACAGAAACCTGAGCTCAGGAATGACACCAACAACCAAGTCGAGAAGATCATAAATGATGCCGTGAGTGTACATCAGCGTGTATATCACAGCTCCACAAGAAATGTCCAGACATAGACCTGGATTCATCTTCAAAATGTCAGTTTTATCAGACACCTGCAAAAGTTTCAATAGACCGCAAAATCACAGCAAGAACTGGTGTGTAGCGTAGCTAAGAATTAAGTCGAGGGTGCACTCTCATGATCAGTGGCCAAAATATAGACTGTGGATGTTCAGTGTCGACTTTCAGAAAAGGCCTTATCAGACCAAGCAATTCGAGAAGCTATTTGAAAGAAACTGGATGCTTAATCCGGTCGCGATATTGTTCGGATGTCCTCTTGGAATGGGTATGGTTTATTCTGGTGCCTTTGGTGATTCTTTTATATGGGACGTGGGTCCAATACTCCAGGCCCCCACATCTGCGGCCGATGCCTAACAAGGTGCTTATGGTGAATTCAGATTGGCCTCCATGTCAAGTTACTCTGGAGGGTGCAGTTGCAGGCAGCAGGTGCTCGGGGTTGTGGGGTTACAGGTTTCATTGAGGTACATGGAATGAGGCAGACAGGCAGCTGTGGGGATAAGTGCAACACAGTCGGCAACTGGGTTGATGAACTGAAATATTTCATATTGTTCTTAACCTGAGCATGGGCTTAAGTCTGTGCATCGAGAGTGATAGTTCTTATTGTTTTTATCTGAAACCGACAAAAGGTCCTCTGATTCCCACTCAGTGATGTTTTATCTCTACCAGTCAGCATTGGCTTTATGACTTGATGTGTGTGCTTTTATACCTGCCTGACTGAGCTTGTTCCCATACTTGGTGAATTAATTGGAACTCAAATCCATGGAAGATTCTTCAGATTATTCTGTTTTCAAAAATCACAGAGGAGAGGCTGGTAGCAGAGAACCCACTGAACAGATGTTTGCTCACTGTTGAGTAATGCTAGGAGTTCTGCTCTTATCATCTCTCATTATCGCGATGCAGCTACCTAAAATCTTTCCTTTCATTCATGAGTACGTCCGACTTCATACTCCACGAGGCATGGGGAGGTACTTTCATGCCCCTTTTTCCTGAATTGACCTGGAACAGATGAAGCATGATGTATTTCATTCATTCATCTGCTGAGCCATCTAATCCAACTGAGGTCGCGAGGAGACTGGATCATATTTCAGCTGACTCAGAAGGTAGCAAACCACACCGTGAACAGCTGACCAATCCATTGCAGGGCCAATACAAACACACACCCAACCATTCACACTCACACCAAGGAACAATTTGGAACAGCCAATTAGCAGTATCTGCATGCATTTGGACTGTGGATGGTCATCAAATTACATGGAGGTCAAGCAAACGTAGAACGAAGATGGAGACACCACACAGACAGCCATTGCCAAGCCTGAGTGTTAATCCCAAGACCTTGCTGTTGAGCGTATGTGCTAATGACTATGACACTGTGCCAACTGTGACCCAATTAATAAGACTTTAAAACCCTTCAAAACCCATTCCCTCAAAAATAAATGAGTGATAACATGACAGACTGATTATGAAACATTTCATGTTCTTTCAATAGTGCAAAATTGACTCTTTTGTTTGATTTCCCCCGTTTTTACAGCTAAACACACTTCTGAATGAACCTGGTGCAGAACAATTCCAACCGCAGAACTCTGTCTTCACGTAAGCTCACAGCAGAATTCGGTTCCATTCAGAACAGCATTGTTTCTTGTAATGCTTTTTATTAATACAAAACTACATTATAAACTGGTTGATTTCTTCAACTGGTAACAGGAGTTCAGAAAACCAGATCAATGGTGATCTGGAGTATTACTTCCAAGATGAAGACCCCAAAACACCAGCAGCCTTCCTGACTCAATTTAAACCAGTGAACACCCCTGTGTAAGTGTCCTCATGTCACTTTTACATGCATCTATCATTTATATGTGTGTTCGCACACTCGGTGGTTAATGTCTGCTTATTTATGTTCAATTATAAACAGCCTTTTCAAATAGGGCTATGTAAGAGAGAATTAAATTCTCTTCTGGATTATAAAGGTACTCACCACAATTATTTATGTTTTCAGATCTGGTTCAGCTGTGGTTCAGACCAGGATGGTCTTCAATTTTTCCTCTCCTGTTCCCAGTAAGGATTTGGCTCTCAATGCAATCCAAACTCTCCTGAAAGCTCGACTCACAAAGCTCACCGACTCTGTAAATGTGCTCAACTTCACCTATGAGGGTATTTTTTGTTTAATAATAATGGATTTATTCTAGAAATCCTCACATCACCGTCATAAACACTTGACAGTTAAAGGCTTCTCATGGACATTTGATTTTTCCACAGACATTCCAGACACCTCCTATGCAGTCACCTTCAAATTCAACATCAGTAACATCAGCATGCCACAGAAACCTGAGCTCAGGAATGACACCTACAACCAAGTGCAGAAGATAATTAATAATGCTGTGAGTGTACATCAGCGTGTGTATAAGAGCTCCATAAAAATGTCCAGACATAGCCCTGGATTAATCTGCAAATTGTCAGTTTGTCATACATCTGCAAAAGTTTGAATAGTCCATAAAATCATAGCAAGAACTGGGCACAGTGCTGTTTATAATTAGGAGTTGTCTCCATCTTCTGCTCAGATAGTGTGGTGCAGCCAACTCTTCACTCTTGTTTTCCATATTTTTGGGGTGCTCAAAATCCACTCGTCTGTTTTTTGGGGGTTTTTTTTTCCTGTTTCAATTGCACTGCTATGGTTACAGTGTCATGTGCTCTAGCAATGGCATTGTTGTGGAACTTAAAACTCCATTCAAAAGGGAATGGTGGACTCCGTGTTTGGAGCTCTCTGTTTGCTGTTTCATAAGGTTCACTATGCAATTTGACTTGAGATTTAAGAATTCATTTTTGGATCATTGAGAAAAAAAAGTTCAGAGTCAACAACTTCGGTTTGGTGGCGGCCCAATTCACAAAGCTTTTTATTATTTACAATTTACAAAGCTCACTAAAGCCTGCACTTCTATGTCTGCTAATTTAAAAAAAAATAAAAGTAAAACGAAAAATAAACATTACCAATTTTTCAGTTCATTTTCTGTACCCGCTTCATCCTAATTTGTCGCCAACTTCGGGCGAGGGCAGAGTACACCCTGGACAGCTCGCCAGGCCATCGCAGGGCGGAAACACGCCGACGGCTTTGCAGCCTACTCTTGTCGAAAGTCAGCAATGGTTCTTTTACATGCCTCACACCATAGACAGTGAGAGGCATGTCCGGCCTTTGATAACCCAGTTAGCTCCACTGGGGGGGGGGGGGGGGGGTACAGTGACAACCTTGTGCAGAGTGGGACTTGAACCCCCAACCTTTGGATCAGCGATCCAGCGCCCTATACCACTAGACCACCACTGCCCCATTACCAATTTAAAAAAAAAAAAAAATGGTTGTTGCTGGAGCTTTCCCAATTAAAGTGCAGTACATCATTCACAGTTTTTGTATTGTCCTGGGATCATTCCTGCCCTGAAGAAGGAGCTAAAGGTCATAATAATAGGTGTTATTTTAAATCCAGTGCAGATGTGATAAACATCCAAGCGTACTTTTCACAGGGTTTTCAATGCTTCATTTCTTTGTTCATTAAACTTATTCAAATGTAAAGCAAATTGCTTCAGACATCAAGCGGCATCAAAATAAATGGTGATCACACAAACAACTCAATTCATTTTTATGCACAACACTGCCAACTCAAGAGGGAGTTCAACACTTCACCTTCATGCCATCATGAGGGCTTGTAATTACCGTCTCTTCAAAGGCATGGGAAGGTTCTTGTGGACAGATCTCCCTTCTACTAAGTGGGAGAAGCTAAACCTGTGACATGGTTGAACACTTAAAAAAAATAAAGTTAAAAACTGTTCCTAAATACTTCAATGTCCTTGCAATGATTTTAATTGTCTTTTTTCTTTTTTCCAGCTGAACACACTTCTGAATGAACCTGGTGCAAATTCCCACCTACCAGAGAATTCTGTTTTCCAACCTGAGAACTCTGTCTTCATGTAATTTCACAACAGGATTCATTTCCACTTTATAAAATTTCCTTGTGTACTTTTTTTTTTTTAAAAATAAAGACAAAAAAAAAGAAAGAAAGAAAAAAGAAAAACCCTTATATTTTAAAATGGTGGATTTTTTTTTTACTGGTAACAGGAGTTCAGGAAACCAAGTTAATGGTCATATGGAGTACTCCTTCCAAGATGGGGACACCAAAACACCAGCAGCCTTCCTGAATCAGATCCCTATGTAAGTGTAAATTTTCAGTGATATAATGACATTTTGTATTATTTCCTCTTCATATATTTCTATTTCATGACCCTTTCTTATCTACTTAGTACATACATACTCTTCATAATATATACTGTATATATTTTTTTTCATATTTATAATATTTTTATTAATTAGAAATTATTTTTCTTACTTCAGATTTGGGGATGCTGTGATATTTAATCGATTAGTGTTTAAGAACTTGACTAGAGTACCGAGTGAGGCTGAGGTTCTCAATGCTGCTAAAGCTCTTCTGGGTGGAAGGATCAGAAGAGCACGAGAACTTATAACACAAAAACTCAATGAACCTGTGAGCATACAGGATATTACCTATGAGAGTAAGTCTTTAAATCAGTCATCAGCCGAACTGTGTAATCCTCTGTTAGGGTCACAGGGAGGATGGTACCTATCTCAGCCAATTATTATTCTTTCAGTTATAAATTAAAATCCTTTTGGTATTAAGTGTTTTATTTATATAAATGTATTTTTTTTTCTTTAAGGAATTGACAGCAAATCATTTGATATTAGGTTTGGATTTAAAATCGACGGTGTTCCCATTCACAAGAACATTGGGTTAAGGAATGCAACATATGATTTAATTGAAAAATCCATCAATGATCTGGTATGTTTAAGCCATTGTCATAAACATGCTTCACAGCATAAAATAAAAGTGTCTTTCACCATGTTTATTTAAAATATTTTACCCCTTTTTTAGCTGAATGTTATTCTGTGTGATACCAATGCAAAACCCTTTGTCTTTCCACGAGCAAACTACATGTAAGTGTCTTGTTTATCATTCAATGCTGCTTTACAAAATTGTACAAAAAGTCATTTAGTACTTTTGAACACTGACTTCTAATGAGAAAATAGAAGTATAATCTCTGACTTCCTGATTTAGGAAATTTCTCTGTGTTGAAGCCATTACATGAAACTCAATAATATTTTAGCTCTTTTAGCACTGGAGAGAACCCTTGGAATGAGTCTGGTTTTAGTATGGACCCAATGCCTGAGATGGTACCACTGATTACCACCAACATTCTCACTGATAGTTTAGCAATGCAGTAACCAACAATACATGAAATGTTTTAATATTGTGAAAGAGTTAAGAAATTGCCTTATTGTGTAAAGTATGGTCAAACAAAATCAAAGTGTAGATTGATATTTAAAAATGTTCCACCGAATAAGTCAGCTGATCGAGACTGAGCTAAGCAGCTCAATATTAAAAAGACCATCAAATTTAAAAGTAGGAAAGTAATACACAATACAATCATGATGGTGCAATCAGACTCATAATCCTGAAGTGGGACTGCACAATGATTTGCTGTATAAGGTTTTTGTGTACTGAGCTCATCAAAGGGAAATGAATGAATTACACCAAGTGATTTCTTTACTGCATTTAACCTATTTTTATCCAGCAAAGTACTTTAACTATGTGTACTGACAAAGATATACTTTACAGCATACTTAAAAAGAGTTGCATTGGAAATTGGGGAAGAATAATTACCTCTGGAAAACAGAATGTAAATTCAACATTTGGACAAAAAAGAAAACCCATACAAACAATTTTCTCTTAAACAGCAATACAAAAACGAACTATAGAGCCAAATTTTACAGATTGGTGAGCAAACTTTACAAATGAGCTGTTTTGCTTGTCCTTCTCTGAAGCCATCTACACTTTGAATGTCTATATAACTTTTTGCAGTTGAAAGGTTTTTTTGGGTTTTTTTTTTCCTACACTCAGTTTCACAATACTCAGGTAAGTCCTCGCGGTTTGTTTGTACCACAAAATCTTTGCGATTTTTGCTCCCACACCCTGTATTTTCTAATAAATTTTCAATTTATTTTCCAATTTAATTAATTACACAACTGATTACAGAATAGACCTTTTTAAAACCATGCTCTCTCTCTCTCTCTCTCTCTCTCTCTCTCTCTCTCTTCCTACAGGTTTAATGGTACAGCCATCATAGCGAATTCAGAATACATCTTCGTGGAAGATGACACAGAGTGGCGACCAAGTACATTTCTTTATGAAATATTTAAAGTTAGCGGTCTGGTATCCATCACCACCCCTGCTACTCAAACAGAACCCCCTGTGTATGTACTCCTGAGACCTACAGTGCAAGCACAAAATAGCACTGGGGGAAGCGCTGTATGGATCCTGGGCTTCATTATTCCCTGTGGGATAGTCATTATTCTCATACCCTTCTGGATTCTACTCTGTGTAAGTATCACCTAATTCTCTTTAGACTTCTAAATTTTAAGTAATATTTGGCAAAGACAATATCCTTCATGTATTTTAAGATTTATTTCTATTTTGTATTAATTTCAGAATTTTTTGACATGTTTTTACCTTTTTTATAGAGTCAGAATCTCTAATACACACACACACACACACACACACACACACACACACACACACACACACACATATATATATATATATATATATATATATATATATATATATATATATATATATATATATATATATATATATATATATATACTAGTATATATATTTTCTCTCACTCTCTCTCTCTCTCTTAGTGTCTGCTGACTGGCTGCTGTGCCGGTTTGAGAAGACGTTTCAAGAGAAGACGGTCCTATGATGTCCAATACAGAACACATCAGGGACTGTTATAAAAACAAACTAATGCAAAATATACTAAAGACACCTCATAATCACTGGAGTCTATTTTGTTATATAGCAATCTACTTTATTTATTTATTTAATTATATTTAATCAACCCTCATTTATGACCTGCCACACCAACGTGGCAATTAAATCAGAAATGATTAAATACTTTGTTGTACTTTAAATGCAATTTTCTCCAATGTTGTGTGCTTAAAAGACTGAAAACACCTGGCAGGTTTTGATAAGTTATTTCAAACTAACAACTTATGTTAGAAAACTTGATATCATTTTAAAACTCAAAATACCAGATACAAAAATGATAACAGCAACTCAAAATTAATCATTTTCTACTCATTACCCACTTTGCTGTGATGGGTCACATTTTATTAAATCTTTATCTTTGAAATGTGTACGTCTATGAAAGTGAATTATTACCAGAAAAACACATATTTCTACTAAATTCAGAGCTGCACACATACTGCAATTTATCTCATTTATTCATATTAATAATAAAGTTTATTAAATCATGTCTATAAAATATGTATTATTTTATTTTGATTTGTTATTGCGTACGATATCTATCTTCAGTCTTGTCACCTTAACTAAAATGATAAATTATGATGACAACTGTCCGATTACTTTTGAGATTCCAAAATGGTGGTACTCTGAATAAAATGTAAAATGAATGTAATTCATTTGAGATTAGTTATTTATGTTTTATTTATTTATCTAATCTTGACTGCTCCATTTTAAATCTACTGGACAAATCTACTGCCTCAGTGGTTAAGGCTCTAGCTTACTGATTTAAAGTCCTAGTACCACCAAGGTGGCACTGTTGGGCTCTTAAGCAAAGCTTTTAACTCTCAATTGCTCAGTTGTATAACAATAATAAACAATTATATTATAACAATAATAAAACTCTGTACAGCGGTGTCTTCCAAATCCCATCAATATAAGTGGTATACAGATACAAAATTGTGACTCTGGCCTTATTGTGTAATTTTCAGGTTGCATAAGCAAAGCTGAAAATTCCCCATAGGTGAGGCGCTGAGTATACGAATGACGTGAAAGGTTCCTTTGGGGAAGAATAAAGCAAACTTGAATATCATCGTGTGTGAATGCATGTGAGATTGAGTGTCATCACTCTGAGAGTTTCTGCAGATGTTTGTAAAACACAATAAGGAGGTTTGACAGTTGGACACACCTTAACAACATGAAGCTGTTATGACGGTTATCAGATTTGATGCGTGTGTTTGTGTAAATTGAAAAACAGAAGCGAGACACCGAAGCAAGGTGTACCTTCAAAAGATGAACAAACATTGGATGATGAAACACACTGTAGCAGCAACACAACAGCATTCCAGAACTGGGTGGATCAGTTTTTTTCAGTTTTAGGTGGAATCATTTAACCTTTTCATTAGAAGTACGCTGTAAAGAAGAATAATAAGAAATTCAATGAAAAATATCTGGGTGTGACAAAGGCATTTGTTTTGTTTGTTAGGATTCAGGGTGCTTTTTCGTTTCACTCGCCAGACCATCACATTGCAATACGCATACACCCATTCACGCACACCAACTGGCACAGCCAGTTAGCCTAACATCAGAATCAGTATACTTTATTTATTTATACGTTATTGACCGTGGAGGAAAATGTGTAAACATGCATGTGTTTGTGGGAGGAAACTGGAGTAATCGGATAAAATCCACACAATGCACAGGAAGAAACCCGGAACTTGACCACAGGACCTTCGTTCTGTGAGCGGGATGTACTGTTCCACTGTGCTACCAAAATACAAATAAGTGTTGTAGTAAAATAGAGTGCTTATAGACCATGCAGTGGTGGCCTGGTGGTAAAGGTGCTGGATCACTGATCTTAAGGTTGGGGATTCAAGCCCCACTCTCAACGAGTTGTCACTGTCCTCCCAGGGTGGCTAACTGGGTTATCAAAGGTCGGCCATGTCTCTCACTGTCTATGGTGTAAGGCATGTAAAAGAACCACTGCTAACTTTCAACAAGAGTAGCTACATAGCCATCAGAGTGTTTCCACCCTGCCACAACTTGACAATGTTTCAAAATAGCCATCATACCAGACATCAAATAAATCTCTACATATAGACTCATTCAAATAGATCATAAATTTTGTGATAAATGATGCAAAATTTCACATTTTTAATGGAGGATTTCTTAACCGACGCAAATAAAGTGGATACAGGCATCACTGTTTATAACATACTATGCAGCGTGCACTTTTGGCTGCATCAATAAACGTGCTTGTTTGAGGATCATAACTGGGTCATTTGCCATTGCATAATAACAAAGCAGGTTTGTTTGCAAGTTTTTAACACACTAATTGGCTTTCTGTATGAAGTAATGCCACATAGGTTCCATGTATAGAAAGTGAAGATTCCTATGTCGGGAGGAACAGTAGGCCCCCGTTATTAATGGGGGTTTGGTTCCGGCCCCTCCCATGAATCAATATCCCAGCCAGCACACCCATGTGGGGCCCACGAGGGTAAAAGCCGGGCCAGCTGGGCGGATCTGGGCACGGGCTCAGCATGGGTTTCACTGCTGGGCCCCTTGTGGGCTACCGTAAATCTCACGAAAGCACATGACCTATACAGAGCCATTTTCAAAGTGATTTGGAGAAAGAAAGAAGCATATGTAAATACAAGGTTCTGCATTACTCTAATTTCAAGTTATTTGGTGACAAAATTGGTGAGTTTTTTATATCACATTATATGTATTCATTCTGTAGAATGGTTTGAATTGAATACGATTTTTGCTGCATTTATTTTAAGCTAGCCCTGTCATGATAAAATTCAAGTCACTGGCTAAAGCTTAAACAGCAAGCCGGGCAGCATGCACAATCTGGTCAATCCGACATTAAATACTAAGCCCACCAGTAAATTAGCAGGCCTAATAACAGTATTACGGGCAGGTCTATAGTATTGGCCTATAATTTATTATTGACATGAAGCATGTTCCGCACATAACACCCTGTAGTGAGTCTTCGATCTATAGTAGGCCCAGTCCGCACAGAGACATGTGGCCCAGCTGGGGGCCATATGGGCCAAAATATGGGGCCCAGTTGGGCTACCCATCTGGGCCCCAGAAGATTTTGTCCATGGGTTCTATGTGGGCCCCATCTGGGCTTTCCCATATGAGATAAAATATGGGTCCCATGTGGGCAGTAACTGGGCTAGCCCAGATGGGCTAAAATATGGGTCCCACACGGGTGACACATGGGCTTGCCCAGATGGGCTAAAATGTGGGTCCCATATGGGCAACACATGGGAACGCATGGGCCTTGTACCAAAGAGGTTTAAATGCTGGGTCCTGCGTGAGCTTTCCCTTGTACAGCAAGGTAATGAGTCCAACATTCCTGAACTTGAATTCTAATTCTTTAATTCTAATAAATTATAAATGCTTCAATGTATTAATTATTTTAAATTACGTTATACTTCTGGACTGGGTACAAAGTCACCGTTGACCATTTTGTGTGCTTTGTTTTATTACCTTTTCGTGGGTAGTATAATTGGGTTTTTGGTATTACAAAATAAATGTTATAAAATGGTACATCTAGCTATTTATTTGATTGTTTTACTTTGTTGACTTTGGAATTAGCACACTTGATAATTGAAAGTACAGTAGGCCCTCGATATTTGTGGGGGTTTGGTTCTGGCCCCTCCCACGAATGAAGATAATCCGCGAGTTCTGTAAAAGTAAAACCCCATGTATCATATTACATGCGGAATGATCAACCAAAAGTAAAATACTATGTATCTATTACATGCGCTAAAATATGCTTCTTAAACACATTCTATAGACAGTCTCACTCATTAATACAGTATTAATGGAGTAAAATATAGGAATGATTAAGAAAAACATTTTAAATTTTGTACTGTGATATTTATTAATAAAATATATAAACTTTATACAGCATACTTTATATTTATATATATATATATATATATATATATATATATATATATATATATATATATATATATATATATATGCAGTATATATATGTTTTAATTTTGTATGTACAATATATTATCTAGTTAAGCTCTAGGATGCCACTCAAACACCAGCTAAGCGCCATGTCTTCTGACGAAATAAGACGTTCTCCTGAAGAAACGACAGTTTCCTCTGAAGTGCCTGAACTTGAATTAAGTAATCTCATTTACTCCCTATAAACACAAACCGCATGCTCACCTCAATTAAAGCGCACTTCTTAAGTCCTTCCCCTTTGAATCTGAGGCGTTTGTTGCAGGTGACACATGGAGCTTGATCTTGCACACTTAAAAGATCAGAAGTCCGGATAAGCCGCGCTCCATCTCACAAGCTCTGTTTGTCACCTGCAAAAAACGTGTCAGTTAATCCTCTGGTGCAGAGGTGAGCATGCTTGTGTTTATTGAGAGTAGATAAGAAAAGTGGAATTCAGGTGTGAGCCACGGAGCAGCTCAGCCACGCCCCTCAGCCAGAGCAGAGAGTTAGAGTTAGAGAACACAGCCGTCAAAATCAAAGTCCCCCAAAAACACAGACCATAACAAAAAGAACATAAAAGAAAATGAAATGTAATAAATTGGATAAACAAAATAAAACGATAAAGATGCTACACCACAGTACATAAAATCACACAGACAAACATTCTAAACATTAACTTACTGTACTGGAATAATATTTGAAAAAGACTTTAATACTATTTTATTTAAAAGCCTCAGGAATCTTTTGCAGGTGTTTCGAGTTAATTCGTTGATTCAGATGATTAGGTTAATAGCTCGTTTAGAGTACCTTTTCATGATATGCTAATTTTTTGAGATATGAATTTTGGGTTTTCATGAGCTGTTTTCCAAAATCATCAGTATTGAAACAATAAAAGACCTGAAATATATCAGTTGTTGTGCAATGAATCTAAAATATATGAAGTTTAATTTTTATCAGTACATTACAGAAAATAATGAACTTTATCACAATATGCTAATTTTTTGAGAAGGATTAGTATATGTGTATATAATATTTAAAAAATACATATTCAATGCTATAAATGCTTTTAATAACAATCAAACATTGAAAAAAATAACACAAGATGTAAATAAAATATAAATACAGACACTCTCCAAGTTACCAACATTAGTTTTGCAAACATCCGGAGATACCAAGCTGTCTAAGGCCGAAAGTGAAAGTAAAATGAAATTGAAGAACAAGTAGAAATAGAAATGGAATAAAATCTACAGAAAGATAGATCATAAATATCATCATCAGTTCATTTTCTGTAACCGCTTCATCCTAATTAGGGTCGTGGGGAGGCTGGTGCCCATCCCAGCCAACTCAGGGCGAGGGCAGAGTACACCCTGGACAGCTCGCCAGGCCATCGCAGGGCGGAAACACGCTGACGGCTTTGCAGCCTTCTCTTGTTTCGAAAGTCTGCAATGGTTCTTTTACATGCGTCACACCATAGACAGTGAGAGACATGGCCGGCCTTTGATAACCCAGTTAGCTGCACTGAGGGGGACAGTGACAACCTTGTGGAGAGTGGGACTCGAACCCCCAACCTTTGGATCAGCAATCCGGTGCCTTATACCACTAGACCACCACTGCCCTAGAGCACAAATATAAGTATGAAATATGATTAAACATTATCCTGAGGTATACTTAATACTAGGGTCTGGCAGAGGGGGGTGTGGCTGCACAGATGCAACAATGTATCTAGTTTTTATGGAAGATTTTGGGTTGTTTTTTTGTTTTGTGTTGGTTTAGGGTTTTTTTGTTTTTGTTTTTGTTTTTTTTGCATACTAGGCCTTGTTTTTCTGACATTTAACTTAACTTTTCCACCTATTCTGCCTTCATTTCCTTATTTTTTTAATTCGATGAATATTTATTTATTTAAAAAAAATTGAACGCATATCATTGAAGCCGCATTAATTGAAGCGCAGAGTAGCGAGGGATCCCTGTGTGTGTGTGTGTGTGTGTGTGTGTGTGTGTGTGTGTGTGTGTGTGTGTATATATATATATATATATATATATATATATATATATATATATATATATATATATATATATATATATATATATATATATATATATATATATATATATATATATATATATATATATATATATATATATATATTAATATATGCTGTATAAACATTATTATATTTTAGCAATAAATATCACAGTAAAAAAATTAAAAAGTCTTCCTTAATCATTAATGCATTTTACTACATGAATACTGTATTAATGACTAAGACTGTCTATAGAACGTGTTTAAGAAGCATATTTTAACGCATGTAATAGATACACAAGGTTTTACTTCCGGTTGATCATTAGCACATGTAATATGATACATAGTGTTTTATTCCCGGGTACAGAACTCACAGATTATCCCCAGTTAGCACAGACATGTCATTACCTTTTTCGGCTCTTCGGAGCCTTACCAGAATCCTGAGAAGGTGCGCAGCATTTGGATGGCATGACGGAGCTTAACTGTAATTAAAAGCACACAAAAAAAAAGCACATGCACAAAGTGTGCGCGAATGAAGAAAAAGGGGATCGTCTCAACCAATCAGCAGGATGGAGAACAGCCATTGGCAGACTTTGAATCACATGACAGTAACTTCCGTGTCAATCGGCAATCCGTGAATATGCGGGGTCACAAGTGCAAAACCACGAATAAGGGCCTACTGTACCAAGATGATGGGGATATCGCCAGTGAAAGCACAATCAGAACTTTGTCTATTTCATGGATATTTCCTGTTTTTTTTCTGCCAAGTTTAGAGGTAGGACACTCTGCAATAAGTCTTTGAGAAATGATAGATATAACAGTCCATTTATTCATTCATTTTCTGAACTACTTAATCTTAACCCCTTAACCAACCATTTTTTTGACAAAAACGTTCCTTTTTCAGACCAATTTTTTTAAGTTCTTTACTTTATGCTGAATACGAAATTCAAGTCTATTTTTAATTTTTCATCTATTTTTGCATGCAACTGTAATTTGAAATTACCCCTTTCGGCAGAGACGAGATAACTCGCCTTTTTTTTTTTTTTTTTAGCACATTTTTATTTATTTTTTTGTCACCAAAAATTAATGTAATGAAGAATATACGATTGATTATTCAAGTTTGCTCTTTATTCAAAAAAGAAAAAGAAAAAGAAAAGAAAAAGAAAAGAAAAATAAAAATAAAAGAAATTACAATCAAAAGAAATTACAGTCTTATGTGTGATATTTGTCAAAAAAGGGAACCACAAATAAAGGGACAAGACACATCTTACACGATTGATTATTCAACTTTGCTCTTTATTCAAAAAAAAAAGAAAGAAAAAGAAAAAGAAAAAGAAAAGAAAAAGAAAAAGAAAAGACATTACAATCAAAAGAAATTACAGTTTTATGTGTGATATTTATCAAAAAAGGGAACAACACATAAAAGTACAAGACACAACTTTGCTCTTTATTCAAAAAAGAAAAAGAAAAAGAAAAAGAAAAGAAAAAGAAAAAGAAAAGAAATTACAATCAAAAGAAATTACAGTCAGTGTGTGTGATATTTATCAAAACATGGAACCACACATAAAGGTACAAGGCACATCTTACACATATACCGTGACTCCTTCCTAATTGGTTTCCCTCTATGGTCACGTTTCTGACTGCATACAACACATCTTTTTGTTGGATTTGCCTTTTTCTCTGTTGGCAGGATTTCCTTGGGAAAATGTCCAGGTGTATTCCGTGTACTTACTGCACCTGCTGATGGTCTACCTGGGGATCTCCGTGATGGCAGTTCTGATCCATACTTTGTGATGATGTCACGTATGATTTGTAGACGAAATTTGAGATGTGTGAGGGAATTTGCTCCTGCCTGAGTCATGGATTCATTATATAATAGGAAAGCATTCCATACTGCCAAGTCCATCAGATGGAAGAATACTTTTTTGTAGTATTTTTTACCCCTTTTCCTTGTGATAGGGTAATCTACAAGTTGCTGGTCGACTTTATCGACCCCACCCATTGTATAATTATAGTCATACACAACTTTTGGTTTCAGAACAACGTCATTTCTTTTCTCAACTTCCACCATAGATGGATTGTGTATGGTAGAAATCATTACAACATCCTTCTTGTCTTTCCAACGAAGAGTCATAACCTTTCCTCTTTGAAATGCAACAACTTGTCCTTTTTTCAACCTTGCATTTTTTATTTCTTCAGGCACATCTCTCCTATTCATACGCAGAGTTCCATACACGTCAGTTTTGTTTCTACCACGAATCATCAGATGCAGTTTGATCTCCAAAACGATTAGTTTCTGTCAACACTAAATCAATAATTCTCTTGTCTATAAACAAATTGAAAAAATCCAAAGGAGTCATTGTTGTTGGATCGGCATCAAGAGAAATTCCTGCATTTTCTTGAAATGGGAAGCGTGGTGGAGGTGGGGGGATATTGGTGGGGGAGTCTTGCAAGCGATACCAATTTCTTGCATCAATCAGTTCATCATCTTCACTTTCGCTTGAATATTCATTTTCTGATGAGCTGGCACTCTCATCAGACGTATCCAAGCCTCTAAGAGAAGCTTCAGTATCGCTGTTGTCATCACTGTTATCCATTGGGATAAGGGATGCCGAGAAATTTCAAGGAAATCGTAAAATATGAGGCAGAGAGTACCGATTCTAAAGAGCGCGACACTCCCCCTTTGACTCTTTGCGGGTTACTGAGTCGAAAACGTTTCGCCGCTTACCTCTTGTCTAACGTTGCCTTGAGATGCCATAGTTCATTTTTTTGAGGCGTATGATGATGAGTAGTGTACGATAACATCCTCAGGCATCAATAGAAATGACGAGTAAAGCCGCTTCCCTCTGGTTTTGAAAGCGTAAGTTTTGGCGAGTTAACTCGTCAATGACTGGAAAATACAATTTGGGTGATTGCGAGTATACTCGTCTCTGCCGGGTAAGGGGTTAATTAGGGTAATGGGGAGGCTGGTGTCGATCTCAGTCGACTCTGGGCGAGGGTAGAGTATACTCTGGACAGCTCAGCAGGCCACCATAGAGCATAAACACGTTGAAAGTGATGCAGCTCCTTCTGACAAAAGTCAGAAATGGTTCTTTTACATGAATCTCCCGCTACAGATAGTGAGAGACATGGCCAGCCTTTGATATCCCAGTTAGCTAAACTGAGGGGACAGTGATAACCTGTTGAGAGTGGGGCTTGAACTCCCCCCAACCTTGGAATCAGTGATTGAGTATCTTACCACTAGGCCACCACTGCCCCTAGATCAAATCAAAAGGGAACAAAATCTATATTGCAGTGCACTACAATGTATGTTGGCCGGTATCTAATTTCAGTGTCTAACAAAAAAATAACAAAAGCTTTAACTGTAGCATTGACAACAACACCAATGACAGAACTGGGCATTATCGTTATCTATACACCAAAAGCTTCAACAACCATAGCACCATCGATAGCCATAGCTACACTGGCCGCTAATAATCCTCGAACAAATCCAATTTATGAATCAACATTTCATCTCCTCTTCCTGCGCTTAATCCAGGGTTGGGTCATGGGGATAGCAGCCTAAGCAATGAACTCCAGATGTCTCTCTCCCCAGCCACTTTCTCCCGCTCTTCTGGGGGACACCAAGGCGTTCCCAGACAAGCCAAGGGACATAATCCCTCTAGTATGTTCTAGGTCAACCCCGGGGTCTCTTCCCAGTTGAACAGGCCCTAAACACCACACCGGGAGGCATTCTAAAAAGATGCACAAGCCACCTCAACTGGTTCCTCTCAATGCCGAGGAGCAGTGTTTCTACTCTGAGCTCCTACCAGATGGCTGAGCTTCTCACCATGTCTCCAAGGGAGAGCCCCACCAACCGTAAAGGGAAGCTCATTTCAGCCGCTTGCAAGATCCGAAATCTTGTTCTTTCGATCACTACCCAAAGCTTGTGACTATAAGAAAGGAAATGTAAATATCTAATCTAAAACACCACCACTTACAGATGTAACCACTAGAACTGTATGTACATTCCAGCCTAAAAAATTCAGAACAAACAACCAGAGATTCAAAAAGGGTGTCAGACATTTGGTGAAGTTACTCAATTGTTGTGTTTGCAGCTGTTCTTGACACTGGGGATTCTACCGTAATGGCTTATTTCCCTTACAAACGTTTGCGATTGGGGCAGTGGTGGCCTAGTGGTATAGGTGCTGGATCACTGATCCTAAGGTTGGGGGTTCAAGCCCCCAACTCACCACAGGTTGTCTAGGTTGTACCTAGATGCAGGATAATATTCCTTGGAGAAGCAGCATCATCAAATAATCATTAGGATGACACAAACTCTGTGTCTCACATAGACAGAATGAATCGCCTTCTAATTACTAATATCTTTAGATAATAAATGTGTAATGAATTACATGGTGCTGATTGATGGTGTTTGACATCCAAAGTCAATAAATGCCAATCCAGCAGCGATAGGTGGGAGCACAAGATACACCGTGTAACACGAAGAAGAAAATTTACATATGTTATCAATCACATTTTAACTCTGATACTTATTTACCAATTTTGTCATGCACATTTTGTGGTTCGTTGGACAGCATCTGTGGTCCATTTCATTTGGTTAATAGACCAGTGTAGACCTTAGAAGAGGCTCAGCAGGACATGGAAATATTGAGATATTTCTCTTGTCACAAAACTGAAGTATTTGAATTATATTTTTTTTTAAAGTTCACCAAATGTACATATTTTAATTCAATATTATCTCCCAGGCTTCCAATAAAGATTTTTTTAGTTGATTTACAAATGAACTTGTACCTGTAAATATTTATTCAAGTATGAAGTGGGGGTTGTTGGAAAATGTACCAGTTTTGCAATCAGACCCAATATATAGGGTGCAATGTGAGTTGGGTGGCAGACGAAGGCATGGATTCTGTTGGACCGATCCTTGGGTGCATGGAATGTTACCTCTCTGGCAGGGAAAGAGCCCGAGTTGGTGCATGAGGTAGAGAGATTCTGACTAGATATAGTCGGGCACACCTCAGTGCATAGCTTGGGCTCTGGAACCACCCATCTCGAGAGAGGATGGGCCTTATTCCATTCTGGAGTTCCTCATGGGGAGAGGCGACGAGCTAGTGTGGGCATCTTTGTTGCCCCCACCTCGGTGCCCTAAAGTTGGGTTCTCTCGACAAAAGGATAGCATCCTTCCGCCTTCGTGTGGGTGACTGGTCCTGACTGTTATTTGTGCTTATGCAGCCTGCTTGGAGTCTTTTGGGGGGGGGGGGGTTTGGAGAACCCTCAGGAGACTCATTCTTTGTCCTGGGAGACTTCAATGCCCATGTGTCCAATGATAGAGTGACCTGGAAGGGTGTGATTGGTAGGTATGGCCTCTCCAGTCTGAATCCGAATGGTGTTTCATTGTTGGACTTCAGTCTTCATTACAGTTTGTGTAACCCATGTAAATACATGGTTACTAATTTTATTGGAAACAAACCCTAATTTCCAACGCTCCCTGAAAGCACTATAGTTTCCTAGTCCCCTTGAACGCATCATAGGCACGTGCTGCGTGCGCCTGGCTGAGTCCAGAGAGCGTACAGCAGAGAGTGCTGAGGAGCAGGACGCATACAGAGCCCTCGAAAAGCGACACAAAGCCTTGTATGTGTTTTGTTCTCTCTGAATTAAACCGGGTGGAGAGTGTTTGTTTTCTTGGAAACTCCAACTGGTTTTTTTAGTGGCTCTGGATCTGATCTTGAAGCTGGTTTCGGACACGGATGGCGAGCCAAATCCAGTGAGAACTCTTGGGGAATCCAGAAGCAGTGTGGCCAACTGTTCTCTGGATGCGAGAGTAGATCTACAGACCCAACCACTTCAAATCACAGGATCCCAGATAAGAACAAATAAAAACACCTTTATCCAAAACGGATCACAATCCAGGAAAAGACCCCCCGAATTCACACAAATCGAACCTTAGAGACTTAAGCTTATTTTATTTTATTTTTATTTTGTAAAGAGTGTTCTACAGCATTGTTTGCACTGTTTCTTGTGATATTGTTAATTGTAATAAATCTGCCGGCTGTTCAACTTTAATTCTCCACAATTCATTTTACTCCTCTAGAACCTAGTATAAAATCTAGCACAGCTATATCAAGCTGGTGTTACATTTGTCTATCATGAACACCATGTTTGAACATAAGGGTGTCCATAAGTGCACTTGGCACCAGGACATCCTAGGTCACAGTTCGATGATCGACTTTGTCGTCGTATCACCGGACTCAGGTGAAGAGGGGAGCTGAGCTGTCAACCGATCACCACCTGGTGGTGAGCTGGCTTTGATGACCTGGAAATCTACCTTCCAGACCTGGCAGGCCCAAGCGTGTAATTAGTGTCTGCTGGGAATGTTTGGCGGAGTCTCCTGTTAGAGAAGCCTTTAATTCCCACCTCCAGCAGAGCTACAACCACGTCCCGAAGGAGTTTGGTGACATGGAACGCGAATGGGCCATGTTTCAGCATCCATTGCTGAGGCGGCAGCCCAGAGCAGCTGCCAGAAAGTTGTTGGTGCTTGTCGTGGCAGTAACCCCCAAATCCGGTGGCGGACACTAGGGTTATGACTGTGAAATTTTTTTCAAAATTTCTACTTTCCTGATGTTGCATTTGGTGAACTTTTATTCATATATTATTATTTTTTTATTTTTTTTATTGTATAATACAAAAACCTCCCACACCCAACATCACCTCATGTTTGAGAAAATTAATAATAATTATAACAATTATTATCTAGTACTTCTGTTCTGGACTTTCATCAACGAGATGATTATCTTCAAAAGGCATATTTTGGTATAACAACCATGCTCAAGAGTATCCTGGATTGAGGGATGATTTCAAGTTCTACTTTGAACTCTGTGAAGCATACGAGTAGAAAAGAAGAAAAATGGCCTCAAATTAAATGGTACAAACTGCCTTCACTTCACAGTGCAAGATGGAATTCAAGAGGAAGTTTTACATTAATTGCCTTTTTCCTCCTTCCCAAGTGGAGAGATAACTTGACACTCAATTGCACTTTCATTGCAACCACATGGGCACAGGTCTGGTTATCTTATCAGCACTACTCACAGAATGTTTATGATGACCTGTTCTCAGCTGTCTCACGACTTAAGTGCTCCAAAGCTGTGAAATGCTTCACCACTCATTGGGTGAAGGAACCTTCACTGCTTGATGTGCCTCGCTCCAACATAGTGGCTGAGAGAGGTGTAAAGCTGATGGAGCAGATCCATGTCACTTGCAAAACTGACAAATGTCTGAACTATAAATTTATCAACACTAATTCAGAAATTTGAGACTTTTGCTGCAGATCTTTAATAATAATATATTATTTCTAACTTTTTCTGCTAATGTACTGGTTAATTTTAATAATAAATTTGGTTTACAGACAATTTTATGATTTAATTTGCTATTTTAGCGAAGTGAGGCATATGGGGGGGGTTTCCGGGAGTCATTTTCCGTTGTTTAAATAATAAATTACTTCTGGTGCTGGAGGTTTTTTCAATGTATAAACAAGAAAAGGTTATTTTTAGTTAAGTTAAGTTTTAGGCTAAAGTTCATCATTTAAAACCACCAGCTTAGAAATCTAATATTAGTCATAACCTTAGTGGACACCTGTGGTGAAGGGGACCATCCAGCTGAAAAAGGAGGCGTATCAGGTCTTATTGGCCTGTTGGACTCCCAAGGCAGCAGATAGGTACCAGCAGGCCAAACGTGCTTCAGCCGAAGTTGTCAAAGATGCAAAATCCCGGGCGTGGGAGTTCAGTGAGGGCCTGGAGAGTGATCATCGGTTGGCCTCAAAAAAGATTCTGGATCACCAGCTGATGCCTCAGGAGGGGGAAACAGTTCGCCACAAATACTGTTTACAGTGGAGGTGGGTAGCTACTCAACTCAAATGGGGATGTCGTCAGGAGTAGAAAAAACACTTTGAGGACCTCCTCAATCCCGCCATCACACCCTCCATGGAAGAGGAAGACCCTAGGGGTTTGGGCGGGGTTCTGCCCATCACTATGAGGTCACTGAGATAGTCAAAACGCTCCTTGGTGGTTGGGCTCTGAGGATGGATGAGATCCGCCCTGAAGATCTCAGGGCTCTGGATCCTGTAGGACGGTCTTGATTGACACGTCTCCTCAATATTGAGTAGTCATCGGGGGCTGTACCTCTGGATTGGAAAACCGGGGTGATAGTCCCCTTTTTTTAAAAGGGTGACCAGAGGGTGTGTTCAAATTATTGGGAAATCACACCCCTCATCCTATTAGGAAAATTCTATGCAGGGGTACTGGAGAGGAGGATCCGGCCGATAGTTGAACCTTGGATTCACAAGAAACAATGTTGTTTTTCAGTCTGGCAGTGGCAATCTTGGCCAACTCTTTATGCTCCACAGGATCTTGGGAGTTTGCCCTTTCTGTCCACATGTGTTTTTTGGAGTTGGAGATGGCTTTTGGCTGTGTCCCTCGGGCCGTGTCTTGTGGGGCGCGCTCCAGAAGTATGGCATTCCGGACTCTGCTACGGGCCATTCAATCACTGAATCCATTCAATCACTGTATCACTGGAGCCAGAGTTTGGTCCATATTGCAACAACAGATTGAATTAGTTTCCAGTGAGGGTTAGTATCGTGGGGACTTGTGCATGAGTGAGTTAAGGATCGAGCGGGAGATCGATAGACGAATTGCTGCAGCCTCTGCTGTAAAATAGAGCCTGTACGCATGGCAAAGCTCTCAATTTACCAGTCATTCTACATTCCAACCCTCACCTATGATGATCATGAGCTTTGAATAGTGACCGAAAGAACAAGATTGCGGGTACAAGAGGCTAAAATAAGCTTCCTTTGCTGGGTGACGGGGCTCTTCCTTAGAGATAAGGTGAGAAGTGCTACCATCTGGGGAGAGCTCGGAATAGATGACCTCAGTGTGCCCCTGGAAGAGCTGGAGGAAGTGGCTGGAAAGAAGGACATCCGGACCTGATTGGTTAGATTGCTGCCCCCGCGACCCGACCCCAGAAGAAGATTTTATATATGTATATATGTATATATTCCAATTCCAATTCCAATTCCATTCCAATCTTTGCTATTGATTTAGCAGCCTACACTGCACTGTGTCAAAACTGGACACTAAAATCCAGTAAGAGTGTAGGAAGACACTGCTGCACAGACTTGAAGTATATAACTGTTAAATGCGGGTCCAGGTATCTTCCAGGGGAGTTTACCGATGTTATAGTAACTGTTCTTTATATTCTATCGGTTGCTAATTGCCTGCTCAATTATTGGATTTTTTACATGGCAGTATTAGCCAACAGCAGAGCATACATCCTGTGCTCATCCTAACAGGAACTTTAATCACGCAGACTTGAAGGCAGCGCTCCCTGGCTTCTATCAGCATTTTAGTTGTGCAGAAGAAGAAGAGCTAACACTTACACATCTTAGAAGAGCTAACACTCTGGTAAAGATCTGCTCGAATGTCAAGATGGTCTACAAGGCAAGACCTCTTCCACACTTGTCTCAGTCTGACCACATGTCCCTCCTTCTGCATTTTTCAGTTTGTAATCCATGTGTATTCAATCTCTTCTTATTTCCTTCTTTAACATGCTTTCCTAGCTATTTCTGCATTGTTTCTGTGAGGTGCTCTTTAATGAATACATTTTAGCCCTTAAGTTTCCTACATTGTCTGACCAGTGAATTCTTATGTTGAGAAACCTCAGGATTACAGCTGGCTTGTGTTTTTCTGGGCAGAATATATCATGCATCTATGGTGTTCCAGTCCAGGTGAATCTATTTGAACATTAGGAAAGCAGCCACTTGTTGCTCTGTGGAAATAGCTTCCAACACAATTGCTCTCAGCATGAACATAGGCTCAAGGTTTAATCTTGAGCTCCATGACAATAATGTCATTCATTCTCGTATACTGCTCCATATCTACCACTCTGCTGTCAAGATAGACTGGTCTATTTTTCTTTTCTACGTTCTCAGTCCGCAGAGCCTTCATCTTCTCTATCAGTTTCAGGATGATTTCCTGCTGCAGCCTGACAGCAGTAACTTTCTTCAGTAAGAAGTCGAGCAAATCTTTAATAGTGTCAACATTCTCATTCAACTGGACTTTTCGACCTATAGACATCTGCTTGTTTCGCTAGTTAGCTTTATGTGCCACCACTTGTTAGCTTAGCAGTTAAATTAGCTAGCCGGTATTTAGCTGGGCCCTCAATTTTTTATTCTTCCACAACTTGCATTTTATTTTTAAAATAAGGCAGCAGTCAAATTGAGGTTTCCAGCACAAAAGCACAGTGCCAAGATGTTTATTGTCATTGTACTATTGAGATGTACTATTTTCATGTACAAGAAATTTTTAAAAAGTGTTAACCAGTTAACTGTTAAGCGGTGCCTGTACCGGTCTGTCGTGGTGAAAAAGGAGCTGAGCCGCAAGGCGAAGCTCTTCAATTTACCAGTCGATCTACGTTCCAACCCTCACCTATGGTCACGAGCTTTGGGTAATGACCGAAAGAACAAGATCACGGATACAAGCGGCTGAAATGAGCTTTCTTCGCCGGGTGGCGGGGTTCTCCCTTAGAGATAGGGTGAGAAGCTCCGCCATCCGGGGAGAGCTCGGAGTAGATCCGCTGCTCCTCCGCATTGAGAGGGGCCAGTTGAGGTGGCTCGGCATCTGGTTAGAATGCCCCCCGGACGCCTCCCTGGTGTGGTGTTTCGGGCATGTCCAACCGGGAAGAGACCCCGGGGTCGACCTAGAACACGCTGGAGGGACTATGTCTCTCGGCTTGTCTGGGACCGCCTCGGTGTCCCCCCGGGAGAGTTGGAGGAAGTGGCTCGGGAGAGGGATGTCTGGACCTCTTTGCTAAGGTTGCTGCCCCCGCGACCCGACCCCGGACTAAGCGGAAGAAGATGAGATGTACTATTTTCATGTACAAGAAATTTTTAAAAAGTGTTAACCAGGCAAGAAATGCCGTAGTCATTCTTACAGTGGTTGCCACTGTTCGGACTCTGTCTGTTTTTTTGAGTTTTACAACTAAGTTTTACTTAGAGAATTAGTACCCACTTGTTTTGGACACTTATATTGGAAGACACACTGCCCTCTCCCACCTAGACTACAAGAACTCTTATTTAGTTTATTGACTATAGCTCCGCTTTCAACACCATAATTCCATTCAGGCTTACCATGAAGCTCCGGGATCTGCACGTCAGTGTCTCCTTATGAAGCTGGATTGTGGACTTCATAACAGGCAAACCACAGGTAATGTAGACGGTGATGTCCTCCACACTGACTCTCAGCACCAGTGGCAATTCATGGCTGCCAATTTTCATTTTAAGATTTGTATTGTGCATATCATTTGGGTCGCCTGATTTATGAAGTCCTTGCGAAAAAAGTTTAACATCTTTGAAATTTCTGTGTATGTCATAAAACAAGTATGCACATCATTTGTAGAAGATTTTATCTACTTGACTACAGCATTATTATCACATGGTAAATATAGAACAGAGACACTTGTGCATCATGAACCAGGAAGAGTACAACATATAAAAATACAAACTCACACAAAATGCAGACCATCTTAAAAATGTAAACCCAAGAATGGCATTCCCAGGTATTTTCTCCTTGTAAAAATTGGATGTGCAGAAATTAGCTCTTCCATGTTGATGTGGGTGGATTGATTAGACCCATGTTTTTTGTTTCCCGAGGGAAAGCTTAAGCTTCAAGTTTTCAGTTTCATGTTATATTGCTATATACATGTAACAGTGGAACATCACAACAGACAAAACAATTTTCAACTTGGACCCTTCCCCAACCTCCACCCCCCTCAATATTGCACACAATGCATTTAGATAAAATATAAAGAAGTTGAAATTGTTGCAGTGGTGGCCCGGCAGTAGGGTGCTGGATTACTGGTTCAAGCCCCACTTTCACCATGTTGCCATCTTTCTTCTTTTTCTTTCGGCTTTTCCCTTCAGGGGCCGCCACAGCGAATCATCTGCCTCCATCTCACCCTATCCTTTGCATCTTCTTCTCTTACACCAACGACCTTCATGTCCTCCTTCACTACATCCATGAATCGTCTCTTTGGTCTTCCTCTAGGCCTTCTGCCTGGTAGTTCCAGCCTCAGCATCCTATTACCAATATACTCACTATCCCTCCTCTGTACATGTCCAAACCATCTCAATCTAGCCTCTCTGACTTTGTCTCCAAAACTTCTTACATGTGCTGTCCCTCTGATGTGCTCATCCCTAATCCTATCCATCCTCGTTACTCCCAAAGAGAACCTCAACATTTTCATCTCTGCTACCTCCAGCTCTGCCTCCTGTCTTCCCCAGGGCCACTGTTTCTAAACCATACAACATCATTGGCCTCAACACCGTCTTGTACACTTTTCCTTTCATTCTTGCCGATACCCTCCTATCACACATCACACCGGACACTTTTCTCCAACCATTCCAACCTGCCTGCACACGCTTCTTGACCTCTTTTCCACACTCTCCATTGCTCTGGATTGTTGAGCCTAAGTACTTAAAATCCTCCACCTTTCTTATCTCTGCTCCCTGTAATCTCACTGTTCCTCTTGGGTCCTTGTCATTCATGCATATGTATTCTGTCTTATTGAGGCTAATCTTCATTCCCCTCCTTTCCAGGGCATACCTCCACCTCTCTAGATTTTCCTGCACTTGTTCTCTGCTCTCACTACAGATCACAATGTCATCTGCAAACATCATAGTCCATGGGGAATTTTGTCTCACCTCGTCTGTCAGCCTGTCCATCACCATAGCAAACAAGAAGGGGCTGAGAGCTGACTCTTGATGCAGTCCCACCTCCACCTTGAACTCTTCTGTCACACCAACAGCACACCTCACCAATGTCTTACATCTCTCATACACGTCCTGCACCACTCTAACATACGTCTCTGCCATTCCAGACTTCCTCATGCGATACCACAGTTCTTCTCTCGGCACCCTGTCATATGCTTTCTCCAGATCCACAAAGGCACAATGCATCTCCCTCTGACCTTCTCTGTACTTCTCCATTAACATCCTCAAGGCAAACACTGCATCTGTGGTGCTCTTTCTTGTCATGAAACCAAACTGTTGTTCACAAATGCTGACCTCTGCCCTTAGTCTAGCTTCCACTATTCTTTCCCATAACTTCATCGTATGGCTCATCAACTTTATCCCTCTGTATTTGCCACAACTCTGCACATCTCCCTTGTTCTTAAAAATTGGCACCAGCACACTTCTCCTCCATTCCTCTGGCATCCTCTCACTCTCTAAGACCTTGTTAAATGTTCTTGTCAGAAAATCTACTTCTACCTCTCCTAGACACTTCCATACCTCCACCGGTATGTCATCAGGGCCTGTATGCAACAGTGATGTTACAGAGAGCAGAGATAACGAAGGTGGAGGATTTTAAGTACTTAGGCTCAACAATCCAGAGCAATGGAGAGTGTGGAAAAGAGGTGAAAAAGCGTGTGCAGGCAGGCTGGAATGGTTGGAGAAAAGTTTTCGGTGTGATCTGCGACAGGAGAGTATCAGCAAGAATGAAAGAAAAAGTGTACAAGACGGTGTTGAAGCCAGCGATGTTGTATGGCTTAGAAACAGTCGCGCTGAGGAAAAGGCAGGAGACAGAGCTGGAGGTAGCAGAGATGAAAATGCTGAGGTTCTCTCTGGAAGTAACGAGGATGGATAGGATCAGAAATGAGTACATCAGAGAGACAGCCCATGTAAGATGTTTTGGAGACAAAGTCAGAGAGGCTACATTGAGATGGTTTGGACATGTACAGAGGAGGGATAGTGAGTATATTGGCAGTAGGATCCTGAGGTTGGAACTACCAGGCAGAAGGCCTAGATGAAGACGAAAGAAGAGATTTATGGATGTGGTGAAGGAAGACATGAAGATCGTTGGAGTCAGAGAAGAAGATGCAGAGGACAGGGTGAGATGAAGGCGGATGATTTGCTGTGGCGACCCCTGAAGGGAACAGCCGAAAGGAAAAGAAGAATAAGAAGATATACATATATATAAACTTTTTTAACACACATATATTTAAAACTTTTTTTTTTAAATTTATTTCATTTTAATGTTTTTATTTTTTATTTGTTAGTTAATTTTCTAAACCGCTTAATCCTAATTAGGGTCAGGGGGAGGCTGGCGCCCATTTCAGTCGACTCTGGGCGAGGGCAGAGCTTATCTCGAACAGCTTACCAGGCCATCACAGGGCAGAAACACACTGATATTTATGCAGCTCCTCTTTACGAATGTCAACAATGGTTCTTTTACATAAACCTCTCACCACTGACCGTGACAGACATGACTCGTCGTTGACAGTGGGGCTTGAAACTCTAACCTTGGGATCAGTAATTTAGCACCTTATCACCAGGCCACCATTGCCCTTTTTATTTTTCATTGAATGTTTTATATAATATAGTATATAATATATATATAATAACATATGAATGTTATTTTTATGGGCAATACTTGTTTGTTTATATGCAATATAGAGGGGGCTCTAAGTCCAAGAATCATATTGCTGGAACTGATGTATGTCAATAAAAACTTGAACTCTGCACAGATGCAGGATGAATTAGAATTGATTTATTCCGGCTACTACTTCCATCCTGAACAAAACTATGACGCTATTATGCAACTCCAAGTATTTTACTCTTGGTTTCAATATCATTGTTTTTGTTTTGTAAATTTTTATGTGTGGCTGGCTGTTAAATAAATTTCCCATCAAAATCTCACCCTGACCTCAATATAGTAACTCATGTACTGTGGAGTTATGTACAGTAGATGGCAGTAAGCACATTAAATATAAACAAATTGGAGCAAAAAATTTCACAAGCACAGCTTTTGAAACTACTTATTTCTGAAACATACACTGTTTGTTGTGGTATATAATTGATGAGTATTTTTCTATTAACAATATTTTTTAATATCCTGTGGCATGAATGCTTATTTTTTGGGTCAAACAGGGTTGAAACATCCTCTGAGGGGCAGTGGTGGCTCAGTGGATAAGATGAGGGGATAGTGAGCTGAAGGTCAATGGTTTAATCCCCAAAGTTACCACTGATGGGCTCTTGAGCATGGCCCTTAACCCTCAATCGCTCAGTTGTATAAAAAAAAAAAAGATAATTGTAAGCTGCTCTGGATAAGTGTGTCTGCCAAATGCTGTAAAGGTACAATGTAAATGTATTACATCACTGCATAAAAACTTCACCAATGCTACTGTGCCACATTAATTCATGACAGTGAGAATCACAACTGAAATACTGGCTTGGGTCCAATATATTATTATTATTATCGTCATCATCATCATCATCATCATCATCATTTATTTATTTATTTATTTATTTATTATTTTTAATTATTTATTTTGTAGCACGTGTTTTTCAAAAGAGTACTACAATAGCCAATTGAACTTGAGTATGAAAAAAATTTGGGGCCGGTGATGTAGTGGTTAGAGTGCTGGGTTCATGACCAGGAGGTTGTGAGTTCAAATCCCACTGAGACCCCCACTGTGCTAAGACCCCTGGGCAAGGTCTCAACCACAAGTGTGCCTCTGTTCACCCAGCAGTATAAATGGGGACCAGTAAAATATACTGGGAAGGTAACCTGCGATGGACTAGCGTCCCATCCAGGAGGAGTTGAACTCCTGGTTGCTTCACGCTACGGAAACCGGGGATAAGCACTGGCCTGATGAGCCACGAGGCTCGGGTGTAAAAACCCAACAGACTTACTTACCCTACCTATGAAAAAAATTTGGGGGGATTACAGTCCAGTACAGTGAGAATTTCAACAGCAGATGACTCTCTAACACTGCAACATTATTAAAACTTTGCTGAATATAAATCAGATGATCTGAATTTTCTCCTAATCCTAATTCCCTTTCATAAAAGTCATATTACCTATTAAGTTTGTTGTTTACTACAGCTATTAAATGTGGTAACAGATAAGGTGTTAGACATGCAACAAGAATCCTTTGCACCCTAAATTACAAAGTCCAAAGAATGGCACTAGATTGATGCTAAATGCTCTGGGGTACAGGTCATTCAGTAGGCTGGATTTTTTTTTTTTTTTTTTTGAATTCTTATCACTAACTACACCCAAAAATGAGTGCTGCAGCTATCGGTTGACAATCTATGGCAGGGCAAATTAAACATCCCTAATACTTTAGGTGTTTTTAAATTGTCTCCTTAAGTTTGTGTGCCTGATTTATACAGTAGGTTGCATCGTGTAGGTTTTGTCTGTGAAGAATTCAGTAGAATTGTGCCTGTTTACAGGTAATGACAGCTCAATACAACTGACCCTGAAGCTCAGACTATGGCCAAAGTAGTAACAGAGCAAATTATTCATTCATTCATTTTCTGTAACCACTTAGTCCTAATTAGGGTCGCGGAGAAGCTGGTGCCCATCCCAGCCGACTCTGGGTACACCCTGGACAGCTCGACAGGCCATCACAAAGCAGAAACACGCTGAAGGCTATGCAGCTACTCTTGTCAAAAGTCACCATAGACAGTGAGAGACATGACTGGCTTGTGTTAACCCAGTTAGCTTCACTGGGGGGACTGTGACAACCCATTGATAGTGCGGCTTGAACCCCCTACCTTAGGATCAGTGATCCAGCACCTTTACCACCAGGACACCCCTGTCCATGTGCAAATTATCTATAGAAAAAAGACTGTCAGTGACAATGCTTGAGCAATAAAGCTTGGAGTGAATAAAGGAAAGATTCAATGATTATATGTGATGAGCACACAGACTCAAATTCAAATTATTCACACAGAGACTCATGACAACAATTCAAATTATATTCCACGCCTATGGTGCTCCTCTTGGGAGCGCTGCTAAAATAAAATAAAAGAGTGGCACTAAGAAAGAAAGCAATGACAGTAAATAAGAAAGAGACAATAACAGAGCAGGAGTAAGACAAAAAGAGAAGAAAGTTTGATGGAGGATTAGAGACCAAAGCCGGGCTCTTATCCAGAGCAACTTAAAGAAGTGCTTTAAATTCAATATTAGTGAAATTATTCTGATACAGCTTTGTTAGAACACAGACTATGTATATTTGTGTGTGTGTGTGTGTGTGTGTGTGTGTGAGGGAGAGAGAGAGAGAGAGAGAGAGAGAGAGAGAGAGAGTATGTGTGTGAGAGAGAGGTAAATTTTCAGCTGGGGTTTGAAGATACCCAGTGACTCAGCTGTCCAGACATCCAGAGGAAATTCATTATACTACCGTAAAACCAGAACAGAGAAGAGTTTATTTTTCCCTTGTCCTTTTGTAGATGGAGCAATGCTAGAGGATCTGTGAGAAGCTCTCACCTGAATCTGTATCTGCTCGCATTAGATTTAAAACAGTAATGCTTTCCTCCAAAGCCAAAAATGAACCTGCACATTTTTACCTCAAAGGTACAGGTCCATATTTTGGCTTTGTAGGCAAGCATTGGTGTTTTAAATCTAATGTGTGGCACTACAGGAAACCAGTGGAAAGCCCGAAGCAGTAGTCTACTGTGGAAAAATTTGGGAATGTTGAAAACAAGCTATGCAGCTGCACAGTGAATATATTTGCAGAGATCAAATAATGCTGAAAGGTAGACCTACCAGAAGTGAGTTGCAGTATCCTAGTCATGAATGGTAAGGGCCTGAACAAATATCTGAGTGGCCTTAGTGGGAAAAAATGGGCAAATCTTCCAGCTGTTAAAGAGAAGAAATAGACATGATAGCCAAAGTGATAGGAAAGTGAAAAAGGACAAGCAATTGTCCATGGTTACTCCGGTGCCAGTGCCTGAAGGAGAAATTACGAAGTTTTCCAAGGAGATTGGAAGATTTTGATCTGGGGAGGAGTCAGCTGGGATAAACAGTAGGTCAGTCTTGCTGGGTTAAAGCTTCAGGTGGTGAGCTGCCATCTATGAGATATTTTTCAGACAAGCAGAAGTCTGGGCAGAAACATCAGTGTCTGACAGAGGAAAAGAGAGAACAAAGAGAGAAAAGAGAGTAAAGCAGGAGGCATGGTCAGCCTTTGATAACCCAGTTAGCTGCTCTGGAGGGACAGCAGTGACAACATGGTGAAAGTGGGGCTTGAACCAGTAATCCAGCACCCTACTGCCGGGCCACCACTGCAACAATTTCAACTTCTTTATATTTTATCTAAATGCATTGTGTGCAATATTGAGGGGGGTGGAGGTTGGGGAAGGGTCCAAGTTGAAAATTGTTTTGTCTGTTGTGATGTTCCACTGTTACATGTATATAGCAATACAACATGAAACTGAAAACTTGAAGCTTAAGCTTTCCCTCGGGAAACAAAAAACATGGGTCTAATCAATCCACCCACATCAACATGGAAGAGCTAATTTCTGCACATCCAATTTTTACAAGGAGAAAATACCTGGGAATGCCATTCTTGGGTTTACATTTTTAAGATGGTCTGCATTTTGTGTGAGTTTGTATTTTTATATGTTGTACTCTTCCTGGTTCATGATGCACAAGTGTCTCTGTTCTATATTTACCATGTGATAATAATGCTGTAGTCAAGTAGATAAAATCTTCTACACAACAGGAAGCATGCAAAAGAGTCACTTACGCAACAAGAGCTAAAGGGTTAATCACACTAGAAGTGCAATAGAAAAACAAATGATGTGTATACTTGTTTTATGACATACACAGAAATTTCAAAGATGTTAAACTTTTTTCGCAAGGACTTCATAAATCAGGCGACCCAAATGATATGCACAATACAAATCTTAAAATGAAAATTGGCAGCCATGAATTGCCATTTGCATCAGTAGATTTTCTACACGTCTCTAGTGTGATTGGGCAGTGGTGGTCTTGTGGTATAGGGCACTGGATCACTGATCCTAAGGTTGGCGGTTCGCAAGGGTTATCAAAGGCCGGCCATGTCTGACACTATCTATGGTGAGAGGTTCATGTAAAAGAACCATTGCTGATTTTCGTAAAGAGTAGCTGCATAGCCGTCAGCGTGTTTCTGTCGCGTTCTAAAATGGTTGTATCAGGAAGGGCATCCAAAGTAAAAACCTATACCAAATCAAACGTGCGAATCATTCGCTGTGGCGACCCCTGCAAAAGGGAAAAAGCTGAAAGGAAATCTCTCTCTCTCTCTCTTGTGTGATTATCCCCCAAGCATTGACTTGATTGGCTTCTCACAACCGACGATGTTGTATTTCAATCAGCAGTGAATCATTTACTTGTCACCCTTCACTTCGTATGTGAATGCGGCTTAAGTTGGCAGTTTTAAATGGGTGTGACCATAATTAATGAGAGAGCTGTACCTGGACGTCATCATTTTCTCCTTTGATGCTCATAAGTAACACACAATTTTTGTTTCAGTCTCATTGTTTTTACCTTGAGCCTTTTTTTTATTTACTACAGTGATACCTCAGCTCACGAACGTAATTGGTTCCCAGAAAGTGTGTGTAAGGCGAAAAGTTCGTCTTCCGAACATTTATTTCCCATAAGAAACCATTAAAATGAGAATAATCCGTTCCCAGGTCCCCATAAAACATAATTTTCTACTAAATAAGCCTTAAAACTACACAAAAATATACCTTATTTTATGTATAATAAATGTGCTATTGTATTGTAATTAAAGAAATAAACTGTACTGTATAATAAAGTGGTTTTATTTACCTTTGTGATGGTAGTTGATGGCTTGATGGAATGGAGTGGGAGGAGGAGGAGGGAGGGAGGGACTTACTGTTTGGAAGGAGTGTTTGGAAACGCCTACTGTTTGGAAACACCCTTAGCCACACACGCACCCTTAATAGCTTCCTTGTTCTTAAGGATGGTAGCAATGGTAGACTTAGCGTACTGGTACTGGGACGCTGAGTCACACAAACGCACACCTCGTCCGTGTTTTTCAATGATCTCCGCCTGTGGTGGGTCTTTTTCGGTCCCATAATAGCAAAAGTACACTCAATATGGTCCAAAAAGTCTATCAAACACAAACCACTTCCGCACTCAAAGAAAGGGGTGATTTAACTGTGACGCCGTGAGCGTGCGTCAGCTTCTCGTGGCCGCCACCGTGGCGCTGTTCGACCGCGTGGTTTGATTCGTCCGCCGAAAACTAGTTCGTCAGTAGAGACTATATGCTCGCAAATTTAATGTTCTTGAGGCGAAAAGTTCATGAGCTTAAGCGTTCGTCAGCGGAGGTTTTACTGTATTTGTAAATACATATTCCTTTAATGATCAGAGCTCATTAAAAAGTTAAATTAATACAGTTTGTTCTTGACAAATACCTTTATCTAATAGTTTCTTGGCCCGTTCTTCACCCACAAAAAAGGCATTATTAATAGTAAATAACCTCTAACCTTGATTTGAAATAAAACAAAAATTGGATGATTACCTCTGAACAAACTTTTTTTATGTACACTGAGGACATCAGACATGTCCATGAAGAAAGTCTTTAAAAAATGTAAGAATGAGAACTCGGGTAATAAATGAAATCAATTTGTGTTGAGTTAAAATAAAGAAATTTAAGTCCGAGTGAAAATAATATTTGCCAAAATAATGGGCATGTGAACATTCTGTTCTTGTCAAATTACAGACATTAATTTATAAGTATTGGTGACAGTATGACATTTTGCCTCAACTAAATGAACAAAACTCTATCCACTGAGGATAGTTTGTCTTTGTGAACAAGTGTCAGAATTAATTCACTGATAGTGACACTGGTACTTTATGTGTTGTGTTCATTGTGTTGAACTTGACACATAAAGTACATTTACTATCAGTCTCACTATCAGTGAATACATTCTGAGACTTGTTCACAAAGACACAAACTATACTCACTGAATAGGGATTTGTTTATTTTGGTTATTTAGTTATATTTTAATTAATAAACATAATGCGAACCTATATACTTCAGAGAAAGATAGAAAACGACATCAGTTCTGTTGCTGGCCTGCATCTCAGAGGTGTTCAGTGGGGTTAAAGGAAGAGCCTTGTTCACACTAAGATTCTATAAACTGTTTCATAAGCGATGCATTTTTTAGACTGCTTTTTAAAAAAAGTATATTCCAAGTGTGAAGTGCCCAGGGGCTGGTTGGCTATTTATATATTCAGTACCAAAATCAGAGGTGGAGTATAATTTAAAAATGTATATGCTTAAGTGTGCCCTATGATGGCCTGGCAAGCTGTACAGCGTGTACCCCGCCCTTGCCCAGACTCAACTGAGAGGTGTGCTAGCCTCTCCGTGACCCTGATTAGGATTAACAGGTTCAGAAAATGAATGAATCAATTCATAAGTGATACCTTTTTCCTTATGAAAAATATAGAGCATAAAGTATCTTGTGGCAGACACACCCTGTTAACCTGCAAATAATTCCTGATTTTATGTATTGCTTCTGTGTGCTGTAGAGTGGCATCTATATATCATCGATGTTTGAAAATTTAGTATAAGCTGTCAACATTCCAATTCCAAGAAAAAGAAAAGAAAAATAACTGCTTAATTATATGACTAAACTTAATAATGGCACAGTTCTCCAAAGTATGCTGAAAAGAAAAGCTTGTTATATCACATTCCAGCTGCATGAAACAGGTTCTATTTGTGAGTACTGTTATAGTCTAGGTGTATTTTAGGCTGTTAGGAAAATGAAATAACAAACACAGCACACTTCACGTGTCTATTGCACATGGGTGTAGAGACATTTTGAAAGTTTGGCCAAGAGAAATGATCAAACTAGTCAACAAGTAGTATGTTTAGAAATAGCTGTTTATTGAACTTTTTTCTAGCTCCTGTCCATCGGGAGCTATAGGAAAGGGTTCTGTCCCTCCATCTATCCATCCATGTCACACTTTAAATTCTGGACATTAACTTGCCACATGCCGAAGACATGGCTTTCAAACTTTTGAGTTTTCTTTTTCTTTTCTTTTTTTATATACTATATTACTGACCCCTAAGAAAGGAAAAAAGCTGAAAGGAAATCTTTCTCATTAACCCCTAAGGGAAATTATTCATTCATTCATTCATTCATTCATTTTCTGAACTCTTAATCCTAATTAGGGACATGGGGAGGCTGGCACCCATCTCAGTCAACTCTGGGCAGGGGCGGGGTACACCTTGGACAGCTTCCCAGGCCATCACAGGGCCAACATACACAACCATTCATACTCACTCTCATACTTAGAGGTGATTTGGAACAGCCAATTAGCCTACTGTGCATGTTTTTGGACTGTGGGAGGAAACCTGCCCAAGCTGGGAATTGAACCCAGGACCTTCTTGCTGTGAGGCAGCCATGCTTAAGGGAAATTATTTCCTATGCACTTAATAATCCAAAGTGAGCATGCACACACATAACCAGTGAGCACACACACTTAGATCAGTCGGCTGCCATACACATTAGGAGCACCCAGAGAGCAATTGGGGATATTGTGCCTTGCTCCAGGGCACTTCAGGAGGAAGGGAAGATGTCGCTCACTTCTCCACCACAACATATTTTTCCTCCTGGTTTGGTAATTGAATCAGCAATATTTCAGTCCCAAAGTCACTTCTCTGTTAGGCTACGGCTGCCCCTACCCCTTGTATGCTTTTTTTCACAACTATGAGTGCTAGGATGAGTTTGTGTGTGAGTGACTTTGACCTACTTTTCAAGGTTACAGAGACAAAAACTAATTTAGGTTTATGGACATGTACTTGATGTGCACTGAAGCTGGGGCTTTCAAACTTGCTATGTTTATTCTATGTTGGCATGCAGGAGTGACTGGACCTCTGTTGTCTTTTTTTTCTTTGAAATTTGCTTTTATCAAAAGTAGAACATTGTTTCTCCAGCTGATGACATGTATTAACATGTTTGTTTGTTTTTAGAGAGTATGATTGTTTTCTGATTAAATAGCCAAGAAATTGTGTGTTCTGCATGTGGCTTCTTATAATACAGACACTGGTGTGTACATGCTGGGTCTTCAAATAATACTGTGAATGAATAAATTTGCTACTTTATTCCCAAGGAATGAAATGTGAAGAAGCTTAAACCAGAAATGGCAGATGAATCAGTGTTGTGAGCTATTTCTAGTGAGATGAACAGACTTGTCATCCATTCATTCATTCATTCACTTGACAAACTGTTTGGTCACAGAAACGCTAATCTCAGCCAACTCTGTGTGAAGACATTGTACACCCCGAAAAATTCACCAGATGATCAGAGGTCTGAAAAGAATCTGCCCCTTTAAAATATTCACCATGCATTGCTTTGCAGTCTGAAATGAACATCTGGCAGTGTTTCCAGTGGCAGACAAGCATCCCACTCCCACCCCTACCCCTCTTTTTCATACACTCTTCCCTATCATTCTTTTGTGGTTTCTTCTCTTCCCCTAACCCCTGCACCACAGACATTAGGGTCAACTTACCTGATTCTTGCTAATTGTGCTCCTACCCTCACCATGTTTTCCTTATCTGAAGGTCCTCCGTGTCAAACGCCCTTTTTTTTTGCACAGATACAGTCATTCGTGTGTAGCAGCGCCATATCAAAGCCTGGAAGTGGGTAAAAGGGCTTTTGAGTCACTTATTTGGAGAGTTCACAGGTGCATTCCCCTAACCTTTCTCCACCTTTTATTATTGTCAGTGGACTGGGAGACATTTTGTCCGAGGTGGTGGAGAGAGAGGAGTACCCCATGACATTAGACATAAGCTCTCCTCGGCCACCAAGCAGGTATTTGTTCCCCTGCGGTATAGCTTCAAGGATTTTTTTCTTACAAATACATTGCATTAAAATTGCAATCCCTAAAACTTGGCCCAGATCAAACTGCTTTTTAATTGGAACCAATATATATATATATATATATATATATATATATATATATATATATATATATATATATATATATATATATATATATATATATATATATATATATATATATATATAATGATATATATAATGATGTATATGTGTCAAATGGGTGTTGTGATGCGCAAAGTGTGGTAGTTGTGGTCGTAGTAGTAGTGCTTGTCACCTCTCGCTTTCAACTAACACCGCTGGCTAGCAGCTTGCCTGTGAAAAGGGGAGCTGAGTGAGTAAGTCTCTCCCTGCCAGTACATAGCCTCTCCACCATCAAGCCCCATGTAGTGCCTCCTCGCGGCAACACATGGTAACTGAGTACCTTGCGGACTCAGGCTGAACTACAGGGGACTCGGAGGAGGTTTGGCCCCCAGACATGCGGCATGCAGGCCCACCGGCGTGTGGACACGCCCTGATGCCCATGACCCAAATCCCCAACTATGGGTTAAATAGTCCCACTGCCTTGTGGATTCCCTTGGTTGGGAGAAGGCTAAGGAGTAAACCCTACAGAAATCCGGAGTGGAGCCCCTAAGGCAGTTGGTCTGAGGATTCCCCTACCTTCTGGCAACTCCTGCAGCTGCGCTGGTACCAAATTGTGCTGGATCTTCCTTTCCTTTGGATGCTATCAGCGAGGCCGAGAGGGGGGACTTGACGTCTGGGCAGCACAAGTTCTCCATAGTTCCCGCCCAGGCTCGTAGCGCACTGGAGAGGACACTCCAGCGTTGATGCAAGACTTTGGCTCAACACGGGAAGTAGCAGTTACCGGTTAAAAGCTCATTCCGATTGGTGTAGGATACGGGCGCCTGGGGCTACTTCCGACAGTGGGAGAGACCATCGTGTCTCACTGGACAGCTACCGCCCGCTCCAAGCTGGGCAGCCCCCAGCCAGTAAGGTGCTGTCCCGCCACAGCTCGCCTGCCTTGCTGGGTGCGTAGGGCTTAGGGACTGACTATCTCGACAAGCAAGCTGTAAATTCTGCACCAGGCAGACAAAAACGGATAGATACGAAGACTCCAGCTCTTCGAATAGCAAGCTGGAACGTACGGACTATGTGTCCTGGACTGACAAGTGATCTTCAGCAAATTGACGATGCCCACAAGACTGCAGTCATCGACCATGAACTGACACGTCTGAATATCGACATTCTTGTCTACAGGAAACCCACCTGGCTGACAGTGGTACCATCAAAGAGGCCAACTACACCTTCTACTGGCAGGGCCTGCCACAAGACAACCCGAGACTGCATGGTGTAGGGTTCGCTGTGAAAAACTCGTTGACTACGGCGATTGAACCTCCTACCAGTGGATCAGAGAGAATCCTCACTTTACGCCTCTCTACAACTGCAGGTTTTGTAAATCTCCTCACATCTATGCACCAACACTCAGTTCCACCCCAGAGGCCAATAACCAGTTTTACGAGGCTCTGGATGATACAATTTCCAGGATCCCCAGCACTGAAGGACTTTACCTACTAGGAGACTTCAATGCTAGAGTGGGTGCCGACTGTGACACCTGGCCTTCCTGCCTTGGTCACCACGGCATAGGCAGGATGAATGAGAATGGACAGAGGTTGTTGGAACTGTGCTGCCATCATGGCCTGTGTGTAACAAATACATACTTCAAGTGCAAAGACCGCCACAAAGTTTCCTGGAGACAACCCAGATCTTGCCATTGGCACCAGCTAGACCTTATCCTCACCAGGCGCACGGATTTGAGCAGCGTTCTCCACACTAGAAGTTTCCATAGCGCAGACTGCGACGCAGACCACACCCTCGTTGGAAGCAGTATACGGCTGACAACAAAGAGGATCCATCACTCTAAAACTAAAGGCCTCCCACGCATCAACACCTGCTCCTCAAGGGATCTCCAGCGAATCCAACTGTTTCATGACACAGTCAAGGAGAAGTTGGCTTTGCAGACTCCTGGCAAAGACATCAACAGCAAGTGGAGCTTCCTAAGAGATACTATCTACACAACAGCTCTCACCGCTTTTGGGAAAAAGGAGCGTCGGAGTGTAGATTGGTACGAGGCTCACTGGGAGGAGATGCAGCCTGTGACAGAAGCCAAGAGGGAAGCCCTCCTAGCATACAAGCAAAACCCCAGCACCAGTACTCGGGACACCCTCAAAGCTGCACGAAACAAGGCCCAGCAGACAGCCCGCCGCTGTGCAAACGACTTCTGGCTGAACCTCTGCAGCAAGATCCGGATGGCAGCTGACACTGGCAACGCAATGGCCATGTACAATGGCATCAAGACAGCTACTGGCCCAATCACAATTAAGACTGCACCCCTCAAGACCAAGACCGGGGAGGTGATCACGGACCAAGGCAAGCAGCTTGAACGCTGGGTGGAACATCACCTGGAGCTGTACACAACCAAGAATGTGGTGACCGATGCAGCATTAAATGCCCTACCAAACTTATCTGTCATGGAGGATCTGGATTACCTGCCTTCAGTGGACGAACTGGGCAAAGCCATTGATTGTCTGGCCTGTGGAAAAGCTCCTGGAAAGGATGGCATCCCCTCTGAAGTCTTGAAGAGTGGCAAGCCAGCACTCCTGCAGCACCTCCATGAGCTGCTGTGCTTATGCTGGAAGGAAGGGTTCATCCCCCAGGATATACGCGATGAAAACATTGTAACCCTCTACAAAAACAAGGGTGACCGCAGTGACTGTAACAGCTACCGTGGCATCTCCCTCCTTAGCATCATGGGGAAAGTCTTTGCTCGTGTTGTCCTTACTCGCCTTCAGATTCTTGCTTCCCGGGTGTACCCAGAATCGCAGTGTGGTTTCAGGGCAGGCCGATCCACAGTCGATATGATCTTCTCACTTCGTCAACTGCAAGAGAAGTGTCGGGAGCAGCAGAAGCCCCTGTACATTGCTTTCATAGACCTGACTAAAGCATTCGACCTGGTCAGCAGAAGCGGACTCTTCAGCCTCCTGCAGAAGATTGGATGTCCTCAAAGGTTACTTCAAATCGTGACCTCCTTTCACGAGGACATGCACAGCACAGTCTGCTTCAATGGTGGGACTTCTGCAGCTTTCCCAGTGAGCAGTGGTGTGAAGCAAGGCTGCGTCCTAGCTCCGACACTCTTTGGGATATTGTTCTCGATGCTTCTTCAGTATGCCTTCTCTGACAGTGAGGAAGGGATCCATATCCACACCAGGTCAGATGGAAAATTGTTTAACACTCGACTGCGCGCTAAGACGAAGGTGAGGCAGGTCCTCATCCGCGAGATGCTGTTCGCGGATGATGTTGCACTGATGTCCCACACTGAGGCTGGTCTTCAAGAGCTAGTCAATCGCCTGTCCCATGCCTGTAATGAATTTGGACTGACCATCAGCCTGAAGAAAACAAACATCCTGGCCCAGGGCACAAACACAGTCCCAAACATAAACATAAATAACACGCAGCTTGAGGTCGTGGACTCCTTCACCTACCTGGGATCCACTATCACCAACACTCTCTCTCTTGACATAGAGATCTCATGCAGAATCGGGAAAGCCGCCGCAGTGATGTCCAAACTGAACAAACGTGTATGGAGTAATACCCAGCTAACAGAGAACACCAAGCTACGTGTCTACCAGGCCTGTGTACTCAGCACACTCCTTTGTGACAGTGAGGCCTGGTCCACGTACGCTGGTCAGGAAAAGCGGCTCAACAGCTTCCACCTTCGATGTCGCAGGCGTCTGCTCCATATAAAATGGCAAGACAGAGTAACCAACACCGAGGTACTACAGCGTGCTGGCATGCCAAGTCTGCTTGCACTGCTGAGCCAGAGACGACTTAGGTGGTTGGGTCACGTATGGCGAATGGACGAGGGGCGCATCCCTAAAGACATGTTGTATGGAGAGCTGAGTGAGGGCTCCCGCCACACAGGAAGACCACAGCTTCGGTACAAGGACGTGTGCAAGCGGGACATGAAATTATCTGGCATCGACATAAACACCTGGGAAGGCACTGCTGAAACACGCCAGCTCTGGAAGACCACTGTCAACGAGGGTATCAACAAAGCTGAAACTAACAGAATAAACAAGCTAGCTGAGAAAAGAGCAAAGAGGAAAGAAAGGGTAGCCCCCATGGCTCCTCAAAGCCCTTTCGTATGCAATAATTGTTTAAGAAACTGTCACTCTAGGGTGGGCATTTACAGTCACTACCGCAAATGCCTACCATAGCGCTACACCATCGTCTCTCGAGACGTACGGCTGCCGACGACGATATATATATATATATATATATATATATATATATATATATATAGAGGATTTTCTGAGTAGATCCTTCCGTAGGAGAGTGCTCAATACTTTTTGGTAGAGCAAATAAACAAAAGGACAGGACAAAGGCTTTCTATTGAAACTCCATTTATCACTACAGATCTGTTTCGAGGGGTGGTGAAACCATCCCCTCTCTTCAGGTGATTACAGAAGAATCTTCTGTAATGGTTTCACCACCCCTCGAAACAGATCTGTAGTGATAAATGGAGTTTCAATAGAAAGCCTTTGTCCTGTCCTTTTGTGTGTATATATATATATATATATATATATATATATATATATATATATATATATATATATATATGTGTGTATGTATGTGTGTGTGTGTGTGTGTGTGTGTGTGTGTGTGTGTGTGTGTGTGTGTGTGTGTGTGTGTGTGTGTGTGTGTGTGTGTGTGTCTAAAGGGTGCTGGATCACTGATCCTAACATTGGCAGTTCGACTTCCACTCTCCACAAGGTTGTCACTGTCCCCCCCAATGCAGCATGCAGCTAACTGGGTTATCAAAGGCCGGCCATGTGTCTCACTGTCTATGGTGAGAGGCATGTAAAGAAACCATTGCTGACTTTCGTAAAGAGTAGCTTCATAGCCGTCAGCGTGTTTCTGTCCATTGCTAAAGGGTTGTGTCAGAAAGGGCATCCGACGTAAAAACCTATGCCAGATCAAACATGCGAATCACATGATTTGCTGTGGCGACCCCTGAAAAAAGGGAAACGCCAAAAGGAAAAGAAGAAGAAGATGTAGAGAGCCAAGGAAGTGTGATGTTCCCATCATGTAATCTCTTACTTGGCATAAACTCAAATTGACTACAGTGACATCACAATACTCTGATCAGCAGGGAATAAAAATTCACAATTTTGCTGGGATTTATGTGGTGTATTTAATTTTCCTGCCAGTAATCATCACCAACCTCCATAAAGGGTCAGTGGGCTGTTGTAACTCAATATCTGTGTTGATCAGTATATGTTGTAATATAGTTCTGATTGCATTATACTAAACACTTAAGATCATCCTAAAATACAATGACATTAACCATACATACATATTACCCTTTTCCAATTGAGTAAATGCTGGCGTGTATGTCTCTGTGTTATGGTCTGTGCTTGCTGGCGCCGTTTAAACTCTCTCTCTCTCTCTCTCTCTCTCTCTCTCTCTCTCTCTCTCTCTCTCTCTCTCTCTCTCTCTCTCTCTCTCTCTCCATACACTGCAGGCGCTGGCGAGGGGCATGGCTGTTACCTGCAGGTGAAATGCAGAGCGCGCACCTGAATTCACTCAGCAATCAGCGAGCTATAAATAGGAGCGGTGCGCTCCCCTCCGGCGTCAGAAGATTGTCCCTTCCATGTGATTCCATTCCCCCGTGATCTCTCTGACTTCTGGTATCCTGCTTCAGGCTTGACCAGTTTCCTGTTTAAGATATATTCTCAGTGATTCTGGTTTCACCTCGGCTAAAATAAAGTCATTGAATCATCGTAAGTGGTCTCCTGCATCTTTGGATCCGACTCATATGCTCTTGCCGTCACAGAATCTTCTGGCCTGAAACATGGACATAGCGGAGACCGCCTAACTCCAGCAGGCATTATCCCACCAGGGAGTCCTCTTGCAACAACATGACTCCACCCTGCACTAAATTGTGGACAACCTCCAGCGAATAACCACCAGCATGGTGCAGCCCAGCGGAAGAATGGATGTCATCGCCACCCAACTCGCCATCACAACCCCGCCCACTCACCCTTCACGCTCAGCTTCGGCAACAGCACCAGTGCCAGCTATACTCCCCATCCCCATGCCAGCCAGGTATTCGGGCACGATCGGCTCCCGTGCACAGTTTCTCCATCAGTGTTCACTCGTCTTTAGCCAGCAGCCGCACTCATAAACCACCGATCAAGCTAAGACCGCCTTTGTTATGAGCCTACTCACAAATCAAGCCTTGTCCTGGGCACTAGCGGTCGCCACCCATACCCCGGAATTATGCTCCCACTTCGACCAGTTTGTGCTGGAAATAAAAAGGGTCAAAAGTGAAACCCATCCTCATTTAGTAAAAATACAAATCATATCAGAGAAACTTCATTACAGTCCAAAATTAAGTTTTGTTGGTTATACAACTGTATGTCCTAAATGTGGGGAAAATAATTTATATCACAAGCAGAAAGTCATCTTCACAGCATGTGAATGTACATCCATATACGTCTTCTTCAGAAGAAGAGAGGGGCTTCCAAAATGAGAACTCCAGCCAGCTTCAGCACACTAGGACAGACCACAGAACTCAAAGCAGAAGGATCAGGATCACTGGAGTCCGAGGAGAGTGCATACCTCAAGACACAGAGAGAGACAGCGAGAGAGAGAGAGAGAGAGAGAGAGAGAGAGAGAGAGAGAGAGAGAGACCTGTAATAGTGTAATGGAAATAGAAAATGTTATTATTGCTGAGTGCAGCAGGGACTCCAGCATGACTGGATATAACTAGTGTAACTACAGCATAAGTAAACGAGAGAGAACTAGAAGACAGACATGAGGGCACCATGTGATGTCGAGGCATTCAGCCACCCCACTGTCAATGAACCTGGGAGCACATGCAGAGTAGAGCGACAGCATCCCAACATCACAGTTTACCAGAACTTCCTATGCCTGAGACCCACAGATCTGCTCCTGTGACGTGTTGAACTTTCAGCCGGACCCAAAATGCAGGAGACAGTGTAGGATGAACATAGACAATTTATTTATTCACAGGGGGAGCACTTGAGCAAAGGGAAAACAGTCACTGCTGCTGACAAAGAGAAACACGAAGACTTTAAGTACTGGAGAACTACGGAACTGAAACCAGCAGCCAGCGAGATCACAGGAAAGCAGGGACGTGAAGATGGAAAATCTTCATGGACCGGGGTGAGCGCGCTGCTTGTCTTTATAGCATGGTAGAGTGTTGAGTGGGATCAGGTGTGCACATTGCAATCCGCTGGCATATGTCAGTCACACCCCTCTGCCTGCAGTGCTGGAAAGACACAGAGTTAAAACAGAGCTACCAAAGTCAAAGTCCCCCAACAAACACACACCATAACAGCTCCTTAACATAATAAAGGCCTTTTAACTAAATGCTCCACTAAACAAGTAAGTTTTCAGCCTTGTCTTAAAACAGACTGTGTCTGAGTCCTGAACATTAATTGAAAGGTTATTCCATAACTGTTGGGCTTTGTAAGAGTAGCTCCGCCCCCTTCATTAGTGTTCATTATTTGAGGTATCACTAAGCATCCTGCCCCTTGTGTTAGTAAAACATTCATGCCGAGATGAAATTATATTCTCACCAGCGCCACACTAAAAAATGAAAAAAATAAAATGTAAACTAAAAAATAAATCGAAAAATATCTGAGCACCCCCCAAACAGCAGTCAAACTTATAAAATAGCAATTTAGAAAAGCACACTCCCCAGTGCACTAATTATCAAAGGCAGGCCATGTCTCTCACTGTCTATGGTCCACCCCCCACCCCGGCATCACGCCCAACTATTTGAGAAGCACTGGTGCTGTGGGAGCTCACCACAATACCTTCCACACTAGCATTCATAGAGTGCACTTCTTCTTCTTTTCCTTTCAGCATTTTCCCTTCAGGGGTCGGCACAGTGAATCATCTGCCTCTATCTCACACTATCCTTTGCATTTTCTTCTCTTATACCAACTACCTTCATGTCCTCCTTCACCACAGCCATGAATCATCTCTTCGGTCTTCCTCTAGGCCTTCTGCCTGGTAGTTCCAACCTCAGCATCCTACTACCAATATACTCACTATCCCTCCTCTGTACATGTCCAAACCATCTCAATCTAGCCTCTCTGACTTTGTCTCCAAAATCTCTTACTTGTGCTGTCCCTCTGATGTGCTCATTCCTGATCCTATTCATCCTCGTTACTCCCAAAGAGAACCTCAACATTTTCATTCATAGCGTGCACACGCACAAAATACTTCTCCTCCTGCTTTGTTATGCGTCACCTCCTGCCTGCCCACGTGACATCTATATCGCAGTCGATGATCATAAGGGTTAGTTGACTTATTGTTCATTCTTGTCTTATTATTATTTATTATTGATGTTCATGTAACATGTATTATTATGAAATATTCTTCTTTATATATTAGGTCAAATATACGCAGGTTATATGAGTTTGGGAGGGGTTGGAACTGATTAATTGATTTTCTGTTATTACTTATGGGAATAATTGTTTCATCTAAGGAACTTTTCTACTTTCAAGCTTGCCCTCAGAATGGAACACACACATATATTCTGTCTTCCTTTCGGCTTTTTCCCCTTTTACTCGGGAGTCGCCACAGCAAATCATCTCATTCGCATATTTGATTTGGCAGAGGTTTTTTTTTACGTTGGATGCCCTTCCTGTCACAACCCTTTTAACAAGGGACAGAAACATGCTAACAACTTTGCAGCCTTTACGAAAGTCAGCAATGGTTCTTTTACATGCCTCTCACCATAGACAGTGAGAGACATGGCCCGCATTTGATAACCCAGTTAGCTGCACTGGGGGGGGGGGGGGTGAGGACAGTGACAACCTTGTGGAGAGTGGGACTTGAACCCCCAACCAAAAGGACAACATAATCCGCAAAAAGCAGAGACGAGATCCGATGGCCACCAAACCAGAACCCCTCAATGACTCGACTGCGCCTAGAAATTCTGTCCATAAAAATTATCAACAATCCTGTTGTTGCCAATACGGACCAAACTCTGGCTCCAGTGATACTGCGACCGAATAGCTCGTAGCAACGGGTCCGGAACACCGTACTCTCGGAGCACGCCCCACAAGATCGTTCGAGGGACACAGTCAAAAGCCTTCTCCAAATCCACAAAGCACATGTGGACAGATTGGGCAAACTCCCATGCCCCCTCCAGAATCCTGTGGAGCGTATAGAGTTAGTCAATAGTGCTACGGCCAGGACGAAAACCACATTGCTCCTCCTGAATCTGAGGTTCGACTATCGGTTGGATCCTCCTCTCTAGTACCCCTGCATAGACTTTCCAGGGTAGGGTTAGGAGTGTGATTCCCCGATAATTGGAACACACCCTCCGGTCCCCCTTCTTAAAAATCGGGACCACCATTTTGACAATCCAGAGGTACATCCCATGATGACCACGCGATATTGCAGAGACATGTGAACCAAGACAGTCCTACAACATCCAGAGCTCTGAGATATTCCGGCCGGCTCTCATCCAACCCCGGAGCTCGACCACTGAGGAGCTTTTTGACAACCTTAGTGACCTCCACTCCAGTGATGGGCGGACCCCCACCCGAACCCCCAGGGTTGTCCTCTTCCACGGAGGGTGTGTTGGTGGGATTGAGGAGGTCCTCAATGTATTCCCTCCACCTCTCGACGACATCCCCAGTCGAGGTAAGCAGCTCCCCATCTCCACTGTAAACAGTGTTTGTGAAGAACTGCTTACCCCTCCTAAGGCAGCTATGGGCTGCCGCCTCAGCAATGGAGGCAAAAAACATGGCCCATTCGGATTCCATGTCCCCCACCTCCTCCAGGACGTGGTTGTAGCTCTGCCGGAGGTGGGAGTTAAAGACCTTTCGGACAGGGGACTCAGCCAAACATTCCCAGCAGACCCTGATTACACGCTTGGGCCTGCCAGGTCTGGAAGGCAACCTCCCCCACCACCGAAGCCAACTCACCACCAGGTATTGATCGGTAGACAGCTCAGCTTCTCTCTTCACCCGAATGTCCAGAACATATGGTCGCAAGTCCGATGACATGACTACAAAGTCAATCATCGAATTGCGACCTAGGGTGTCCTGGTGCCAAGTGCACTTATGGGCACACTTATGTTCAAACATGGTGTTCGTGATAGAGATGCTGTAAGTCCAACAATGAAACACCATTCGGGTTTAGACTGGAGAGGCCATACCTACCGATCACACCCTTCCAGGTCACACTATCGTTGCCCACATGGGCGTTGAAGTCTCCCAAGACAACGAGTGAGTGTCCCGAGGGAGCGTTCTCCAACACCCTCCCAAAGACTCCAAAAAGGGTGGGTACTCTGAACTGTCATTTGGTGCATAAGCACAAATAACAGTCAGGACCCGTCCCCCCGCCCGAAGACGGAGGGAAGCTACCCTTTCGTCAACCGGGGAGAACCCCAACATTTCGGCACCAAGACGGGGATGGGGCAACAAGAATACCCACACCGGCTCTCCCCATGAGCAACTCCAGAATAGAATAAGGTCCAGCCTCTCTCTAGATGGATGGTTCCAGAGCCCAAGCTATGCGTTGAGGTGAGCCCGACTATATCTAGTCGGTATCTCTCCACCTCATGCACCAAATCAGGCTCCTTCCCCGCCACAGAGGTGACATTCCATGTCCCGAGGGTCAGAGTAAGTAGCCGAGGATCGGTCCGACAGAACCTATGCCTTTGGCTGCCACCCAACTCACATTGCACCCGACCCCTAAAACTCCTCCCACGGGTGGTGGGTCCATGGGAGTGCGGACCCATGTCTCCTTTTCGGGCTAGGCCCGGCCAGGCTCCATAGGCAGAAACCCGACCACCAGGCGCTCGCCTTTGAGCCCCTCCCCCAGGCCTGGCTCCAGGAGGGAACCCCAGTGACCCATGTCTGGGCAAGGGATACTGCTTCCATTGTTTCCTCTGAGATGGCATAGGGGTCTTCTAAATAGATTGTTTATATTGTAAATATAATTTATTTGTATAAATTATTATTATTTTTATTATTATTATCATTATTATTATTATTATTAATAATAATAATAATAATAATAATAATAATAATAATGATAACAATAACAATAATAATAATAATAATAATAATAACAATAGCAATAATAATAATAATAATAATAATAATAATAATAATAATAACAATAATAATAATAATAATAATAATAATAATAATAATAATAATAATAATAATAATAATAAGCACTCCATGAATGACATTTTTCAACAGCTGAAATAAAGTTGATTGGGAAGTAGAGCTTGAACTTTTCTAAAAAAAAAAAAAAAAAAAACACAGGTGATGGTGCACCAACTGGGAGAACGAAGGCACAGGCTCAGTCTCACCCAAAATCCTCACTATTGTTTAAAACATGTCCAACTCACCTATGTTCATGTGCCATCCCCTTGTGGGTTACATTGTAGTGCTGAAATGACCAATATGTAACCGAGAGAATCCGGTCATTTTTCAAAATAAAAGATTTTTCAAAAATAAAGATCATTCAGACTCAGATAATAAATAAAATGGAAATAATTAATTATTTCTTCTGCGGACTCATAGCAATTAAGCTGGTTCATGGCCCGGTGGTCGAGGACCTCTGTTCTACAGGATCCTGGAAAGGGCATGGGAGTTTGTCTAATCTGTCCACATGTGTTTTGTGGATTTAGAAAAATCTTTTGACCATACTCCCTGGGCTATATTTTGGGCTGTGCCCAGGGAGTATGGTATACCAGACCCATTGCTACAGGCCATTCTCTGTCATTGGAGGCAGAGCTTGTCCGCATTGGTGACAATAGGCCAAATTTGTTCCTGGTGAGCATTGGAGTCCGTCAAGGCTGTCCTCTGTCACTGATTCTGTTCATGATTTTATGGTCACTATGTGGTCGAGCTGTACCATGGATTTACACAGGGCTTCCTGTTGAATTATACATGTAGCCTCCTGCTTGATTCTGGGATGGAAGTTGCTCGGCTGGAGGTGTTATGCTGAGCCTGCAAGCTTGCGACCAGCTTATCAGCGGTAGCCAGATGTTCTTGCGGTGACAGGTTGTTGGTTTGATTAGCATGATTTGTAGGAAAGTGGTGGCTGATGTTGTATTCATTTAAAAGCACCATGGTTTCTTGGCAAATAAAAAAGTCAGTAAAAAAGTATTTAGGTGTCCATTCCTTATAAATCACCTGGCACTCACTGTCCACTTTTCTTTTCTCTGACATTGCTGCAGATGGGCTCTGTGTAATAGAAGAGTGATAACAGGAAGTGGCTCGAGCTCCACAAAATCAACCGACTGCAGCTAATGTGCCACTGGTGTTGAAATGCTGTCATTACAAGTCAAAGCCAAATGAATGAAATCAATCAATCATTCACATCAAATATGAATTCTGTACCAATCAATCTTTGGTGGGCCGGATTAAAAAGACCAATGGGTCGGATGTGGCCCGTGGGCCATAGTTTGCCCACCTCTGCTCTACATAATAATAGCCAGGTGGTTTTGCTGTTATGGCTTACCCACATCAGTTCATATTTGTGACAATTTTTAACTCCTTTTGAGGTTCAGGCCACCAAATTATTTGCGCACTTGAGGATTCTTTGATTGTCAATGTGTGCCTAAACGTGCCTTCGTACATGTTTTATGGAGGGAAAGCTATTTTAAAGGTTTGTTATGAATAACAATGAGCTGGCAAGTCTAGTAATCTCTGAGTTTCACAAGCACAGCTAACTATAGAAGAACTGTTAAGAATCAGAGTGAACTGAAGACAGTTGATAGGTCTGTAGCAAAAGATCAATGCAAATGTGCTTATTCTGATAAATATGTACAGTTGTTTGAATGAACAAAACTTATCCTAACACTTCCTGGGGTCTAGTTAGACTTGTAAGGAACATTTATTTTTCACATTTGAAAGAAGCATACATTACAGTTTAAGTGAAAATCTTTTTAAAGTAATTTTGATATGGGATCTGTTGGGTGGTGGCACATATTTTTCATTTTTCGATGATATTATGTTAATTATCGAACTATCTGTGAGACTGTAAGTCAGTAATTCCTAAAGAGGGTGGGGTGTAATTATAACTATGGGAGTGTTCCTGTATATTCTCCATTTACAGTGACGTGACAGATGCATGAACTATTTCTCTCAAATGTTCTTATTTGATTGTGTGTGTCTGTGGGTTTTTTTCTAATCATTTGTTTTGTGTTGTTTTTTTGTGCTTCATCATGAAGACTGTTCTTTTAATATTTTGCTAAACCCTAAGAGAAGAATTTAAAAAGCAGATAGCTATTTGCACTTAAACCGGCCTTAAAATTTTGCAGATAAGTGAATAGCTACCATATTACTATTCTACCTCGAAGTCTTTCTCTTGTTTATAAATATACTTTACATGACTTAATGTCTAAAGAGTAATGCCTGCAGCATGGGCAGTGGTGGCTTTAATCTCCATTATCACCACTGTTGGGCCCTTGAGCAAGGCCCTTAATGCTCAGTTGTATAAAAAGAAAAGATGCTGTAAACACTCAGTATGCTTTTCATAAGTCACCAAGACTGAAGTGTTATATTAAATTTACAATCTGCACTTTGGATAAATTATTTATTAATAAAAGTGTTATGGTAACAGCTTCATATGTGTGAGAAGTATGAGGGCTCTTATTCCACTTCATCATCATCATCATCATCATTTTCTGTAACCGCTTAATCCTAATTAGGGTCGCGGGGAGGCTGGCGCCCATCCCAACCGACTTCGGGCGAGGGCAGAGTGCACCCTGGACAGCTCGCCAGGCCATCGCAGGGCGGAAACATACCGACGGCTTTGCAACCTACTCTTGTCGAAAGTCAGCAATGGTTCTTTTACATGCCTCACACCATAGACAGTGAGAGACATGGCCGGCCTTTGATAACCCAGTTAGCTGCACTGGGAGGACAGTGACAACCTTGTGGAGAGTGGGAATCGAACCCCCAACCTTTGGATCAGCGATCCAGCACCCTATTCCACTAGACCACCACTGCCCCTGTCTTATTCCACTTTATATATGAAATCAAATTTGTTAGTGAAAATGTTTAAAACAAAAAAACAAGGGAATAAAACCAGAATACTGTCTCCCTAGTTAAGCAAGCATATTCTGCTTTGTGGCATAAATAATGTAATTATGTAAATGACGTTAGTATTTATTGTATTCATTCACATCAAAACAACTCACAATTGGGTGTAACAAATGTTTCTCCTCCCTTAGCGTCAACAGCTTTGTTGATACATACTGTAATTAGACCTATTAAATCTGATCTTTTCATTATATACACACCTTACAAGACCTGTTTGCATCACTAGAACATACTTTATTAGTTACAAGTTAATGCATGCAGAAAAATGTAATAATAATTATAATAACAATAGTAATAATAATAATAGGAAGAGAAGAGAAGAGAAGAAGAAGAACAAGAAGAAGAAGAAGAAGAAGAAGAAGAAGAAGAAGAAGAAGAAGAAGAATGCCCTGTAATGACCTGGTGAGCTGTCCAAGATGTACTCTGCCCTCTGCTTAGATGGGCACCAGCCACCCCGTGACCCTAATTAGGATGAAGCAGTTCAGAAAATGGTTAAATGTATCAATGAATAATAATAAAAACAAGGAAAAGTTATAGTGCTTACATTTTAAACAGTTCTACAGCTCACCTGCTGTGGGATGCGTCTCTATAAACCTTAAAATGTTAGGTAACATAAGCTTAAGCTCAAACAGTCATATTTTATTTCACTGCTGTAACACCAATACTGTATTCAGTATAACTGAAATCAAATATGGGAAAATGTTATGTCTTTGATTCATGGCTAGACTACTTTCTTCTTATTAGCCTTTCAGTTAACAATCAGTATGAAGAATTGACTGGTCCACCCAAGGAAATATTTAAGGAGTGGTAACAAGTTTGCAAAAAGAAATAATGGTGTTCATTCTGAGGTTATTCTATTCTAATTTGTAACTGCAACCTTACAGCATTACAACCTCAATCCAACTCATAGAACAAAAACTGGACAAAATAGAAATTGTATTTATATTAGATTATTTGGTATTAAAAAGTCCTTAAAGCGTGGGGCAGTGGTGGCCTAGTGGTATAGGACGCTGGATTGCTGATCCTAAAGTTAGGGGTTTGAGTCACACTCTTCACAAGGTTGTCACTGCACCCAAACCCCCCCCAGTGCAGCTAACTGGGTTATCAAAGGCTGGCCATGTCTCTCACTGTCTATGGTGTGAGGCCTGTAAAAGAACCATTGCTGACTTTCGACAAGAGTGGGCTACATAGCCGTCAGTGTGTTTCTGCCCTGCAATGGCCTGGTGAGCTGTCCAGGGTGTACTCTGCCCTCGCCCAGAGTTGGCTGGGATGGGCACCAGCCTCCCCACAACCCTAATTAGGATTAAGTGGTTACAGAAAATGAACTGTCCTTAAAGCTTGGCACTAACTTCTATATCTTTAATAAAATACATTCTCCTTGCCCAGCATTCACAACCTGAATAATTTTCTTTGTCAGATGTCTCAAATTATTGGCCTGTGCTGATGCCATAATTTATAACTTAATATTTCAGAATGTATTTGCAATCATCTTCCCACTTTGGTTTTCACTTATTATTCATGTGCACAAAAATGTCCAATTTGTTTCCATCACGCAATTCAAGGAGGAGCCACCGCTGTTGACGTTAAAACCACTCCTTATATTTGCAGTTTTGATATATCATCCTCCTTGGCAAAGTGTTACCCTTCAGACAAATCACTGGTTACAGTGATTACAAAGTACAGTGCACAAATTATCACTTCAGACTGGATCGTTATGACTTTCAAGAGTAAATTAAGGTAACATAATTTTTTCACTGTTATTTATGATGCTTTTAGTTAATATTTGGTATCAAAGTCACAGATTAAAGTCACAATAATATGGTAGTTTTGATGATAAACAACAACTACAGCTCTCTATCTTTTTATTTGACAGTGTTGAAAAGAAATGTAGAAGTTTCATAAGTCATTCTGTACATCCTCTGAGTTTGTAGACTGTTGAATTCTATTCTACTATATCGAATCTAGGATATTGGCAATTTCTTATTTGATTTAATATTATTATGGATTCTATTAGAATAAGGAATAAAATGTGGAATAGTGAATGTTAATCATAGTTTTACTGTACATTTAGATGTGGACAGGCCATGTGCTGTTACATGACTGTGTTCTCATAAACGCAAAAGAGAAAACTTCACTAAAAAGGCATTAATGACTAATCCTAACCTTAATCTTAAATTTCAAGTCAAACCTGCACAGCTAGTATTTCGACTTACATAGACATACTGTACTATTATCTCACGTACCAGTATTTGGTATTCATATGCACAATGAGTGAAATAAAACATAGATTTAATATCATATCTCAATAGGTTTGCCTTTCCTAAAAGACATGGCACAAGAAAACTCACACTCCTCGTTGTATGTAAGTAAAATTGGTATACTGTTTAATTTCAAATCATTCATCTGCACTAAAGATTATTGTTTATTTTACAGTAGTTAGACATTTATACTCTTCTTCACTTTTTAGAATTTGAGTTGTGCTCAATTTAATGGTCAATTTCCGAGTTATTTGTGATAAATGCATTAGTTTTGTGTGAAATAAAGTCATGAAATCAAAATCAAACACCTAACAAACCTGTTAAGCTGTTCTTTAGTTCATGAATGGTTTGCATCAGATATTGCTTTGCAACGGTATATAAAAATAATTGACTACACGGTATAAGATGTGTTATTCTACTATAGGTGATTTTTTTTTCTGCAATAGATTGTAATAAAATTGTGTTTAAATTTGCTTGCAGTTTGTGTAATCTGGATAATAATTGCTTGGAACTATGTTATAATGAGTGTTTTTTCGGGGGAATAAAGCTCCATTAAAACAAATCAGCCAGCAATGTTATATATTTCAGTTATCTGATTTATATATATTTGTTTGAAATACCTAAAATGATTCTCTTTTATTGCCAGGCTTTTTCACTAGCTCAATCAATAATGTTACATTTTTACACTTCTTCGATTTAAAAAGTAATATTCCGATTTTTTTTCCCCCCATTTAAACCAAACACAACCTAGGATTCATTCTGTTCTGGTGAATTACCAAAACATCTGCATTTAAAATCTATCATTTGGTGGCCAGTAAACAAAATACAAGTGGATTTAAAAGATCTGCTGAGTTTCCACTTTTTTTTTTTTCAAAATTTCAAATAACACTGGCAAAAATAAGACTTTGTTCATGTCTTATATGATTATTTGCCTTTTTCCTGTGAAATCTTGATACCTTTCCCTCTACAGCCAAACAACACTATTTACTGTGATTAAAAATACAAACTGGTTTTTTTTTTTCACCAACTTCTTAAAGATTTATTGAAAAGTGTTAAAACTAAACTCACCCAACTCATCATGGAAAGTAATTCTGATGAGTGTTCTATTCCCATCTGGTGGTAAAACTGAAGCCAAGGTGGGATCAATTTTCTTATCCAGAAAATTCACTTTTCATATTAAGAAAAATGTGCTTTAATAGGTGTGTAGTGTCGTCTTTATTTACTGTCTAAATTTAATAACAAGAATCTTTCAAAGTTAGGGGAAATATAACAGCACATGATTCAACAAGTTCACTTTGTTTAAAATATAAATGTAAAAATATAAAAATATATAGATGTGTATAAATGTTAAAACTGATGATGAATCATGGCTTGGCTCATAAAATGTATGTGAAATTGTTTATGGTGACAGACACTGAGAAGTATTGCTTGTTGTAGGCCTTGGCATTTCCAATATTAAATACCAGTGCAACAACTTACAGTGTAAAGACCAGGCTATTAAATAAAAACATAAATATGGCACTTATTGTAGAATTAATAAGATAAAACTTACAAACTACAGTATATATTCCATGTTAGAGTGTTTGAAATATAATTATAATTATTATGCACTGGTTATTACCAGATCATACCATATTTTTTATTGGTGAGCAAAATTTGAACACAATGTAATTTTTCTTTCGGTTTTTTGAAAACCTAAATCAAGGAATGAATATATATGTGCCTTAAATAGATACATTAATTCTAAATATTTTTATTTGTGACAGTGTGTATATGGTGTATGCTTCAGTGGACTGGCGCCAATGCGTAAGTACAATATTTTTTTATCTGTTGAGCATGGCTGCTTGAGTGTACTACTGTTGTGAACAAAAAAGTTATTTATTGCTCATTATCAGTTGGTTGGTTTTATTGCTAACAGAGAATGTAGGGGGTACGTTCCCAAATGTCAGTAGTTATTCCTGTCAGTCATCAAAGTATACCTGTCTGGTGGGCAGTGGCTTACCAGAGGCACTGATGGACTAAAATTGTTTATTAAGGTTTATGTAGAAAATATCCAATTGTAATGGAAAAAATAAAAACAAACAACCCGTTCAAGCAGACAAACAAACACAGTAGGTAGGTGTACCAATCGACAGGATCACGAAAAAGAAAAGCCATTGAATCAAAATCATATCATCATACACACAAATAGCTTGGCGTGGCAAATAGAATGGGAGTTAACGGAAATATATCACAATTTAGATAGAAAACAAAGGGCTTTAAATTACAAAGGGAGGGCACTAAGGAAGAAACAGCTCTGAAGCATAATGAGTGGAATTGACCAGTGGAAGTGGCCAGAAGCTGTAGTCCTCAGTGGCCATATTTGAAGGCTTCAGAGGCTCCTGAGCGACTGAGTGTAGTGGGAGAAAATGTGACTAGTGCAGGCATGGGCATGATGATATCAATTCACTATCTCAACATGTTTAATAAATTCTTCATGTAATGTTGATTGCAGGACACAAGCACAGAATAAAACATCTAATATTACTGTCACAAATGCTCCTAAAAACATCAGTACTGCAAAAAACACAACAAATGCAGACAAAACCCTCTCAAATAAAACAACACTAGCCACAAGCAAAACAACAACTGAGGCTCCAACAAGAAGCTCTACAACGGTGGAGATTATTACAACAAAGTATGCCTACCATCCATCATGTATCTGATAGAATGTTGTACATTATTATGAATCATCACAACCAGCAACTTTATCCTTTTTGTCTCTGCAGCTCAATCATAGTCACCGCAACACTTGTGTTCAGCTGCATATCTCCTGTTCCCAGTGAGGGTTCAGTCTTTAGAGTGATCCAAGATCTGCTGGAATCTCGATATGCTGACATCTCAGATAATGCAACAGTTCTGGGCTTCTATTATGACCGTAGGTTTCTAATATTTAATGACAAATATCTCATTGTACGTGCCTTCCATGAGAATGCAATACCAATGTCAGTGAAAACAAAGAAAGAAAAAAGCAAAATATTAAGAAAATAATGTTATTATTTTATTTATTTATTTTTACACAGATACTACACCGGACTCCTTTAAAGTGACCTTCCTAATAAATGTTAGGCCACAGAACCAAATCCAAACTTCCATTGACTATGCAGTAAGTTATCATTACCACCTTTGAAGGAATTGAATAAACTGAATTATGAATTTAATAATATATTTTATATAAACATTAAAATATAAATGTACATTTTTAGAAAAATGCTTGTAAAATTAGTCAGTTAGTCCGTTTAGGCAATGTGTGGAGTCACAACCCCATCGCTTCAGTCTTCGCATTTTAAAGTTACACCAGATGGAAAGTACAAGAACAGCAAATCCTATGAAGGGCTAGGCATATAGCTCAGTTTTGGCCTCTATAATTGATTGTTGGTCAGCTAAATGTGTTTAAAATTCCCAAAGCAAGATGAAAATTGTTACATTTTAATTAACCAATCATGTGTTTTCACTTTAAAGGATTATTTGTTTGTGAAAGGAACATTTACTTATTTGTTTCTGTTTTAAGCTAAACGTGTTATTAAATGAGCCCGGAGAAGAACCATTTATATGCCATAACTACTACTATACGTGAGTTCACATACTTTACTTAAATAAAACATATATTGTAAACTGTATGACTGTCATATAGACACTGTCACTCCCCAAATAGGAATTTTACAAATGAGGTGGAGTACAGGTTTGGATGTGGGCAGTCCCAGCAACCAGTTGCTTTCTTAAGGAAGTTGAATGGTATGTTATACCACTGATTCTTGCCTAATGAGTACTATGTGGTTTGAAATTGCACCGATTATTAAACCTGTTTTCTTGTTGTATAACCTACAACAGATTCTGCAACGACGCCAATAAATCCAGCGGTGACCACTGGCACATCAGTAACGACATTGTCACAAGTTCTTCCAAAAACTCAAAAACATGAGAACATGTATGCTCAACTCTGTTTGTTACGTAGAGTCAATGATGTGTGCACACCAGACCATTACACTCATATGTGTTGAACATAACATTGCAAAGAAAATTGTATTTGTAAAACATACAGGCATTTTAATCAACACGCTGCTTCTGGTAACAGTTTGGATAACCCTGATAAAGTGCTGTGATAATTTTTTTTTTAAAATTCAAAATCAGCTTCCACAATTAATTAAATATGACATAAGAAATGTGTACAATACACTTTTTTATATATAAAATGAAATTTATGGAAGGTTAACAGGTTTAACTCAGGCATTTATAACTAAAATGTATAAGTTGAGAATTTTGACTGACATCAAACCTGATGTTGTGATTTTCTAGCAAAGGAATGGCAGTTGTCTTCGTCAGGCTGGATTTCCACAACTTCATTTCTATTCCCAGTGTGATTTCAGAGCTGCTGAATTCTACATCTCTAAACATCAATGATTCTGTAACAGTGGTGGATACCACCTTTGACCGTATGTTGTTCGTTTTTCTTCAACAATGCACTTCAACACTTATTTTGTTCCATTCTAATGAAATCCTTAACCCCATTAAGCATTTTGAAACGAACATAATTTATTCCCCAGAAATTTCAAACACCTCCTACACAGTAAACCTTATATTCAGCATCAGTAACATCAGCATTCCAGAGAACTCTGACATCGGAAATGACACCTACAACCAAGTGGAAAGCATCATCAAAAATGTTGTGAGTGTACATGATTATCACATGTGTTTTGTGGATTTGGAGAAGGTTTTTGACCATGTCCCATGGGTTATCTCGTGGGGCATGCTCCAGGGGTACGTCGTTCCGGACCCATTGCTATGGGTCATTCAATGGCTGTATCACTGGAGCCAGAGTATGGTCTGTAATGGTAACAATAGGTCGAATTCGTTTCCGGTGAGTGTTGGAGTCCGCCAAGGCTGTCCTTTGTCACCAATTCTGTTCATAATTTTTATGGACAGAATTTCTAGGCGCAGCCAAGACACTGAGGGGTTCTGATTTGGTGGCCATTTGATCTCATCTCTGCTTTTTGCAGATGATGTATTCCTTTTGGTTTCATCAAGGCAGGACCTCCAGCTCTCATTGGAATGATTCGCAGTTGAGTGCAAAGTGACCGGGATGAAAATCAGCACCTCCAAGTCTGAGGCCATGGTTCTCAGTTGGACAAGGGTCAGGAATGAGGTCCTGCCCCAAATGGAGGAGTTTAAGTATCTTGGGGTCTTGTTCATGAGTGATGGAGCTGGAGATCGACAGATGGATTGCTGCATCCCCTGCTGTTAAATGGAGCCTGTACTGGTCCGTTGTGGTGAAGAAGAAGCTGAGCTGCAAGGCAAAGCTCTCAATTTACCAGTCGATCTACGTTCCAACCCTCACTTATGGTCACGAGCTTTGAGTAGTGACCGAAAGAACAAGATTGTGGATACAAGCGGCTGAGCTTCCTTTGCCGGGTTGGTGGGGCTCTTCATTAGTTGAGGTGGCTTGGGCATCTGTTCAGAATGCCTCCCAAATGCCTCCCTCGTGTGGTGTTTCGGGCATGTCCAACAGGGAAGAGACCCCTGGATCGACCTAGAACACGCTCGAGGGTCTATGTCTCTTGGCTTGCGTGGGATTGCCTCAGTGTCCCTCTGGAAGAGCTGGAGGAAGTGACTGGGGAGAAGGATGTCTGGACCTCTTTGCTGAGGTTGCTGCCCCCGTGACCCGACCTCGGATGAAGCAGAAGATGATGATGAAGATGATGACGATGATCTGTATTTTGACAATGTATTTTGACCCTTATTGCATTGAGAGAGTTGCAGTGCAAATGTATTCGTAGAAAACATTTGATTATAGTAATTGAAGATATTTCTCCACAGGTAATCACAATTCTAAAACAGTCAAGTGCAGATCCAGTTAATCCCATTAAATCCGATTTCAAGTAAGTTCAGACAGAAAGTTGTTTATTTGGAATTACTGTACTGTGAAATTGTTTTATCGCAAATTGATTTATATCATGACATTTTGGCTTCATTTTTACAACAGAACTTCAGAGGATCAAATTATTGGTTGCATGGAATATAATTTACAAAACATTACAAAAATGACTGGTAGGTTACATCATTCTTAAAAAAATAATTTCCAAAGGATGGAGTGTATTTTTTTTATTGCAAATGTTTAGAAATTATTGATGTTCCATTTAATGACCTGTTAATTAAATTGTTCCTCTGTGGACACATATACAGTTATTCCAACAACATCTCCAGTGAACACTACTGCAAGAACTGTGCCCTCAACGTACAAGTAACTGTTTAAAAAAACATTTACTTTCAACATTTTACCTTTTATGCATTTACAACATGAGAATTTTGACTGATACCCAATCTGATGTTGTGCTTCTCTAGAAAGGAAATTACAGTGGTCTTCGTGAAGCTGGATTTCCACAACTTCACTTCTATTCCCAGTGTGATTAAATATCTGCTGAATTCTACATCTCTAAACATCAAGGACTCTGTCAAAGTGGTGGATGCCTCATTTGATAGTATGTTTTTGTTTTGTTTTGTTTTGTTTATTTAAATAAACAATACAGTTAAACAATATTTTGTCATATTCTAATGAAATCTGTAACTCCATCCATCATTATTGAAGCTCATTTAATTTGTTCTTCAGAAATTTCAAACACCTCCTACACAGTAAACATGATATTCAGCATTAGAAACATTAGCATTCCAGAGGATTCTGACCGCAGACAAGACACCTACGACCAAGTGAAAGGCATCATCAATCATGTGGTGAGTGTACATGATCATGTGTCTGTCAGGTAGTTTGCAAGCCACAAATAATTTGCAGCTCCTGCTAGAGTACAGGAGAGAACAAACACCACAGTAAGCCTAAACCTTTGGGCGAAGACCCAGTCTCAGGCATAAGCAAATGCATGTGACCAGGTTGAGTAAGAGGATGGGATCAGGCATTGCCAGGGACACAAACGAATGCACAGAAAAAGCATAGACATGGTATTAGGCATGGGTAAATGTAAAACATGAAAAATAAAAACATGATTGTAAAGAGCACAGGTTTAGGCGATGGAAAAAGCCGACACTAAAGCCTGGATGCCAGCACCGATTTGAGATGTAAGGAAAACGGCATGGGTGGACTGGCCATCAAAGTCCCAGGAGACATTTTTTCAGACATCTGGTCTTGTCAGTTGTCACCAAAATTATATTTTCATTGGAACAGAATTCAATGATTTTGGGGGTGTCTGGTTTAATGGAGGGTGCAGCCCAGGTGAAAATATGACCTCATAATTTGATTGGGACATACAACAAGTCTTAGTAGGTGAACATTCAGCATGCACCTGACAAATGAGTGTGTGAATGCTTCTCTCTCAGTGCCCCAGAATTGTTACATGGAAGAAAACAGGTGGGTGGCAGAACGGCGTATGGTTAAGTACGTCACCTTTCAAGGTGAGCATTTGTGCCAGGAGCAAAAACTAGATATTTTTGGATCCTTAGTGACAGAAAAGGGTGAAGATGATACACCTTCAAAAAAGGATCCCCACGGAAACTTGGGAGGTGGTGTCTGCACGTTGAAACACTGAACGACTCAGTCACTGTCGGGAGTCAAATACTGCACAATTATATTCATTAGAACATTCGAAAATATTTACGAAATTTACTCATATTTCTCCACAGGTAAATGTTCTACTAAATGAATCGCATGATGATCCAGTTTATCCCACGACCTCCAACTTCACGTGAGTTCATACAGAAAGTTCCAGATCAAAAAATGCGGTCAAATTTTCATTGCAAATGTATTTGATTGTGACATTCTTGCTTTCTCCTGATTACAGGAGTACAGATGTGAAAGTTACAGGCTGCATGGAATACACTTTTAAAAATGTTCCTGTGGAGACAGTGACTGGTAGGTTACACTATTCTTTGGTAAACTTTCTCACAATATTGAGTGTAATCTTTAATGTTAATGCTTCTGAATGATTCATGTTCCCTTTCCTGACCTTTGATGAAAATTGTCCCTCTGTTGACACATCTACAGCTACAGCTTTACCAACTACATCTCCAGTGTACATGACTGAAGAAACCCTGGACTCAACGTACAAGTAACTGCTTTTACGAATTTTGAAGAAACATTTACATTCAAAATTTTATCTTTGATGCATTTTTAATTTGAGAATTTTGACTGATATCCAACCTGATGTTGTGAATCTCCAGCAACGGAACGGCGGTTGTCTTCGTCAGTCTGGATTTCCACAACTTCACTTCTATTCCCAGTGTGATTGCAGATCTGCTGAATGCGACATCTCGAAACATCAAGGACTCTGTAACAGTGGTGGATGCATCATTTGACCGTATGTTTCCTTTTTTCTCATTTTTTTAATAAACAATACAGTTCAACATTATTTTGTCACATTCTAATGACATCTGTAATCCATCGATCATAATGAAGCTCATTTAATTTGTTCTACAGAAATTTCAAACACTTCCTACACAGCGAACATGATATTCAGCATCAGTAACATCCGCATTCCAAAGGACACTGACCTCAGGCAGGACACCTATGACCAAGTGAAGGGCATCATCAATCATGTGGTGAGTGTACATGATCATCTGTATATCAATTACAGTTCCACCACTCACACTTCATTTACAGCTTCTCGCAGACCACACAGGATCCCATACCTGAGAGATTCTCAACGGTTGGGCAAGACAGTGATCTTAGGTTTGGGCAACGGCTGGTCTCAAGCTGAAGCATTGATTTGAAATCCGGTTCAGGCAAGGGCATAGTCTCAGCCATTGCCAGGGACCCAAACTGGTGCTTGGAAAAAATCATGGCCTGAACATTGCATTCCGCATGGGCATAGCCACAACATCAGATATGGGACCAGTCACAGGATTTCGAAGAGGCACAGGCTCAGGCCCTCGAAAAGGCCGAGACATGGGTCTTGAAGCCAGCAGCGACTTGAGATCAAGCAGGGAAGACAGCACAGAAAATGCAGAGGAAAAGGGCATGGGACAGGGATGTGGGTAGTAGGGACGTGGGTGATGTGGGCTTCCCAAATGGATTGATTAAAAGAAGTGTGGACTGGGCACCTGAAAATCCCAGGAGACATCGCATCAGACATCTGGTCTTGTGCATGGCCAACAATAGTATGTTTTCTTTGGAACAGAATTCAATGATTTTGGGGGCATCTGGTTTAATGGATGGTGCATCCCAGGTGAAAATATGACCTCATAATTCGGTTGGGACTTGCAGCAAGTCCTACTAGGTGAACATTCAGCAAGCATCTGATAGATGAGTGTTTGAATGCTTCTCTGTCAGTGCAGCAGTATTTTTGAATGGAGGAAATGGGTGGGTAGCAGGAATGGTTCATGGTTAAGTACGTCACCTTTCAAGGTGAGCATTTGTGCCAGGAGCAAAAACTAGATATTTTTGGATCCTTAGTGACAGAAAAGGGTGAAGATGATACACCTTCAAAAAAGGATCCCCACGGAAACTTGGGAGGTGGTGTCTGCACGTTGAAACACTGAACGACTCAGTCACTGTCGGGAGTCAAATACTGCACAATTATATTCATTAGAACATTCGAAAATATTTACGAAATTTACTCATATTTCTCCACAGGTAAATGTTCTACTAAATGAATCTCATGATGATCCAGTTTATCCCACGACCTCCAACTTCACGTGAGTTCATACAGAAAGTTCCAGATCAAAAAATGCGGTCAAATTTTCATTGCAAATGTATTTGATTGTGACATTCTTGCTTTCTCCTGATTACAGGAGTACAGATGTGAAAGTTACAGGCTGCATGGAATACACTTTTAAAAATGTTCCTGTTGAGACAGTGACTGGTAGGTTACACTATTCTTTGGTAAACTTTCTCACAATATTGAGTGTAATCTTTAATGTTAATGCTTCTGAATGATTCATGTTCCCTTTCCTGACCTTTGATGAAAATTGTCCCTCTGTTGACACATCTACAGCTACAGCTTTACCAACTACATCTCCAGTGTACATGACTGAAGAAACCCTGGACTCAACGTACAAGTAACTGCTTTTACGAATTTTGAAGAAACATTTACATTCAAAATTTTATCTTTGATGCATTTTTAATTTGAGAATTTTGACTGATATCCAACCTGATGTTGTGAATCTCCAGCAACGGAACGGCGGTTGTCTTCATCAGTCTGGATTTCCACAACTTCACTTCTATTCCCAGTGTGATTGCAGATCTGCTGAATGCAACATCTCGAAACATCAAGGACTCTGTAACAGTGGTGGATGCATCATTTGACCGTATGTTTCCTTTTTTCTCATTTTTTTAATAAACAATACAGTTCAACATTATTTTGTCACATTCTAATGAAATCTGTAATCCATCGATCATAATGAAGCTCATTTAATTTGTTCTACAGAAATTTCAAACACTTCCTACACAGCGAACATGATATTCAGCATCAGTAACATCCGCATTCCAAAGGACACTGACCTCAGGCAGGACACCTATGACCAAGTGAAGGGCATCATCAATCATGTGGTGAGTGTACATGATCATCTGTATATCAATTACAGTTCCACCACTCACACTTCATTTACAGCTTCTCGCAGACCACACAGGATCCCATACTTGAGAGATTCTCAACGGTTGGGCAAGACAGTGATCTTAGGTTTGGGCAACGGCTGGTCTCAAGCTGAAGCATTGATTTGAAATCCGGTTCAGGCAAGGGCATAGTCTCAGCCATTGCCAGGGACCCAAACTGGTGCTTGGAAAAAATCATGGCCTGAACATTGCATTCCGCATGGGCACAGCCACAACATCAGATATGGGACCAGTCACAGGATTTCGAAGAGGCACAGGCTCAGGCCCTCGAAAAGGCCGAGACATGGGTCTTGAAGCCAGCAGCGACTTGAGATCAAGCAGGGAAGACAGCACAGAAAATGCAGAGGAAAAGGGCATGGGACAGGGATGTGGGTAGTAGGGACGTGGGTGATGTGGGCTTCCCAAATGGATTGATTAAAAGAAGTGTGGATTGGGCACCTGAAAATCCCAGGAGACATCGCATCAGACATCTGGTCTTGTGCATGGCCAACAATAGTATGTTTTCTTTGGAACAGAATTCAATGATTTTGGGGGCATCTGGTTTAATGGATGGTGCATCCCAGGTGAAAATATGACCTCATAATTCGGTTGGGACTTGCAGCAAGTCCTACTAGGTGAACATTCAGCAAGCATCTGATAGATGAGTGTTTGAATGCTTCTCTGTCAGTGCAGCAGTATTTTTGAATGGAGGAAATGGGTGGGTAGCAGGAATGGTTCATGGTTAAGTACGTCACCTTTCAAGGTGAGCATTTGTGCCAGGAGCAAAAACTAGATATTTTTGGATCCTTAGTGACAGAAAAGGGTGAAGATGATACACCTTCAAAAAAGGATCCCCACGGAAACTTGGGAGGTGGTGTCTGCACGTTGAAACACTGAACGACTCAGTCACTGTCGGGAGTCAAATACTGCACAATTATATTCATTAGAACATTCGAAAATATTTACGAAATTTACTCATATTTCTCCACAGGTAAATGTTCTACTAAATGAATCTCATGATGATCCAGTTTATCCCACGACCTCCAACTTCACGTGAGTTCATACAGAAAGTTCCAGATCAAAAATGCGGTCAAATTTTCATTGCAAATGTATTTGATTGTGACATTCTTGCTTTCTCCTGATTACAGGAGTACAGATGTGAAAGTTACAGGCTGCATGGAATACACTTTTAAAAATGTTCCTGTGGAGACAGTGACTGGTAGGTTACACTATTCTTTGGTAAACTTTCTCACAATATTGAGTGTAATCTTTAATGTTAATGCTTCTGAATGATTCATGTTCCCTTTCCTGACCTTTGATGAAAATTGTCCCTCTGTTGACACATCTACAGCTACAGCTTTACCAACTACATCTCCAGTGTACATGACTGAAGAAACCCTGGACTCAACGTACAAGTAACTGCTTTTACGAATTTTGAAGAAACATTTACATTCAAAATTTTATCTTTGATGCATTTTTAATTTGAGAATTTTGACTGATATCCAACCTGATGTTGTGAATCTCCAGCAACGGAACGGCGGTTGTCTTCGTCAGTCTGGATTTCCACAACTTCACTTCTATTCCCAGTGTGATTGCAGATCTGCTGAATGCGACATCTCGAAACATCAAGGACTCTGTAACAGTGGTGGATGCATCATTTGACCGTATGTTTCCTTTTTTCTCAATTGTTTAATAAACAATACAGTTCAACATTATTTTGTCACATTCTAATGAAATCTGTAATCCATCGATCATAATGAAGCTCATTTAATTTGTTCTACAGAAATTTCAAACACTTCCTACACAGCGAACATGATATTCAGCATCAGTAACATCCGCATTCCAAAGGACACTGACCTCAGGCAGGACACCTATGACCAAGTGAAGGGCATCATCAATCATGTGGTGAGTGTACATGATCATCTGTATATCAATTACAGTTCCACCACTCACACTTCATTTACAGCTTCTCGCAGACCACACAGGATCCCATACCTGAGAGATTCTCAACGGTTGGGCAAGACAGTGATCTTAGGTTTGGGCAACGGCTGGTCTCAAGCTGAAGCATTGATTTGAAATCCGGTTCAGGCAAGGGCATAGTCTCAGCCATTGCCAGGGACCCAAACTGGTGCTTGGAAAAAATCATGGCCTGAACATTGCATTCCGCATGGGCACAGCCACAACATCAGATATGGGACCAGTCACAGGATTTCGAAGAGGCACAGGCTCAGGCCCTCGAAAAGGCCGAGACATGGGTCTTGAAGCCAGCAGCGACTTGAGATCAAGCAGGGAAGACAGCACAGAAAATGCAGAGAAAAAGGGCATGGGACAGGGATGTGGGTAGTAGGGACGTGGGTGATGTGGGCTTCCCAAATGGATTGATTAAAAGAAGTGTGGACTGGGCACCTGAAAATCCCAGGAGACATCGCATCAGACATCTGGTCTTGTGCATGGCCAACAATAGTATGTTTTCTTTGGAACAGAATTCAATGATTTTGGGGGCATCTGGTTTAATGGATGGTGCATCCCAGGTGAAAATATGACCTCATAATTCGGTTGGGACTTGCAGCAAGTCCTACTAGGTGAACATTCAGCAAGCATCTGATAGATGAGTGTTTGAATGCTTCTCTGTCAGTGCAGCAGTATTTTTGAATGGAGGAAATGGGTGGGTAGCAGGAATGGTTCATGGTTAAGTACGTCACCTTTCAAGGTGAGCATTTGTGCCAGGAGCAAAAACTAGATATTTTTGGATCCTTAGTGACAGAAAAGGGTGAAGATGATACACCTTCAAAAAAGGATCCCCACGGAAACTTGGGAGGTGGTGTCTGCACGTTGAAACACTGAACGACTCAGTCACTGTCGGGAGTCAAATACTGCACAATTATATTCATTAGAACATTCGAAAATATTTACGAAATTTACTCATATTTCTCCACAGGTAAATGTTCTACTAAATGAATCTCATGATGATCCAGTTTATCCCACGACCTCCAACTTCACGTGAGTTCATACAGAAAGTTCCAGATCAAAAAATGCGGTCAAATTTTCATTGCAAATGTATTTGATTGTGACATTCTTGCTTTCTCCTGATTACAGGAGTACAGATGTGAAAGTTACAGGCTGCATGGAATACACTTTTAAAAATGTTCCTGTGGAGACAGTGACTGGTAGGTTACACTATTCTTTGGTAAACTTTCTCACAATATTGAGTGTAATCTTTAATATTAATGCTTCTGAATGATTCATGTTCCCTTTCCTGACCTTTGATGAAAATTGTCCCTCTGTTGACACATCTACAGCTACAGCTTTACCAACTACATCTCCAGTGTACATGACTGAAGAAACCCTGGACTCAACGTACAAGTAACTGCTTTTACGAATTTTGAAGAAACATTTACATTCAAAATTTTATCTTTGATGCATTTTTAATTTGAGAATTTTGACTGATATCCAACCTGATGTTGTGAATCTCCAGCAACGGAACGGCGGTTGTCTTCATCAGTCTGGATTTCCACAACTTCACTTCTATTCCCAGTGTGATTGCAGATCTGCTGAATGCGACATCTCGAAACATCAAGGACTCTGTAACAGTGGTGGATGCATCATTTGACCGTATGTTTCCTTTTTTCTCATTTTTTTAATAAACAATACAGTTCAACATTATTTTGTCACATTCTAATGAAATCTGTAATCCATCGATCATAATGAAGCTCATTTAATTTGTTCTACAGAAATTTCAAACACTTCCTACACAGCGAACATGATATTCAGCATCAGTAACATCCGCATTCCAAAGGACACTGACCTCAGGCAGGACACCTATGACCAAGTGAAGGGCATCATCAATCATGTGGTGAGTGTACATGATCATCTGTATATCAATTACAGTTCCACCACTCACACTTCATTTACAGCTTCTCGCAGACCACACAGGATCCCATACCTGAGAGATTCTCAACGGTTGGGCAAGACAGTGATCTTAGGTTTGGGCAACGGCTGGTCTCAAGCTGAAGCATTGATTTGAAATCCGGTTCAGGCAAGGGCATAGTCTCAGCCATTGCCAGGGACCCAAACTGGTGCTTGGAAAAAATCATGGCCTGAACATTGCATTCCGCATGGGCACAGCCACAACATCAGATATGGGACCAGTCACAGGATTTCGAAGAGGCACAGGCTCAGGCCCTCGAAAAGGCCGAGACATGGGTCTTGAAGCCAGCAGCGACTTGAGATCAAGCAGGGAAGACAGCACAGAAAATGCAGAGGAAAAGGGCATGGGACAGAGATGTGGGTAGTAGGGACGTGGGTGATGTGGGCTTCCCAAATGGATTGATTCAAGGAAGTTTGGACTGGGCACATCAAAATCCCAGGAGACATCTCGTCAGATATCTGTTCTTGTCCGTGGCCAACAATAGTATGTTTTCTTTGGAACAGAGTTCAATGATTTTAGGGGTGTCTGGGTTAATGGAGGGTGCAGCCCAGCTGAAAATATGTCCTCATAATTCGTTTGGGACTTGCAGCAAGTCTTACGAGGTGAACATTCAGCAAGCATCTGATAGATGAGTGTTTGAATGCTTCTCTGTCAGTGCAGCAGTATTTTTGAATGGAGGAAATGGGTGGGTAGGGGGAACGGTTCATGGTTAAGTACGGCACCATTCAAGGTGAGCATTTGTGCCAGGAGCAGAAACTAGATATTTTTGGATCCTTCGTGACAGAAAAGGGTGAAGATGATACACTGTCAAAAAAGGATCCCAACAGAAACTTGGGAGGTGATGTCTGCACGTCTAAACACTGAACGACTCCGTCTCTGTCGGGAGTAAAATACTGAAAAATTATATTTATTCGAACATTCGAACATATTTATGCAATTTACTCATATTTCTCCACAGGTAAATGTTCTACTAAATGAATCTCATGATGATCCAGTTTATCCCACAACCTCCAACTTCACGTGAGTTCATACAGAAAGTTCCAGATCAAAAAATACGGTCCAATTTTCATTGCAAATGTATTTGATTGTGACATTCTTGCTTTCTCCTGATTACAGGAGTACAGATGTGAAAGTTACAGGCTGCATGGAATACACTTTACAAAATGTTCCTGTTGACACAGTGACTGGTAGGTTACAGTATTCTTTGGTAAACTTTTTTACAATATTCTGTGTAATGTTTAATACTAATGCTTCTGAATGATTCATGTTCCCTTTCCTGACCTTTGATGAAAATTGTCCCTCTGTTGACACATCTACAGCTTTACCAACTACATCTCCAGTGTACATTACTGAAGGAACCATGTCCTCAGCGTACAAGTAACTGCTTTTACGAATTTTGAAGAAACATTTACATTCAAAATTTTATCCTTAATGCATTTTTAATTTGAGAATTTTGACTGATCTCCAACCTGATGTTGTGAATCTCCAGCAACGGAACGGCGGTTGTCTCCGTCAGTTTGGATTTCCACAGCTTCACTTCTATTCCCAGTGTGATTGCAGATCTGCTGAATGCTACATCTCGAAACATCAAGGACTCTGTAAAAGTGGTGGATGCCTCATTTGACCGTATGTTTTTTTTGTCTCATTTTTTGAATAAACAATACAGTTCAACAATATTTTGTCACATTCGAATTAAATCTGTAACTCAATCAATCATACTGAAGCTCATTTAATTTGTTCTCCAGAAATTTCAAACACCTCCTACACAGTAAACATGATATTCAGCATCAGTAACATTCGCATTCCAAAGGACACTGACCTCAGGCAGGACACCTATGACCAAGTGAAGGGCATCATCAATCATGTGGTGAGTGTACATGATCATCTGTATATCAATCACAGTTCCACCATTCACCCTTAATTTCCAGCTTCTTGCAGACCACACAAGATCCCATACCCGAGAGATTCTAAACAGTTGGGCAAGAGAGTGATCTTATGTTTGGGCAACGGCTGGTCTCAAGCTTAAGCATTGATTTGAAATCCGGTTCAGGCAAGGGCATAGTCTCAGCCATTGCCAGGGACCCAAACTGGTGCTCGGAAAAAATCATGGCCTGAACATTGTATTCGGCATGGGCACAGCCACAACATCAGATATGGGACCAGTCACAGGATTTTGAAGAGGCACAGGCTCAGGCCCTCGAAAAGGCCGAGACATGGGTCTTGAAGCCAGCAGCGACTTGAGACCAAGCAGGGAAGACAGCACAGAAAATGCAGAGGAAAAGGGCATGGGACAGGGATGTGGGTAGTAGGGACGTGGGTGATGTGGGCTTCCCAAATGGATTGATTCAAAGAAGTGTGGACTGGGCACCTGAAAATCCCAGGAGACATCGCATCAGACATCTGGTCTTGTGCATGGCCAACAATAGTATGTTTTCTTTGGAACAGAATTCAATGATTTTGGGGGCATCTGGTTTAATGGATGGTGCATCCCAGGTGAAAATATGACCTCATAATTCGGTTGGGACTTGCAGCAAGTCCTACTAGGTGAACATTCAGCAAGCATCTGATAGATGAGTGTTTGAATGCTTCTCTGTCAGTGCAGCAGTATTTTTGAATGGAGGAAATGGGTGGGTAGCAGGAATGGTTCATGGTTAAGTACGGTACCTTTCAAGGTGAGCATTTGTGCCAGGAGCAAAAACTAGATATTTTTGGATCCTTAGTGACAGAAAAGGGTGAAGATGATACACCTTCAAAAAAGGATCCCCACGAAAACTTGGGAGGGGGTGTCTGTATGTTGAAACACTGAACGACTCAGTCACTGTCGGGAGTCAAATACTGCACAATTATATTCATTAGAACATTCGAAAATATTTACGAAATTTACTCATATTTCTCCACAGGTAAATGTTCTACTAAATGAATCTCATGATGATCCAGTTTATCCCACGACCTCCAACTTCACGTGAGTTCATACAGAAAGTTCCAGATCAAAAAATGCGGTCAAATTTTCATTGCAAATGTATTTGATTGTGACATTCTTGCTTTCTCCTTATTACAGGAGTACAGATGTGAAAGTTACAGGCTGCATGGAATACACTTTTAAAAATGTTCCTGTTGACACAGTGACTGGTAGGTTACACCATTCTTTGGTAAACTTTCTCACAATATTGAGTGTAATATTTAATATTTATGCTTCTGAATGATTGATGTTCCCTTTCCTGACCTTTGATTAAAATTGTCCCTCTGTTGACATATCTACATCTACAGCTACAGCTTTACCAACTACATCTCCAGTGTACATTACTGAAGGAACCCTGGACTCAACGTACAAGTAACTGCTTTTACGAATTTTGAAGAAACATTTACATTCAAAATTTTATCTTTGATGCATTTTTAATTTGAGAATTTTGACTGATATCCAACCTGATGTTGTGAATCTCCAGCAACGGAACGGCGGTTGTCTTCGTCAGTCTGGATTTCCACAACTTCACTTCTATTCCCAGTGTGATTGCAGATCTGCTGAATGCTACATCTCGAAACATCAAGGACTCTGTAACAGTGGTGGATGCATCATTTGACCGTATGTTTCCTTTTTTCTCAATTGTTTAATAAACAATACAGTTCAACATTATTTTGTCACATTCTAATGAAATCTGTAATCCATCGATCATAATGAAGCTCATTTAATTTGTTCTACAGAAATTTCAAACACTTCAAACACAGCGAACATGATATTCAGCATCAGTAACATCCGCATTCCAAAGGACACTGACCTCAGGCAGGACACCTATGACCAAGTGAAGGGCATCATCAATCATGTGGTGAGTGTACATGATCATCTGTATATCAATTACAGTTCCACCACTCACACTTCATTTACAGCTTCTCGCAGACCACACAGGATCCCATACCTGAGAGATTCTCAACGGTTGGGCAAGACAGTGATCCTAGGTTTGGGCAACGGCTGGTCTCAAGCTGAGGCATTGATTTGAAATCTGGTTCAGGCAAGGGCATAGTCTCAGCCATTGCCAGGGACCCAAACTGGTGCTTGGAAAAAATCATGGCCTGAACATGGCATTCCGCATGGGCACAGCCACAACATCAGATATGGGACCAGTCACAGGATTTCGAAGAGGCACAGGCTCAGGCCCTCGAAAAGGCTGACACATAGGCCTGGAAGCCAGCAGCGACTTGAGATCAAGCAGGGAAGACAGCACAGAAAATGCAGAGGAAAAGGGCATGGGACAGGGATGTGGGTAGTAGGGACGTGGGTGATGTGGGCTTCCCAAAAGGATTGATTCAAGGAAGTTTGGACTGCGCACATTAAAATCCCAGGAGACATCTCGTCAGATATCTGTTCTTGTCCGTGGCCAACAATAGTATGTTTTCTTTGGAACAGAGTTCAATGATTTTAGGGGTGTCTGGGTTAATGGAGGGAGCAGCCCAGCTGAAAATATGTCCTCATAATTTGGTTGGGACTTGCAGCAAGTCTTACTAGGTGAACATTCAGCAAGCATCTGATAGATGAGTGTTTGAATGCTTCTCTGTCAGTGCAGCAGTATTTTTGAATGGAGGAAATGGGTGGGTAGGGGGAATGGTTCATGGTTAAGTACGGCACCTTTCAAGGTGAGCATTTGTGCCAGGAGCAGAAACTAGATATTTTTGGATCCTTCGTGACAGAAAAGGGTGAAGATGATACACCGTCAAAAAAGGATCCCAACAGAAACTTGGGAGGTGATGTCTGCACGTCTAAATACTGAACGACTCCGTCTCTGTCGGGAGTAAAATACTGAAAAATTATATTTATTCGAACATTCGAACATATTTATGCAATTTACTCATATTTCTCCACAGGTAAATGTTCTACTAAATGAATCTCATGATGATCCAGTTTATCCCACAACCTCCAACTTCACGTGAGTTCATACAGAAAGTTCCAGATCAAAAAATACGGTCCAATTTTCATTGCAAATGTATTTGATTGTGACATTCTTGCTTTCTCCTGATTACAGGAGTACAGATGTGAAAGTTACAGGCTGCATGGAATACACTTTACAAAATGTTCCTGTTGACACAGTGACTGGTAGGTTACAGTATTCTTTGGTAAACTTTTTCACAATATTCTGTGTAATGTTTAATACTAATGCTTCTGAATGATTCATGTTCCCTTTCCTGACCTTTGATGAAAATTGTCCCTCTGTTGACACATCTACAGCTTTACCAACTACATCTCCAGTGTACATTACTGAAGGAACCATGTCCTCAACGTACAAGTAACTGCTTTTACGAATTTTGAAGAAACATTTACATTCAAAATTTTATCCTTAATGCATTTTTAATTTGAGAATTTTGACTGATCTCCAACCTGATGTTGTGAATCTCCAGCAACGGAACGGCGGTTGTCTCCGTCAGTTTGGATTTCCACAGCTTCACTTCTATTCCCAGTGTGATTGCAGATCTGCTGAATGCTACATCTCGAAACATCAAGGACTCTGTAAAAGTGGTGGATGCCTCATTTGACCGTATGTTTTTTTGTCTCATTTTTTGAATAAACAATACAGTTCAACAATATTTTGTCACATTCGAATTAAATCTGTAACTCAATCAATCATACTGAAGCTCATTTAATTTGTTCTCCAGAAATTTCAAACACCTCCTACACAGTAAACATGATATTCAGCATCAGTAACATTCGCATTCCAAAGGACACTGACCTCAGGCAGGACACCTATGACCAAGTGAAGGGCATCATCAATCATGTGGTGAGTGTACATGATCATCTGCATATCAATCACAGTTCCACCATTCACCCTTAATTTCCAGCTTCTTGCAGACCACACAAGATCCCATACCCGAGAGACTCTGAACGGTTGGGCAAGAGAGTGATCTTAGGTTTGGGCAATGGCTGGTCTCAAGCTTAAGCATTGACTTGAGATCCGCTTCAGGCAAGGGCATAGTCTCAGCCATTCCCAGGGACCCGAACCGGTGCTCGGAATAAAGCCTGGCCTGAACATTGCATTCGGCATGGGCACGGCCACAACATCAGATTTGGGACCAGTAACAGAATTTCGAAGAGGCACAGGCTCAGGCCCTCAAAAGGCCGAGACATAGGCCTGGAAGCCAGCAGCGACTTGAGATCAAGCAGGGAATACAGCACAGAAAATGCTGTGGAAAAGGGCGTGGAATAGTGATGTGGGTCGTCGGGACGTGGGTGATGTGGGCTTCCCAAAAGGATTCCTGTCAGGAAGTGTGGACAGGGCACATCAAAATTCCAGGAGAAATCTCGTCAGACATCTGGTCCTGTCCCTGGCCAACAATAGTATGTTTTCTTTGGAACAGAATTCAATGATTTTGGGGGCATCTGGTTTAATGGATGGTGCAGCCCAGGTGAAAATATGTCTCATAATTCGGTTGGGACGTGCAGCAAGTCTTACTCGTGAACATTCAGTAAGCACCTGATAGATGAGTGTGTGAATGCTTCTCTGTCAGTGCAGCAGTATTTTTGAATGGAGGAAATGGGTGGGTAGCAGGAACGGTTTATGGTTAAGTACGGCACCTTTCAAGGTGAACATTTGTGACAGGAGCGAAAACTAGATATTTTTGGATCCTTCGAGACAGAAAAGGGTGAAGATGATACACCGTCAATAAAGGATCCCAACAGAAACTTGGGAGGTGATGTCTGCACGTTTAAACACTGAACGACTCCGTCTCTGTCGGGAGTAAAATACTGAAAAATTATATTTATTCGAACATTCGAACATATTTATGCAATTTACTCATATTTCTCCACAGGTAAATGTTCTACTAAATGAATCTCATGATGATCCAGTTTATCCCACAACCTCCAACTTCACGTGAGTTCATACAGAAAGTTCCAGATCAAAAAATACGGTCCAATTTTCATTGCAAATGTATTTGATTGTGACATTCTTGCTTTCTCCTGATTACAGGAGTACAGATGTGAAAGTTACAGGCTGCATGGAATACACTTTACAAAATGTTCCTGTTGACACAGTGACTGGTAGGTTACAGTATTCTTTGGTAAACTTTTTCACAATATTCTGTGTAATGTTTAATACTAATGCTTCTGAATGATTCATGTTCCCTTTCCTGACCTTTGATGAAAATTGTCCCTCTGTTGACACATCTACAGCTTTACCAACTACATCTCCAGTGTACATTACTGAAGGAACCATGTCCTCAACGTACAAGTAACTGCTTTTACGAATTTTGAAGAAACATTTACATTCAAAATTTTATCCTTAATGCATTTTTAATTTGAGAATTTTGACTGATCTCCAACCTGATGTTGTGAATCTCCAGCAACGGAACGGCGGTTGTCTCCGTCAGTTTGGATTTCCACAGCTTCACTTCTATTCCCAGTGTGATTGCAGATCTGCTGAATGCTACATCTCGAAACATCAAGGACTCTGTAAAAGTGGTGGATGCCTCATTTGACCGTATGTTTTTTTTGTCTCATTTTTTGAATAAACAATACAGTTCAACAATATTTTGTCACATTCGAATTAAATCTGTAACTCAATCAATCATACTGAAGCTCATTTAATTTGTTCTCCAGAAATTTCAAACACCTCCTACACAGTAAACATGATATTCAGCATCAGTAACATTCGCATTCCAAAGGACACTGACATCAGGCAGGACACCTATGACCAAGTGAAGGGCATCATCAATCATGTGGTGAGTGTACATGATCATCTGCATATCAATCACAGTTCCACCATTCACCCTTAATTTCCAGCTTCTTGCAGACCACACAAGATCCCATACCCGAGAGACTCTGAACGGTTGGGCAAGAGAGTGATCTTAGGTTTGGGCAATGGCTGGTCTCAAGCTTAAGCATTGACTTGAGATCCGCTTCAGGCAAGGGCATAGTCTCAGCCATTCCCAGGGACCCGAACCGGTGCTCGGAATAAAGCCTGGCCTGAACATTGCATTCGGCATGGGCACGGCCACAACATCAGATTTGGGACCAGTAACAGAATTTCGAAGAGGCACAGGCTCAGGCCCTCAAAAAGGCCGAGACATAGGCCTGGAAGCCAGCAGCGACTTGAGATCAAGCAGGGAATACAGCACAGAAAATGCTGTGGAAAAGGGCGTGGAATAGTGATGTGGGTCGTCGGGACGTGGGTGATGTGGGCTTCCCAAAAGGATTCCTGTCAGGAAGTGTGGACAGGGCACATCAAAATTCCAGGAGAAATCTCGTCAGACATCTGGTCCTGTCCCTGGCCAACAATAGTATGTTTTCTTTGGAACAGAATTCAATGATTTTGGGGGCATCTGGTTTAATGGATGGTGCAGCCCAGGTGAAAATATGTCTCATAATTCGGTTGGGACGTGCAGCAAGTCTTACTCGGTGAACATTCAGTAAGCACCTGATAGATGAGTGTGTGAATGCTTCTCTGTCAGTGCAGCAGTATTTTTGAATGGAGGAAATGGGTGGGTAGCAGGAATGGTTTATGGTTAAGTACGGCACCTTTCAAGGTGAACATTTGTGACAGGAGCGAAAACTAGATATTTTTGGATCCTTCGAGACAGAAAAGGGTGAAGATGATACACCGTCAAAAAAGGATCCCAACAGAAACTTGGGAGGTGATGTCTGCACGTCTAAACACTGAACGACTCCGTCTCTGTCGGGAGTAAAATACTGAAAAATTATATTTATTCGAACATTCGAACATATTTATGCAATTTACTCATATTTCTCCACAGGTAAATGTTCTACTAAATGAATCTCATGATGATCCAGTTTATCCCACAACCTCCAACTTCACGTGAGTTCATACAGAAAGTTCCAGATCAAAAAATACGGTCCAATTTTCATTGCAAATGTATTTGATTGTGACATTCTTGCTTTCTCCTGATTACAGGAGTACAGATGTGAAAGTTACAGGCTGCATGGAATACACTTTACAAAATGTTCCTGTTGACACAGTGACTGGTAGGTTACAGTATTCTTTGGTAAACTTTTTCACAATATTCTGTGTAATGTTTAATACTAATGCTTCTGAATGATTCATGTTCCCTTTCCTGACCTTTGATGAAAATTGTCCCTCTGTTGACACATCTACAGCTTTACCAACTACATCTCCAGTGTACATTACTGGAAGGAACCATGTCCTCAACGTACAAGTAACTGCTTTTACGAATTTTGAAGAAACATTTACATTCAAAATTTTATCCTAAATGCATTTTTAATTTGAGAATTTTGACTGATCTCCAACCTGATGTTGTGAATCTCCAGCAACGGAACGGCGGTTGTCTCCGTCAGTTTGGATTTCCACAGCTTCACTTCTATTCCCAGTGTGATTGCAGATCTGCTGAATGCTACATCTCGAAACATCAAGGACTCTGTAAAAGTGGTGGATGCCTCATTTGACCGTATGTTTTTTTTGTCTCATTTTTTGAATAAACAATACAGTTCAACAATATTTTGTCACATTCGAATTAAATCTGTAACTCAATCAATCATACTGAAGCTCATTTAATTTGTTCTCCAGAAATTTCAAACACCTCCTACACAGTAAACATGATATTCAGCATCAGTAACATTCGCATTCCAAAGGACACTGACCTCAGGCAGGACACCTATGACCAAGTGAAGGGCATCATCAATCATGTGGTGAGTGTACATGATCATCTGCATATCAATCACAGTTCCACCATTCACCCTTAATTTCCAGCTTCTTGCAGACCACACAAGATCCCATACCCGAGAGACTCTGAACGGTTGGGCAAGAGAGTGATCTTAGGTTTGGGCAATGGCTGGTCTCAAGCTTAAGCATTGACTTGAGATCCGCTTCAGGCAAGGGCATAGTCTCAGCCATTCCCAGGGACCCGAACCGGTGCTCGGAATAAAGCCTGGCCTGAACATTGCATTCGGCATGGGCACAGCCACAACATCAGATTTGGGACCAGTAACAGAATTTCGAAGAGGCACAGGCTCAGGCCCTTAAAAAGGCCGAGACATAGGCCTGGAAGCCAGCAGCGACTTGAGATCAAGCAGGGAATACAGCACAGAAAATGCTGTGGAAAAGGGCGTGGAATAGTGATGTGGGTCAGCCGGGACGTGGGTGATGTGGGCTTCCCAAAAGGATTCATGTCAGGAAGTGTGGACAGGGCACATCAAAATTCCAGGAGAAATCTCGTCAGACATCTGGTCCTGTCCCTGGCCAACAATAGTATGTTTTCTTTGGAACAGAATTCAATGATTTTGGGGGCATCTGGTTTAATGGATGGTGCAGCCCAGGTGAAAATATGTCTCATAATTCGGTTGGGACGTGCAGCAAGTCTTACTCGGTGAACATTCAGTAAGCACCTGATAGATGAGTGTGTGAATGCTTCTCTGTCAGTGCAGCAGTATTTTTGAATGGAGGAAATGGGTGGGTAGCAGGAACGGTTTATGGTTAAGTACGGCACCTTTCAAGGTGAACATTTGTGACAGGAGCGAAAACTAGAGATTTTGGATCCTTCGAGACAGAAAAGGGTGAAGATGATACACCGTCAAAAAGGATCCCAACAGAAACTTGGGAGGTGATGTCTGCACGTTTAAACACTGAACGACTCCGTCTCTGTCGGGAGTAAAATACTGAAAAATTATATTTATTCGAACATTCGAACATATTTATGCAATTTACTCATATTTCTCCACAGGTAAATGTTCTACTAAATGAATCTCATGATGATCCAGTTTATCCCACAACCTCCAACTTCACGTGAGTTCATACAGAAAGTTCCAGATCAAAAAATACGGTCCAATTTTCATTGCAAATGTATTTGATTGTGACATTCTTGCTTTCTCCTGATTACAGGAGTACAGATGTGAAAGTTACAGGCTGCATGGAATACACTTTACAAAATGTTCCTGTTGACACAGTGACTGGTAGGTTACAGTATTCTTTGGTAAACTTTTTCACAATATTCTGTGTAATGTTTAATACTAATGCTTCTGAATGATTCATGTTCCCTTTCCTGACCTTTGATGAAAATTGTCCCTCTGTTGACACATCTACAGCTTTACCAACTACATCTCCAGTGTACATTACTGAAGGAACCATGTCCTCAACGTACAAGTAACTGCTTTTACGAATTTTGAAGAAACATTTACATTCAAAATTTTATCCTAAATGCATTTTTAATTTGAGAATTTTGACTGATCTCCAACCTGATGTTGTGAATCTCCAGCAACGGAACGGCGGTTGTCTCCGTCAGTTTGGATTTCCACAGCTTCACTTCTATTCCCAGTGTGATTGCAGATCTGCTGAATGCTACATCTCGAAACATCAAGGACTCTGTAAAAGTGGTGGATGCCTCATTTGACCGTATGTTTTTTTTGTCTCATTTTTTGAATAAACAATACAGTTCAACAATATTTTGTCACATTCGAATTAAATCTGTAACTCAATCAATCATACTGAAGCTCATTTAATTTGTTCTCCAGAAATTTCAAACACCTCCTACACAGTAAACATGATATTCAGCATCAGTAACATTCGCATTCCAAAGGACACTGACCTCAGGCAGGACACCTATGACCAAGTGAAGGGCATCATCAATCATGTGGTGAGTGTACATGATCATCTGCATATCAATCACAGTTCCACCATTCACCCTTAATTTCCAGCTTCTTGCAGACCACACAAGATCCCATACCCGAGAGACTCTGAACGGTTGGGCAAGAGAGTGATCTTAGGTTTGGGCAATGGCTGGTCTCAAGCTTAAGCATTGACTTGAGATCCGCTTCAGGCAAGGGCATAGTCTCAGCCATTCCCAGGGACCCGAACCGGTGCTCGGAATAAAGCCTGGCCTGAACATTGCATTCGGCATGGGCACAGCCACAACATCAGATTTGGGACCAGTAACAGAATTTCGAAGAGGCACAGGCTCAGGCCCTTAAAAAGGCCGAGACATAGGCCTGGAAGCCAGCAGCGACTTGAGATCAAGCAGGGAATACAGCACAGAAAATGCTGTGGAAAAGGGCGTGGAATAGTGATGTGGGTCGTCGGGACGTGGGTGATGTGGGCTTCCCAAAAGGATTCATGTCAGGAAGTGTGGACAGGGCACATCAAAATTCCAGGAGAAATCTCGTCAGACATCTGGTCCTGTCCCTGGCCAACAATAGTATGTTTTCTTTGGAACAGAATTCAATGATTTTGGGGGCATCTGGTTTAATGGATGGTGCAGCCCAGGTGAAAATATGTCTCATAATTCGGTTGGGACGTGCAGCAAGTCTTACTCGGTGAACATTCAGTAAGCACCTGATAGATGAGTGTGTGAATGCTTCTCTGTCAGTGCAGCAGTATTTTTGAATGGAGGAAATGGGTGGGTAGCAGGAACGGTTTATGGTTAAGTACGGCACCTTTCAAGGTGAACATTTGTGACAGGAGCGAAAACTAGATATTTTTGGATCCTTCGAGACAGAAAAGGGTGAAGATGATACACCGTCAAAAAGGATCCCAACAGAAACTTGGGAGGTGATGTCTGCACGTTTAAACACTGAACGACTCCGTCTCTGTCGGGAGTAAAATACTGAAAATTATATTTATTCGAACATTCGAACATATTTATGCAATTTACTCATATTTCTCCACAGGTAAATGTTCTACTAAATGAATCTCATGATGATCCAGTTTATCCCACAACCTCCAACTTCACGTGAGTTCATACAGAAAGTTCCAGATCAAAAAATACGGTCCAATTTTCATTGCAAATGTATTTGATTGTGACATTCTTGCTTTCTCCTGATTACAGGAGTACAGATGTGAAAGTTACAGGCTGCATGGAATACACTTTACAAAATGTTCCTGTTGACACAGTGACTGGTAGGTTACAGTATTCTTTGGTAAACTTTTTCACAATATTCTGTGTAATGTTTAATACTAATGCTTCTGAATGATTCATGTTCCCTTTCCTGACCTTTGATGAAAATTGTCCCTCTGTTGACACATCTACAGCTTTACCAACTACATCTCCAGTGTACATTACTGAAGGAACCATGTCCTCAACGTACAAGTAACTGCTTTTACGAATTTTGAAGAAACATTTACATTCAAAATTTTATCCTAAATGCATTTTTAATTTGAGAATTTTGACTGATCTCCAACCTGATGTTGTGAATCTCCAGCAACGGAACGGCGGTTGTCTCCGTCAGTTTGGATTTCCACAGCTTCACTTCTATTCCCAGTGTGATTGCAGATCTGCTGAATGCTACATCTCGAAACATCAAGGACTCTGTAAAAGTGGTGGATGCCTCATTTGACCGTATGTTTTTTTTGTCTCATTTTTTGAATAAACAATACAGTTCAACAATATTTTGTCACATTCGAATTAAATCTGTAACTCAATCAATCATACTGAAGCTCATTTAATTTGTTCTCCAGAAATTTCAAACACCTCCTACACAGTAAACATGATATTCAGCATCAGTAACATTCGCATTCCAAAGGACACTGACCTCAGGCAGGACACCTATGACCAAGTGAAGGGCATCATCAATCATGTGGTGAGTGTACATGATCATCTGCATATCAATCACAGTTCCACCATTCACCCTTAATTTCCAGCTTCTTGCAGACCACACAAGATCCCATACCCGAGAGACTCTGAACGGTTGGGCAAGAGAGTGATCTTAGGTTTGGGCAATGGCTGGTCTCAAGCTTAAGCATTGACTTGAGATCCGCTTCAGGCAAGGGCATAGTCTCAGCCATTCCCAGGGACCCGAACCGGTGCTCGGAATAAAGCCTGGCCTGAACATTGCATTCGGCATGGGCACGGCCACAACATCAGATTTGGGACCAGTAACAGAATTTCGAAGAGGCACAGGCTCAGGCCCTCAAAAAGGCCGAGACATAGGCCTGGAAGCCAGCAGCGACTTGAGATCAAGCAGGGAATACAGCACAGAAAATGCTGTGGAAAAGGGCGTGGAATAGTGATGTGGGTCGTCGGGACGTGGGTGATGTGGGCTTCCCAAAAGGATTCCTGTCAGGAAGTGTGGACAGGGCACATCAAAATTCCAGGAGAAATCTCGTCAGACATCTGGTCCTGTCCCTGGCCAACAATAGTATGTTTTCTTTGGAACAGAATTCAATGATTTTGGGGGCATCTGGTTTAATGGATGGTGCAGCCCAGGTGAAAATATGTCTCATAATTCGGTTGGGACGTGCAGCAAGTCTTACTCGGTGAACATTCAGTAAGCACCTGATAGATGAGTGTGTGAATGCTTCTCTGTCAGTGCAGCAGTATTTTTGAATGGAGGAAATGGGTGGGTAGCAGGAACGGTTTATGGTTAAGTACGGCACCTTTCAAGGTGAACATTTGTGACAGGAGCGAAAACTAGATATTTTTGGATCCTTCGAGACAGAAAAGGGTGAAGATGATACACCGTCAAAAAAGGATCCCAACAGAAACTTGGGAGGTGATGTCTGCACGTTTAAACACTGAACGACTCCGTCTCTGTCGGGAGTAAAATACTGAAAAATTATATTTATTCGAACATTCGAACATATTTATGCAATTTACTCATATTTCTCCACAGGTAAATGTTCTACTAAATGAATCTCATGATGATCCAGTTTATCCCACAACCTCCAACTTCACGTGAGTTCATACAGAAAGTTCCAGATCAAAAAATACGGTCCAATTTTCATTGCAAATGTATTTGATTGTGACATTCTTGCTTTCTCCTGATTACAGGAGTACAGATGTGAAAGTTACAGGCTGCATGGAATACACTTTACAAAATGTTCCTGTTGACACAGTGACTGGTAGGTTACAGTATTCTTTGGTAAACTTTTTCACAATATTCTGTGTAATGTTTAATACTAATGCTTCTGAATGATTCATGTTCCCTTTCCTGACCTTTGATGAAAATTGTCCCTCTGTTGACACATCTACAGCTTTACCAACTACATCTCCAGTGTACATTACTGAAGGAACCATGTCCTCAACGTACAAGTAACTGCTTTTACGAATTTTGAAGAAACATTTACATTCAAAATTTTATCCTAAATGCATTTTTAATTTGAGAATTTTGACTGATCTCCAACCTGATGTTGTGAATCTCCAGCAACGGAACGGCGGTTGTCTCCGTCAGTTTGGATTTCCACAGCTTCACTTCTATTCCCAGTGTGATTGCAGATCTGCTGAATGCTACATCTCGAAACATCAAGGACTCTGTAAAAGTGGTGGATGCCTCATTTGACCGTATGTTTTTTTGTCTCATTTTTTGAATAAACAATACAGTTCAACAATATTTTGTCACATTCGAATTAAATCTGTAACTCAATCAATCATACTGAAGCTCATTTAATTTGTTCTCCAGAAATTTCAAACACCTCCTACACAGTAAACATGATATTCAGCATCAGTAACATTCGCATTCCAAAGGACACTGACCTCAGGCAGGACACCTATGACCAAGTGAAGGGCATCATCAATCATGTGGTGAGTGTACATGATCATCTGCATATCAATCACAGTTCCACCATTCACCCTTAATTTCCAGCTTCTTGCAGACCACACAAGATCCCATACCCGAGAGACTCTGAACGGTTGGGCAAGAGAGTGATCTTAGGTTTGGGCAATGGCTGGTCTCAAGCTTAAGCATTGACTTGAGATCCGCTTCAGGCAAGGGCATAGTCTCAGCCATTCCCAGGGACCCGAACCGGTGCTCGGAATAAAGCCTGGCCTGAACATTGCATTCGGCATGGGCACGGCCACAACATCAGATTTGGGACCAGTAACAGAATTTCGAAGAGGCACAGGCTCAGGCCCTCAAAGGCCGAGACATAGGCCTGGAAGCCAGCAGCGACTTGAGATCAAGCAGGGAATACAGCACAGAAAATGCTGTGGAAAAGGGCGTGGAATAGTGATTTGGGTCGTCGGGACGTGGGTGATGTGGGCTTCCCAAAAGGATTCATGTCAGGAAGTGTGGACAGGGCACATCAAAATTCCAGGAGAAATCTCGTCAGACATCTGGTCCTGTCCCTGGCCAACAATAGTATGTTTTCTTTGGAACAGAATTCAATGATTTTGGGGGCATCTGGTTTAATGGATGGTGCAGCCCAGGTGAAAATATGTCTCATAATTCGGTTGGGACGTGCAGCAAGTCTTACTCGGTGAACATTCAGTAAGCACCTGATAGATGAGTGTGTGAATGCTTCTCTGTCAGTGCAGCAGTATTTTTGAATGGAGGAAATGGGTGGGTAGCAGGAACGGTTTATGGTTAAGCACGGCACCTTTCAAGGTGAACATTTGTGACAGGAGCGAAAACTAGATATTTTTGGATCCTTCGAGACAGAAAAGGGTGAAGATGATACACCGTCAAAAAGGATCCCAACAGAAACTTGGGAGGTGATGTCTGCACGCCTAAATACTGAACGACTCCGTCTCTGTCGGGAGTAAAATACTGAAAAATTATATTTATTCGAACATTCGAACATATTTATGCAATTTACTCATATTTCTCCACAGGTAAATGTTCTACTAAATGAATCTCATGATGATCCAGTTTATCCCACAACCTCCAACTTCACGTGAGTTCATACAGAAAGTTCCAGATCAAAAAATACGGTCCAATTTTCATTGCAAATGTATTTGATTGTGACATTCTTGCTTTCTCCTGATTACAGGAGTACAGATGTGAAAGTTACAGGCTGCATGGAATACACTTTACAAAATGTTCCTGTTGACACAGTGACTGGTAGGTTACAGTATTCTTTGGTAAACTTTTTCACAATATTCTGTGTAATGTTTAATACTAATGCTTCTGAATGATTCATGTTCCCTTTCCTGACCTTTGATGAAAATTGTCCCTCTGTTGACACATCTACAGCTTTACCAACTACATCTCCAGTGTACATTACTGAAGGAACCATGTCCTCAACGTTACAAGTAACTGCTTTTACGAATTTTGAAGAAACATTTACATTCAAAATTTTATCCTTAATGCATTTTTAATTTGAGAATTTTGACTGATCTCCAACCTGATGTTGTGAATCTCCAGCAACGGAACGGCGGTTGTCTCCGTCAGTTTGGATTTCCACAGCTTCACTTCTATTCCCAGTGTGATTGCAGATCTGCTGAATGCTACATCTCGAAACATCAAGGACTCTGTAAAAGTGGTGGATGCCTCATTTGACCGTATGTTTTTTTTGTCTCATTTTTTGAATAAACAATACAGTTCAACAATATTTTGTCACATTCGAATTAAATCTGTAACTCAATCAATCATACTGAAGCTCATTTAATTTGTTCTCCAGAAATTTCAAACACCTCCTACACAGTAAACATGATATTCAGCATCAGTAACATTCGCATTCCAAAGGACACTGACCTCAGGCAGGACACCTATGACCAAGTGAAGGGCATCATCAATCATGTGGTGAGTGTACATGATCATCTGCATATCAATCACAGTTCCACCATTCACCCTTAATTTCCAGCTTCTTGCAGACCACACAAGATCCCATACCCGAGAGACTCTGAACGGTTGGGCAAGAGAGTGATCTTAGGTTTGGGCAATAGCTGGTCTCAAGCTTAAGCATTGACCATTCCCAGGGACCCAAACCGGTGCTCGGAAAAAAGCCTGGTCTGAACATTGCATTCGGCATGGGCACGGCCACAACATCAGATTTGGGACCAGTCACAGAATTTCGAAGAGGCACAGGCTCAGGCCCTCAAAAAGGCCGAGACATAGGCCTGGAAGCCAGCAGCGACTTGAGATCAAGCAGGGAATACAGCACAGAAAATGCTGTGGAAAAGGGCGTGGAATAGTGATGTGGGTCGTCGGGACGTGGGTGATGTGGGCTTCCCAAAAGGATTCCTGTCAGAAAGTGTGGACAGGGCACATCAAAATTCCAGGAGAAATCTCGTCAGACATCTGGTCCTGTCCCTGGCCAACAATAGTATGTTTTCTTTGGAACAGAATTCAATGATTTTGGGGGCATCTGGTTTAATGGATGGTGCAGCCCAGGTGAAAATATGTCTCATAATTCGGTTGGGACGTGCAGCAAGTCTTACTCGGTGAACATTCAGTAAGCACCTGATAGATGAGTGTGTGAATGCTTCTCTGTCAGTGCAGCAGTATTTTTGAATGGAGGAAATGGGTGGGTAGCAGGAACGGTTTATGGTTAAGCACGGCACCTTTCAAGGTGAACATTTGTGACAGGAGCGAAAACTAGATATTTTTGGATCCTTCGAGACAGAAAAGGGTGAAGATGATACACCGTCAAAAGGATCCCAACAGAAACTTGGGAGGTGATGTCTGCACGTCTAAACACTGAACGACTCCGTCTCTGTCGGGAGTAAAATACTGAAAAATTATATTTATTCGAACATTCGAACATATTTATGCAATTTACTCATATTTCTCCACAGGTAAATGTTCTACTAAATGAATCTCATGATGATCCAGTTAATCCCACAACCTCCAACTTCACGTGAGTTCATACAGAAAGTTCCAGATCAAAAAATACGGTCCAATTTTCATTGCAAATGTATTTGATTGTGACATTCTTGCTTTCTCCTGATTACAGGAGTACAGATGTGAAAGTTACAGGCTGCATGGAATACACTTTACAAAATGTTCCTGTTGACACAGTGACTGGTAGGTTACAGTATTCTTTGGTAAACTTTTTCACAATATTCTGTGTAATGTTTAATACTAATGCTTCTGAATGATTCATGTTCCCTTTCCTGACCTTTGATGAAAATTGTCCCTCTGTTGACACATCTACAGCTTTACCAACTACATCTCCAGTGTACATTACTGAAGGAACCATGTCCTCAACGTACAAGTAACTGCTTTTACGAATTTTGAAGAAACATTTACATTCAAAATTTTATCCTAAATGCATTTTTAATTTGAGAATTTTGACTGATCTCCAACCTGATGTTGTGAATCTCCAGCAACGGAACGGCGGTTGTCTCCGTCAGTTTGGATTTCCACAGCTTCACTTCTATTCCCAGTGTGATTGCAGATCTGCTGAATGCTACATCTCAAAACATCAAGGACTCTGTAAAAGTGGTGGATGCCTCATTTGACCGTATGTTTTTTTTGTCTCATTTTTTGAATAAACAATACAGTTCAACAATATTTTGTCACATTCGAATTAAATCTGTAACTCAATCAATCATACTGAAGCTCATTTAATTTGTTCTCCAGAAATTTCAAACACCTCCTACACAGTAAACATGATATTCAGCATCAGTAACATTCGCATTCCAAAGGACACTGACCTCAGGCAGGACACCTATGACCAAGTGAAGGGCATCATCAATCATGTGGTGAGTGTACATGATCATCTGCATATCAATCACAGTTCCACCATTCACCCTTAATTTCCAGCTTCTTGCAGACCACACAAGATCCCATACCCGAGAGACTCTGAACGGTTGGGCAAGAGAGTGATCTTAGGTTTGGGCAATGGCTGGTCTCAAGCTTAAGCATTGACTTGAGATCCGCTCAGGCAAGGGCATAGTCTCAGCCATTCCCAGGGACCCGAACCGGTGCTCGGAATAAAGCCTGGCCTGAACATTGCATTCGGCATGGGCACAGCCACAACATCAGATTTGGGACCAGTAACAGAATTTCGAAGAGGCACAGGCTCAGGCCCTTAAAAGGCCGAGACATAGGCCTGGAAGCCAGCAGCGACTTGAGATCAAGCAGGGAATACAGCACAGAAAATGCTGTGGAAAAGGGCGTGGAATAGTGATGTGGGTCGTCGGGACGTGGGTGATGTGGGCTTCCCAAAAGGATTCATGTCAGGAAGTGTGGACAGGGCACATCAAAATTCCAGGAGAAATCTCGTCAGACATCTGGTCCTGTCCCTGGCCAACAATAGTATGTTTTCTTTGGAACAGAATTCAATGATTTTGGGGGCATCTGGTTTAATGGATGGTGCAGCCCAGGTGAAAATATGTCTCATAATTCGGTTGGGACGTGCAGCAAGTCTTACTCGGTGAACATTCAGTAAGCACCTGATAGATGAGTGTGTGAATGCTTCTCTGTCAGTGCAGCAGTATTTTTGAATGGAGGAAATGGGTGGGTAGCAGGAACGGTTTATGGTTAAGTACGGCACCTTTCAAGGTGAACATTTGTGACAGGAGCGAAAACTAGATATTTTTGGATCCTTCGAGACAGAAAAGGGTGAAGATGATACACCGTCAAAAAGGATCCCAACAGAAACTTGGGAGGTGATGTCTGCACGTTTAAACACTGAACGACTCCGTCTCTGTCGGGAGTAAAATACTGAAAAATTATATTTATTCGAACATTCGAACATATTTATGCAATTTACTCATATTTCTCCACAGGTAAATGTTCTACTAAATGAATCTCATGATGATCCAGTTTATCCCACAACCTCCAACTTCACGTGAGTTCATACAGAAAGTTCCAGATCAAAAAATACGGTCCAATTTTCATTGCAAATGTATTTGATTGTGACATTCTTGCTTTCTCCTGATTACAGGAGTACAGATGTGAAAGTTACAGGCTGCATGGAATACACTTTACAAAATGTTCCTGTTGACACAGTGACTGGTAGGTTACAGTATTCTTTGGTAAACTTTTTCACAATATTCTGTGTAATGTTTAATACTAATGCTTCTGAATGATTCATGTTCCCTTTCCTGACCTTTGATGAAAATTGTCCCTCTGTTGACACATCTACAGCTTTACCAACTACATCTCCAGTGTACATTACTGAAGGAACCATGTCCTCAACGTACAAGTAACTGCTTTTACGAATTTTGAAGAAACATTTACATTCAAAATTTTATCCTTAATGCATTTTTAATTTGAGAATTTTGACTGATCTCCAACCTGATGTTGTGAATCTCCAGCAACGGAACGGCGGTTGTCTCCGTCAGTTTGGATTTCCACAGCTTCACTTCTATTCCCAGTGTGATTGCAGATCTGCTGAATGCTACATCTCGAAACATCAAGGACTCTGTAAAAGTGGTGGATGCCTCATTTGACCGTATGTTTTTTTTTGTCTCATTTTTTGAATAAACAATACAGTTCAACAATATTTTGTCACATTCGAATTAAATCTGTAACTCAATCAATCATACTGAAGCTCATTTAATTTGTTCTCCAGAAATTTCAAACACCTCCTACACAGTAAACATGATATTCAGCATCAGTAACATTCGCATTCCAAAGGACACTGACCTCAGGCAGGACACCTATGACCAAGTGAAGGGCATCATCAATCATGTGGTGAGTGTACATGATCATCTGCATATCAATCACAGTTCCACCATTCACCCTTAATTTCCAGCTTCTTGCAGACCACACAAGATCCCATACCCGAGAGACTCTGAACGGTTGGGCAAGAGAGTGATCTTAGGTTTGGGCAATGGCTGGTCTCAAGCTTAAGCATTGACTTGAGATCCGCTTCAGGCAAGGGCATAGTCTCAGCCATTCCCAGGGACCCGAACCGGTGCTCGGAATAAAGCCTGGCCTGAACATTGCATTCGGCATGGGCACGGCCACAACATCAGATTTGGGACCAGTAACAGAATTTCGAAGAGGCACAGGCTCAGGCCCTCAAAAAGGCCGAGACATAGGCCTGGAAGCCAGCAGCGACTTGAGATCAAGCAGGGAATACAGCACAGAAAATGCTGTGGAAAAGGGCGTGGAATAGTGATGTGGGTCGTCGGGACGTGGGTGATGTGGGCTTCCCAAAAGGATTCATGTCAGGAAGTGTGGACAGGGCACATCAAAATTCCAGGAGAAATCTCGTCAGACATCTGGTCCTGTCCCTGGCCAACAATAGTATGTTTTCTTTGGAACAGAATTCAATGATTTTGGGGGCATCTGGTTTAATGGATGGTGCAGCCCAGGTGAAAATATGTCTCATAATTCGGTTGGGACGTGCAGCAAGTCTTACTCGGTGAACATTCAGTAAGCACCTGATAGATGAGTGTGTGAATGCTTCTCTGTCAGTGCAGCAGTATTTTTGAATGGAGGAAATGGGTGGGTAGCAGGAACGGTTTATGGTTAAGTACGGCACCTTTCAAGGTGAACATTTGTGACAGGAGCGAAAACTAGATATTTTTGGATCCTTCGAGACAGAAAAGGGTGAAGATGATACACCGTCAAAAAGGATCCCAACAGAAACTTGGGAGGTGATGTCTGCACGTTTAAACACTGAACGACTCCGTCTCTGTCGGGAGTAAAATACTGAAAAATTATATTTATTCGAACATTCGAACATATTTATGCAATTTACTCATATTTCTCCACAGGTAAATGTTCTACTAAATGAATCTCATGATGATCCAGTTTATCCCACAACCTCCAACTTCACGTGAGTTCATGCAGAAAGTTCCAGATCAAAAAATACGGTCCAATTTTCATTGCAAATGTATTTGATTGTGACATTCTTGCTTTCTCCTGATTACAGGAGTACAGATGTGAAAGTTACAGGCTGCATGGAATACACTTTACAAAATGTTCCTGTTGACACAGTGACTGGTAGGTTACAGTATTCTTTGGTAAACTTTCTCACAATATTCTGTGTAATGTTTAATACTAATGCTTCTGAATGATTCATGTTCCCTTTCCTGACCTTTGATGAAAATTGTCCTTCTGTTGACACATCTACAGCTTTACCAACTACATCTCCAGTGTACATTACTGAAGGAAGCATGTCCTCAACGTACAAGTAACTGCTTTTATGAATTTTGAAGAAACATTTACATTCAAAATTTTATCCTTAATGCATTTTTAATTTGAGAATTTTGACTGATCTCCAACCTGATGTTGTGAATCTCCAGCAACGGAACGGCGGTTGTCTCCGTCAGTCTGGATTTCCACAGCTTCACTTCTATTCCCAGTGTGATTGCAGATCTGCTGAATGCTACATCTCGAAACATCAAGGACTCTGTAAAAGTGGTGGATGCCTCATTTGACCGTGTGTTTTTTTTGTCTCATTTTTTGAATAAACAATACAGTTCAACAATATTTTGTCACATTCGAATTAAATCTGTAACTCAATCAATCATACTGAAGCTCATTTAATTTGTTCTCCAGAAATTTCAAACACCTCCTACACAGTAAACATGATATTCAGCATCAGTAACATTCGCATTCCAAAGGACACTGACCTCAGGCAGGACACCTATGACCAAGTGAAGGGCATCATCAATCATGTGGTGAGTGTACATGATCATCTGTATATCAATCACAGTTCCACCATTCACCCTTAATTTCCAGCTTCTTGCAGACCACACAAGATCCCATACCCGAGAGACTCTGAACGGTTGGGCAAGAGAGTGATCTTAGGTTTGGGCAATAGCTGGTCTCAAGCTTAAGCATTGACCATTCCCAGGGACCCAAACCGGTGCTCGGAAAAAAGCCTGGTCTGAACATTGCATTCGGCATGGGCACGGCCACAACATCAGATTTGGGACCAGTCACAGAATTTCGAAGAGGCACAGGCTCAGGCCCTCAAAAAGGCCGAGACATAGGCCTGGAAGCCAGCAGCGACTTGAGATCAAGCAGGGAATACAGCACAGAAAATGCTGTGGAAAAGGGCGTGGAATAGTGATGTGGGTCGTCGGGACGTGGGTGATGTGGGCTTCCCAAAAGGATTCATGACAGGAAGTGTGGACAGGGCACATCAAAATTCCAGGAGAAATCTCATCAGACATCTGGTCCTGTCCCTGGCCAACAATAGTATGTTTTCTTTGGAACAGAATCCAATGATTTTGGGGGCATCTGGTTTAATGGATGGTGCAGCCCAGGTGAAAATATGTCCTCATAATTCGGTTGGGACGTGCAGCAAGTCTTACTCGGTGAACATTCAGTAAGCACCTGATAGATGAGTGTGTGAATGCTTCTCTGTCAGTGCAGCAGTATTTTTGAATGGAGGAAATGGGTGGGTAGCAGGAACGGTTTATGGTTAAGTACGGCACCTTTCAAGGTGAACATTTGTGACAGGAGCGAAAACTAGATATTTTTGGATCCTTCGAGACAGAAAAGGGTGAAGATGATACACCGTCAAAAAAGGATCCCAACAGAAACTTGGGAGGTGGTGTCTGCACGTCTAAACACTGAACGACTCCGTCTCTGTCGGGAGTAAAATACTGAAAAATTATATTTATTAGAACATTTGAACATATTTATGCAATTTACTCATATTTCTCCACAGGTAAATGTTCTACTAAATGAATCTCATGATGATCCAGTTTATCCCACAACCTCCAACTTCACGTGAGTTCATACAGAAAGTTCCAGATCAAAAAATACGGTCAAATTTTCATTGCAAATGTATTTGATTGTGACATTCTTGCTTTCTCCTGATTACAGGAGTACAGATGTGAAAGTTACAGGCTGCATGGAATACACTTTACAAAATGTTCCTGTTGACACAGTGACTGGTAGGTTACAGTATTCTTTGGTAAACTTTTTCACAATATTCTGTGTAATGTTTAATACTAATGCTTCTGAATGATTCATGTTCCCTTTCCTGACCTTTGATGAAAATTGTCCTTCTGTTGACACATCTACAGCTTTACCAACTACATCTCCAGTGTACATTACTGAAGGAACCATGTCCTCAACGTACAAGTAACTGCTTTTACGAATTTTGAAGAAACATTTACATTCAAAATTTTATCCTTAATGCATTTTTAATTTGAGAATTTTGACTGATCTCCAACCTGATGTTGTGAATCTCCAGCAACGGAACGGCGGTTGTCTCTGTCAGTTTGGATTTCCACAGCTTCACTTCTATTCCCAGTGTGATTGCAGATCTGCTGAATGCTACATCTCGAAACATCAAGGACTCTGTAAAAGTGGTGGATGCCTCATTTGACCGTATGTTTTTTTTGTCTCATTTTTGAATAAACAATACAGTTCAACAATATTTTGTCACATTCGAATTAAATCTGTAACTCAATCAATCATACTGAAGCTCATTTAATTTGTTCTCCAGAAATTTCAAACACCTCCTACACAGTAAACATGATATTCAGCATCAGTAACATTCGCATTCCAAAGGACACTGACCTTAGGCAGGACACCTATGACCAAGTGAAGGGCATCATCAATCATGTGGTGAGTGTACATGATCATCTGTATATCAATCACAGTTCCACCATTCACCCTTAATTTCCAGCTTCTTGCAGACCACACAAGATCCCATACCCGAGAGACTCTGAACGGTTGGGCAAGAGAGTGATCTTAGGTTTGGGCAATAGCTGGTCTCAAGCTTAAGCATTGACCATTCCCAGGGACCCAAACCGGTGCTCGGAAAAAAGCCTGGTCTGAACATTGCATTCGGCATGGGCACGGCCACAACATCAGATTTGGGACCAGTCACAGAATTTCGAAGAGGCACAGGCTCAGGCCCTCAAAAAGGCCGAGACATAGGCCTGGAAGCCAGCAGCGACTTGAGATCAAGCAGGGAATACAGTACATAAAATGCCGTGGAAAAGGGCATGGAATAGGGATGTGGGTCGTCGGGACGTGGGTGATGTGGGCTTCCCAAATGGATTGATTAAAGGAAGTGTGGACAGGGCACATCAAAATTCCAGGAGACATCTCGTCAGATATCTGTTCTTGTGCATGGCCAACAATAGTATGTTTTCTTTGGAACAGAATCCAATGATTTTGGGGGCATCTGGTTTAATGGATGGTGCAGCCCAGGTGAAAATATGTCCTCATAATTCGGTTGGGACGTGCAGCAAGTCTTACTCGGTGAACATTCAGTAAGCACCTGATAGATGAGTGTGTGAATTCTTCTCTGTCAGTGCAGCAGTATTTTTGAATGGAGGAAATGGGTGGGTAGCAGGAACGGTTCATGGTTAAGTACGACACCTTTCAAGGTGAACATTTGTGACAGGAGCTAAAACTAGATATTTTTGGATCCTTCGAGACAGAAAAGGGTGAAGATGATACACCGTCAAAAAAGGATCCCCACAGAAACTTGGGAGGTGGTGTCTGCACATTTGAACACTGAACGACTCAGTCACTGTCGGGAGTCAAATACTGCACAATTATATTCTTTAGAACATTCGAAAATATTTATGCAATTTACTCATATTTCTCCACAGGTAAATGTTCTACTAAATGAATCTCATGATGATCCAGTTTATCCCACGACCTCCAACTTCACGTGAGTTCATACAGAAAGTTCCAGATCAAAAAATACGGTCAAATTTTCATTGCAAATGTATTTGATTGTGACATTCTTGCTTTCTCCTTATTACAGGAGTACAGATGTGAAAGTTACAGGCTGCATGGAATACACTTTACAAAATGTTCCTGTTGAGACAGTGACTGGTAGGTTGCAACATTCTTTGGTAAACTTTCTCACAATATTGTGTGTAATGTTTAATATTCATGCTTCTGAATGATTGATGTTCCCTTTCCTGACCTTTGATTAAAATTGTCCCTCTGTTGACACATCTACATCTACAGCTTTACCAACAACTTCTCCAGTGTACATTACTGAAGGAACCCTGGACTCATCGTACAAGTAACTGCTTTTACGAATTTTGAAGAAACATTTACATTCAAAATTTTATCTTTGATGCATTTTTAATTTGAGAATTTTGACTGATATCCAACCTGATGTTGTGAATCTCCAGCAACGGAACGGCGGTTGTCTTCGTCAGTCTGGATTTCCACAGCTTCACTTCTATTCCCAGTGTGATTGCAGATCTGCTGAATGCTACATCTCGAAACATCAAGGACTCTGTAAAAGTGGTGGATGCCTCATTTGACCGTATGTTTTTTTTTGTCTCATTTTTTGAATAAACAATACAGTTCAACAATATTTTGTCACATTCGAATGAAATCTGTAACTCAATCAATCATAATGAAGCTCATTTAATTTGTTCTCCAGAAATTTCAAACACCTCCTACACAGTAAACATGATATTCAGCATCAGTAACATTCGCATTCCAAAGGACACTGACCTCAAGCAGGACACCAATGACCAAGTGAAGGGCATCATCAATCATGTGGTGAGTGTACATGATCATCTGTATATCAATTACAGTTCTACCCCTCACACTTAATTTACAGCTTCTCGCAGACCACACAAGATCCCATACCCGAGAGACTCTGAACAGTTGGGCAAGAGAGTGATCTTATGTTTGGGCAACGGCTGGTCTCAAGCTTAAGCATTGATTTGAGATCCGGTTCAGGCGAGGGCATAGTCTCAGCCATTCCCAGGGACCAACACCGGTGCTCGGAAAGAATCTTTGCCTGAACATTGCATTTGCCATGGGCACAGGAACAACATCAGATATGGGACCAGACGCAGGATTTCGAAGAGGCACAGGCACAGGCCCTCGAAAAATCGGCCTGGGAGCCAGCAGCGACTTGAAATCAAGCAGGGAATACAGCACAGAAAATGCCGAAGAAAAGGCCCTGGGACAGGCATGTGGGTCGTCAGGATATGGGTGATGTGGGCTTCCCAAAAGGAGTGATGCAAGGAAGTGTGGACTGTGCACATCAACATCCCAGAAGACATCTTTTTAGACATCTGGTCTTGTCCATGGCTACCAATATTATGTTTTCTTTGGAACAGAATTCAATGATTTTGGGGGCATCTGGGATCCCAGCGGAAACTGCACTGTTTAGTGGTGACTGCAAGTTTAAACATTGAATGACTCAGTCACTGTAGGGAGTCAAATACTGCACAATTATATTCTTTAGAACATTGGAAAATATTTATGCAATTTACTCATATTTTTCCACAGGTAAACGTTCTGCTAAATGAATCTCATGATGATCCAGTTTATCCCACGACCTCCAACTTCACGTGAGTTCATGCAGAAAGTTCCAGATTTAAAAATACGGTCAAATTTTCATTGTTCATGTATTTTGTTGTGACATTCTTGCTTTCTCCTTCCTACAGGAGTACAGATGTGAAAGTTACAGGCTGCATGGAATACACTTTACAAAATGTAGCTGTTGAGACAGTGACTAGTAGGTTATACTATTCTTTGGTAAACTTTCTCACAATCTTGTGTATAATTTTCTCTTGCTAATTGTTCTGATCTCACTGGTGTTCTATTTCATGCCCATGTTCATCATAATTTTACTTTTGTGAACATCTCTTCAACAGTAAATCCAACCACACATCTGGTGAACACTTCTCCAGTGTAAGCATGATTTCTCTCATTGATTTTTAAAAGTGAAAGTCAGCACAAATTTAATTAAAGCTTGCATGCATGCTTTCCTCCTGTTCTTCATAAAACACACTATGCTGCATAAATACTTTTTTTGTTGAAAAATGAAATAAGAGTAATAACTCTGAACACAGGGAGAGTGCCATTGTACTGGGAAAGTATTGGTGAATTCTTTGATTCTTGCCCCAAATGTCCTGAAAAATTCACATCTTATTCTGTTTATTTCATCTTTTCACAGAGTAAAACAGCAGCCTTTTCAAATAGGCTAATGCAAACTATTACACTAGTAAATATTAGTCGTTTCACAGAGCACAAGTGTAAAAATGCATTTACAAACCAACTAATCATGAACAAATATAAATACTCATGTGTAACAGGAGAGCTTGAAAAGCTGTCATTTCAGTTCATTTTCAAGAAGAATTACATTCCAATTAATATCTGCCATGCATTTGTAAGTTATCAATTTTTATGTTTTTCTAGGAGTTATTCAGCTGTGGTTGACGTCCGAATGGTGTTCAGCAACTTCACTACTCTGCCTACTGAGAGTATCATCCTCTTCATAATTGAACAGGCAATCAATTTTCATCTCACAACCCTCACTGAATCTGTACAATTGATGGACTCTACCTATGAGGGTATGTTCTCCTCTCTAATGGCACAATACATTTGAATCTGAACATGCATTATTCATTTCAAATTAAACCTGTCAGTATATTTTTCATACTGACGCATGTTTAATTTGTTCCCTAGAAATTTCACACACCTCCTATGCAGTAAACATGGTTTTCAGCATCAGTAACATCAGCATTCCAGAGAAGCCTGAGCTCTACAACAACACCTATAACCAAGTGGAGAGCATCATCAATAACGCTGTATGTTTATATCACCATGTGTATACCAGTTAGATTTCCTCCAGTCTCAAATTACTCTCAGCTTTATTCCATTTTTCTTCATAATGCAAATCACTATAGACTAAGTAACAGCATGAAAACTAACATTGAGTAATATTTACATTCAGAAATATTAGAATAATTATTTCAGATGTAGCCAACTACAATTTAAAAGATTTTTGCTAAAAAGTTTAAATACTGAATAAACAGGAAGTCACTCACCGTAGGACACCTGATGCTGTGCAATTCCATTTTTTCAGTATAATAATTTCATACAATTTTAATTATTGAATATACTGATATTTCTTACCAGGTAAATGTACTTTATGAAACAACCCGCCAAGATCCAGTTAAACCTACAAGATCCAACTTCACGTAAGCTAAAGCAAAAGATTGTAGATGTGTAATTTGTCTGAGAAATTTCTTTTGTGATTATACCATGGCATTAATACTGTGAAGCATTTATCGTTATCTCGTATTATTCACAACAGGACTTCATATGATAAAGTTACTGCTTACATTGAATACAATTTACCAGACTTTCTCAATCCCAGTGAAAATGGTAGGTTACAGCATTCATTGATAAACTTGATGCAAAATAGTTTTTCTGTCTTTCTGTAGTGATTCTGAAATTATAGATGATTTAATGGACATTGTTTCTTTAATAGGGGCAAGAGCAGACAATACTACAAGAATTCCGTCCTCAATGTATGAGAAAATGTTTAAATAAAATTTGAATTAACATTTACATTCAAAATTTAAGGAATATTTACATTCACTATAATCTCTGAGATGCAGTTGTAAATGATGCATATTGGTGTATTTCTAGAGATGGGTCAGCTGAGGTTGTGGTCATGCTGGTGTTCAGGAACTCCACTTCTCTTCCCAACAAGACTGACATCCTCTCACTTATTGCATCAAGGATGGAATCTTACCTGAGAAACCTCAATGAATCTGTCACAGTGCTGAACTTTACCTATGAGGGTATGGTCTCCATTATTATGGATCGATACATTTAAGTCCAAACAATAATTTGTTCCCTCCGCATGAAATCTGACATTCAATCAATCGAATCAACCACATATAATTTGCTCCCCAGAAATTCCAAACAGCTCCTACGCAGTAAACATAACATTCCTCATCAGTCACATCAGCATTCCAGAGAACGCTGACCTCAGAAACGACACCTACATCAAAGTGGAGAGCATCATCAATAATGCTGTGAGTTTACATTACCATGTGTATACAAGTAGATTTCCTCCAGTCACAATTAATTTTCAGTTTAATCTCATTTCTTATTTTAATCAAAATAATCCTTTTACATTCCGATGGGATGGGGAAAAAAGTATTATTATATATACTGAGCATATAATAATTATTATTATGTAGAGTTTGTAGTACTAGTGTTAATGGTAGAAGTGGTAGTATAAATATTGGTAACAGTCGTGGTAGTAGAAGTAGTAGACAATGTTGTATTGCTTGTAGTGATAGTAATAGTAGAAGATGTTGTAGTGGGAGTGGTTACAGTAGAGTAGTAATAGTGGTCGTAGTCAAAGTAGTAATAGAAGTAATATTAGAGGGAGTAATATTCCCTGTGTAGCCAGAGAGGAACGCAAACCTCATCACGATTTGATGAACTGAGTGAATGTTTAATGAACAGTCAGGATCTCGCTGATAGAAATCTGATGCTGTACAATCAAACTTTTCAGGATATTTAGGATGAAAATTTCATATATTGATATTTTTCTGCAGGTAAAAGCACTTATGAACAATTCTGGTGCAGATCCAGTTACTCCCACTAACTTGACCTTCACGTAAGTTCATGCAGAAGGCTGCAGACCTGAACTTCCTTAGTAAAACTCTTATTGAATTCATCTGGATCATGACATTATTGATATTTTTCCTCCATAGGACTCTAGATGATAAAGTTACGGCAAACATGTTGTACATTTTACCACCGTTCCTCAATCAGCCAGAGACTGGTAGGTTGTACTAGGCTTTACACTTGACTAGTCTGTCTCCACAGTAGTTTGTTTAATTTTTATCACTAATGCTTCTGAATTAATGATGTTCCATTGAATGATCTGGCAATGAAAATACTTCTCTTGTGAACACACCTACAGTTATTACAACTACACCTGGAGTGTTACCGACCACAGGAGCTTCATCCTCAATGTACCGCTAATTTCTTCACTGGATTTTTAAGGAATATTTACATTCACTATAATCTCTGAGATGCAGTTGTAAATGATGCATATTGGTGTATTTCTAGACATGGGTCAGCTGAAGTTGTAGTCATGCTGGTGTTCAGGAACTCCACTTCTCTTCCCAACAAGACTGACATCCTCTCACTTATTGCATCAAGGATGGAATCTTACCTGAGAAACCTCAATGAATCTGTCACAGTGCTGAACTTTACCTATGAGGGTATGTTCTCCATTATTATGGATCGATACATTTAAGTCCAGACAATAATTTGTTCCTTCCACATGAAATCTAATATTCAATCAATCGAATCAACCACATATAATTTGCTCCCCAGAAATTCCAAACAGCTCCTACGCAGTAAACATAACATTCCTCATCAGTCACATCAGCATTCCAGAGAACGCTGACCTCAGAAACGACACCTACAACCAAGTGGAGAGCATCATCAATAATGCTGTGAGTTTACATTACCATGTGTATACAAGTAAATTTCCTCCAGTCACAATTAATTTTCAGTTTAATCTCATTTCTTACTTTAATAAAAGTAATCCTTTTACATTCCGATGGGATGGGGAAAAACTTATTATTATATATATTGAGCATATAATAATTATTATTATGTAGAGTTTGTAGTACTAGTGTTAATGGTAGAAGTGGTAGTATAAATATTGGTAACAGTCGTAGTAGTAGAAGTAGTAGACAATGTTGTATTGCTTGTAGTGATAGTAATAGTAGAAGATGTTGTAGTGGGAGTGGTTACAGTAGAGTAGTAATAGTGGTAGTAGTCAAAGTAGTAATAGAAGTAATATTAGAGGGAGTAATATTCCTGTGTAGCCAGAGAGGAACGCATAAACCTCATCACGATTTGATGAACTGAGTGAATGTTTAATGAACAGTCAGGATCTCGCTGATAGAAATCTGATGCTGTACAATCAAACTTTTCAGGATATTTAGGATGAAAATTTCATATATTGATATTTTTCTGCAGGTAAAAGCACTTATGAACAATTCTGGTGCAGATCCAGTTACTCCCACTAACTTGACCTTCACGTAAGTTCATGCAGAAGGCTGCAGACCTGAACTTCCTTAGTAAAATTCTTATTGAATTCATCTGGATCATGACATTATTGATATTTTTCCTCCATAGGACTCTAGATGATAAAGTTACGGCAAACATGTTGTACATTTTACCACCGTTCCTCAATCAGCCAGAGACTGGTAGGTTGTACTAGGCTTTACACTTGACTAGTCTGTCTCCACAGTAGTTTGTTTAATTTTTATCACTAATGCTTCTGAATTAATGATGTTCCATTGAATGATCTGGCAATGAAAATACTTCTCTTGTGAATACATCTGCAGTAATTACAACAACACCTGGAGTGTTACCGACCACAGGAGCTTCATCCTCAATGTACCGCTAATTTCTTCACTGGATTTTTAAGGAATATTTACATTCACTATAATCTCTGAGATACAGTTGTAAATGATGCATATTGGTGTATTTCTAGACATGGGTCAGCTGAAGTTGTAGTCATGCTGGTGTTCAGGAACTCCACTTCTCTTCCCAACAAGACTGACATCCTCTCACTTATTGCATCAAGGATGGAATCTTACCTGAGAAACCTCAATGAATCTGTCACAGTGCTGAACTTTACCTATGAGGGTATGTTCTCCATTATTATGGATCGATACATTTAAGTCCAGACAATAATTTGTTCCTTCCACATGAAATCTGAAATTCAATCAATTGAATCAACCACATATAATTTGCTCCCCAGAAATTCCAAACAGCTCCTACGCAGTAAACATAACATTCCTCATCAGTCACATCAGCATTCCAGAGAACCCTGACCTCAGAAACGACACCTACAACCAAGTGGAGAGCATCATCAATAATGCTGTGAGTTTACATTACCATGTGTATACAAGTAAATTTCCTCCAGTCACAATTAATTTTCAGTTTAATCTCATTTCTTACTTTAATAAAAGTAATCCTTTTACATTCCGATGGGATGGGGAAAAAAGTATTATTATATATACTGAGCATATAATAATTATTATTATGTAGAGTTTGTAGTACTAGTGTTAATGGTAGAAGTGGTAGTATAAATATTGGTAACAGTCGTAGTAGTAGAAGTAGTAGACAATGTTGTATTGCTTGTAGTGATAGTAATAGTAGAAGATGTTGTAGTGGGAGTGGTTACAGTAGAGTAGTAATAGTGGTAGTAGTCAAAGTAGTAATAGAAGTAATATTCGAGGGAGTAATATTCCCTGTGTAGCCAGAGAGGAACGCAAACCTCATCACGATTTGATAAACTGAGTGAATGTTTAATGAACAGTCAGGATCTCGCTGATAGAAATCTGATGCTGTACAATCAAACTTTTCAGGATATTTAGGATGAAAATTTCATATATTGATATTTTTCTGCAGGTAAAAGCACTTATGAACAATTCTGGTGCAGATCCAGTTACTCCCACTAACTTGACCTTCACGTAAGTTCATGCAGAAGGCTGCAGACCTGAACTTCCTTTGTAAAATTCTTATTGAATTTATCTGGATCATGACATTATTGATATTTTTCCTCCATAGGACTCTAGATGATAAAGTTACGGCAAACATGTTGTACATTTTACCACCGTTCCTCAATCAGCCAGAGACTGGTAGGTTGTACTGGGCTTTACACTTGACTAGTCTGTCTCCACAGTAGTTTGTTTAATTTTTATCACTAATGCTTTTGAATTAATGATGTTCCATTGAATGATCTGGCAATGAAAATACTTCTCTTGTGAACACATCTGCAGTAATTACAACTACACCTGGAGTGTTACCGACCACAGGAGCTTCATCCTCAATGTACCGCTAATTTCTTCACTGGATTTTTAAGGAATATTTACATTCACTATAATCTCTGAGATACAGTTGTAAATGATGCATATTGGTGTATTTCTAGACATGGGTCAGCTGAAGTTGTAGTCATGCTGGTGTTCAGGAACTCCACTTCTCTTCCCAACAAGACTGACATCCTCTCACTTATTGCATCAAGGATGGAATCTTACCTGAGAAACCTCAATGAATCTGTCACAGTGCTGAACTTTACCTATGAGGGTATGTTCTCCATTATTATGGATCGATACATTTAAGTCCAGACAATAATTTGTTCCTTCCACATGAAATCTGAAATTCAATCAATTGAATCAACCACATATAATTTGCTCCCCAGAAATTCCAAACAGCTCCTACGCAGTAAACATAACATTCCTCATCAGTCACATCAGCATTCCAGAGAACCCTGACCTCAGAAACGACACCTACATCAAAGTGGAGAGCATCATCAATAATGCTGTGAGTTTACATTACCATGTGTATACAAGTAGATTTCCTCCAGTCACAATTAATTTTCAGTTTAATCTCATTTCTTACTTTAATAAAAGTAATCCTTTTACATTCCGATGGGATGGGGAAAAACTTATTATTATATATATTGAGCATATAATAATTATTATTATGTAGAGTTTGTAGTACTAGTGTTAATGGTAGAAGTGGTAGTATAAATATTGGTAACAGTCGTAGTAGTAGAAGTAGTAGACAATGTTGTATTGCTTGTAGTGATAGTAATAGTAGAAGATGTTGTAGTGGGAGTGGTTACAGTAGAGTAGTAATAGTGGTAGTAGTCAAAGTAGTTCAGTTCAGTTCATTTTCTGTAACCGCTTCATCCTAATTAGGGTCACGGGGAGGCTGGTGCCCATCCCAGCCAACTCGGGGCGAGGGCAGAGTACACCCTGGACAGCTCGCCAGGCCATCGCAAGGCGGAAACACGCTGACGGCTTTGCAGCCTACTCTTGTCGAAAGTCAGCAATGGTTCTTTTACATGCCTCGCACCATAGACAGTGAGAGACATGGCCGGCCTTTGATAACCCAGTTAGCTGCACTGGGGGGGGGGGGCAGTGACAACTTTGTGGAGAGTGGGACTCGAACCCCCAACCTTTGGATCAGCGATCCAGCACCTTATACCACTAGACCACCACTGCCCCTTAGTCAAAGTAGTAATAGAAGTAATATTAGAGGGAGTAATATTCCCTGTGTAGCCAGAGAGGAACGCAAACCTCATCACGATTTGATGAACTGAGTGAATGTTTAATGAACAGTCAGGATCTCGCTGATAGAAATCTGATGCTGTACAATCAAACTTTTCAGGATATTTAGGATGAAAATTTCATATATTGATATTTTTCTGCAGGTAAAAGCACTTATGAACAATTCTGGTGCAGATCCAGTTACTCCCACTAACTTGACCTTCACGTAAGTTCATGCAGAAGGCTGCAGACCTGAACTTCCTTTGTAAAATTCTTATTGAATTCATCTGGATCATGACATTATTGATATTTTTCCTCCATAGGACTCTAGATGATAAAGTTACGGCAAACATGTTGTACATTTTACCACCGTTCCTCAATCAGCCAGAGACTGGTAGGTTGTACTAGGCTTTACACTTGACTAGTCTGTCTCCACAGTAGTTTGTTTAATTTTTATCACTAATGCTTCTGAATTAATGATGTTCCATTGAATGATCTGGCAATGAAAATACTTCTCTTGTGAATACATCTGCAGTAATTACAACAACACCTGGAGTGTTACCGACCACAGGAGCTTCATCCTCAATGTACCGCTAATTTCTTCACTGGATTTTTAAGGAATATTTACATTCACTATAATCTCTGTGATGCAGTTGTAAATGATGCATATTGGTGTATTTCTAGACATGGGTCAGCTGAAGTTGTAGTCATGCTGGTGTTCAGGAACTCCACTTCTCTTCCCAACAAGACTGACATCCTCTCACTTATTGCATCAAGGATGGAATCTTACCTGAGAAACCTCAATGAATCTGTCACAGTGCTGAACTTTACCTATGAGGGTATGTTCTCCATTATTATGGATCGATACATTTAAGTCCAAACAATAATTTGTTCCCTCCGCATGAAATCTGACATTCAATCAATCGAATCAACCACATATAATTTGCTCCCCAGAAATTCCAAACAGCTCCTACGCAGTAAACATAACATTCCTCATCAGTCACATCAGCATTCCAGAGAACCCTGACCTCAGAAACGACACCTACAACCAAGTGGAGAGCATCATCAATAATGCTGTGAGTTTACATTACCATGTGTATACAAGTAAATTTCCTCCAGTCACAATTAATTTTCAGTTTAATCTCATTTCTTATTTTAATCAAAATAATCCTTTTACATTCCGATGGGATGGGGAAAAAAGTATTATTATATATACTGAGCATATAATAATTATTATTATGTAGAGTTTGTAGTACTAGTGTTAATGGTAGAAGTGGTAGTATAAATATTGGTAACAGTCGTAGTAGTAGAAGTAGTAGACAATGTTGTATTGCTTGTAGTGATAGTAATAGTAGAAGATGTTGTAGTGGGAGTGGTTACAGTAGAGTAGTAATAGTGGTAGTAGTCAAAGTAGTAATAGAAGTAATATTAGAGGGAGTAATATTCCCTGTGTAGCCAGAGAGGAACGCAAACCTCATCACGATTTGATGAACTGAGTGAATGTTTAATGAACAGTCAGGATCTCGCTGATAGAAATCTGATGCTGTACAATCAAACTTTTCAGGATATTTAGGATGAAAATTTCATATATTGATATTTTTCTGCAGGTAAAAGCACTTATGAACAATTCTGGTGCAGATCCAGTTACTCCCACTAACTTGACCTTCACGTAAGTTCATGCAGAAGGCTGCAGACCTGAACTTCCTTAGTAAAATTCTTATTGAATTCATCTGGATCATGACATTATTGATATTTTTCCTCCATAGGACTCTAGATGATAAAGTTACGGCAAACATGTTGTACATTTTACCACCGTTCCTCAATCAGCCAGAGACTGGTAGGTTGTACTGGGCTTTACACTTGACTAGTCTGTCTCCACAGTAGTTTGTTTAATTTTTATCACTAATGCTTCTGAATTAATGATGTTCCATTGAATGATCTGGCAATGAAAATACTTCTCTTGTGAACACACCTACAGTTATTACAACTACACCTGGAGTGTTACCGACCACAGGAGCTTCATCCTCAATGTACCGCTAATTTCTTCACTGGATTTTTAAGGAATATTTACATTCACTATAATCTCTGAGATGCAGTTGTAAATGATGCATATTGGTGTATTTCTAGACATGGGTCAGCTGAAGTTGTAGTCATGCTGGTGTTCAGGAACTCCACTTCTCTTCCCAACAAGACTGACATCCTCTCACTTATTGCATCAAGGATGGAATCTTACCTGAGAAACCTCAATGAATCTGTCACAGTGCTGAACTTTACCTATGAGGGTATGTTCTCCATTATTATGGATCGATACATTTAAGTCCAGACAATAATTTGTTCCTTCCACATGAAATCTAATATTCAATCAATCGAATCAACCACATATAATTTGCTCCCCAGAAATTCCAAACAGCTCCTACGCAGTAAACATAACATTCCTCATCAGTCACATCAGCATTCCAGAGAACCCTGACCTCAGAAACGACACCTACATCAAAGTGGAGAGCATCATCAATAATGCTGTGAGTTTACATTACCATGTGTATACAAGTAGATTTCCTCCAGTCACAATTAATTTTCAGTTTAATCTCATTTCTTACTTTAATAAAAGTAATCCTTTTACATTCCGATGGGATGGGGAAAAACTTATTATTATATATATTGAGCATATAATAATTATTATTATATAGAGTTTGTTGTACTAGTGTTAATGGTGAAGTGGTAGTATAAATATTGGTAACAGTCGTAGTAGTAGAAGTAGTAGACAATGTTGTATTGCTTGTAGTGATAGTAATAGTAGAAGATGTTGTAGTGGGAGTGGTTACAGTAGAGTAGTAATAGTGGTCGTAGTCAAAGTAGTAATAGAAGTAATATTAGAGGGAGTAATATTCCCTGTGTAGCCAGAGGGGAAGGCAAACCTCATCACGATTTGATGAACTGAGTGAATGTTTAATGAACAGTCAGGATCTCGCTGATAGAAATCTGATGCTGTACAATCAAACTTTTCAGGATATTTAGGATGAAAATTTCATATATTGATATTTCTCTGCAGGTAAAAGCACTTATGAACAATTCTGGTGCAGATCCAGTTCCTCCCTCGAGCTCCAACTTCAAGTAAGTTCATGCAGAAGGGAGCAGACCTGAACTTCCTTAGTAAAATTCTTACTGAGTTCATCTGGATCATGAAATTATTGGGTTTTTTTTTTATCCATAGGACTTTCGATGATAAAGTTACGGCAAACATACTGTACATTTTACCACCATTCCTCACTCAGACAGAGACTGGTAGGTTGCACTGGACTTTACGCTTGACTAGTCTGTCTTCACAGTATTTTGTTTGATTTTTATCACTAATGCTTCTGAATTATTCATACTCCATTGAATGATCTGTCAATAAAAATTCTTCTCTTGTGGACAAATCAACAGTTATTACAACTACACCTGCAGTGTTCCCTACCACAAGTACTTCATCACCTGTAAAATTTGAGTAAGTGTACTTTCTTTAAGTCGTAATTTCAATATATTTTACAACTTATGTCTTTGAATATGATGCAGTCGTTTTTTTATGCAGGGTCAACCACAGAACTGTGCCGTTCATAATATCAAATGTACAATGCATATTACTTCGTTCTACATATGGTTCATAATTTTTTTTAACCTTACTGAAATGTTCCTCCATACTCTAGCATCTTATTTTTGGTGCATTTTCTCAGCATTTATTTTCTCTTTTATTTCAGATTTGGCAGTATACATATGATCATTGTACTGGTATTTAAAAACCTGAGATTTCTTCCTGCGGAGAATTTTGTTATCGAGGTTGCTGAAGAAAACCTGTTGGAGAGCAGAAGGCCTGAGCGAGCTGTGGAAAATCCGAGTGAAGCGAAACTAGAAAACATCTCTTATGAACGTGAGTCTTTTTCTGAGTATACTTTGTTGCTCAAAACTTTATGTACTCCATGAATTGGAACATTCCTCCATATTTTTTTATTCATTCAAATGTCTCACTCATTACTGGAAGTCAGGATTTTCCATTAATTTTTCATCATGTATTTCCCATGTCCATCCATTTCTCCTCTAGAAACTAGCAGCAACTCATTCAATCTCACCTTGAATTTCACAATCAAGGACTTTAACATGTCCTTACCCTGTGAAATAAACACTACCAAAAAGTTTATTGAGGACGAAGTTGATGACCTGGTTAGTTCGTTTTATTATTCTTGGTCATATGTTTACCCGCACTGAAATTGTAATTACATTAACATACTTATGTTTGTTATTGTAAAATGATGGTGTCACCCCAATAATTTATATAACTTTTTTCAGTTAAGTACAATTCTGAATTCAGACCCCGAAAAGATGGACTTCAGCCCTAGAAACTTTACAGGCCTCACGTATGTAACATTGTCCCTCCTTTTTCTCATAATATGACATACAAACAAATAATTTTCTTTTAAGATCATGGTTAATTCAAGTTGTTGTTTCATTTTTTTTCAGGTGTGATACATCCCTGATAAAGTCTAATTCTGTGTATGTCATTGATAGCAATGATGCTATTTTGTCTCCAAGTCCATTTCTTGAGCAAATACTTCGAGAAAGTGGTCTTATTACAACTACACCTGCAGTGTTAACTACCACAAGGACTTCATCACCTGCAACATTTACGTAAGTCTACTTTCTTTAAGTCGTAATTTAGATCAATATATTTTCCAACTTATGGAGCAGTGGTGGTCTAGTGGACAGGGCACAGGATCGCTGATCCAAAGGTTGGGGGTTCGAGTCCCCACAGGGTTGTCACTGTTCCCCCAGTGCAGCTTATTAAGATTATCAAAGGCGGGCCATGTCTCTCACTGTCTATGGTGCGAGGCATGTAAAAGAACCATTGCTGACTTTCGTAAAGAGTAGGCTGCAAAGCCGTCAGCGTGTTGTGACAGGAAGGGCAACCGATGTAAATACTATGCCAAATCAAAATGTGCAAATCAGATGATTCGCTGTGGCGGCTCCCGAGAAAAGGGAAAAAGCCGAAAGGAATAAAGAAAGATTTTACAACTTGTGTCTTTGAATATGATGCAGTCGTTTTTTTATGCAGGGTAAACCACAGAACTGTGCCGTTCATAATATCAAATGTACAATGCATATTACTTCGTTCTACATATGGTTCATAATTTTTTTAACCTTACTGAAATATTCCTCCATACTCTAGCATCTTATTTTTGGTGCATTTTCTCAGCATTTATTTTCTCTTTTATTTCAGATTTGGCAGTATACATATTATCATTGTACTGGTATTTCGAAACGTGATCTTTATTCCTCCGAAGAATTTTGTTATCAAGGTTACTGAAGAAAACCTGTCAGTGAGGAGAAAGCGTGAGAGAGCTATGGAAGATCTGAGTGAAGCGAAACTAGAAAACATCACTTATGAACGTGAGTCTTTTTCTGAGTATACTTTGTTGCTCAAAACTTTATGTACTTCATGATCTGGAACATTCCTCCATATTTTTTTCATTCATTTAAATGTCTCACTCATTACTGGAAGTCAGGATTTTCCATTAATTTTTCATCATGTATTTCCCATGTCCATCCATTTCTCCTCTAGAAACTAGCGAGAACTCATTCAATCTCACCTTGAATTTCAAAATCAAGGACGTTAACATGTCCTTACCCTGTGAAATAAACTCTACCAAAAAGATGATTGAGGACGAAGTTGATGACCTGGTTAGTTCGTTTTATTATTCTTGGTCATATATTTACCCGCACTGAAATTGTAATTACATTAACTTACTTATGTTTGTTATTGTAAAATGATGGTGTCACCCCAATAATCTATATAACTTTTTTCAGTTAAGTACAATTCTGAGTTCAGACACCAAAAAGATGGACCTCAGGCCTAGAAGCTTTACAGGCCTCACGTATGTAACATTGTCCCTCCTTTTTTCTCATAATATGACATACATACAAATAATTTTCTTTAAGATCATAGTTAATTCAAGTTGTTGTTTTATTTATTTTTTTTTTCAGGTGCAATACATCCATGATTGAGACTAATTCTGTGTATGTCATTGATAGCAATGATGCTATTTTGTCTCCAAGTCCATTTCTTGAGCAAATACTTAGAGAAAGTGGTCTTATTACAACTACACCTGCAGTGTTAACTACCACAAGGACTTCATCACCTGCAACATTTACGTAAGTCTACTTTCTTTAAGTCGTAATTTAGATCAATATATTTTCCAACTTATGGAGCAGTGGTGGTCTAGTGGACAGGGCACAGGATCGCTGATCCAAAGGTTGGGGGTTCGAGTCCCCACAGGGTTGTCACTGTTCCCCCAGTGCAGCTTATTAAGATTATCAAAGGCGGGCCATGTCTCTCACTGTCTATGGTGCGAGGCATGTAAAAGAACCATTGCTGACTTTCGTAAAGAGTAGGCTGCAAAGCCGTCAGCGTGTTGTGACAGGAAGGGCAACCGATGTAAATACTATGCCAAATCAAAATGTGCAAATCAGATGATTCGCTGTGGCGGCTCCCGAGAAAAGGGAAAAAGCCGAAAGGAATAAAGAAAGATTTTACAACTTGTGTCTTTGAATATGATGCAGTCGTTTTTTTATGCAGGGTAAACCACAGAACTGTGCCGTTCATAATATCAAATGTACAATGCATATTACTTCGTTCTACATATGGTTCATAATTTTTAACCTTACTGAAATATTCCTCCATACTCTAGCATCTTATTTTTGGTGCATTTTCTCAGCATTTATTTTCTCTTTTATTTCAGATTTGGCAGTATACATATTATCATTGTACTGGTATTTCGAAACGTGATCTTTATTCCTCCGAAGAATTTTGTTATCAAGGTTACTGAAGAAAACCTGTCAGTGAGGAGAAAGCGTGAGAGAGCTATGGAAGATCTGAGTGAAGCGAAACTAGAAAACATCACTTATGAACGTGAGTCTTTTTCTGAGTATACTTTGTTGCTCAAAACTTTATGTACTTCATGATCTGGAACATTCCTCCATATTTTTTCATTCATTTAAATGTCTCACTCATTACTGGAAGTCAGGATTTTCCATTAATTTTTCATCATGTATTTCCCATGTCCATCCATTTCTCCTCTAGAAACTAGCGAGAACTCATTCAATCTCACCTTGAATTTCAAAATCAAGGACGTTAACATGTCCTTACCCTGTGAAATAAACTCTACCAAAAAGATGATTGAGGACGAAGTTGATGACCTGGTTAGTTCGTTTTATTATTCTTGGTCATATATTTACCCGCACTGAAATTGTAATTACATTAACTTACTTATGTTTGTTATTGTAAAATGATGGTGTCACCCCAATAATCTATATAACTTTTTTCAGTTAAGTACAATTCTGAGTTCAGACACCAAAAAGATGGACCTCAGGCCTAGAAGCTTTACAGGCCTCACGTATGTAACATTGTCCCTCCTTTTTTCTCATAATATGACATACATACAAATAATTTTCTTTAAGATCATAGTTAATTCAAGTTGTTGTTTTATTTTTTTTTTTTTTCAGGTGCAATACATCCATGATTGAGACTAATTCTGAGTATGTCATTGATAGCAATGATATTTTGTCTCCAAGTCCATTTCTTGAGCAAATACTTAGAGAAAGTGGTCTTATTACAACTACACCTGCAGTGTTAACTACCACAAGTACTTCATCACCTGCAACAGGCCTATTAATGTAAGTGTACTTTCTTTAAGTCGTAATTTAGATCAATATATTTTACAACTTATGTCTTTGAATATGATGCAGTCGTCTTTTATGCAGGGTAAACCACAGAACTGCCCAGTTCATAATATCAAATGTACAATACATATTACTTCGTTCTACATATGGGTCATAATTTTTTTAACCTTACTGAAATGTTCCTCCATACTCTAGCATCTTATTTTGGTGCATTTTCTCAGCATTTATTTTCTCTTTTATTTCAGACTTGGCAATATACATATTATCATTGTACTGGTATTTCGAAACGTGATCTTTATTCCTCCGGAGAATTTTGTTATCGAGATTGCTGAAGAAAACCTGTCAGTGAGGAGAAGGCGTGAGCGAGCTGTGGAAGATCTGAGACAATCTGTGCTAGAAAACATGTACTATGAACGTGAGTCTTTTTCTGAGTATACTTTGTTGCTCAAAAGTTTCTGTACACCATGATCTGGAATGTTCCTCCATTTTTTTTTTTTTATTCATTTAAATGTCTCACTCATTACAGGAAGTCAGGATTTTCCATTAATTTTTCATCATGTATTTCCCATGTCCATCCATTTCTCCTCTAGAAACTAGCGACAACTCATTCACACTCACCTTGAATTTCACAATCAAGGACATTAACATATCCTCAACCTGTGAAATAAGAAACACTACCAAAGAGTTCATTGAGAACGAAGTTGATGACCTGGTCAGTTAATTTTATTATTCTTGGTCATATATTTACCCGCACTGAAATTGTAATTACATTAACTTACTTATGTTTGTTATTGTAAAATGATGGTGTCACCCCAATAATTTATATAACTTTTTTCAGTTAAGAACAATTCTGAGTTCAGACACCGAAAAGATTGACCTCAGCTCTAAAAGGATTACAGGCTTCAAGTATGTAACATTGTCCCTCCTTTTTTCTCATAATATGACATACATACAAATAATTTACTTTTAAGATCATGGTTAATTCAAGTTGTTGTTTTATTTATTTTTTTTCAGGTGTAATACATCCCTGATTGAGGCTAATTCTGTGTACGTCATTGATAGAAATGATGCTATTTCGTCTCCAAGTCCATTTCTTGAGCAAATACTTAGAGAAAGTGGTATGATGTACTATATAATCCCTGCTATGACCATTGAAAACACAACCAAATCTGATAACAGCACTACAAGTGCAGCGTGGATCCTGGGCTTCATTATCCCAGTTGGTGTAGTACTCATTCTTGTACCATGTTGGATCCTACTCTGTGTAAGTATCTTCTAGAATTTTAGTCAGAGAGCCATATAATCCATTGATAAAAACTATGAATCTACTAATTATTTCCAAAGAGCCCTTGAAACGTGATTGCTTTATTAACATCCCTTTCTTAATTGTATATCTTTTTGCAGTGTGCACTTACTGGATGGTGTGCAGCACTTCGAAGACTTTGGTATCGGAGACAGTCATACAATGTTCAGTATCAAACTCACAACAGTCTTTTCTAAAGCACCAGATACAGTATATTCTCAGCATAATCCAATAATTAATCCCGGGTGTCTTAGTCTGTCTTGGTGCACAAAAGCAGAGATGGCAGACATTATCTTCCATCCTACATATAGTTAATTTTGTGAATAGTAAATCTGTGAGTATATTCATTCTTTGTATATCTAATCATTTAAAGCTTTGTCCTATGTGATAAATTTTACTATATTCCTGAATTTATATAGGTGACACATAAATCTAATTCATGAAAACATATTTTAAGAATATAAATTATCACACAATATTTTTAATTTATTTTTCTAATTTATTTTCCAATATTATTTTATGTTAATTTATTAAATTATTACTTAAATAAAACAATAATACTATGCATTTCATTTCAAATAGAGGGATATGTTAGTCCTATGTAATTATATTTGTTATATGCACTTTATCAGTCTCTCATTAAATAATCAGTGTCCATGTATTCTATTATGTACTGCTTGTCAAGCTCTGTAATATCATTACCTCTTTAAGTACCATTCTGTTTATTCCATTAAAATTATTATTTACAGCAAGGGTATGCAATCTTTATTTTCTTCTTCATTGAGCTTTTAAATGCTTCCATTCATTTATCTGTAATAGCTGGAGTCAATCCCGTTCAGGTAAAAGGGGAGAAGTTACACCCTAAACACGGCACCAGTCAATTACAGAACTAACACAGACACAAGTAATCCTGCTGCACACTGAGTTGACTTGTTAAAACATTCAACACCATTTGCTTTTTGAGCTTCTCTTTATCTTTATATGGGAGATTTTAACATGATAACTACAACCAGTAGTATCACATCAGGATCAGACTTATCTTGAGCCCATAAAAGAGCAGCGTTTCTCAAAGATTCTTATTCATTCTGGAATTATTTATGTACACTTTCATCAGTCAGAGGTTACTGAAAGTAACTTAATAGAGGTGTGTAAAATAGTGAAGGAGGGAGCTTGAAACCCCCTGGCCCACCACCCTCTCTTCTTACTTCTCCTTAGTCACCTCTACTTTCTGTGATATATGTATAATATACTATATATAAAATACTGTAATGGTGCAAATTGGCATGCTAGTGAAGAAAATTAACAAAAGTCTGGTGTAAACATTCATGTGTAGACTAAGGTGCATGGTGTGCTGTGAGAGGTGATAGTGCAGTGCAGAGACTTTTGTTTACCTGGTAATTGGCTGTCCAGAACAAGTCTCAGTCACACTGAACTTTCTTTCTGTTGCTTGATAACCATTTTCTATTGCATATTTCACTACTTGCAGCTTGTAATCTACAGAATATGATTTTTTTTTTTTTTAGAATTGCCCGCTTATCGTAGTGGAGGGGTTTGTGTGACTTAATGATCCTAGTAGCTATGTTGTCAGGGACATAATGCCTCTGGTAGGGTCACCAAAGGCAAACAGGTCCTGGTTGAAGGTCCAGACAAAGTGCGGTTCAGAAGACCTCTATGCTACATAAAAACAGAACAAGGACACAGTTTCCCGTACCCGGGCGCAAGTCACTAGGGTTCCCCCTTGGACTCAGGCCTGGTGGAGTGGATCGAAGGCGAGCGCCTGGTAGTCGGGCTTCTGCCCATGGAGCCCAGCCGGGCCCAGCCCAAAAGGAGACATGGGTCCTCCCTCCCATGGACCCACCACCTGTGGGTGAGGCTATATGGGCTGGTGCAATGTGAGTTGGGTGGCAGCCAAAGGCATGGGCTCTGTTGGATCAATCTTCATTTACTGAATCTGACTCTTGGGACATGGAATGTCTTCTCTCTGGTGGGGAACAGTATGAGCTGGTGCGTGAGGTTGAGAGATACCGACTAGATATAGTCAGGTCACCTCAACACATAACTTGGGTTCTGGAACCATCCATCTCAAGAGAGGTTGGACCTTATTCCATTCTGGAGTTGTTCATGGGGAGAGGTGGCGAGCCAGTAGAGGCATCCTTGTTGCCCCCATCTCTGTGCCCAAACCTTGGGGTTCTCCCTGGTCAACAAAAGAGTATCTTCCCTCCACCTTTAGGTGGGGGGATGGGTCCTGACTGTTATTTGTGCTTATGCACCAAATGACAGTTCAGAGTACCCACCGTTCTTGGATTCTTTAAGGGGTGTGTTGGAGAACACTACCTCGGGAGACTCACTTGTTGTCTTAGGAAACTTCATCATCCATATGGGCAACGATAGTGTGACCTGGAATGGTGTGATCAGTAGCTACGGCCTCTCCAGTCTAAACCCGAATGGTGTGCCGTTGTTGGACTTCTGTATTTGTCACAGTTTGTTTATAACAAACACCATAAGGGTGTCCATAAGTGCAGTTGGCACCAGGACACCCTAGGTCACAGTTCAATTATCGGCTTTGTTGTTGTGTCACCGGACTTGCGACCGCATGTTCTGGACACTTGGGTGAAGAGGGGAGCTGAGCTGTAAATTGATCACCACCTGGTAGTGAGCTGGCTTAGATCGCGGTGGAGGCCGCCTTCCAGACATGGCAGGCCCAAGTGAGTAATAAGGGTCTGCTGGGAACATTTGGCAGAGTCTCCTGTCTGAGAGGCCTTTAACTCCCACCGCCAGCATAGCTACAAGCATGTCCCAGAGGAGGCGGGTGACATGGAATCTGAATGGGTCATGTTTCATGCCTCCATTGCTGCGGCAGCAGCCCATAGCTGTGGTTGTCGGTGCTTGTTGTGGCGGTAACCCCCTAATCGTGTTGAGGACACCTGTAGTGATGGGGGCCGTCCAGCTGAAAAAGGAGGCCGATTGGGTCTTATTGGCCTGTGGGACTCCCGAGGCAGCAGACAGGTACCGGCAGGTCAAACGTGCTGCAGCCAAAGCTGTTATTAATGTAAAAGCTCAGATGTGGGAAGAGTTCGGTGAGGGCCTGGAGAGTGATTATCGATTGGCCTCAAAAAGGTTCTGGACCGCCATCCGACGCCTCAGGAGGGGGAAGCAATTCTCCACAAACACTGTTAACAGTGGAGCTGCTCACCTCAAGTGGGGATGTTGTCAGGAGGTGGAAGGAATACTTTGAGGACCTCCTCAATCCCACCAACACACCCTCTGTGGAGGAGCAAGACCCTGGGGGTTTGGGCAGGGGTCTGCCCATTATTGAAGTCGTGGTCACTGAGGTAGTCCAAAAGCTAATCGGTGGTCAAGCTCCAGGGGTGGATGAGATCCGCCCTGTCAGGGCTCTGGATGCTGTTGGACTGTCTTGGTTGATACGTCTCTGCAACATCGCGTGGTCATCAGGGGCTGTACCTCCGGATTGGGAAATCGGGGTGGTAGCCCCCCTTTTTAAAAAGGGACCAATTGTTTTCTAATTATCTGGGAATCACACTCCTCAGCCTACCCGGGAAAGTGTATGCAGGGGTACTGGAGAGGAGGATCTGACCGATAGTCGAGCCTTGGATTCAGGAGGAACAATGTGGTTTTTGTCCTGGCCAAAGCACTCTTGACCAACTCTATACGCTACACAGGATCTTGGAAGTGACATGGGAGTTTGCATGGACTTTAATATGGTGGTGTTAAACCCAGTTCATCTCATGTATGGCTTTGGTTGCTATGAAGGACGTCAAGAGAAGGAGCCTGGAAGAACCCATTCAGAACAGGTAAGCCTCCTCATGGGTGTGGGTGCATTTAGCCCTATCTACACCATGTACACTGTAGTTCGCCTACGTGGCTTATATCACTGTTTGTCAAAACAGGACAACAATAGTAGGGATGTTATTGGCAATCGGAATATCGCCGATATAATTATGTCGATTGCTAATCAATACTTATAAAAGGGATATCGATATTTTTAACAATATAGGTTTCCTGTGTTCATGACAGCATCTGTAGTAAATGCCACTTTTAATGACACCCCGAATAAATGGTACGTCCCGCCTCTCTGTATGGTAAATGGTACGTCCCGCCTCTCTGTATGGTAAATGGTATGTCCCTGCTTCTATTGTGCTGTCAGAGCACATGTTCTCAACAGCACGGAACATTTTGTACAAGAAGAGATATTTATCACCGGAAATGCAGATATGTGCATCTTCTGAATCTATACATCTATTTTCGATTCCATGTCACTGTGACACGCGGCGGAGAGCCAATCCTTTCTGTACTCCACTGTGTGGGTGGTCTGATAGCTTCAAACTCCAATTTTATTGGATTATAACAACAGCCAAAGTCTTCGCATGTTGTTTGAGTAAAGAGATAAATTTCCCTCATTTTGATTGGCTCATTTCCACGAAACCAAGCATAGCTGGCAAGCAAACACAAAAGGACAGACATGGAAAAACTTCAACCTGCAGAGCAGCGTGTGAGTCCAATAAAATTAGAGCTTCAAGGTATCGGACCCACCCACACAGAAAGGATTGGCTCTCAGCTTAGCGCCACAGTGACGTGACAATGAAAGTAGATTTGCTCTGAGCAGTTAGAAAGTGAAGCTGCACCAGCTCCTGCTTGGCCTTGTTTCTTCACAAGAAACACTTTGCAGTGTTTAGCGATGCAATAGGGCATTTTTGAAGCACAAACACAGAGACGATATAGCACATTTGTACACTACAAAACATGCAAAACTGCGGAGTCCGTGGAGGCATGAGCACCAATGACGTCACAGACCCAATTTTGAACACGTGACCGGTATAAATGGCTGCGCCCGTGGAATATACATTTTCTTTGGTTAATTGCTTCTAAACTTTGGAATGTGATTACTTTTCTTTGTCATAATTCGTAAGTATGCTGTACTTGGTCAATTATTTCATCTGAGATAGTGAAAGAAATGGGCTTTAATGACTGAAGTATCCCTTTGAGCAACAGAGATCAACAGATCCTAATGCTTGCATCTTGATTCAGCTGAGGGAAGCCAGGGAAGAGCTCTCTGATCCGATCACAGCCATAGAGTTAGAGAAAGCACTGAAGAGTACAAGGTGAGGCAGGCCTCCTGGCCAAGATGGCATCCCTGCAGATCTGTGGAAGAATATGGTCAGTGCTTGAGGCACAAATTACTTTGGTTGTTCAATACTTCCTTGATGAACTTGGGCGTCCCTCAAGATTTTAAGGATGCAGTCATAGTAAGCATCTACAAGAAGAAAGGTCTTAGAAGTGAATGTGGTAACCACCTTATTGTCAATAGCAGGTAAGATTTTGGCCAAAATTATCCGAAATCGCATTAAGAAGATCTCCGAGGAGGTGCTTTCAGAGAGCCAGTGTGTTTTCAGAGAAAATAGGTCAACAACAGATATGATCTTCACTCTTCGACAGCTCCAAGAAAAAGCCATCTAACACCAAGTACTGTACGTGGTCTTTGTAGATTTCACTGTGGATAGAGAGACACTCTGGAAGGTGCTGAAACTATATGGCTGCCCAGGCAACACTGTAAATATCATCAAAAGCTTCCATGAAGGCATGACTGGAAAGGTATTGATTGGTGAAAACATCAGTGACTCTTATACCATTAATCATGGAGTAAAACAATAGTGTGTTTTAGCGCCAACGCTCTTCACATTATACCTCGCAGCGGTTTTAGATACTACGGGGCACAACACCAACAAAGGGGTTTACTTGAAGACCCAATCAGATGGCAAGCTCTTCAGCCTTGGGAGACTGAGAGCCTCCACAAAGACTTGAGATGTCTGTGTGTGAGAGAAAATTACTTTATGCCTTGATTCTGCTTTGATTGCAACAAATGCACATGACATCCAAAAATTGTTGACCACTTCTACGAGGTGTCCCACTTGTTTGGCCTTGAGATCAATGTATCCAAGACAGAACTACTCTATCAACCCAGGCAAGATGGCTTGGGAGTATGTCCAGATGTGCTGGCGAATGGGTCACCCCTTCCAAGAACTTCATTTCAGTTATCGTGGAACTGTGATTTCCAGTTTGAACTCATCTGACCAGGAGGTTGAAGGGCGAATTCAAGCAACCACCAAAGCCTTCGGAGCCTTATATAATCATCCGTGGTCAAGACATGACATCAAGAGAGAAACCAAAGTTAAAATGTATAATGCCGCAGTCCTGCCAGTGCTTCTGTACTCAACAGAGTGCATGACTCTCTACCATAGACATATCCAAAAACTGACCATGACGCAGCTTTGACATCTGCGCCAAATCATGAGGATTCACTGGCAGGACAGGGTGCTGGATGTTGATGTGCTAGAAGCAGCCAATACAGTTAGTGCAGCGGCATTAATTACAGCATCACAGCTCTGCTGAGAGGGCATGTTTATCGCATGCCGGACACCAGACTCCTAAAAGCAATATTTTATGAACAAGTTGTCCAGGGAGGGAGATCACACGGCAAGCAGAAGATCCGCTTCAAGGATGTGCTGAAGAGGCATATGAAGAGCACTGGAATCAATTACAACAGTTGGGAACAAGATGCCAGTGATACAAGTCCCTGGTGAGCAGACATGAGGAAATCAATGATAGCTATTGAATAGAAACGCCAAAGAGAATATGAACATAGACATCAAATGAGACATTCTTTGCCAGGTTTCGTTTGTCATTCTTGCGGACGACTTTGCTGTTTTCAGCCCAGCCTGCATGTCCACTTGTGGTTTTGAAGGACTTAACTCTCCTTGTGTTGCAGTCATCATATGGATGGATAGCCAGAAGAATGGTCACGAGCTTTGGGTAGTGACTGAAAGAACAAGATTATGGATACAAGCAGCTGAAATGAGCTCCCTTCACTGGGTGGCAGGGCTCTTCCTTAGAGATAAGGTGATACGCTCGACCATCTGGGGAGAGCTTGAAGTAGAACCACTGCTATGCATTGAGAGGGGCCAGTTGAGGTGGCTCAGGCATGTGGTCAGAATGCCTCCCTGGTGTGTTGTTTTGGGCATGTCCACCTGGGAAGAGACCCCGTGATCGACGTAGAACACGCTGGAGGGACTATGTCTCTCGGCTTGTCTGGGAATGCCTCGGTGTCCCCCCGGAAGAACTGGAGGAAGTGGCTGTCTGTACGATGGCGACGGCGATGATGACGAAGAAGAAGAAGGAGTTAACTGTTTTTTTAAATTTATGTAAAACGCCTTGGGATATAGTGGAAAGTGGACATGTGTGGGAAGACAGACAGTAGGACCTCCATTCCCAGAAGACAAAGAGCACACAGAAGAGAGCAAACACAAGAAGTAATGGAAGCTGAACTCATTGTTTGACAGTGACTCTCTCCAAAGAGCAATGTTTAGAAGAGTGCTTTTGGATGGATCCTGTAAGAAGCAAACTAGAAGACATATTACTATGATACTGATCTACAGAACAAAGGCTGAGGCCTATTAAAATCTGTCGCATGCTCTAAATAAACATAGGCAAGCAGAGAAAAATCTAAAGCAACAAGAAAAGATTACCTCAAGAAAGAGACACACCTTCAACTGGGTGCACTGATGGCTACTGCTAAATGCAAGAAAGGAAAAGGTATGAAGGCCCCTAGAGAGGCTGAGGAGCAAGAAAAACCCAAGAAACAGTTACCTATGACACAGCCAACTGCGCAACAGACAATACAGCCTGCTTTAAAGCCAGTTATGTCCCATCCAATGTATCAAGCCACAACACAAGCTCAGATGGCTCCTCCCACTGTTCCAACAGCTATGGTAACACCTTAACCCCAGGGAACCCTAATTGTTATCTGCACTCATCAGTGACAGCAACAAGGTTGTTTGAAACAACAAATGAGGGGACAATTCATTCTACGAGGAAGCAGGCAGCCTGGCCCCAGAGGACGACAGAACCAAGGACAGCCAGGTAAACCTCAGGGTGGAAAATGCGAGAACTATGGACAAGAAGGATATCTTCTGAGAGACTGCCCCATGTTACAATGGCAAACCCCCAGGCCCAACACACAGGCCTGATAAATCACTGGAAGCGCCAAATGCAGGCTTCTGAAGATGCCCAGAGACTCCTACTGGGGTGATTCCAATGATAACATCTGTAGCTGGAGAAGAACCAATGCAGGTTCAATTAAATCTAAAAACAACCCCAATGATGAAAGTCAGCTGAGCAATTTACATGTGCCTCAATCCAAATTATGCCACACATTTCACCAAGTCAGTCAAGCTTGCTAAGACAGAAGGATTCCCAGTTCAAGTGCAGCCAATTCCAAGAACAGCTCTGGTGCACCTCACATCAAATGATAAAACAATCAAAATCCCAATATTGATATAAAAAATATCCCAGTGACTCTTTTGGGCCGTGATGCACTATGTAATTTGAATCTCCAAATTTTACACTCTCCTGATGGATGGTACACAAGAAGAGGACACAGATGGTTGCCATCATCAAATCTTAGACAGGGATCACAAATGTTTATTAGTTAGAGCAAATTGATTCACATCCTACTACCTTGATCGCCAACTGGGGAAGTTTCATTTATGTGCATTATTTGCCTCCACATCAATTCAGCCATGAGGGGGGGGGGCAAATGCAGCCAAGAGGGGAGGGCACAAGCCAGTGTCCACCCTCACGCCGGTCCCAAGCCCGGAAAAATGCAGAGGGTTGTGTCAGGAAAGGCATTTGGCGTAAAACCAATGGCAAATAAAATACGCAAGTCAAAACAAGTTTCAAGTTAGAAACTGAAGGCGTGATCTTCAATGTTGTCAGTGCTCATGCCCCACAGGCAGGATGTGAGCTATAAGAGGAGAGATTCTGGAGTGAGTTAAATGAAGTGATGCAGAGTATGCGCAGAGGTGAAAGAGTGGTCATTGAGGCAGACTTCAATGAACATGTCGGTGCAGGAAACAGAGCATATTTGGTATCCAGTACAAAAATGCAGAAGAACAGATGTTGATAGATTTTGCAAAAAGGTTGGAAATGGCTGTGGTGAATACTTGTTTCCAGAAGAGACAGGAGTGACTTATAAAAGCAGAGGTAGGAGCACACAGGTAGACTACATCTTGTGCAGGCTATGTAATTTGAAGGAAGTCAGTGACTGCAAAGTAGTAGTGGGTGAGAGTGTTGCCAAACAGCATAGGATGGTGGTGTGTAGGATGACGCTGATGGTGAGGAAGGTGAAGAAGGCAAAGGCAGAGCAGAAGACAAAGTGGTGGAAACTGAAAAAGGAAGAGCATCGGTTTGTCTTCAAGGAGGAGTTGAAACAGGCTTTGGGTGGTCAGGAAGTGCTTCCAGATGACTGGACAACGACAGCAAATGTGATCAGGGAGACAGGTAAAAGAGTTCTTGGTGTGTCCTCTGGAAGGAGAGTAGACAAGGAGACTTGGTGGTGGAATGAGGAAGTGCAGGAGTGTGGTCAAAGGAAGAGGTTAGCTAAAAAGAAGTGGGACATTTAGAGGACCTAAGATAGTAAAGAGGAGTACAGGGAGACACAGCGTAAGGTGAAGGTAGCGGTGTTAAAGGCCAAACAGAAGGCATATGATGACTTGTATGCTAGGTTGGACAGAAAGGAGGGAGAAAATGAATTATACAGGTTGACACAGCAGAGAAATAGAGATGGGAAGGACGTGCAGCAAGTTAGAGTGATAAAGGACAGAGAGGGAAGTGTATTGACTGATGACAGAAGTGTGCTGGGAAGATAGAAAGACTACTTTGAAGAGCTGATGAATGAGGAAAATGAGAGAGAAAAAAGAGTAGAAGAGGTGACCGTTGAGGACCAGGAAGTAGCAAAGATTCGTAAGGGTGAAGTGAGAAGGGCATTGAAGAGGATGAAGAATGGAAAGGCAGTTGGTCCTGATGACATACTGGTGGAGGAATGAAAGTGCCTAGGAGAGGTAGCAGTAGATTTTCTGACAAGAAAATCTGACAAGATTTTCAACAAGGTACTAGAGAGTGAGCAGATGCCGGAGGAGTGGAGGAGAAGTGTGCTGGTGCCCATTTTTAAGAACAAGGGAGACGTGCAGAGTTGCAGCAACTACAGAGGGATAAAGTTGATGAGCCATACGATGAAGTTATGGGAAAGAATAGTGGAAGCTAGACTAGAAGGCAGAGGTCAGCATTTGTGAACAACAGTTTGGTTTCATGCCAAGAAAGAGCACCACAGATGCAATGTTTGCTTTGAGGATGTTAATAGAGAGGTACAGAGAAGGTCAGAGGGAGCTACATTGTGCCTTTGTGGATCTGGAAAAAGCATATGACAGGGTGCCAAGAGAACAACTGTGGTATTGCATGAGGAAGTCTGGAGTGGCAGAGAAGTATGTTAGAGTGGTGCAGGACATGTATGAGAGATGTAAGACAGTGGTGAGGTGTGCTGTCGGTGTGACCGACGAATTCAAGGTGGAGGTGGGACTGCATCAAGGGTCAGCTCTGAGCCCCTTCTTGTTTGCTATGGTGATGGACAGGCTGACAGACGAGGTGAGACAAGAATCTCCATGGACTATGATGTTTGCAGATGACATTGTGATCTGTAGTGAGAGCAGAGAACAAGTGCAGGAAAATCTAGAGAGGTGGAGGTATGCCCTGGAAAGGAGAGGAATGAAGGTTAGCCTCAGAAAATCAGAATACATGTGTGTGAATGAGAAGGACCCAGGAGGAACGGTGATGTTACAGGGAGCAGAGATAATGAAGGTGGAGGATTTTAAGTACTTAGGCTCAACAATCCAGAGCAATGGAGAGTGTGGAAAAGAGGTGAAGAAGCGTGTGCAGGCAGGCTGGAATGGTTGGAGAAAAGTGTCCGCTGTGATGTGCGATAGGAGAGTGTCAGCAAGAATGAAGGCAAAAGTGTACAAGATGGTGGTGAGGCCAGCGATGTTGTATGGCTTAGAAACAGTGGCGCTGAGGAAAAGGCAGGAGGCAGAGCTGGAGGTAGCGGAGATGAAAATGTTGAGGTTCTCTCTGGGAGTAACGAGGATGGATAGGATCAGAAATGAGTATATCAGAGGGACAGCCCACGTAAGATGTTTTGGAGACAAAGTCAGAGAGGCTAGATTGAGATGGTTTGGACATGTACAGAGGAGGGATAGTGAGTATATTGGCAGTAGGATGCTGAGGTTGGAACTACCAGGCAGAAGGCCTCGAGGAAGACCAAAGAAGAGATTTATGGATGTGGTGAAGGAGGACATGAAGGTCGTTGGAGTCAGAAAAGAAGATGCGGAGGACAGGGTGAGGTGGAGGCGGATGATTTGCTGTGGCGATCCCTGACGGGAGCATCCAAAAGTAGAAGAAGAAGAAGAAGTTTATAGTGTACACATCACTCACTGACCGGATTTATTCTATATCTGTATACAGTAGGCCCTGGACTATTCGCGGTTTTGCACTCACTGCTTTGCATATTCGCAGATTGCTGAGCAACTGTCACGTGCTTCAAATTCAGCTAATGGCTGTTCTGCTTCCTGCTTTTGGTTGAGATGATGTAACGCCCCTTTTTCCTTATTCGCACACATTTTTTGCCTGTACTTTTTTAGTGTGTTTATTTTTAGTTACAGTTAGGCACCATCATGCCACCCAAACGCTGCGCACCTTCTCAGGTTTCTGGTAAGGTGCCGAAGAACCAGAAAAGGCTAATGACACTGCATGAAAAAGTAGAACTGCTTGATATGATTCAGGAAGGAAAATGCTTTGCAAAAAGGTGCAAAAAGGTGAATGTTGTATGAAACAAGGTCATCATCTGAATGGAACCTGCCTTAGTTTTCTGGATACTTTAAGTTCAGGGGTCGGCAACCTTTGCCATTTAAATAGCCATTTGGACCCATTTTCTACATTAAAGAAAATACTGGAAAATTATTTTCCATACAAGAAAATTATTTATTAAACCATTTAAACATTTTATTAACATATTAAACCATTTTATTAACATATTTATTAATTAAACCATTATTATATATAACGATATATTAAACAGTTTTTCTTAACACACACACACACACACACACACACACACACACACACACACACACCTGTCTCTCTCTATCTCTCTCTCTCACACACACACACACACACACACACACACACCTGTCTCGCTCTCTATCTCTCTCTCTCTACTCTCTCTCTCACACACACACACACACACACACACACACACACACACACACACATCTCTCTCTATCTCTATCTCTCTCTCACACACACACACACACACACACACACACACACACAATACAGTACACATTAAATGTGTATTGTATAAACATTATATGTTTATTGTGGTGCTGCGGGCTCCGCCCACAAGCAGGACACCAGAGCATTTTAAGACGTGGAATTCAAAGCGCATTCCCTGCTTGACAGATTGGATGTCCAAACTCAACTTTAAATTGATTCCTTGAGGGATCGGAGGTCCAGATGAGCCGCGTTTTGCTCACATGTGCCATGTTTCTTAAACATTTACTGAAGTAAACATCTTAAAAAACTAAACTAAAAACTAAAGAGTTAAGCCTCCTTTCATCTCTGACTGACTCTGTAGGCAGTCCGTCTCTCTCTCTCTCTCTCTCTCTCTCTCTCTCTCTCTCTCTCTCTCTCTCTCTCTCTCTCTCCCTCTCTCTCTCATATATACTAGTCCTTCTCAAAAAATTTGCATATTGTGATAAAGTTCATTATTTTCTGTAATGTACTGATAAAAATTAAACTTTCATATATTTTAGATTCATTGCACACCAACTGAAATATTTCAGGTATTTTATTGTTTTAATACTGATGATTTTGGCATACAGCTCATGAAAACCCAAAATTCCTATCTCAAAAGCTTAGCATATTTCACCTGACCAATAAAAAAAAAGTGTTTTTAATACAAAAAAGTCAACATTCAAATAATTATGTTCAGTTATGCACTCAATACTTGGTCGGGAATCCTTTTGCAGAAATGACTGCTTCAATGCGGCGTGGCATGGCGGCAATCAGCCTGTGGCACTGCTGAGGTGTTACGGAGGCCCAGGATGCTTCGATAGCGGCCTTAAGCTCATCCACAGTGTTGGGTCTGGTGTCTCTCAACTTTCTCTTCACAATATTCCACAGATTCTCTATGGGGTTCAGGTCAGGAGAGTTGGCAGGCCAATTGAGCACAGTAATACCATGGTCAGTAAACCATTTAGCAGTGGTTTTGGCACTGTGAGCAGGTGCCAGGTCGTGCTGAAAAATGAAATCTTCATCTCCATAAAGTTTTTCAGAAGATGGAAGCATGAAGTGCTCCAAAATCTCCTGATCGCTAGCTACATTGACCCTGCCCTTGATAAAACACAGTGGACTAACACCAGCAGCTGACATGGCACCCCAGACCATCACTGACTGTGGGTACTTGACACTGGACTTCAAGCATTTTGGCATTTCCTTCTCCCCAGTCTTCCTCCAGACTCTGGCACCTTGATTTCCGAATGACATGCAAAATTTGCTTTCATCCGAAAAAAGTACTTTGGACCACTGAGCAACAGTCCAGTGCTGGTTCTCTGTAGCCCAGGTCAGGCGCTTCTGTCGCTGTTTCTGGTTCAAAAGTGGCTTGACCTGGAGAATGCGGCACCTGTAGCCCAGTCCACTGCTTCCACATGTCCCCCAAGGTCTGGAATCGGCCCTTCTCCACAATCTTCTTCAGGGTCCGGTCACCTCTTCTGGTTGTGCAGCGTTTTCTGCCACACTTTTTCCTTCCCACAGATGTCCCACTGAGGTGCCTTGATACAGCACTCTGGGAACAGCCTATTCGCTCAGAGATTTCTTTCTGTGTCTTACCCTCTTGCTTGAGGGTGTCGATGATGGCCTTCTGGACAGCAGTCAGGTCGGCAGTCTTACTCATGATTGCGGTTTTGAGTAATGAACCAGGCTGGGAGTTTTTAAAAGCCTCAGGAATCTTTTGCAGGTGTTTAGAGTTAATTGGTTGATTGAGATGATTAGGTTAATAGCTCGTTTAGAGTACCTTTTCATGATATGCTAATTTTTTGAGATAGAAATTTTGGGTTTTCATGAGCTGTATGCCAAAATCATCAGTATTAAAACAATAAAAGACCTGAAATATTTCAGTTGGTGTGCAATGAATCTAAAATATATGAAAGTTTAATTTTTATCAGTATATTACAGAAAATAATGAAGTTTATCACAATATGCTAATTTTTTAAGAAGGACTAGTATAACGGCATAATCCTAATTAGGGTCGCGGGGAGGCTAGAGCCTATCTCAGCTGACTCTGGATGAGGGCACAGTACACCTTGACCAGCTCGCCAGGCTATCACAGGGCAGAAACACATTGACGACTATGCAGCCTACTCTTTCCGAAAGTCAACAATGTTTCTTTTTAGGGCTACGACTAATGTTTATTTTAATAATTGATGAATTGATCAGTTATTTTTTCGATTAATTGATGAATCGGAAAGAGCAGAGAAAAGTTTTAATTTCCATTCCGATATTCAAAAATATGTCATGCCTGGAGTATATGCGTCGGACCCAAAGATGCAGGAGACCATGTAAGAAGATTCAACGATTTATGAAACGTTCGGAACTGGAAATCGCTAGAAAAGGCAGAATGGTGGGAACTGGTCGTGCACAAAGCGCGGGCCAGGGATCAGAGAGATCATCGAGGAATAGAGTCACTGGAATCAATCTTCTGACAGCGGAGGGAAGCATGCCGCTCCCATTTATAGCTGGCTGCCACTGATTGCCGATTAGGACCAGGTGCGCTCCGCTCTGAAACTCCTCTACCGGCGATCACCACGCCCCTCGCCCACACCTGCAATGAACTGAGGAAAGGTGAGTGTCTCCAGCCAGCACAGACCATGACAAAATAGACCATTTGTTTTCAAATTGCCTGTCCAAAATTGTACACAAACTCCAGAGTAATACATTGTGACAAAATAAAAGACAATTTTTGCAATCGTACAAACATTTTGGCCCGCGCATTTTGGTAAAGGTTAAACAACCTCACTAGGAACATGACAGCTGCCATCTTGACTTACCGGACTACTTTTGATCATGTGACATGTGATGTCACTTGTGTATTACTACTCTTAGTACAACATATGCCACCCAGGCTGGGTGCCAAGGTTATTTCTCAATGTACGGAAATGGTGCAA
>CM045736.1:55288895-55301395 GCA_024760905.1 Plotosus lineatus
GAGCAGAAAACAAAGTGGTGGAAGCTGAAAAGGGAAGAGTGTCGTGTTGTCTTCAAAGAGGAGTTGAAACAGGCTTTGGGTGGCCAGGAAGTCCTTCCAAATGACTGGACAACCACAGCAAATGTGATCAGGGACATAGGTAGGAGAGAACTTGGTGTGTCCTCTGGATGGAAAGTAGATAAAGAGACTTGGTGGTGGACTGAGGAAGTGCAGGAGTGTGTACAAAGGAAGAGGTTAGCTAAGAAGAAGTGGGACATTGAGAGGACCAAAGAGAGTAAACAGGGAGACACAGCGTAAGGCGAAAGTAGCAGTGGCTAAGGCCAAACAGAGGGCGTATGATGACTTGTATGATAGGTTGGACAGTAAGGAGGGAGAAAATGATCTATACAGGTTGGCACAGCAGAGAGATAGAGATGGGAAGGACGTGCAGCAAGTTAGATTAATAAAGGACAGAGAGGGAAATGTATTGACTGATGACAGAAGTGTGCTGGGAAGATGGAAAGAGTACTTTGACGAGCTGATGAATGAAGAAAATGAGAGAGAAAAAAGAGTAGAAGAGGTGACCATTGAGGAGCAGGATGTAGCAAAGATCAGTAAGGATGAAGTGAGGAGGGCAATGAAGAGGATGAAGAATGGAAAGGCACTTGGTCCTGATGATATACCTGTGGAGGTATCGAAGTGTCTAGGAGAGGTAGCAGTAGATAGTCTGACATGAACATTCAACAAGGTCTTAGAAAGTGAGCAGATGCCGGAGGAGTGGAGGAGAAATGTGCTGGTGCCCATTTTTAAGAACAAGGGAGACGTGCAGAGTTGCCGCAGCTACAGAGGAATAACGTTGATGAGCCATACGATGAAGTTATGGGAAAGAATAGTGGAAGGTAGACTAAGGGCAGAGGTCAGCATTTGTGAACAACAGTTTGGTTTTATGCCAAGAAAGAGCACAACAGATGCAATGTTTGCTTTGAGGATGTTAGTAGAGAAGTACAGAGAAGGTCAGAAGGAGCTGCATTGTGCCTTTGTGGATCTGGAGAAAGCATATGATAGGGTGCCAAGAGAAGAACTGTCATATTGCAGAGGAAGTCTGGAGTGGCAGAGAAGTATGTTCGAGTGGTGCAGGACATGTATGAGAGATGTAAAACAGTGGTGAGGTGTGCTGTCGGTGTGACAGTTCAAGGTGGAGGTGGGACTGCATCAAGGGTCAGCTCTCAGCCCCTTCTTGTTTGCTATGGTGATGAACAGGCTGACAGACGAGGTTAGGCTAGAATCTCCATGGACTATGATGTTTGCAGATGACATTGTGATCTGTAGCGAGAGCAGAGAACAAGTGGAGGAAAATCTAGAGAGGTGGAGGTATGCCCTGGAAAGGAGAGGAATGAAGGTTACCCTCAGAAAATCAGAATACATGTGTGTGAATGAGAAGGACCCAGGACGAAACGTGATGTTACAGGGAGCAGAGATAAGGAAGGTGAAGGATTTTAAGTACTTAGGCTCAACAATCCAGAGCAATGGAGAGTGTGGAAAAGAGGTGAAGAAGCGTGTGCAGGCAGGCTGGAATGGTTGGAGAAAAGTGTCCGGTGTGATGTGCGATAGGAGAGTGTCAGCAAGAATGAAAGGAAAAGTGTACAAGACGGTGGTGAGGCCAGCGATGTTGTATGGCTTAGAAACAGTGGTGCTGAGGAAAAGGCAGGAGGCAGAGCTGGAGGTAGCGGAGATGAAAATGTTGAGGTTCTCTTTGGGAGTAACGAGGATGGATAGGATCAGAAATGAGTACATCAGAGGGACAGCCCATGTAAGATATTTTGGAGACAAAGTCAGAGAGGTTAGATTGAGATGGTTTGGACATGTACAGAGGAGGGATAGTGAGTATATTGGCAGTAGGATGCTGAGGTTGGAACTACCAAGCAGAAGGCCTCGAGGAAGACCAAAGAAGAGATTTATGGATGTGGTGAAGGAAGACATGAAGGTCGTTGGAGTCAGAAAAGAAGATGCAGAGGACAGGGTGAGATGGAGGCGGATGATTTGCTGTGGTGACCCCTGAAGGGAGCAGCTGAAAGGAAAAGAAGAAGAAGAAGTTGTAGAACCAACCGGACCAAATTTTGGATTGTAATTAATACCCAGAGTGTACTGTTCTGTTGTGAATACTCTCTGTCTGCCTTGGAAAGGAGAGGAATGAAGATTAGCCTCAGTAAAATAGAATACATGTGTGAACGAGAAGGACTCAAGAGGAACACTTGAAAAGGACAAAGGAAGCAGAGATAAAAAAGGTGGAGGATTTTAAGTACTTAGGCTCAACAGTCCAACGCAATGGAGAGTGTAAAAAGAGGTGACGAAGCGTGTGCAGGCAGTTTGGAATGGTTGGAGAAATGTGTCCTGTGTGATTTGTGATAGGAAGATATCGGCAAGAATGAAAGGAAAAGTGTACAAGATTGTGTTAAAGCCAGAGATGTTGTATGGTTTAGAAACAGTGACACTAAGGAAAATACAGGAGGCAGAGCAGAAATGAGCAGAGATGAAAATGTTGAGGTTCTCTTTGGGAGTAACGAGGATGGATAGGATCGGGAATGCGTACATCAGAGGAACAGCACATGTAAGCTGTTTTTGAGACAAAATCAAAGAGACTAAATTGAGATGGTTTGGACATGTACAGAGGAGGGATAGTGAGTATATTGGTAGTAGGATGCTGAGGTTGGAACTACCAGGCAAAGGGCCTAGAGGAAGACCAAAGAGGAGATTTATGGAAGTGGTGAAGGAGGACATGAAGGTAGTTGGTGTAAAAGTAAAAGATGCAGAGGATAGGGTGACATGGAGGCAGATGAATCACTGTGACGAACCCTGAAGAGAACAGTCGAAAGGAAAAGAAGAAGACATGAGGTCTATATTGCTGTAAACCAGGGGTTCCCAACCTCCAGTCCGAGGCTCAATTGGTACAGGTCCACAGAAGAAATAATTCATTATTTCAGTTTTATTTATTATCTGCGACTGAACGATTTTTATTGTTGAAAAACCTTTTTTTTTAAAAATGGTCAGATTCTCTCAGTTATATGTCGATCATTTGAGCGCTAAAATATGACCCACAAGGAGATTTGGCCACAAGGCAAGTTGGACATGTTTCAAGCAATAGCTGGGATTTTGGGTGAGACTGAGCCTGAGCCTTCATTCTTCCTGCTGGTGCACCATCACCTGTGGATTTTTTTTTTTTCGAAAAGTTCAAGCTCTACTTCCCAACCAACTTTATTTCAGCTGTTAAAAAATAACATTCATGGAGTGCTTATTCTACTCGTTCCTCTTGTTCTTCTTCTTATTATTATTATTATTATTATTATTATTATTATTATCATTATTATTATTATTAATAATAATAATAATAATAATAATAATAATAATAATAATAATACCGTATTCAACGTAATAAGCGCCCTGCTCCAATAAGTGCTCTCACCCCCACCCCCCACCCCCCAGTTTTTTGGGGGTTTTTTTGCCTCTGCAAATTCCAACCCCTCCTCACAGTGGTGCAGAGGTAAACACAAGTAGGGGATAGCTTGTAGAGGCTATATCATCAGGGGTGACGACTTCGGTCTAAGAACCTCCTCAAGTTCCAAGCGAAGCAGGCAGGCTTTACCAGAACCCTGAACATGTGGCCAATGGGGCTCCAGTTCTCACTACGGTTCATGATGACCCAGTCAGAGGGGACTCCAAAAAACCAGATGAGCTTCAATGTTATTGAGCTACAGTATCGGTATTCAAAAAGTGCAGAAGGCAATGGCAAACCACTGCACTATCCTACCAAGAAAACCTCCATGAAAAATAATAATCAAGACAAATACAACATAGTGTCCCAAGGTAAACACTTCAGGCCAAATGACACTCAACATGCTACTGGAGAAGAGCCCACGACCCTTCTCAGTCTTGCTTCCAGTAATGAATCAGACCAAACCCTATTCTAGGAAGTTTGGCAGCTGATGTGGACAAGTTCGGATGGTGAGTGTGCTACTGTACAGCAACAAAAGGAAAATTCCCAAAAACATCGGAACGTGGAATGTGAGATGAATTTAACTTTATCCTGGCAAGCTAAACATCGTCAAATGGGAAAGGTGTCGCCTTCGACTTGATGTTCTCGGAATATTGGAACTTAGATGGACAGGGATGGGCCACTTCAGCTACGATGACTACCATGTTTACTTCAGTGGCGCAGTCAAGGACAAGGAAAATGGAGTCGCCTTCATCTGTCGCAAATCAGCAAACCGTGCTGTCTTGGGGTACAATCCTGTCAACGATAGAATCATCACCATCCACTTTAAAAGCAGTCCTCTCAACATTACCCTCATTCAAATCTATGCGCTCACTCCAATGGCTACTGATCAAGATTGTGAAGACTTTTACGGCAAACTTCAAGATGTGTATGACAAAGTGCCAAACGGAGACATCAAAATCATTATGGGCGACTTCAATGCCAAAGTCAGAAGTGCTTTCGACAGAAAAATCACTGGCAAATTTGCACTAGATGACAGAAACACACCAGGTGAAGAGCTCGACTTCTGTGCTGGTAACAACCTCTTCGTGGCCAACACATGCTTCAAGATACACAAGTGCAGACTGTTCATTTGGACTTCCCCAGACAGCACAGCGAAAAATCAAATGGACTACGTTCTGGGACACCAAAGATGGCGCAGCTCCATCCTCTCAACCAAGAAGCTAAAATCAGACTGGATGAAGGAGACACCGAGTGGTTTCACATCGGCATAGGGGTTCGTCAAGGCTGCATTCTTTCCCCCATGCATTCAACATTTACGTGAGTCCATCATAAGAGCAGTAGTTCGAGAGTCACCATCAGGAGTGAAGATTGGACGGCGTACGATTAACAACCTGAGATACGCTGACAACACCACTCTTGTTGCAAGCACAGCAGAAGAACTCAAAAGATTAGTTCTTGACGTCAAACGAGAGGGCGATAAAGTTGGGGTTTTCAGTAAAACCAAAATCATGAGCAACACAGAGATGAACAAGTTCTAAGTGAATGGCGAGAGTTTCGAAATTGTGCAGCAATTCAGTCACAGCAGCAGCAAAGAGGAAATCTGCAGAAGACTAACGTTTGGTCGCACAGCAATGAGCGGACTCCGCCACGTCTGGAAGGACAGGAACATCACTTCTGAACTGAAGATCAAAATAGCAACAGCGATGGTTTTCGATATCATTACATAGGCCACCAAGACTTGGACTCCAAACTTGGAATCTCAAAGGAGAATTCAAGCCTGCGAGATGTGGTACTGGAGGCGAATGCTCCAAGTCCCGTGGACGGAGAAAAAAATAAATGCAGACATCCTCCAAGCAGAAGGCAACCCCATGCCTCTTGATGGCAAGATCCTGAGAGCTAAACTCAGCTATTTTGGTCACATTATGTGTGTGAAGGCCGAGTGTCTTGAACGCGATGCAATGCTTAGTATGATGGAAAGAATGTGCCGCAGAGGTAGACCTTGCACCAGATGGCTGGATGAAATCAAAACAGCAACAGGCCTGGGACTTGAAGATCTGAAAGAGGCCGTACGGGACAAAAGATTTGGCGTTATCTTTCATGGCCGGTCCCCAAGAGTCGTCTGTGACTCGAAGGCACCAGACCAGAACAGTGTTTTTGATCTTATGTCTAATAACCGCCCCTGTGTACTGGGAGCATAATCGTAGATCAAACTTATCAATTTTATTCGATCACTCCCTGGAACGGTAAAATGATGCATTCACTGCCTGTAAAAGTGAGTTTTTACACGGTATTTCAAGACCCCCTGCCACTGGGGAATGTCTATAATGTTCATCAGTAATATCATATTTGATTGCTCTGCCGTGCTTTAAAAAACAGGAAAATATATTGCTGTGTTCTCTTGATAAATGTCCAACAACCGATGAATCATTAGATACTGCGACAGCAAAACTATGGGATGCTCTGAATAAATGGAGCAATGAGCCAGATATGAACCTAACAGAAAGCGATGACGAGTATTTTTCACCCGATTCTCCTGCTCACTATTTTCATAAATTTAAAGACGTTTCTGGTCATGTGGTTGTTTGCATTGATTGGTTCAACGTGCCATGTGCTAAAGTTAACATTCATGTTGATTGGCTCGATTTTACATCCGGGGGGAAGAATATTTAAAGGAACAGCACTGGGAGGGAAAATTAAAGGGTCTTTTTTCTAAATTATGCTGTTTTCTGTTTATTTTCAGATTTCATGTAAGTAGTTTGGTTGATACCACAAAATGAATAACACAAATACCATTAAAACTCTTTTATTGTTCTGTTATTATTCATGTTTTCCACCTCGATGCTAATAAGCACTTACCGTTCCACTCCGCTGGTATAATTTTAATAAGTGCCCACCCACTCCAATTTTTTTAGCGCCCTGGGCGGTTATCATGTCGAACACGTGAATAATTATTCATATTAAAAATATATTTATAATACAAACAATCTATGACACCCCCCCCCCCCCCCGGTAAAATTGTCAAGCGTTGATCGGTCCATGGTGATAAAAAGGTTGGGGACCCGTGCTGTAAACGACCTGACCTAATCTGCTCATTTGCCCTTGTGACATTTTTCATGTGTTTCATTTGTTAAAATCAGGCCACTTGGTTACGGACCTGAGTTTTTGATTGAAAAAACATAGTAACATAAGTAAGATAACCACAGTTTTTTCTTTTTTTTCTGGGGGGAATGGTATTGTGTAATCAACCACCTCATGGACCACCTTCTATTTGCAACATGCGAGTAGTGACACCTGGAAACCCAAATTCTTGAAATATTTATTTCATTCACCCTGAACAATGCATGTCATTGAACTTTGTGGGGAAAGTTGGAGTACCGGAAGTAAACTCAAACAAACACAGGGAGAACATGCAAACTACACCCAGAAACCCTGATTGAGCCTGGGACTTTGCAAAAAGTCAGGGCTTGAACTTTTAGCCTTCAACAATGAAGCAAATTAACCACTGTGCTATCACTGCCCTGATGACAAACATAGATTTATTTTTGCTTTTCAGTGTAATATATTATCAGCCACAGCCTAACACACAGAACCAAACCAGCCAGAAATGTGTGGCAGTGGGGCAATAAGCTGCACCCTCCCTTCCTTCTTGTTGTGAGGTCGAGGGTTGGATTCCCAGCTCAGGTGTATCTGTGTAGAGTTCTCCTCATGCTTGCGTGGGTTTCCGCCGGGAACTATAGTTTCTTCCAACAGTCCAAAAAGATGAACAGTAGGTGAACTGGCTGTTCCAAATCGCCCCTGGGTCTAATTGTGAGTGAGCATGGTTGTGTGAGTGTTGGCCCTGCAATGGCCTTGCAAGCTGCAAGCTGTTCAGGGTGTACCCCATCCTCACCCAGAGTCACTGAGATATGGCATCAGTCTACCACAACCGAAATCAGGATTAAGTGGATCAGAAAATGAATGAATGGATAATGCAGCCATGAGGTGGGGGGGCACTAACCAGTGTCTCTCCCCCTCATGCTGGTCCCAAGCCCGGAGAAATGCAGAGGGTTGTGTCTGGAAGGGCATCCGACGTAAAACTAATGCCAAACATTTATGATGCAAATCAGAAGTATTACACCCATACCGGATCGGTCGAGGCCCGGGTTAACAACGACCGCCATCAGTGCTGTCAATCAACAGTTCGACAGAGGTCGAAGAAGGAGAGGCGGGAGGCGTGTCCGTAGGCAGAGAGAGAAGAGGAAAGGCATGAGTATAGGACTGAGAGTGGGGACTTTGAATGTTGGAACTATGCAAAGAAAAGGTAGAGAGCTGGCTGACATGATGCAGAGGAGGAAAGTGGACATACTGTGTGTTCAGGAGACCAGGTGGAAAGGTAGCAAAGCTAAAAGCTTAGGAGCAGGGTTTAAGCTATTTTATCAAGGTGTGGATGGGAAGAGAAATGGAGTAGGAGTCATCCTGAAGGAGGAGTTTGTCAGGAATGTTCTAAAAGTAAAAAGAGTGTCAGACAGAGTGATGAGTCTCAAGTTAGAAATTGAAGGTGTAATGCTCAATGTTGTTAGTGCTTCTGCCCCACAGGCAGGATGTGAGCTAGAAGAGAAGGAGGGATTCTGGAGTGACTTAGATGAAGTGATGCAGAGTACCCCCAGAGGTGAAAGAGTTGTCATTGGTGCAGACTTCAATGGACATGTTGGAGCAGGCAACAGAGGGGACGAGGAAGTGATGGGCAGGTTTGGTATCCAGGACAGGAACACAGAAGGACAGATGTTGATAGATTTTGCAAAAAGGATGGAAATGGCTGTGGTGAATACTTTCTTCCAGAATAAACAGGAGCATAGGGTGACTTATGAAAGCGGAGGTAGGAGCACACAGGGAGACTACATCTTGTGTAGGCGATGTAATTTGAAGGAAGTCAGAGACTGCAAAGTAGTAGTGGGTGAGAGTGTTGCCAAACAGCATAGAATGGTGGTATGCAGGATGACGCTGATGGTGAGGAAGGTGAAAAAGGCAAAGGCAGAGCAGAAAACAAAGTGGTGGAAGTTGAAAAAGGAAGAGTGTCGTGTTGTCTTCAAAGAGGAGTTGAAACAGGCTTTGGGTGACCAGGAAGTGCTTCCAAATGACTGGACAACCACAGCAAATGTGATCAGGGACACAGGTAGGAGAGTACTTGGTGTGTCCTCTGGAAGGAAAGTAGATAAGGAGACTTGGTGGTGGAATGAGGAAGTGCAGGAGTGTGTACAAAGGAAGAGGTTAGCTAAGAAAAAGTGGGACATAGAGAGGAACGAAGAGAGTAAACAGGAGTACAGGGAGACACAGTGTAAGGTGAAGACAGCAGTGTCAAAGGCCAAACAGAGGGCGTATGATGACTTGTATGCTAGGTTGGACAGTAAAGAGGGAGAAAATGATCTATACAGGTTGGCACAGCAGAGAAATAGAGATGGGAAGGACGTGCAGCAAGTTAGATTGATAAAGGACAGAGAGGGGAAATGTATTGACTGATGACACAAGTGTGCTGGGAAGATGGAAAGAGTACTTTGAAGAGTTGATGAATGAGGAAAATGAGAGAGAAAAAAGAGTAGAAGAGGTGACCATTGAGGAGCAGGATGTAGCAAAGATCAGTAAGGGTGAAGTGAGGAGGGCATTGAAGAGGATGAAGAATGGAAAGGCAGTTGGTCCTGATGATATACCTGTGGAGGTATGGAAGTGTCTAGGAGAGGTAGCAGTAGATTTTATGACAAGAACATTCAACAAGGTCCTAGAAAGTGAGCAGATGCCGGAGGAGTGGAGGAGAAGTGTGCTGGTGCCCATTTTTAAGAACAAGGGAGACGTGCAGAGTTGCGGCAACTACAGAGGGATAAAGTTGATGAGCCATACGATGAAGTTATGGGAAAGAATAGTGGAAGCTAGACTTAGGGCAGAGGTCAGCATTTGTGAACAACAGTTTGGTTTCATGCCAAGAATGTTTGCTTTGAGGATGTTAATAGAGAAGTACAGAGAAGGTCAGAGGGAACTACATTGTGCCTTTGTGGATCTGGAAAAAGCATATGACAGGGTGCCAAGAGAAGAACTGTGGTATTGCATGAGGAAGTCTGGAGTGGCAGAGAAGTATGTTAGAGTGGTGCAGGACATGTATAAGAGATGTAAGACAGTGGTGAGGTGTGCTGTCGGTGTGACCGACGAATTCAAGGTGGAGGTGGGACTGCATCACGGGTCAGCTCTGAGCCCCTTCTTGTTTGCTATGGTGATGGACAGGCTGACAGACGAGGTGAGATAAGAATCTCCATGGCCTATGATGTTTGCAGATGACATTGTGATCTGTAGTGAGAGCAGAGAACAAGTGCAGGAAAATCTAGAGAGGTGGAGGTATGCCCTGGAAAGGAGAGGAATGAAGGTTAGCCTCAGAAAATCAGAATAAATGTGTGTGAATGAGAAGGACCCAGGAGGAACGGTGATGTTACAGGGAGCAGAGATAACGAAGGTGGAGGATTTTAAGTACTTAGGCCCAACAATCCAGAGCAATGGAGAGTGTGGAAAAGAGGTGAAGAAGCGTGTGCAGGCAGGCTGGAATGGTTGGAGAAAAGTGTCCGGTGTGATGTGCGATAGGAGAGTGTCAGCAAGAATGAAAGGAAAAGTGTACAAGACGGTGGTGAGGCCAGCGATGTTGTATGGCTTAGAAACAGTGGTGCTGAGGAAAAGGCATGAGGCAGATCTGGAGGTAGCGGAGATGAAAATGTTGAGGTTCTCTCTGGGAGTAACGAGGATGGATAGGATCAGAAATGAGTACATCAGAGGGACAGCCCATGTAAGATGTTTTGGAGACAAAGTCAGAGAGGCTAGATTGAGATGGTTTGGACATGTACAGAGGAGGGATAGTGAGTATATTGGCAGTAGGATGCTGAGGTTGGAACTACCAGGCAGAAGGCCTCGAGGAAGACCAAAGAAGAGATTTATGGATGTGGTGAAGGAAGACATGAAGGTCGTTGAAGTCAGAAAAGAAGATGCAGAGGTAAGATGGAGGCGGATGATATGCTGTGGCGACCCCTGAAGGGAGCAGCCGAAAGTAAAAGAAGAAGAAGAAAATGAATGAATGGATGAATGCTCAGCAGGACAAAAGTAAAATAATCAACAAAGTAATCAGGTATCTGCTAGTGTTTCTGAATGTGAGAGGACTGCAAAAAAAGAGTCTCTTTTTTTCTTTGTAAACCAGAGTAAATCAAGGAGTTGAGATGACAGAGAGCGAGAAAGAGAGGGAGGGAGGGATGGATGGATGGATCAATCGATGGATCGATAGATAGATTGATTGATCGATCCAGAGATTACCCAGATAGATTACCCAGAGGGGGAATTCACATCCGGTAATACAGTACAGTCCAAAATAATCGTTAAAAACTAAACAACAACGAATTGGATTTGCTTTCAGGCATTGATATAGATACCATTTTTGCACACAATCGCTGGGGCCTCATGGGTCCGTTCTGTGTCTGTGACGTCATTTGGCAGTTCGTTCATTGTGTGTTGTGGGAGAGAAGTTTGTGTCAGTGGTAGTCAGAGATTAGTACTAGATTTAATTAATGTTATTCTGGTGTGTGTGACACACACAAAGAGAGACAGAGAGATGGCGGTGGAAGGAAGCAGCATGTCGAGTGTTTTAGCGTTTCAGGCGCAGATCGCCTCGGTAATGGAGGTGTTCGCGAACGCCGCGGTGGCGGAGATCTGTAAGGTGGTAGAGGTGAGCTACACCGAGTTACACATGGAGGTGGTGAAGAGTCAGAAGGAGAACACGGTCCTCAAACGGAGACTGAAAATGATTGAGATGAGAGAATCGTTCTATAAAAGAGCCAACAGGCTGAAGGACCCTGTGAGAGGAGAGGGTGAGCGAATGCACACACAAAAACTACACACCACATCAACACACACACTGCAGACCACATCTCTCTCTCTCTCGCTCGCTCTCTCTCTCTCACACACACACTGCAGACCACATCTATCTCTCTCTCTCTCATACACACACTGCAGACCACATCTATCTCTCTCTCTCACACACACACACACACAAACTGCAGACCACATCTCTCTCTCTCTCCCACACACTGCAGACCACATCTATCTCTGTCTCTCTCTCCCACACACACACAAACTGCAGACCACATCTCTCTCTCTCTCACACACACTGCAGACCACATCTAACTCTCTCTGTCACACACACTGCAGACCACATCTAACTCTCTCTCTCACACACACTGCAGACCACATCTATCTCTGTCTCTCTCACACACACACACACACACAAACTGCAGACCACATCTCTCTCACACACACACACACTGCAGACCACATCGATCTCTCTCTCACACACACTGCAGACCACATCTATCTCTCTCTCTCACACACACTGCAGACCACATCTATCTCTCTCTCTCACACACACTGCAGACCACATCTATCTCTCTCTCTCACACACACACACACACACTGCAGACCACATCTCTCTCATACACACACACACTGCAGACCACATCGATCTCTCTCTCACACACACACACACTAACTGCAGACCACATCTCTCTCTCTCTTTCACACACACTGCAGACCACATCTCTCTCTCTCTTTCACACACACTGCAGACCACATCTATCTCTCTCTCTCTCACACACACACACACACACACACACATGCACACACACACTGCAGATCACATCTCTCTCTCTCTCACACACACAAACTGCAGACCACATCTCTCTCTCTCATACACACACAAACTGCAGACCACATCTCTCTCTCTCACTCACACACACACTGCAGACCACATCAATCTCTCTCTCTCACTCACACACACAAACTGCAGACCACATCTCTCTCTCTCTCTCTCCCTCCCTCTCTCTCTCTCTCACACAAACACACACACTGCAGACCACATCTCACTCTCTCCCACACACACACTGCAGACCACATCTCACTCTCTCCCACACACACACTGCAGACCAGATCTCACTCTCTCCCACACACACACTGCAGACCAGATCTCACTCTC
>CM045736.1:55321395-55323895 GCA_024760905.1 Plotosus lineatus
GCAGACCACATCTACCTCTCTCTCTCACACACAAACACACACACTGCAGACCACATCTATCTCTCTCACACACACACACATACACACACACATACACACTGCAGATCACATCTCTCTCTCTCTCACACACACACACAAACTGCAGACCACATCTCTCTCTCTCTCTCTCTCTCTCTCTCTCTCTCTCCCTCTCCCTCTCTCACACACACACACAAACACACACACTGCAGACCAAGTCTTACTCTCTCCCACACACACACACTGCAGACCACATCTCTCTCGCTCTCTCTCTCACACACACTCTGCAGACCACATCTCTCTCTCACACACACTGCAGACCACATCTCTCTCTCCCTCCCCCACACACTGCAGACCACATCTCTCTCTCTCTCTCTCTCTCTCTCTCCACACACACTGCAGACCACATATCTCTCTCTCTCTCTCACACACACACACACACACAAACTGCAGACCACATCTCTCACACACACACAAACTGCAGACCACATCTCTCTCTCTCTCTCACACACACACACACATACACACATTGCAGACCACATCTATCTCTCTCTCTCTCTCACACACACACACACACACACACAAACTGCAGACCACATCTCTTACACACACACACACACACACACACAAACTGCAGACCACATCTCTTACACACACACACACACACACACACAAACTGCAGACCACATCTCTCACACACACACACACACACACACAATGCAGACCACATCTCTCTCACACACACAAACTGCAGACCACATCTCTCTCTCTCACACACACTGCAGACCACACCTCCCTCTTTCACACACACAAACTGCAGACACATCACACACACACAAATACACACGACTGCAGACCACATCTCTCTCTCTCTCTCTCTCTCACACACACACACACACACACACAAACTGCAGACCACATCTCTCTCTCTCACACTGCAGACCACATCTCTCTCTCTCTCTCACACTGCAGACCACATCTCTCTCTCACACTGCAGACCACATCTCTCTCACACACTGCAGACCACATCTCTCTCTCTCTCACACTGCAGACCACATCTCTCTCTCTCTCACACACTGCAGACCACATCTTTCTCTCTCTCACACACACACACACACACACACACAAACTGCAGACCACATCTCTCTCTCTCTCACACACTGCAGACCACATCGATCTCTCTCTCTCACACTGCAGACCACATCTCTCTCTCTCACACACTGCAGACCACATCTCTCTCTCACACACACACTCTGCAGACCACATCTCTCTCTTTCTCTCTCACACACTGCAGACCACATCTCTCACTCTCACACACACTGCAGACCACATCTCTCTCTCACACACACTGCAGACCACATCTCACTCTCTCTCCCACACACACACTGCGACCACATCTCTCTCACACACACACTCTGCAGACCACATCTATCTCTCTCACTCTCTCCCACACACACTGCAGACCACATCTCTCTCTCACACACACACTCTGCAGACCACATCTCTCTCTCTCTCACACACACACTGCAAACCACATCTCTCTCTCACACACACACTGCAGACCACATCTCTCTCTCTCTCTCTCACACTGCAGACCACATCTCTCACACACTGCAGACCACATCGATCTCTCTCTCTCACACACACAAACTGCAGACCACATCTATCTCTCTCTCTCACACACACAAACTGCAGACCACATCTATCTCTCCCTCTCTCTCTCCCACACACACTGCAGACCACATCTCTCTCTCCCACACACACTGCAGACCACATCTCTCTCTCACACACACACTCTGCAGACCACATCTCTCTCTCTCTCTCTCACACACACTGCAGACCACATCTCTCTCTCTCTCTCCCCCACACACACACTGCAGACCACATCGATCTCTCTCTCTCACACACACTGCAGACCACATCTCTCTCTCTCACACACTGCAGACCACATCTCTCTCTCTCTCACACACTGCAGACCACATCTCTCTCTCTCTCACACACTGCAGACCACATCTCTCTCTCTCTCACACACTGCAGAGCACATCTCTCTCTCACACACTGCAGAGCACATCTCTCTCTCTCTCACACACTGCAGAGCACATCTCTCTCTCTCTCACACACTGCAGAGCACATCTCTCTCTCTCTCTCACACACTGCAGAGCACATCTCTCTCTCTCACACACTGCAGACCACATCTATCTCTCTCTCACACACACAAACTGCAGACCACATCTCTCTCTCTCACACACACACACACACACAATGCAGACCACATCTCTCTCTCTCTCTCACACATACACACACAAACTGCAGACCACATCTCTCACACACACACACAGACAAACTGCAGACCACATCTCTCTCACACACAAACACACAAACTGCAGACCACATCTCTCTCACACACACACAAACTGCAGACTACATCTCTCTCTCTCACACATACACACACACAAACTGCAGACCACATCTCTCACACACA
>CM045736.1:55326395-55331395 GCA_024760905.1 Plotosus lineatus
TCTCTCTCACACACTGCAGACCACATCTCTCTCTCTCTCTCACACACACACTCACTGCAGACCACATCTCTCTCTCTCTCACATACACACTGCAGACCACATCTCTCTCTCACACACATACACACTGCAGACCACTTCTCACACACACACACTGCAGACCACGTCTCACGCGCACACACACTGCAGACCACATCTCTCTCACACACACACACACACACACACACAAACTGCAGACCACATCTCTCACACACACACACAAACTGCAGACCACATCTCTCACACACACACACACACACACACACACACACACACACACACACAAACTGCAGACCACATCTCTCTCACACACACACAAACTGCAGACCACATCTCTCTCACACACACACACACACACACACACACACACACACATAAACTGCAGACCACATCTCTCACACACACACAAACTGCAGACCACATCTCTCTCTCTCTCACACACACACACACACACTGCAGACCACATCTATCTCTCTCTCTCTCACACACACACACACACACACACACACAAACTGCAGACCACATCTCTCTCACACACACACACACACACAATGCAGACCACATCTCTCTCACACACACAAACTGCAGACCACATCTCTCTCTCTCACACACACACTGCAGACCACACCTCCCTCTTTCACACACACAAACTGCAGACACATCACACACACAAATACACCACACGCACTGCAGACCACATCTATATCATGCACACAATCACACACACTGCAGACCACATCTCTCTCTCTCTCTCTCTCACACACACACACACACACACAAACTGCAGACCACATCTCTCTCTCTCTCTCACACTGCAGACCACATCTCTCTCTCTCTCACACCGCAGACCACATCTCTCTCTCTCTCACACTGCAGACCACATCTCTCTCTCTCTCTCTCACACTGCAGACCACATCTCTCTCTCTCACACTGCAGACCACATCTCTCTCTCTCACACTGCAGACCACATCTCTCTCTCTCACACTGCAGACCACATCTCTCTCTCTCACACTGCAGACCACATCTCTCTCTCTCACACTGCAGACCACATCTCTCTCACACTGCAGACCACATCTCTCTCTCTCTCACACACTGCAGACCACATCTATCTCTCTCTCTCACACACACACACACAAACTGCAGACCACATCTCTCTCACACTGCAGAACACATCTCTCTCTCTCTCACACACTGCAGACCACATCTCTCTCACACACACTGCAGACCACATCTCTCTCTCTCTCACACACACTGCAGACCACATCTCTCTCACACACACACACACACACACAAACTGCAGACCACATCTACCTCTCTCCCACACACACACACACACTGCAGACCACATCTCTCTCTCTCTCTCACACACACACACACTGCAGACCACATCGATCTCTCTCTCTCTCTCTCTCTCACACACACACACACACACACACACACTGCAGACCACATCTCTCTCTCTCTCTCACACACAAACTGCAGACCACATCTACCTCTCTCTCACACACAAAAACACACACACTGCAGACCACATCTATCTCTCTCACACACACACACATACACACACACATACACACTGCAGATCACATCTCTCTCTCTCTCACACACACACAAACTGCAGACCACATCTCTCTCTCTCTCTCTCTCTCTCTCTCTCTCCCTCTCCCTCTCTCACACACACACAAACACACACACTGCAGACCAAGTCTTACTCTCTCCCACACACACACTGCAGACCACATCTCTCTCTCGCTCTCTCTCTCACACACACTCTGCAGACCACATCTCTCTCTCACACACACTGCAGACCACATCTCTCTCTCTCTCTCACACACACTGCAGACCACATCTCTCTCTCTCTCTCTCTCTCTCTCTCTCTCTCACACACACTGCAGACCACATCTCTCTCTCTCTCACACACTGCAGACCACATCTCTCTCTCGCTCTCTCTCTCTCTCACACACACTCTGCAGACCACATCTCTCTCTCTCACACACACTGCAGGACCACATCTCTCTCTCTCTCTCTCTCTCTCACAGACTCCTGCAGACCACATCTCTCTCTCTCTCTCTCTCTCTCACACACACTCTGCAGACCACATCTCTCTCTCGCTCTCTCTCTCTCTCTCTCACACACACACTGCAGACCACATCTCTCTCTCTCTCTCACACACACTGCAGACCACATCTCTCTCTCTCACACACACTCTGCAGACCACATCTCTCTCTCTCTCTCTCTCTCTCTCTCACACACACACACTGCAGACCACATCTCTCTCTCTCTCTCTCTCTCTCTCTCTCGCTCCCCCACACACACACTGCAGACCACATCTATCTGTCTCTCTCACACACACTGCAGACCACATCTATCTCTCTCTCTCACACATACAAACTGCAGACCACATCTCTCTCTCTCACACACACACACACACACACACACACACAAGTGCAGACCACATCTCTCTCTCTCTCTCTCTCTCTCTCTCTCTCTCACACATACACACACACAAACTGCAGACCACATCTCTCACACACACACACAGACAAACTGCAGACCACATCTCTCACACACACACACACACACACACAAACTGCAGACCACATCTCTCTACACACACACACACACACACACACAAACTGCAGACCACATCTCTCACACACACACACAAACTGCAGACCACATCTCTCTCTCTCACACACACACACACACACACACTGCAGACCACATCTCTCTCTCTCTCTCTCTCTCTCACACACACACACACACACAAACTGCAGACCACATCTCTTGCACACACACACACACACACACACACACACACACACACACACAAACTGCAGACCACATCTCTCTCACACACACACACACACAAACTGCAGACCACATCTCTCTCACACACACAAACTGCAGACCACATCTCTCTCTCTCTCTCACACACACACACACTGCAGACCACACCTCCCTCTTTCACACACAAACTGCAGACACATCACACACACACATACACACGCACTGCACACCACATCTATATCACGCACCCAATCACACAAACTGCAGACCACATCTCTCTCTCTCTCTCACACACTGCAGACCACATATCTCTCTCTCTCTCTCTCACACACACACACACACACAAACTGCAGACCACATCTCTCACACACACACAAACTGCAGACCACATCTCTCTCTCTCTCTCACACACACACACACATACACACATTGCAGACCACATCTATCTCTCTCTCTCTCTCACACACACACACACACACAAACTGCAGACCACATCTCTTACACACACACACACACACACACAAACTGCAGACCACATCTCTTACACACACACACACACACACACACAAACTGCAGACCACATCTCTCACACACACACACACACACACACACAATGCAGACCACATCTCTCTCACACACACAAACTGCAGACCACATCTCTCTCTCTCACACACACACTGCAGACCACACCTCCCTCTTTCACACACACAAACTGCAGACACATCACACACACAAATACACCACGCACTGCAGACCACATCTCTCTCTCTCTCTCTCACACACACACACACACACACACACAAACTGCAGACCACATCTCTCTCTCTCACACTGCAGACCACATCTCTCTCTCTCTCTCTCACACTGCAGACCACATCTCTCTCTCTCACACTGCAGACCACATCTCTCTCACACACTGCAGACCACATCTCTCTCTCTCTCACACACTGCAGACCACATCTCTCCCTCTCACACACTGCAGACCACATCTTTCTCTCTCTCACACACACACACACACACACACAAACTGCAGACCACATCTCTCTCTCTCTCACACACTGCAGACCACATCGATCTCTCTCTCTCTCTCACACTGCAGACCACATCTCTCTCTCTCTCACACACACTGCAGACCACATCTCTCTCTCTCTCACACACACTGCAGACCATCTCTCTCTCTCTCACACACACTGCAGACCACATCTCTCTCTCTCTCCACACACTGCAGACCCACATCTCTCTCTCACACACACACACACACACACAAACTGCAGACCACATCTACCTCTCTCTCCCACACACACACACACTGCAGACCACATCGATCTCTCTCTCTCTCTCTCTCTCACACACACACACTGCAGACCACATCTCTCTCTCTCTCTCTCTCTCACACACACACTGCAGACCACATCTATCTCTCTCTACACACACACACACACACACACACACACACACTGCAGATCACATCTCTCTCTCTCTCACACACACACAAACTGCAGACCACATCTCTCTCTCTCTCTCTCTCTCACTCTCTCTCTCTCTCCCTCTCTCACACACACACAAACACACACACTGCAGACCAAGTCTTACTCTCTCCCCACACACACACTGCAGACCACATCTCCCTCTCGCTCTCTCTCTCACACACACTCTGCAGACCACATCTCTCTCTCTCTCTCACACACACTGCAGACCACATCTCTCTCTCTCTCTCTCTCTCTCTCTCTCTCTCTCTCACACACACACTGCAGACCACATCTCTCTCTCTCTCTCTCTCTCTCTCTCTCACACACACACTGCAGACCACATCTCTCTCTCTCTCTCTCTCTCTCTCTCTCTCACACACACTCTGCAGACCACATCTCTCTCTCTCTCACACACACTGCAGACCACATCTCTCTCTCTCTCTCTCTCTCTCTCACACAGACTCTGCAGACCACATCTCTCTCTCTCTCTCTCACACACACTCTGCAGACCACATCTCTCTCTCTCTCTCTCTCTCTCTCTCTCACACACACTCTGCAGACCACATCTCTCTCTCGCTCTCTCTCTCTCTCTCACACACACTGCAGACCACATCTCTCTCTCTCTCTCTCTCTCTCTCTCTCACACACACACTGCAGACCACATCTCTCTCTCTCTCTCGCTCCCCCACACACACACTGCAGACC
>CM045736.1:55338895-55343895 GCA_024760905.1 Plotosus lineatus
AGACCACATCTCTCTCTCTCTCACACACACACTGCAGACCACATCTCTCTCTCTCTCTCTCTCACACACACTGCAGACCACATCTCTCTCTCTCTCACACACACTGCAGACCACATCTCTCTCTCGCTCTCTCTCTCTCTCACACACACTGCAGACCACATCTCTCTCTCTCTCTCTCTCTCTCACACAGACTCTGCAGACCACATCTCTCTCTCTCTCTCTCTCTCACACACTCTGCAGACCACATCTCTCTCTCACTCTCTCTCTCTCTCACACACACACTGCAGACCACATCTCTCTCTCTCTCTCTCTCACACACACTGCAGACCACATCTCTCTCTCTCTCACACACACTCTGCAGACCACATCTCTCTCTCTCTCTCTCACACACACACTCTGCAGACCACATCTCTCTCTCTCTCACACACACACACTGCAGACCACATCTCTCTCTCTCTCTCTCCCCCCACACACACACACTGCAGACCACATCTATCTCTCTCTCTCACACACACTGCAGACCACATCGCTCTCTCTCTCTCTCTCTGTCTCTCTCACACATACAAACTGCAGACCACATCTCTCTACACACACACACACACACACACACACACACACAATGCAGACCATCTCTCTCTCTCTCTCTCTCACACATACACACACACACACTGCAGACCACATCTCTCTCTCTCTCTCACACACACACACAAACTGCAGACCACATCTATCTGTCTCTCTCACACACACACACACACACACACACCTGCAGACCACATCTGTCTCTCTCTCTCTCACACACACACACACACACACTGGCCAGACCACATCTCTCAAGCCACACACACAAACTGCAGACCACATCTCTCTCTCTCACACACACACACACACACACTGCAGACCACATTTATCTCTCTCTCTCTCACACACACACACACACAAACTGCAGACCACATCTCTTACACACACACACACACACACACACACACACACACACACACACACAAACTGCAGACCACTCTCTCTCTCTCACACACACACACACACACAAACTGCAGACCACATCTCTCTCTGACACACAAACTGTAGACCACATCTATCTCTCTCTCACACACACACACACACTGCAGACCACACCTCTCTCTTTCACACACACAAACTGCAGACACATCTATCTCTCTCACACACACACACACGCACTGCAGACCACATCTATCTCACACACAATCACACAAACTGCAGACCACATCTCTCTCTCTCTCTCACACACTGCAGACCACATATCTCTCTCTCTCTCTCTCACACACACACACACACACAAACTGCAGACCACATCTCTCACACACACACAAACTGCCCAGACCACATCTCTCTCTCTCTCTCACACACACACACACATACACACATTGCAGACCACATCTATCTCTCTCTCTCACACACACACACACACACAAACTGCAGACCACATCTCTCTCACACACACACACACACACACAAACTGCAGACCACATCTCTTACACACACACACACACACACACACACAAACTGCAGACCACATCTCTCACACACACACACACACACACACACACACTGCAGACCACATCTCTCTCTCACACACACAAACTGCAGACCACATCTCTCTCTCTCACACACACACACTGCAGACCACACCTCCCTCTTTCACACACACAAACTGCAGACACATCACACACACAACACACACACTGCAGACTCACATCTCTCTCTCTCTCTCTCACACACACACACACACACACTGCAGACCACATCTCTCTCTCTCTCTCTCTCTCACACACACACTGCAGACCACATCTATCTCTCTCTCTCTCACACTGCAGACCACATCTCTCTCTCTCACACTGCAGACCACATCTCACTCTCACACACACTGCAGACCACATCTCTCTCTCTCTCACACACTGCAGACCACATCTCTCTCTCTCACACACTGCAGACCACATCTTTCTCTCTCTCACACACACACACACACACACACAAACTGCAGACCACATCTCTCTCTCTCTCACACACTGCAGACCACATCGATCTCTCTCTCTCACACTGCAGACCACATCTCTCTCTCTCTCACACACTGCAGACCACATCTCTCTCTCTCTCACACACTGCAGACCACATCTCTCTCTCTCACACACACTGCAGACCACATCTCTCTCACACACACACACAAACTGCAGACCACATCTACCTCTCTCTCCCACACACACACACACACTGCAGACCACATCGATCTCTCTCTCTCTCTCTCTCACACACACACACTGCAGACCACATCTCTCTCTCTCTCTCTCTCTCACACACACACTGCAGACCACATCTATCTCTCTCACACACACACACACACACACACACACACACACTGCAGATCACATCTCTCTCTCTCCCACACACACACAAACTGCAGACCACATCTCTCTCTCTCTCTCTCTCACTCTCTCTCTCTCACACACACTGCAGACCACATCTCTCTCTCTCTCTCTCTCTCTCTCTCTCTCTCTCTCTCTCTCTCACACACACACTGCAGACCACATCTCTCTCTCTCTCTCTCACACACACTCTGCAGACCACATCTCTCTCTCTCTCTCACACACACTGCAGACCACATCTCTCTCTCTCTCTCTCTCTCACACAGACTCTGCAGACCACATCTCTCTCTCTCTCTCTCTCACACACTCTGCAGACCATCTCTCTCTCTCTCTCTCTCTCTCTCTCACACAGACTCTGCAGACCACATCTCTCTCTCTCTCTCTCTCTCTCACACACACTGCAGACCACATCTCTCTCTCTCTCTCTCTCTCTCTCTCTCTCTCCTCACACACACACTGCAGACCACATCTCTCTCTCTCTCTCTTCCCCACACACACACTGCAGACCACATCTATCTCTCTCTCTCACACACACTGCAGACCACATCTCTCTCTCTCTCACACACTGCAGACCACATCTCTCTCTCACACACACTGCAGACCACATCTATCTCTCTCTCACACACAAACTGCAGACCACATCTCTCTCTCACACACACACACACACACACACACACACACACACACACAATGCAGACCACATCTCTCTCTCTCTCTCTCTCTCTCTCACACACATACACACACACAAACTGCAGACCACATCTCTCACACACACAGACAAACTGCAGACCACATCTCTCTACACACACACACTACTACACTACACACAAACTGCAGACCACATCTCTCACACACACACACACACACAAACTGCAGACCACATCTCTCACACACACACACACAAACTGCAGACTACATCTCTCTCTCTCACACACACACACACACACACACACACACACTGCAGACCACATCTCTCTCTCTCTCTCTCTCTCTCACAGACACACACATCCACACACACAAAATGCAGACCACATCTCTCACACACACACACACACACAAAACTGCAGACCACATCTCTACACACACACACACACACACACAAACTGGGTAGACCACATCTCTCTACACACACACGCACACACACACAAACTGCAGACCACATCTCTTACACACACACACAATGCAGACCACATCTCTCTACACACACAAACTGCAGACCACATCTCTCTCTCTCTCACACACACACACACACACACTGCAGACCACACCTCCTCTTTCCACACACACAAACTGCAGACACATCACACATACACACGCACTGCAGACCACATCTATATCACGCACACAATCACACAAACTGCAGACCACATCGATCTCTCTCTCTCTCACACTGCAGACCACATCTCTCTCTCTCTCACACACTGCAGACCACATCTCTCTCTCTCTCTCTCACACACACACACACACACTGCAGACCACATCTCTCTTTCTCTCACATACACACTGCAGACCACTTCTCACACACACACACTCCAGACCACATCTCTCTCTCACACACACACACACACACAAACTGCAGACCACATCTCTCTCACACACACACACACACACACACACACACAAACTGCAGACCACATCTCTCACACACACACACACACACACACACACACAAACTGCAGACCACATCTCTCACACACACACACACACACACACACACAAACTGCAGACCACATCTCTCACACACACACACACACACAAACTGCAGACCACATCTCTCACACACACACACACACAAACTGCAGACCACATCTCTCACACACACACACACACACAAACTGCAGACCACATCTCTCACACACACACAAACTGCAGACCACATCTCTCTCTCTCTCACACACACACACACACACACACACACACACACTGCAGACCACATCTCTCTCTCTCTCTACACACAGACACACACATACACACACACAAATGCAGACCACATCTCTCTCACACACACACACACACAAACTGCAGACCACATCTCTTACACACACACACACAAACTGCAGACCACATCTCTTACACACACACACACAACTGCAGACCACATCTCTACACACACACACACACAATGCAGACCACATCTCTCTCACACACACAAACTGCAGACCACATCTCTCTCTCTCACACACACACACTGCAGACCACACCTCCCTCTTTCACACACACAAACTGCAGACACATCACACACAAATACACACGCACTGCAGACCACATCTATATCACGCACACAATCACACACACTGCAGACCACATCTCTCTCACACACACACACACACACACACACACACACACACAAACTGCAGACCACATCTCTCTCTCTCTCACACACTGCAGACCACATCTATCTCTCTCTCACACACACTGCAGACCACATCTCTCACACACACACACACACACTGCAGACCACATCTACCTCAAGCTCCCACACACACACACACTGCAGACCACATCTACCTCTCTCTCCACACACACACACACTGCAGACCACATCTCTCTCTCTCTCTCTCTCTCACACACACACACTGCAGACCACATCCATCTCTCTCT
>CM045736.1:55346395-55361395 GCA_024760905.1 Plotosus lineatus
ACCACATCTATCTCTCTCGCTCTCACACACACAAACTGCAGACCACATCTCTCTCTCACACACACACACTGCAGACCACATCTATCTCTCTCTCTCTCACACACACACATACACACACTGCAGACCACATCTCTCTCTCTCTCACACACACACATACACACACTGCAGACCACATCTCTCTCTCTCTCACTCACACACACACACTGCAGACCACATCTATCTCTCTCTCTCACTCACACACACACACACTGCAGACCACACTCTATCTCTCTCTCTCACACACACACACACTGCAGACCACATCTATCTCTCTCTCTCACACACACACTAACTGCAGACCACATCTCTCTCTCTCTCACACACACTGCAGACCACATCTATCTCTCTCTCTCACACACATACACACATACAGACACTGCGGATCACATCACTCTCTCCCACACACACACTGCAGACCACATCTCACTCTCTCCCACACACACACTGCAGATCACATCTCTCTCTCTCTCACACACACACACACACACTGCAGACCACATCTCTCTCTCTCACATACACACTGCAGACCACATCTCTCTCTCACACACATACACACTGCAGACCACTTCTCACACACACACACACTGCAGACCACGCCTCACGCCAGCACACACTGCAGACCACATCTCTCTCACACACACACACACACACACACACAAACTGCAGACCACATCTCTCACACACACACACACACACACACACAAACTGCAGACCACATCTCTCACACACACACACACAAACTGCAGACCACATCTCACACACACACACACACACACACACACACACACACACACACACATAAACTGCAGAGCACATCTCTCACACACACACACTGCAGACCACATCTCTCTCTCTCTCTCACACACACACATACACACACACAAAATGCAGACCACATCTCTCACACACACACACACACACACAAACTGCAGACCACATCTCTTACACACACACACACACACAAACTGCAGACCACATCTCTCACACACACACACACACACACACACAATGCAGACCACATCTCTCTCACACACACAAACTGCAGACCACATCTCTCTCTCTCACACACACACACACTGCAGACCACACCTCCCTCTCACACACACACAAACTGCAGACACATCACACACACAAATACACACGCACTGCAGACCACATCTATATCACGCACACACAATCACACACACTGCAGACCACATCTCTCTCTCTCACACACACACACACACACACACACACACACACAAACTGCAGACCACATCTCTCTCTCTCACACTGCAGACCACATCTCTCTCTCTCTCACACTGCAGACCACATCTCTCTCTCTCTCACACACTGCAGACCACATCGATCTCTCTCTCTCACACTGCAGACCACATCTCTCTCTCTCTCACACACTGCAGACCACATCTCTCTCTCACACACACTGCAGACCACATCTCTCTCTCTCACACACACTGCAGACCACATCTCTCTCTCACACACACACACACACAAACTGCCCAGACCACATCTACCTCTCTCTCCCACATACACACACACTGCAGACCACATCTCTCTCTCACACATACACACACACACACTCCAGACCACATCTCTCTCTCTCTCCCACACAGCCAACCCGCAGACCCCATCTACCTCTCTCTCACACACACACACACACACTGCAGCCCACACCTACCTCTCTCTCACACACACACACACACACACACACATACACACTGCAGATCACATCTCTCTCTCACACACACACAAACTGCAGACCACATCTCTCTCTCTACTCTCTCTCTCTCTCCCTCTCTCTCACACACACAAACACACACACTGCAGACCAAGTCTCACTCTCTCCCACACACACACTGCAGACCACATCTCTCTCTCACTCTCTCTCACACACACTCTGCAGACCACATCTCTCTCTCTCTCACACACACTGCAGACCACATCTCTCTCTCTCTCTCACACACACTGCAGACCACATCTCTCTCTCGCTCTCTCTCTCTCTCACACACACTGCAGACCACATCTCTCTCTCTCTCTCTCACACACAGACTCGTGAGACCACATCTCTCTCTCACACACACTCTGCAGACCACATCTCTCTCTCTCTCTCTCTCTCACACACACTCTCCAGACCACATCTCTCTCTCTCTCACACACACTGCAGACCACATCTCTCTCTCTCTCTCTCACACACACTGCAGACCACATCTATCTCTCTCTCTCTCTCTCCCCCCCCACACACACTGCAGACCACATCTATCTCTCTCTCTCTCACACACTGCAGACCACATCTCTCTCTCCCACACACACTGCAGACCACATCTCTCTCTCACACACACTCTGCAGACCACATCTCTCTCTCTCTCTCTCTCTCTCTCTCTCCCTCTCTCTCTCACACACACACTCTTCACAGCACATCTCTCACTCTCTCTCTCTCTCTCTCTCTCTCTCCCCCCCACACACACTGCAGACCACATCTATCTCTCTCTCTCACACACACTGCAGATCACATCTCTCTCTCTCTCACACACTGCAGACCACATCTCTCTCTCTCACACACACTGCAGACCACATCTATCTCTCTCTCACACATACAAACTGCAGACCACATCTATCTCTCTCTCACACACACAAACTGCAGACCACATCTCTCTCTCTCACACACACACACACACACACACACACACAATGCAGACCACATCTCTCTCTCTCTCTCTCACACATACACACACACAAACTGCAGACCACATCTACCTCTCTCTCCCACACACACACACACTGCAGACCACATCTCTCTCTCTCTCACACACACACACACACACACACACTGCAGACCACATCTCTCTCTCTCTCTCTCACACACACTAACTGCAGACCACATCTACCTCTCTCTCACACACAAACACACACACTGCAGACCACATCTATCTCTCTCTCACACACACACACACACACACACACACATACACACTGCAGATCACATCTCTCTCTCTCACACACACACAAACTGCAGACCACATCTCTCTCTCACTCTCTCTCTCTCTCTCTCACACACACACAAACACACACACTGCAGACCAAGTCTCACTCTCTCCCACACACACACTGCAGACCACATCTCTCTCTCACTCTCTCTCACACACACTCTGCAGACCACATCTCTCTCTCTCTCACACACACTGCAAACCACATCTCTCTCTCTCTCACACACACTGCAGACCACATCTCTCTCTCTCTCTCTCCTCACACACACTGCAGACCACATCTCTCTCTCGCTCTCTCTCTCACACACACTGCAGACCACATCTCTCTCTCTCTCTCTCTCTCTCTCACACACAGACTCCGCAGACCACATCTCTCTCTCTCTCACACACACTCTGCAGACCACATCTCTCTCTCGCGCTCTCTCTCTCTCACACACACTCTGCAGACCACATCTCTCTCTCTCTCACACACACTGCAGACCACATCTCTCTCTCTCTCTCTCACACACACTGCAGACCACATCTCTCTCTCTCTCTCTCTCACACACACTGCAGACCACATCGCTCTCTCTCTCTCTCTCTCTCTCACACACACACTGCAGACCACATCTATCGCTCTCTCTCTCTCACACACACACACACACACTGCAGACCACATCTCTCTCTCTCACACACACACACACACACACACTGCAGACCACATCTCTCTCTCTCTCTCTCTCACACACACACACACACACTGCAGACCACATCTATCTGTCTCTCTCACACACACACACACACACACACACTGCAGACCACATCTATCTGTCTCTCTCTCTCACACACACACACACACACACACTGACCACATCTCTCTCGCTCGCTCTCGCTCTCTCGGCCACACACACACTGCAGACCACATCTATCTCTATCTCTCTCACACACACACTGCAGACCACATTTATCTCTCTCTCTCTCTCACACACACACTGCAGACCACATCTATCTCTCTCTCTCACACACACACATACACACACTGCAGACCACATCTATCTCTCTCTCTCTCACACACACACACACTGCAGACCACATCTATCTCTCTCTCTCACACACACACACTAACTGCAGACCACATCTATCTCTCTCTCTCACACACACACTAACTGCAGACCACATCTCTCTCTCTCTCACACACACTGCAGACCACATCTATCTCTCTCTCTCACACACACACACACTGCAGACCACATCTATCTGTCTCTCTCTCTCTCTCTCTCTCACACACACACACTGCAGACCACATCTATCTGTCTCTCTCTTTCTCACACACACACACACACTCCAGACCACATCTATCTGTCTCTCTCTTTCTCACACACACACACACACTGCAGACCACATCTGTCTCTCTCTCTCACACACACACACACTGCAGACCACATCTATCTGTCTCTCTCTCACACACACACACACACACACTGCAGACCACATCTCTCTCTCTCACACACACACTGCAGACCACATCTATCTCTCTCTCTCACACACACACAAACTGCAGACCACATCTCTCTCTCACACACACACTGCAGACCACATCTATCTCTCTCTCTCACACACACACATACACACACTGCAGACCACATCTCTCTCTCTCTCTCACACACACACATACACACACTGCAGACCACATCTCTCTCTCTCTCTCACTCACACACACACTGCAGACCACATCTATCTCTCTCTCACTCACACACACACACTGCAGACCACATCTATCTCTCTCTCTCTCTCACACACACACACACACACTGCAGACCACATCTATCTCTCTCTCTCACACACACACACTAACTGCTCTCACACACACTGCAGACCACATCTATCTCTCTCTCACACACACACACACACATACAGACACTGCAGATCACATCACTCTCTCCCACAAACACACTGCAGACCACATCTCACTCTCTCTCCCACACACACACTGTAGACCACATCTCTCTCACACACACACACTCTGCAGACCACATCTCTCTCTCTCTCACACACTGCAGACCACATCTCACTCTCTCCCACACACACACACTGCGACTCACATCTCTCTCTCACACACACACTCTGCAGACCACATCTCTCTCTCTCTCCCCCACACACACACTGCAGACCACATCTATCTCTCTCTCTCTCACACACTGCAGACCACATCTCTCTCTCACACACTGCAGACCACATTGATCTCTCTCACACACACAAACTGCAGACCACATCTATCTCTCTCTCTCACACACACAAACTGCAGACCACATCTATCTCTCCCTCTCTCTCTCACACACACACACTGCAGACCACATCTCACTCTCTCCCACACACACTGCAGACCACATCTCTCTCACACACACTCTGCAGACCACATCTCTCTCTCTCTCTCTCTCACACACACTGCAGACCACATCTCTCTCTCTCTCTCTCTCTCTCCCCCCCCCACACACACTGCAGACCACATCTATCTCTCTCTCACACACTGCAGACCACATCTCTCTCTCCCACACACACTGCAGACCACATCTATCTCTCTCTCTCACACACACACACACTGCAGACCACATCTCTCTCTCTCTCTCTCTCTCTCTCTCTCTCTCTCTCTCTCTCTCTCACACACACTGCAGACCACATCTCTCTCTCTCTCTCTCTCTCTCCCACACACACTGCAGACCACATCTCTCTCTCTCTCTCTCTCACACTGCAGAACACACCTCTCTCTCTCTCACGCTGCAGTCCACATCACTCTCTCTCACACACACTGCAGACCACATCTATCTCTCTCTCTCACACATACAAACTGCAGACCACATCTATCTCTCTCTCACACACACAAACTGCAGACCACATCTCTCTCTCTCTCTCTCTCTCTCTCACACACATACACACACACAAACTGCAGACCACATCTCTCACACACACAGACAAACTGCAGACCACATCTCTCACACACACACACACAAACACACAAACTGCAGACCACATCTCACACACACACACAAACTGCAGACCACATCTCTCTCTCTCTCTCACACACACACACACACACTGCAGACCACATCTCTCTCTCTCTCTCTCTCTCACAGACACACACACAAAATGCAGACCACATCTCTCACACACACACACACACACACACAAAATGCAGACCACATCTCTCACACACACACACAAACTGCAGACCACATCTCTTACACACACACACACACACAAACTGCAGACCACATCTCTTACACACACACGCAATGCAGACCACATCTCTCTCACACACACAAACTGCAGACCACATCTCTCTCTCTCTCTCTCACACACACACACACACACTGCAGACCACACCTCCCTCTTTCACACACACAAACTGCAGACACATCACACACACACATACACACGCACTGCAGACCACATCTATATCACGCACACAATCACACACACTGCAGACCACATCTCTCTCTCTCTCTCACACACACACACAAACTGCAGACCACATCTCTCTCTCTCTCACACACTGCAGACCACATCTATCTCTCTCTCTCACACACACACACACACACACAAACTGCAGACCACATCTCTCTCTCTCACACACTGCAGACCACATCGAGTCTCTCTCTCTCACACTGCAGACCACATCTTTCTCTCTCTCTCTCACACACACACTGCAGACCACATCTCTCTCTCTCACACACACACACACATACACACAAACTGCAGACCACATCTCTTACACACACACACACACACACACACACACAATGCAGACCACATCTCTCACACACACAAACTGCGGACCACATCTCTCTCTCTCACACACACACACTGCAGACCACACCTCCCTCTTTCACACACACAAACTGCAGACACATCACACACACAAATACACACGCACTGCAGACCACATCTATATCACGCACACAATCACACACCCTGCAGACCACATCTCTCTCTCTCTCTCTCTCTCTCTCTCTCTCTCTCTCACACACACACAAACTGCAGACCACATCTCTCTCTCTCTCTCACACACTGCAGACCACATCTCTCTCTCTCTCTCTCTCACACACTGCAGACCACATCTCTCTCTCTCTCTCTCTCTCTCTCCCCCACACACACACTGCAGACCACATCTATCTCTCTCTCTCTCACACACTCCAGACCACATCTCTCTCTCCCACACACACTGCAGACCACATCTCTCTCTCACACACACTCTGCAGACCACATCTATCTGTCTCTCTCTCTCTCTCTCACACACACACACTGCAGACCACATCTATCTGTCTCTCTCTTTCTCACACACACACACACACACACACACACTGCAGACCACATCTGTCTCTCTCTCTCTCTCTCACACACACACACACTGCAGACCACATCTATCTGTCTCTCTCTCTCACACACACACACACACACACACACACTGCAGACCACATCTCTCTCTCTCGCTCACACACACACTGCAGACCACATCTATCTCTCTCTCTCACACACACACAAACTGCAGACCACATCTCTCTCTCACACACACACTGCAGACCACATCTATCTCTCTCTCTCTCTCACACACACACATACACACACTGCACACCACATCTCTCTCTCTCTCTCTCTCACACACACACATACACACACTGCAGAACACATCTCTCTCTCTCACTCACACACACACACTGCAGACCACATCTATCTCTCTCTCTCACTCACACACACACACTGCAGACCACATCTATCTCTCTCTCTCTCTCACACACACACACACACACTGCAGACCACATCTATCTCTCTCTCTCTCACACACACACTAACTGCAGACCACATCTCTCTCTCTCACACACACTGCAGACCACAACTATCTCTCTCTCACACACACACACACACACACATACAGACACTGCAGATCACATCACTCTCTCCCACAAACACACTGCAGACCACATCTCACTCTCTCCCACACACACACTGCAGACCACATCTCTCTCTCACACACACACACTCTGCAGACCACATCTCTCTCTCTCTCTCTCACACACTGCAGACCACATCTCACTCTCTCCCACACACACACACTGCGACCACATCTCTCTCACACACACACTCTGCAGACCACATCTCTCTCTCTCTCTCTCTCTCTCCCCACACACACACTGCAGACGACATCTCTCTCTCACACACTGCAGACCACATATCTCTCTCACACACTGCAGACCACATTGATCTCTCTCTCTCACACACACAAACTGCAGACCACATCTATCTCTCTCTCACACACACAAACTGCAGACCACATCTATCTCTCCCTCTCTCTCTCACACACACACACTGCAGACCACATCTCACTCTCTCTCACACACACTGCAGACCACATCTATCTCTCTCTCACACACACACACACTGCAGACCACATCTATCTGTCTCTCTCTCTCTCTCTCTCACACACACACACTGCAGACCACATCTATCTGTCTCTCTCTTTCTCACACACACACACACACACACACTGCAGACCACATCTGTCTCTCTCTCTCACACACACACACACTGCAGACCACATCTATCTGTCTCTCTCTCACACACACACACACACACACACACACTGCAGACCACATCTCTCTCTCTCGCTCACACACACACTGCAGACCACATCTATCTCTCTCTCACACACACACAAACTGCAGACCACATCTCTCTCTCACACACACACTGCAGACCACATCTATCTCTCTCTCACACACACACATACACACACTGCAGACCACATCTCTCTCTCTCTCTCTCACACACACACACATACACACACTGCAGACCACATCTCTCTCTCTCTCTCACTCACACACACACACACTGCAGACCACATCTATCAGCTCTCTCTCTCACTCACACACACACACACTGCAGACCACATCTATCTCTCTCTCTCTCACACACCCACACACACACACTGCACACCACATCTATCTCTCTCTCTCTCACACACACACTAACTGCGGACCACATCTCTCTCTCTCTCTCACACACACTGCAGACCACATCTATCTCTCTCTCACACACACACACACACACACACACACACATACAGACACTGCAGATCACATCACTCTCTCCCACAAACACACTGCAGACCACATCTCACTCTCTCCCACACACACACTGCAGACCACATCTCTCTCTCACACACACACACTCTGCAGACCACATCTCTCTCTCTCTCTCTCACACACTGCAGACCACATCTCACTCTCTCCCACACACACACACCAAGTGACCACATCTCTCTCACACACACACTCTGCAGACCACATCTCTCTCTCTCTCTCTCTCTCTCCCCCACACACACACTGCAGACCACATCTATCTCTCTCTCTCTCACACACTGCAGACCACATCTCTCTCTCACACACTGCAGACCACATTGATCTCTCTCTCTCACACACACAAACTGCAGACCACATCTATCTCTCCCTCTCTCTCTCACACACACACACTGCAGACCACATCTCACTCTCTCCCACACACACTGCAGACCACATCTCTCTCACACACACTCTCCAGACCACATCTCTCTCTCTCTCTCTCACACACACTGCAGACCACATCTCTCTCTCTCTCTCTCTCTCTCTCTCCCCCACACACACACTGCACACCACATCTATCTCTCTCTCTCTCACACACTGCAGACCACATCTCTCTCTCCCACACACACTGCAGACCACATCTCTCTCTCACACACACTCTGCAGACCACATCTCTCTCTCTCTCTCTCTCTCTCTCTCTCTCTCTCTCACACACACACTGCAGACCACATCTCTCTCTCTCTCTCTCTCTCTCTCTCTCCCCACACACACTGCAGACCACATCTATCTCTCTCTCTCACACACACTGCAGACCACATCTCTCTCTCTCACACACACTGCAGACCACATCTATCTCTCTCTCTCACACATACAAACCGCCAGACCACATCTATCTCTCTCTCACACACACAAACTGCAGACCACATCTCTCTCTCTCTCACACACACACACACACACACACACACACACACACACAATGCAGACCACATCTCTCTCTCTCTCTCTCTCTCACACACATACACACACAGAAACTGCAGACCACATCTCTCACACACACAGACAAACTGCAGACCACATCTCTCACACACACACACACAAACACACAAACTGCAGACCACATCTCACACACACACGCAAACTGCAGATCACATCTCTCTCTCTCACACACACACACACACACACACACACACTGCAGACCACATCTCTCTCTCTCTCTCTCTCACAGACACACACATACACACACACAAAATGCACACCACATCTCTCACACACACACACACACACACACAAAATGCAGACCACATCTCTCACACACACACACAAACTGCAGACCACATCTCTTACACACACACACACACAAACTGCAGACCACATCTCTTACACACACACACAATGCAGACCACATCTCTCTCACACACACTAACTGCAGACCACATCTCTCTCTCTCTCTCACACACACACACACTGCAGACCACACCTCCCTCTTTCACACACACAAACTGCAGACACATCACACACACACAAACACACGCACTGCAGACCACATCTATATCACGCACACCATCACACACACTGCAGACCACATCTCTCTCTCTCTCTCACACACACACACAAACTGCAGACCACATCTCTCTCTCTCTCACACACTGCAGACCACATCTATCTCTCTCTCTCTCTCACACACACACACACACACACAAACTGCAGACCACATCTCTCTCTCTCACACACTGCAGACCACATCGATCTCTCTCTCTCTCACACTGCAGACCACATCTTTCTCTCTCTCTCTCTCACACACACACTGCAGACCACATCTCTCTCTCTCTCACACACACACACACACATACACACAAACTGCAGACCACATCTCTTACACACACACACACACACACACACACTGCAGACCACACCTCCCTCTTTCACACACACAAACTGCAGACACATCACACACACAAATACACACGCACTGCAGACCACATCTATATCACGCACACAATCACACACACTGCAGACCACATCTCTCTCTCTCTCTCTCTCACACACACACAAACTGCAGACCACATCTCTCTCTCTCTCTCACACACTGCAGACCACATCTATCTCTCTCTCTCTCACACACACACACACACACACAAACTGCAGACCACATCTCTCTCTCTCTCACACACTGCAGACCACATCGATCTCTCTCTCTCTCACACTGCAGACCACATCTCTCTCTCTCACACACACACACACACAAACTGCAGACCACATCTCTCTCTCTCTCACACACTGCAGACCACATCTATCTCTCTCACACACACACACACACATACAGACACTGCAGATCACATCACTCTCTCCCACAAACACACTGCAGACCACATCTCACTCTCTCCCACACACACACTGCAGACCACATCTCTCTCTCACACACACACACTCTGCAGACCACATCTCTCTCTCTCTCTCTCTCACACTGCAGACCACATCTCACTCTCTCCCACACACACACACACTGCGACCACATCTCTCTCACACACACACACTCTGCAGACCACATCTCTCTCTCTCTCTCTCTCTCTCTCCCCCACACACACACTGCAGACCACATCTCTCTCTCACACACTGCAGACCACATCTCTCTCTCACACACTGCAGACCACATTGATCTCTCTCTCTCACACACACAAACTGCAGACCACATCTATCTCTCTCTCACACACACAAACTGCAGACCACATCTATCTCTCCCTCTCTCTCTCCCACACACACACACTGCAGACCACATCTCACTCTCTCCCACACACACTGCAGACCACATCTCTCTCACACACACCCTACAGCCCGCGTCTCTGTCTCTCTCTCTCTCACACACACTGCAGACCACATCTCTCTCTCTCTCTCTCTCGCCCCCCCCACACACACACTGCAGACCACATCTATCTCTCTCTCTCTCACACACTGCAGCCCACATCTCTCTCTCCCACACACACTGCAGACCACATCTCTCTCTCACACACACTCTGCAGACCACATCTCTCTCTCTCTCTCTCTCTCTCTCACACACACACACACTGCAGACCACATCTCTCTCTCTCTCTCTCTCTCTCTCCCCCACACACACACTGCAGACCACATCTATCTCTCTCTCTCACTCACACTGCAGATCACATCTCTCTCTCTCACACACTGCAGACCACATCTCTCTCTCTCACACACACTGCAGACCACATCTATCTCTCTCTCTCACACATACAAACTGCAGACCACATCTATCTCTCTCACACACACAAACTGCAGACCACATCTCTCTCTCTCTCTCTCACACACACACACACACACACACACACAATGCAGACCACATCTCTCTCTCTCTCTCTCTCTCACACATACACACACACAAACTGCAGACCACATCTCTCACACACACAGACAAACTGCAGACCACATCTCTCACACACACACACACAAACACACAAACTGCAGACCACATCTCTCACACACACACACACATAAACTGTAGACCACATCTCTCACACACACACACAAACTGCAGACCACATCTCTCTCTCTCTCTCACACACACACACACACACACTGCAGACCACATCTCTCTCTCTCTCTCTCTCACAGACACACACATACACACACACAAAATGCAGACCACATCTCTCACACACACACACACACACACACACACAAAATGCAGACCACATCTCTCTCACACGCACACACACACACACAAACTGCAGACCACATCTCTTACACACACACACACACACAAACTGCAGACCACATCTCTTACACACACACACAATGCAGACCACATCTCTCTCACACACACAAACTGCAGACCACATCTCTCTCTCTCTCTCTCACACACACACACACTGCAGACCACACCTCCCTCTTTCACCCACCCAAACCGCACACACATCACACACACACATACACACGCACTGCAGACCACATCTATATCACGCACACAATCACTCATACTGCAGACCACATCTCTCTCTCTCTCTCACACACACACACACACATACACAAACTGCAGACCACATCTCTTCCACACACACACACACACACAATGCACACCACATCTCTCTCACACACACAAACTGCGGACCACATCTCTCTCTCTCTCACACACACACACTGCAGACCACACCTCCCTCTTTAACACACACAAACTGCAGACACATCACACACACAAAAACACATGCACTGCAGACCACATCTATATCACGCACACAATCACACACACTGCAGACCACATCTCTCTCTCTCTCTCTCTCCCACACACACACACTCCCGACCACATCTCTCTCTCTCTCACACACTGCAGACCACATCTATCTCTCTCTCTCACACACACAAACTGCAGACCACATCTCTCTCTCACACACACACTGCAGACCACATCTATCTCTCTCGGCTCTCACACACACACATACACACACTACAGACCACATCTCTCTCTCTCTCTCTCTCACTCACACACACACACTGCAGACCACATCTATCTCTCTCTCTCTCTCACACACACACACTGCAGACCACATCTATCTCTCTCTCTCTCTCTCTCTCACACACACACACACACACACACACTGCAGACCACATCTATCTCTCTCTCTCTCACACACACACACACACACTGCAGACCACATCTCTCTCTCTCTCTCACACACACTGCAGACCACATCTATCTCTCTCTCTCACACACACACACACACACACACACACATACAGACACTGCAGATCACATCACTCTCTCTCACAAACACACTGCAGACCACATCTCACTCTCTCCCACACACACACTGTAGACCACATCTCTCTCTCACACACACACACTCTGCAGACCACATCTCTCTCTCTCTCTCTCTCTCACACACTGCAGACCACATCTCACTCTCTCCCACACACACACACTGCGACCACATCTCTCTCACACACACACTCTGCAGACCACATCTCTCTCTCTCTCTCTCTCTCTCTCTCTCTCCCCCACACACACACTGCAGACCACATCTATCTCTCTCTCTCACACACTGCAGACCACATCTCTCTCTCACACACTGCAGACCACATTGATCTCTCTCTCTCACACACACAAACTGCAGACCACATCTATCTCTCTCTCACACACACAAACTGCAGACCACATCTATCTCTCCCTCTCTCTCTCACACACACACACTGCAGACCACATCTCACTCTCTCCCACACACACTGCAGACCACATCTCTCTCACACACACTCTGCAGACCACATCTCTCTCTCTCTCTCACACACACACTGCAGACCACATCTCTCTCTCTCTCTCTCTCTCTCCCCCACACACACTGCAGACCACATCTATCTCTCTCTCTCACACACTGCAGACCACATCTCTCTCCCACACACACTGCAGACCACATCTATCTCTCTCTCTCTCACACACACACACACTGCAGACCACATCTATCTGTCTCTCTCTCTCTCTCTCACACACACACACTGCAGACCACATCTATCTGTCTCTCTCTTTCTCACACACACACACACACACACACTGCAGACCACATCTGTCTCTCTCTCTCTCTCACACACACACACACTGCAGACCACATCTATCTGTCTCTCTCTCTCACACACACACACACACACACTGCAGACCACATCTCTCTCTCTCGCTCACACACACACTGCAGACCACATCTATCTCTCTCTCTCACACACACACAAACTGCAGACCACATCTCTCTCTCACACACACACTGCAGACCACATCTATCTCTCTCTCTCTCTCACACACACACATACACACACTGCAGACCACATCTCTCTCTCTCTCTCTCTCACACACACACATACACACACTGCAGACCACATCTCTCTCTCTCTCTCTC
>CM045736.1:55366395-55371395 GCA_024760905.1 Plotosus lineatus
ACACACACACACACACACACACACAAACTGGAGACCACATCTCTCACACACACACACACACAAACTGCAGACCACATCTCTTACACACACACTCAATGCAGACCACATCTCTCTCACACACACAAACTGCAGACCACATCTCTCTCTCTCTCACACACACACACTGCAGACCACACCTCCCTCTTTCACACACACAAACTGCAGACACATCACACACACACATACACACGCACTGCAGACCACATCTATATCACGCACACAATCACACACACTGCAGACCACATCTCTCTCTCTCTCACACACACACACAAACTGCAGACCACATCTCTCTCTCTCACACACTGCAGACCACATCTATCTCTCTCTCTCTCACACACACACACACACACAAACTGCAGACCACATCTCTCTCTCTCTCACACACTGCAGACCACATCGATCTCTCTCTCTCTCACACTGCAGACCACATCTTTCTCTCTCTCTCTCTCACACACACACTGCAGACCACATCTCTCTCTCACACACACACACACACACACACATACACACAAACTGCAGACCACATCTCTTACACACACACACACACGCACACACACACAATGCAGACCACATCTCTCTCACACACACAAACTGCGGACCACATCTCTCTCTCTCTCACACACACACACTGCAGACCACACCTCCCTCATTCACACACACAAACTGCAGACACATCACACACACAAATACACACGCACTGCAGACCACATCTATATCACGCACACAATCACACACACTGCAGACCACATCTCTCTCTCTCTCTCTCTCTCTCTCACACACACACAAACTGCAGACCACATCTCTCTCTCTCTCTCACACACTGCAGACCACATCGATCTCTCTCTCTCTCACACTGCAGACCACATCTCTCTCTCTCTCACACCCTGCAGACCACATCTCTCTCTCCCTCTCTCACACACACACACCCACACACACACACACACACACAAACTGCAGACCACATCTCTCTCTCTCACACACTGCAGACCACATCGATCTCTCTCTCTCTCACACTGCAGACCACATCTCTCTCTCTCTCTCACACACTGCAGACCACATCTCTCTCTCTCTCACACACACACACACACTGCAGACCACATCTCTCTCTCTCTCACACACACACACACACACACACACACAAACTGCAGACCACATCTCTCTCTCTCTCACACACACTGCAGACCACATCGATCTCTCTCTCTCTCACACTGCAGACCACATCTCTCTCTCTCTCTCACACACTGCAGACCATCTCTCTCTCTCTCTCACACACACACACACACTGCAGACCACATCTCTCTCTCTCACATACACACTGCAGACCACATCTCTCTCTCTCACACACATACACACTGCAGACCACTTCTCACACACACACACACTGCAGACCACGATCTCACGCGCACACACACACTGCAGACCACATCTCTCTCTCTCTCACACACACACACACACACACACACAAACTGCAGACCACATCTCTCTCTCTCTCACACACACTGCAGACCACATCGATCTCTCTCTCTCTCACACTGCAGACCACATCTCTCTCTCTCTCACACACTGCAGACCACATCTCTCTCTCTCACACACACACACACACTGCAGACCACATCTCTCTCTCTCTCACATACACACTGCAGACCACATCTCTCTCTCTCACACACATACACACTGCAGACCACTTCTCACACACACACACTGCAGACCACGTCTCACGCGCACACACACACACTGCAGACCACATCTCTCTCTCTCACACACACACACACACACACACACAAACTGCAGACCACATCTCTCTCACACACACACACACACACACAAACTGCAGACCACATCTCTCTCTCACACACACACACACACACAAACTGCAGACCACATCTCTCTCTCTCACACACACACACACACAAACTGCAGACCACATCTCTCTCACACACACACACAAACTGCAGACCACATCTCTCTCACACACACACACAAACTGCAGACCACATCTCTCTCACACACACACACATAAACTGCAGACCACATCTCTCACACACACACAAACTGCAGACCACATCTCTCTCTCACACACACACATACACACACACAAAATGCAGACCACATCTCTCACACACACACACACACACACACACACACACACACACACACACAAACTGCAGACCACATCTCTTACACACACACACACACACACACACACACACACACTGCAGACCACCTCTCTCTCCCACCCACAAACTGCAGACCACATCTCTCTCTCTCACACACACACACTCCCGGCCCCACCTCCCCCTTTCACACACACAAACTGCACACACCTCACACACACAAATACACACGCACTGCAGACCACATCTCTCTCTCTCTCACACACACACACACACCCACAAACTGCAGACCACATCTCTCTCTCTCTCTCACACTGCAGACCACATCTCTCTATCTCTCACACTGCAGACCACATCTCTCTCTCTCTCTCACACACTGCAGACCACATCTATCTCTCTCTCTCTCTCTCTCACACACACACACACACACACACACACAAACTGCAGACCACATCTCTCTCTCTCTCACACACTGCAGACCACATCGATCTCTCTCTCTCACACTGCAGACCACATCTCTCTCTCTCACACTGCAGACCACATCTCTCTCTCTCTCACACACACTGCAGACCACATCTCTCTCTCTCTCACACACACTGCAGACCACATCTCTCTCTCACACACACACATACACACTGCAGACCACTTCTCACACACACTGCAGACCATGTCTCACGCGCACTCTCTCTCGCTCACTCTCTCCCTCACACACACCCAAGAAAGCAGACCACATCACACACTCGCGCACAATACAGACCACATCACACGCCCAATGCAGACCACATCTCACACACAGAGACACACACACTGCAGACCACATCTCACTCACACACACACACACACACACACACACACCTCACTTTCCCTCACACACACGTGCACTACTGACCACATTACATACACTGCAGACCATGTCACACACCCACACAATACAGACCACATCACACACACACACACTGCAGACCACATCTCGCATGCACATACCCACTGCAGACCACGTCTCGCACACACATATCCAATGCAGACCACGTCTCGCACGCCCACATACACTGCAGACCACGTCTCGCACACACGCACTGCAGACCACGTCTCACACCCGCACATACCCAATGCAGACCACGTCTCGCCCGCACATACCCAATGCAGACCACGTCTCGCCCGCACATACCCAATGCAGACCACGTCTTGCCCGCACATACCCAATGCAGACCACGTCTCGCCCGCACATACCCAATGCAGACCACGTCTCGCCCGCACATACCCAATGCAGACCACGTCTCGCCCGCACATACCCAATGCAGACCACGTCTCGCCCGCACATACCCAAAGCGGACCACGTCTCGCACGCACATACCCAATGTTGACCACGTCTCGCACGCACACACACTGCAGACCACGTCTCACACACTGCAGACCACGTCTCGCACACTGCAGACCACGTCTCACACACTGCAGACCACGTCTCACACACTGCAGACCACGTCTCGCACGCACGCACACATCCAATGCAGACCACGTCTCGCACGCACGCACACATCCAATGCAGACCACGTCTCGCACGCACGCACACATCCACTGCAGACCACGTCTCGCACGCACGCACACATCCACTGCAGACCACGTCTCGCACGCACATACCCACTGCAGACCACATCTCGCACACACATATCCAATGCAGACCACGTCTCGCACGCACACACTGCAGACCACGTCTCGCACGCGCACACACACACTGCAGACCACGTCTCACGCGCGCACACACACACACTGCAGACCACGTCTCGCACACACACACTGCAGACCACATCTCGCACGCACATACCCACTGCAGACCACGTCTCGCACGCACACATACACTGCAGACCACGTCTCGCACGCACACATACACTGCAGACCACGTCTCGCACGCACACACTGCAGACCACGTCTCGCACGCGCACACACACACTGCAGACCACATCTCGCACGCACATACCCACTGCAGACCACGTCTCGCACGCACACATACACTGCAGACCACGTCTCGCACGCACACATACACTGCAGACCACGTCTCGCACGCACACACACACACTGCAGACCACGTCTCGCACGCACACACACACACTGCAGACCACGTCTCGCACGCACACACACACACTGCAGACCACGTCTCGCGCACACGCACTGCAGACCACGTCTCACACGCACACACGCACTGCAGACCACGTCTCACGCGCACACACACACACACACACTGCAGACCATGTCTCACACGCGCACACACACACACACACACTGCAGACCACGTCTCACACGTGCGCACGCACACACATACCCAATGCAGACCACATCTCGCACGCGCACACACACTGCAGACCACGTCTCGCACACTCACACTGGAAAACACCTCTCTCTCTCAGACACACACACACACACACACACGCACTGCAGAGCACAACACACACACATGCACTGCTGACCTCATCACACGCACATCTCTCTCACACACACACACACACACACTGCAGACCACGTTTCTCTCTCACACACACACCGTGGAACATAGCTCTCTCATACACACATACACAGACTGCCGACCACATCTCTCTCTCACACACACGCACTGCAGACCACATCACATACACACACACACACACACACTGCAGACCACATCACATCCACACACACACACACACACTGCACACCACATCTCTCTCTCTCTCACACACACACACACACACACACACGTGCACACTGCAGACCACATTTCACACACGCCACGCGCACTGCAGACCACATCTCTGACACATGCGCGCACCCTACAGACCAGACCATACACACATTTCCACATTTCTTTTACAAACA
>CM045736.1:55378895-55388895 GCA_024760905.1 Plotosus lineatus
TGGGTTAACCATTACAAATAACCAGTTTTCATTTCATGCAATTATCTTGAATGGTTTCTGAGATAGAGCCTGTTCCGTTACCCCCGCTTCAGGTCCCTTGCTCAGACATCATTTGGAACACATTTGGGGAGTCTATGAAATAAGAATTATTTCTTTCTACAATAACTGATGACATTCCTCAGTCATTTTTACCACCTAGTTTTGCCATTATGGAGTCTCAGGCCTCTCAGGTAATAGGTTTTGTAGTAAAAGCCATTTCAAAATGCCTTTTTTTTTTCCCCTTCCCAAATTATGGTAGCACCAAATTAGCAAAGATGGCATTTTTAGACACCTCTATTTTCAAGGTTAGTCATTTACAAAGCCCAATTTTTTTTATGGAGGCCAGTTCTACTCACTTTTGAAGTTATTGTCCCTCAAAATTTCACATCTTTGAAAATTAATTCAAATTTAACCAACCAAGTCAATAATCTGATACTTTTGTTTCCAAGGGGAAAACATCCATTGGAAGCATCCGTTTTAGGCTATCTACCAAGGTTTGAGGTTTAAAGGGGTATCAGACAAGTAAAATTATCATTAAAAAAAAAGACCCCGAGGATTTAGCTCAGTTGGTAGAGCGTCCGCTTTATCCTCCGGAAGGTCGGAGTTCGAATCCGATCGTGTCATACCATAAGATGTTAAAATTTGGCGGTTGTTGCTTCCTGCTTGGTGCTCAGCATCAAAGGATAGAACAATGCAATGGTGACGGGTGCCCAAAGCAAATTTAATCTATGTAATGTACTTTGACAATAGAGGTATCATTATTATTCATTTAACAAAAATGCCGAAAATTGTCAAATTTTGAAAATCCATTGAACTTCAACCAACCAAGCCAGTAGCCTGAAACTTTTTTTTTTTTAATAAGTAAAATTACCTGCTTAATCCTTTGGAAGCATCAGTTTAGGCTATCTACCATGGGTTTAGCTGTGAAGGAAGTTAAAACATGTTAAATGGCAAAATGTTGGAAAAGTCCAATACATAATTACTTTGAAACCGGAGTACCCGGAGGAAACCCACGCAAGCACGGGGACAACATGCAAACTCCACACAGAAGCGCCCAGGCCTGGATTTGAAACCAGGCCCTCTTGCTGTGAGGCGGACCTGCTAACCACTATGCCACCGTGTTGCCCAAAATTTAAAATTTAGAGTATTGTATTAAGTAATAATTGTAATTTTTTTTCAGAGTATTGTACTCTTCATTCACTACAAAAATAATTCAATCTTATGAATAAACAATCCTATTATTGATAAAGATGATCATTCTACCTTGAGTAACTGGGAGCGTAGCCTCGAGTACACACAGGAATGTATGCATTATCATATATTGTAGGTTAAAATTTCTCCATCAAAACACTTTTAAATAGCCTCAGATTAAGTAGGAGTCTTAATTTACTTCTGAGGAACATCTTCTATATGTTGATTTTATATTAGAACCCATAAATTAAATACAAATCTTCCCAAAGTCGGAAGTGCCAATTCCGTTCATGTTTAGCCAGCGAGCTGAGTGACCCGAACAATTCAGAGTGAAAGTCTATATTTATTGCAAGATTTCAACAAAACAGCCACACTAGAAAATTCTATCCACAATAAAGGTTATATTCTGATTGACGTGTGATGGTCAATGACTTTTTTTTTTTGAGGGGGAACTCGCAATTAAATTGCCTGGCGCATGTTTCTATACACAATAAAGGTTATATTCTGATTGTAGAAATATATAGTACTCACCCAGGTATAGAATAAATAGATCAGAAATGATGGTATACTCCTCACATGCGTCCGTCATGGTGGGGGCCATCTTGGTGTGTGATGGTCAATGATGTGTTTTTTTTGTTTGTTTGTTTTTTTTCCTGAGGGGGGGACTCGCAATTTAATTGCCCTCATTCATTCTTGAGCATTGATTCAAGTTTCATTTTAAACTAGACCAAATTCTCTAAATCTTGATACCTAGTTTATTCTGATTATATTCTACTGGTTTTTAAAGAACTGTAAATCTTTTGGGGGATATTTATAAAAAAAAAAAAACAAACAGAAATATATCCCTGATAAACCGAGTATGGTTGGAAAGCGAGCCGATTTTGTGGACGATCATCAAAACAAAGTCCTTCTAATCAAGGTTGATAAAAAATCAACACAAAGTATAAAATTGAAATGTTATTTTTCTATGAACATGGCTGAAAGTGGTATCACTGGAACAAGAATGACATGAAACTTTAACACAACTAAATTTATTCAGCAGTATTTGGTTGCAAGGGCTGCATTTGCAGGATGAAGTTTGACTATTTTCAGCCGTCAGGCTGAGCTGTGTCACAATTCTTGAATGTGTCATGCGCTAGTGCCGGAACCTAACCTAGTTTAAGCCGTTTGGCCATCAAATTTTCTCTAATTTTAAGGGGAAATGGAAATTTTATAGTCTCTGTAATTTTGAGGAAGGGAAGAATGAGAGTTCAGCATTTATTTTTTCACAATGGTGAATAACAACCAGTAGAGAATTATTGATTATCCTAAGAAAGCGCCCTGCGATGCACTGGCGAGCTGTCTAGGAGGTACTCTGCCCTTGCCCGGAGCTGGCTGGTATGTGCACCAGCCTCCCCGCGACCCCAATTAGGATTAAGCGGTTACAGAAAATGAACTAATCGTAAGAAAGCGCAGTCCGATCGCATGAATGACTTTAACTGTGTTGCTGGAAAACTTTGAGTGGGCAGTAGGAGAGTTTCATCCTTTTAACCAAATTAAATTTGTCTGAATGTTTTATTCTTCAGGTCACTGATGGCTGGCTGGTGTTCAATTTCATGGTCAATGATGGTTTATGCATCACCTGAACTCTCACTGGGCCTCCATTATGCAATTTTATAACTTTGCCCTAATGACCTATAGTTCTTCTTTTACTTTCGGCTGCTCCCTTCAGGGGTCGCCACAGCAAATCATCCGCCTCCATCTCACCCTGTCCTCTGCATCTTCTTTTCTGACTCCAACGACCTTCATGTCTTCCTTCATCACATCCATAAATCTCTTCTTTGGTCTTCCTCGAGGCCTTCTGCCTGGTAGTTCCAACCTCAGCATCCTACTGCCAATATACTCACTATTATACCCCAATATACCATAATGACCTATAGTTGGCACACTCAAAATATTCAAACAACTCAAAATAATCTCTGGTCCTTAAAGGTTGTGTGTCATCTCTCCACTACCGTTAAGATTTGGGATCATATTCCCTTTTTTGCCTTTTCTATTCTGTTGTTCATCTGACATGCTGATGACTAATATTAATATCTGACTTTTTGGAATAGTCCAGCTAGAGCTATAGGGTGTGTGTGTGTGTGTGTTAAGTATATTAAATTTATGTTGTAGGAGGGAGGGTGCGTGTGAAGATTGGCACCATAGGAAGTGAGCAATGCACTTCTGAGGAATTGCCACCAAATGATTCTGTTACACCCACACCTATTCAACAGGTACAAACAGGCATAGAAATAATGCATATTCATATACAGTAATAGTAATGAATGTTTACTTTAAATTTCCAAAACCTCTTGTATATAATTTTAATTCCTGTGTGTGTGTGTGTGTGTGTGTGTGTGTGAGAGGGAATAGGAGTATGTGATGGAATGTGTGGAACAGGATAGACAGTCAGATATTCTCATGCTGAAGCAGGAGAGAACAGAGAACACAAGTAAAGTGCAAGACACCGACACAGGAGAGTCAGGTTTGACACACCCACACACCTTTGCTCGCTCTAGCTCTCACTCACAGACACACACACACTCTCGCTTTCATTCTGTGTATTTACAGTACACTGAATGCCAAAAACGATTATTGGTATATTTTAGAATTAATGTAGAATCAGCGCTGCATTAGTGTTGCCTGTTGTGTTTTGTCTTAATGTTACATTTTAAACACAAGTAATGGTGTGTGTGTGTGTGTGTGTTAACAGCAGACAGAGAAAACATCCTGCAGCACAACCTACTCCAACAACATGAGGTTAAAGACACACACACACTGTTTTTCATGTGGGTATGAGATGTTGGTAGCTGTACTACCTAATAAAGGTTGTCTAATATATAATGCACTGCAAACTTACTTTTGTGTGTCATTGACTAATGATTCATAAAGCCCTTTTTTGTTGTGCATTGCAGCTAGTTTGACCCCCCCCCACTTCACCCCACCCCATGCTCATAGTTTAAGGTGTATGTTCCCTGATGTTCTCCTCAGCTGTGAATGAATGCTGTGTGTGTTTCAGTCTGATGAAGAACAGGAGTTCCTTAAGGAAGAGCACCATGAGGATGAAGGAGATGCCATCACTGCACTTGACGGTAACCAAGAAGAAAACCAGAACAACAGTTAAGTCAGTGTATATTTTTCATTCACTTGGGGTTTTAAATAAAGAACAGAAACAAAAACTTAGACATGCTTACGGTGTAAAGCTTACCTTTATGCTCCACCTCCACATAGCACGCTGCCACTCAGACTGTCACTCAGTCTGTCGCCCATGCACTGATGGCCACTGGAGTTTTTTTTTTACTGTAAGTATGGTGTATCCAGGATTTTAAGTGAAACAGTCTAAGAGCTGTAATTTAAGGGGTTTATCAAGTTTGCTTTAATTTCAACCATTTTTACACGTAGTCTATTTTCACGGTGTAAAAAGTAATTTTGCAAACTAACCGAATTATAAAGAAACAGTTTTAATTCTTGAATGCAATTTTAATTTTATAGTCAATGAACTCCTGAAGTCTGGAAGACATGCTTCAACACATTGTGAGCTTACTCCCATGAGAGACTTTGTCCGTTCTTGACTCTGACTGCATTCAGTTGCTGCAGTCATTCTTGTGTTCGGGTTGGTCTTAGTAAAAAGTGGTGTCGTTGAGATGACCAAATCGGATATTTATGAACATTATATTTTTTTATCTGAAGAAGCTCTTTGGTTGTTTTCACAGCATGCTTTGATTTCATCCATCACTACCGATACTATACAGATAGCCCACTCTACCAATAAACACCTTTGACCAGTTCCACTGGCAGCCACACATGCCCATACCCAACATGAGTCTTCTTTTCCCTCTCCATTCTCTTCTCTTTACTGTCATTTTGGTACAAGTTTATATTCTAAAACTGGTCAGGCTTTCTAACAATGTCGAATCTGGCTTGTTAAAATGGCTGTAATCAGGCATGTGATTTTTCCGCGAATTCACGGAATTCCATTTTTTCATCGGCCCAGTTTAAAAAAAAAAAAATTTTCACACCGAATATGTTAAAAATAACCTTTCCCACTTTTATTCTGTTCCGAGTTTTGCATAAAATGACCTCTCTTGAAACGTTACTGCTGATTGGCTGATAGCTTTCTAATAGCCAATTGCTGATATTGAAACATGTACGTAGACATTCGTGCCACTTCCGATCTGTTCAGCGATTGAAAGCATGTCGGTGATCCAGAGAAAAGATTCTGCTCGAATCAAAGAAATAGACAAAGTCGTGAAAAACAAGTTTAGGTGGGAATGGATGGAAAATGGAACCGTAGCATTCAATTGTCGGAACATTTGGTGTTCAAGTGAAGATTCCAGAACCCTACGGACTTAACCCTTTGTTTGCCGTTCAACCAGAAACTTCTGTGTAAAGAAAAGACCCAGTGAAACAACCAGTTTGTTTCGCCGATCGAGTAGTTAATTTTGAGTTATGTTTGAGAGTTTTGTTGTCTAGTTTTCGATTATATTTTTCAAATTATTGTGAATGCATGCATGTTTTAGGTGTCGGACGTTCACCTGTTTACTCCATGAACTGAATCAAATGAGCCGACTCTATGGTCATTGAATCATTTTTCTGCTGTTAGAATAAATAAATTATTGCCGCAATAACTCACCAGTTTTTCGTAATTAACTTATGTAAATGTGAATTTACAGCAGCGGGAGTGTGTGCTCGTGTAAGTAGCTCATTAATATTGGAAATGTAAAACTATGAATCAACCTCAATCGAAACGTCTCAGCCTCCAGGACAGTTCAGGCTGCACAAAAGGAAGCAAGAAAGTGCCACGCCAAAGCACAAAGACAAAGAAACATCAATTCAAAGAACTTATGTGATGTATAGCATGTCGTGTGTATAGTTTGTTTCCAGATTGTGTTTAAAGACAATGACTGTTGATAATAGTGTTGTGAGGAAGGACATATAAGAGTGACTATTTGATTTGTGACTGTGACACTTGGATTAGTGTTGGACTCCGACATGATAAACCCACAAGTTGAGGTACAGTATGCATATGTAGATTAGAAATTAAACTTTCTAGAGCACTTTCAGTGTAATGAACTAGCCTTTTTCCCCTTCAAAAAGGCTTAAAACCTCGGAGCTTCGAGGGGAGGAGCTCCGAGGGGGGAGCTTCGGGGTGAGGGCCACGCTCCCCAGACACTGGCTGATTTTCAGATATTTTGGTGATGGTCAAATCACATGCCTGTGTAATTTCTTAAGATTTATGCAATACTTTCGTTAAACACCTTAAATTAAACTTGACTGTGTGCATTAAAATTGGCCGGCTTTCGTCTGCTCAAAAAATTTTGTTTCATGGTGTCAAACTGCAGAAAGCATGCAATTTTGGGGCACATGAATGTGGAACAGATTGAAATTCATCCAGTCGAATTTGTTCTGGAGCATCTGCACAATCTTAAACCTGTGTTTAGGCTTGTTGTTTTTTGTTCAGAAACTCCCAAAAACTTAGTGTTTCATTAGCGAAGCTGTATTCGCAAATGTGGTGCACATACGCTCCCCCACTTACATTTTTAATTGGTTTCAGACAGCCGAACATAAGTTGAAAGTGAACGTAGGTTGTTACAGTGACGTGATATGTGATGCTCATACTGGACTATACATCCATAAATACCATTACCGTCTCTCATAGAACACCCCTAAATCAATTACTACAAACATCCCTTCCTTCCTTCCTTTCGGCTCTTTCCCTTTCTCGGGAGTCACCACAGAAAATCATCTGATTCACACATTTTGATTTGGCATAGGTTTTTACGTCGGATGCCCTTCCTGTCACAACTCTTTAGCAAGGGACAGAAACACGCTGACGACTTTGCAGCCTACTCTTTATGAAAGTCAGCAATGGTTCTTTTACATGCCTCTCACCATAGACAGTGACAGACATGGCCCGCCTTTGATAACCCAGTTATAATATCAAATAATATAAATCAATATCAAATAAAAATAAGTCACTTATTTATACCGAGTTACTTTACGTGAAGCTTAAAACAGCCAATCAACGCTTACAATATGTGAAGTGCTCAATACTAAAAGTAGTGTACTTGCAAAAGTAGTGTATTTGCTGTGGGTTAAACAGTTTTCTGGTCTTTCAAGTGCACAAGGGTGCCATTGAACTCGTTTAGAACACAGCCTGCACTGATGTAAATCCCAGCAAGGCGGAGCGTTCTTTCTTTTGTGTAAGTAAGTAAGTAAACTTTATTCAAGAGATGCATACAAAGAACAAGTACAAATCCTAATGAATATTAACATAAAAATAAGTATACACTGAGGATTCTGCTAAAAGATAATAAATATCTGTAATGGTTCTGTAATTTGTGCATTCGGGTTTTCATTCATATTACAACTCTCTTTGCTTAACTGAGTATGCATGGTAGATTGTGCCGATCTGAGCAGATAGTTAATTCATCTGTGTATGAGATTTGCACCCATGCTAGTAGGCTTACACTTCTGACCAACCATATTTGCTTAGGGTTACAAAAGTCCACAAAACAGTGTAAACACAAAGATCACAGAGATGACGTCTTAACACAAGGGTAACACGCTATATAACTGATATATATACATACACTCAGTCTGTAGTTTGTGAACAATGAATGCAGCGTGATTATGTCAGCGTACTACGAAGGTACGTCTAAACTCAATTTGACTTTGTTTTTTTTTTTTTTGTTTTTTTGGAGGAAAAAAAACAAACTCGAAAAAATGTAAAACGGATGAACGTAAGTCGGGGAGCGTCTGTACTGATGGTATATATACTAGTCCTTCTCAAAAAATTAACATTGTGAGAAAGTTCATTATTTTCTGTAATGTACTGATAAACATTAAACTTTCATATATTTTAGATTCATTGCACACCAACTGAAATATTTCAGGTCTTTTGTTTTAATACTGATGATTTTGGCATACAGCTCATGAAAACCCAAAATTCCCATCTCAAAAAATTAACATATCATGAAAAGATACTCTAAACGAGCTATTAACCTAATCATCTGAATCAACCAATTAACTCTAAACACCTGCAAAAGATTCCTGTGGCTTTTAAAAATTCCCAGCCTGGTTCATTACTCAAAACCGCAATCATGGGTAAGACTGCCGACCTGACTGCTGTCCAGAAGGCCATCCTTGACACCCTCAAGCAAGAGGATAAGACACAGAAAGAAATCTCTGAGCGAATAGGCTGTTCCCAGAGTGCTGTATCAAGGCACGTCTGTGGGAAGGAAAAAGTGTGGCAGAAAACGCTGCACAACCAGAAGAGGTGACCGGACCCTGAGGAAGATTGTGGAGAAGGGCCGATTCCAGACCTTGGGGGACCTGTGGAAGCAGTGGACTGGGCGACAGGTCCCGCATTCCCCAGGTCAAGCCACTTTTGAACCAGAAACAAGCGCCTGACCTGGGCTACAGAGAAGCAGCACTGGACTGTTGCTCAGTGGTCCAAAGTACTTTTTTCGGATGAAAGCAAATTTTGCGTGTCATTCAGAAATCAAGGTGCCAGAGTCTGGAGGAAGACTGGGGACAAGGAAATGCCTGAAGTCCAGTGTCAAGTACCGACAGTCAGTGATGGTCTGGGGTGCCATGTCAGCTGCTGGTGTTTGTCCACTGTGTTTGATCAAGGGCAGGGTCAATGCAGCTAGCTTTCAGGAGATTTTGGAGCACTTCATGCTTCCATCTGCTGAAAAGCTTTATGAAGATTTCATTTTTCAGCACGACCTGGCACCTGCTCACAGTGCCAAAACCACTGGTAAATGGTTTACTGACCATAGTATTACTGTGCTCGATTGGCCTGCCAGCTCTCCTGACCTGAACCCCATAGAGAATCTGTGGGATATTGTGAAGAGAAAGTTGAGAGACACCAGACCCAACACTGTGGATGAGCTTAAGGCCGCTATCGAAGCATCCTGGGCCTCATAACACTTCAGCAGTGCCACAGGCTGATTGCCTCCATGTCACGCCACATTGAAGCAGTCATTTCTGCAAAAGGATTCCAAAACAAGTATTGAGTGCATAACTGAACATAATTATTTGAAGGTTGACTTTTTTTGTATTAAAAACACTTTTTTTATTGGTCGGATGAAATGTGCTAATTTTTTGAGATAGGGATTTTTGGTTTTCATGAGCTGTATGCCGAAATCATCAGTATTAAAACAATAAAAGACCTGAAATATTTCAGTTGGGGTGCAATGAATCTAAAATATGACAGTTTAATTTTTATCAGTACATTACAGTGAATAATGAACTTCATCACAATATGCTAATTTTTTGAGAAGGACAAGTATTGTATTCAGATTGTTTGTGTATATGAAAATATTAAATCCTTGACATGGTGTATAAAGTAGGCTGATCAGTGTGTGCTCTTTTTTGTCTGATTTTGATATATCAAGCATTTAAGATTTAAACCAAGAGCGGGCGGTTCCCTTCACTCCAGCAACATTTTCTAATCTATGAAGGAGAATCATGTGATCATTAGTGTCAAAGGCTGCACTAAGGTCAAGTAACAGAAGCAGGGAGACACAGCCGTGGTTGGAGGCCACCAGTAGGTCATTTACCACCTTAACGAGTGCTGTGTCTGTGCTATGATGAGGCCTAAAACCTGACCGATATATTTTGTGAATTTTGGAACATATTTGGCTGATTATTTATATATTTTATTTTTAGGAGGTTGTCCTGATGAAGGCAGTTTGAGTATAGCACCCGAGAATGATGTTGCAGTCACCAGCGAATCATGGGA